>CP139501.1:124470473-125670473 GCA_021014915.2 Artemisia tridentata subsp. tridentata
AAATTGATAAAAGGATTTTAGATAGCCGTATGAATTGGTTTGGGATTTATACCTATCGGATGCAAAATAATTGCTAGCGATCAAACGATTGAGACCCACGACCAAAACCAATTTTAATAATCTTCCTTAGGCCACGAACAACACCAAAAAAATGATCCTTGAGCTCCATGAAATCGGATGAAGTCACAATGTATTTTAGTGTGTGTTTTCTTTTAGTCGGCAATTAGAATATTAGGGTTTTTGATGAGATTAATTATAATAGGGAGAATAGCCGCTTCATAGGGGAGGAGAATCAGCCCAAAATCACGGAAAATTGTTATGGCAATCAATGGGATTTATTTTCTCATTTAATTGTGTTTTATTAACTTTTTAAAATCTAAATAAATGCTCTTTATCCCATTCGGTTCATCCAAGGGTATTTTGGGAATTTCGTATCTTATATAAATATTAATCGAAGTTGTCAAAATTATTTTGTATCATATCTTGTTCTTTTCCAGAAGTTTGGGATCGATTCGATACTTTATAAGCTTTTAAATAATTTTATAACTTGTAGGGGCAATTTGGTCATTTTACACGTTTTGGATTTTTAGGTGTTACAATAAATGATGTAAGATATTATAATTGCAACAAGCTTGGACACTATGCATCAAATTGTCGACGAAGACCTCAAAGACAACAAAGACAAGAAGCATCGAATCTTGTGGAAGAAGATTTAGAACCACAATTGTTAATGGCATCTACAAGCTTCAACAAGACTACGCCAACGAATGAAAGCAATTCGTTTGCAAAATTCCATGATGATGAAGACTCAAAGTGGGGAAAAATTATACTAGATGAAGATAATGAAGATTAACGACGTCAATGGTTAAGGGGGAGAATGTTGGAAATTAACATTGACTTAGTTAAAGATGAAGACTTATAGGTTACAATTATATTAGCATGTAATTAGAAGGTAGTATTATGTAATTAGATCAAACTTGAAAGGGTGTAATGGTTGGTCAAAAGACACAACAATCACCACCACAGGAAAAGGTGGCGGTTACCACCAACCAACACCACCGAAGCATTGCAATGGTTCAATCGCAACCATTCAACTAGTATATATATGTTCATGTATTATAACAAAATATTCAGATTCAATAAACAAAGACTATTACATATTTCATGTTTTGATTCTATTGGGACCAACAAGGCCAACTCGAGTTCAATCAAACCTATATATTCAAGCTTAAACTCAGGCTACTAAACCTAATCAAAGTTTCTAGCTAGCTGGGATTAATAACTCCTCACTCAGTAGATAAAAGTAAGAATATAGTCAAAATTAGTGTTTTTTTTTTTTTTTTTTTTTTTTTTTTTTTTCTTTTTTTCCTTAACGGCATTGCAAGATCACAGATTCACAGACGAAATACTAAAGATTTACTCGATTCTATAACATGACTCCGAGATGAATCTTTCAAACCCGGTCGAATCTAAAGTTTACTCGATTCTATAATGTCTAATACCCAAGCTCAACTCAAAAGTCTCCTCGAGTAGTTGAAGCTCTAACTCAACTCGTTGAAGCTCTAACTCAACTCGAGTCAAATAGAAGTCAATCTCTAGTAACTGGAGAGTCATGTTGACTCAGTTACACCTCTACTTTCATGTTTTATGTTTGATATTATTTTCTGGTCTCAATTAGTTACACCTCTATATAGCTCATTTCAACAAAATTAAACATGAAGTGATATTGACAACTATAACAACGGGGTTGCATGTATCTTTTATATGATAAGAAAACTCACTTTTGGACAATCGAAAAATGAAAGATTTTACCCCGCCGCAATACAGGGACAAAATATACTCGTTATAAACATTAAATAAAATATTGTTATGAATAAATCTAAAGGTGTAAAGATATGAAAGGACTAGTCTACTTTTGTAAGTAGGGAATGGATTCTACACGTCCAAGAAGGGAAAGTTTCATATTCTACCACTAACTCACTAAGGCTCCAATGAGAGGAGCAAACAATTCCATATATGTCCGTTATCCCACTATTGACCGTTATTAGATCCTTGTATGTTTATGGCCATGACTTTTAATATTCCCTCTTCGCATAGCTACTATGCATGCCCAAACTTGTAATAATCACCGAAAGTAATATTTGTACATTTAGCTTCTAAAATAACACAAAATTCTTGAATTTATATCAGGTATGAAATTAAGTTCACAATATTTAAATATTATCCCTATATATTGCATGCCAAGATTAACTTCAGACTTCAAAAGGAATCTAATCATCTACTTCCATTTTTTAAAAACATTTTGCAGTCTTTTCTGGGGCCATATTCCTTGAATAATTATCTTCAAAGACAAACGATATTAAGAGAGTGAGAGATGGGGTATTGACGAGTGGAACATAGATGAGATTGGAATATTATCAACACGATGATAAGGTTTATGTGATTAGGGTTTTTTGCTTGTGCAAAATACTTCTTTACCCACTTGTGTTGTGTCAGTTGGTTCTTGTATCGACAATGATGGTCATAGAGGCTTATCTAGAATGACCTTTTATCATGAAACAATTAATCATAAAAGTGACTAACTTTATAATCCTTGTGGATGATGATAGTCATCCTATTAAAAAGGTAGATTATCCGGGTAATAAAAAGGGAGCTAAGGTGGATATCACTACAACAATCAGTAGGATGGGCGAGGACCCTTTTGGAGGGGACGCCCCTATCCTCGCCGAAAGTCGCTAAACGATAAAATCCATGCTGAGCTGCCACACCATATCGCTGTCCGTTTGCTAAATTTTCAACGCATACTTTCAGCGGGGACATGTCCCCGCCGAAAGTAGTTTTGATATTCGGCAAATTTTGACCAAAATTGTAACTCTTAATTGTTACCGGGTTTTTTCCCGCCGTTACTTTTAGCGGGGACATGTCCCCGCCAAAAGGTTAGATACACAGTGCCTATCTAGCTTTTGCTGGGGACATGTCCTCGCCGAAAGTATTATCCAGTTTTCCCTCCTAACAATTACTTTATCCCGCCAAATTGCAACTTTATCCCGCCAAAGTTTTACTTATATATAACCTAACCGATCATCCTCAATTCGGCAAAACACAAATAACCCAATCGTCAATTCCCACAAAACACACATAACAATGGCTGGTTACATGCCGGAAGATGAGTGGTCAAAGGTTTTATCATTGATGTATCTCTTTAATGAAGTTCTTAATACATATGGCTACGAAATTTATGATGAATATGGTTCTTATAAGAACATTAGCTCGTGGATGAGAGACCAGATTCTGGAATGATTAAGGGAAAAGCCATTCTACAGAGAGATGTTTGACGCTCAAGCTAATGATTTTGGAGGAGAAAGCACATTGAAAACCAAACTTGATGATCTGGGAAATAGGATAACAAATCTTGAAGCTATGTTTGAACATTTCATCAAGCAAAGGAAAGCAAGGAAGGGAAAAGATGGTGCAGGTTCTAGCAAAGTGGGAAGTAGCAGCAAAAAAAATGAATGGGCGATGTTTGTTATGGTCTATGTCGTGTGTTTCTATTGCTCTTCTAGTTGTTTCGTTTGAGTTGTTATGTTTGCTTGTCGAGTTGTTTCGTTTGAGTTGTTTCGTTTGCTTGTCAAGTTGTTTCGTTTGAGTTTGTATGAAATGTATGTGGTTGAGAACACTTGCTTTTTTTAAATAAAAGGTTTGCCTTCGTGTTTGTTAATTGTAATATTGTTCCTTCAGTTCCATTCTTTATGCAAATGTAACTCAGAACCTGGTCAACTTTACAAATCCAGAAGGTGCTTTGATGTATAAAAATCTTGGGTGTGGTTCGACCCACCAAGAGACGGGTGTATGTTGGGAATTAAATTAAGTAGTTAGTACGGTTTGTTAGTACGGTTGAAGAATACAAGAATAGTTAGTACTGCTGATGAAGAGAAGAATACAAGAACAATTAGTACTGCTGATGAAGAAAAGTTAGGACTGCTTACAAGATCAAGGTGAAACTGTGTGAAGATAAATATGGAATGGATATAATGTATATCTTATTTGTATAGAATATAGTTTACTTGTAAAGGACTCTTTGTGCTATAAAAAGAGATCCTCAGTTAGGGTTTTGTGATACCTAATACATATCCATATCTCATATACGTACAAGCATTGTTAAGAGCTTCACGTTTAATCGTTCAATATATTGAAAGCAAAGTGTTTGTTGTTGTTCTTATTGTTACATTCGTACAATCACACAATCACCAAACACATATTATTCTAAGTACTTGGTAGTAAATTCCGCGTGCTATCAAGTATATACTCAAAGTATCCCCAACACAACGTGTGTGTTTAGATCCGGTCAAGTGGTATCAGAGACAGGTTTCTGATACTTTGAGTTTAGAAGATTCAGAAGTATTTACTCACTAGCAACCAAGAAGATGGACATGGAGACACCTCAAACCTCAATCCTTGCTAAACTCCCCATGCTGAAATAGAATGAATACGATTTATGGCGTCTTAGAATAGAGCAATATTTCATGGTGCAAGACTATGCATTATGGGATATCATTATCAATGGTGATTCCTTCAAACCAATTGCTGCTGAAAAAACACGTGCTGATGGTTCCAAGATCACAAAGCTTAACACTGAGCCAGTTACAAACGAGGAGAGAATCAAAAAGAAGAATGATCAGAAGGCTAGAAATTTGTTACTAATGGAAATTCCTAATGATCATGTGCTGAATTTTAGCCATTATGAGACTGCTAAAACTCTTTTTGAAGCAATGGTGGAAAGATTTGGTGGCAATGAAGCTACCAAGAAGGCACATAAAACCCTACTTAATTAAAGTTATGAGAACTTCACTGCATCAAGCAATGAAACTTTGGACCATATCTTTAATAGGCTTCAAAAGATCATCAGTCAACTTACTGTGTTGAAGATTGTGATTCCACAGGAAGACCTCAACATGAAGTTTCTAAATAGTTTACCTGCTGAATGGAACACTTATGTTGTGGTTTGGAGCAATAAACCAGAGCTGGAGAAAATGACTATGAATGAGCTTTACAACAATCTTAAGATTGTTGAGCAGAAGGTGAAGAAGAGTGGTAGCACCAGTTCTAGTTCAGGGAATATGGATTTTGTATCTTCTTCAAACAGTTCGAATCATGAAGATGAAGAAGCAGTTGGTACTGCTAAACCAACAGTTAGCACTGCTAGTGTAAAAACTAGTACTGCTGGCTTGACTGAAGAGACCATATATGCATTTGTGTCAGAACAGTCTGGTGGGTCTAAGATCTTTAATGAAGATCTTCTTCAAATTGCTGAAGATGATTTGGAAGCTATGGATTTAAAGTGGCAGTTGGCTTTGTTAAGCATCAGGGCTAAGAAGTATTACCAAAGGACTGGGAATAAGATTACCTTCAATGGAAGAGATGTTGATGGGTATGATAAGTCTAAGGTGGAATGCTTTAATTGTCACAAGATGGGGCACTTTGCCAGGGAATGTAGAGGTCCACGACAACAAAGCAACCCGGGTCAAGGGTTTAAGAATCAGCGAGGAACAAGGAGAACAGTTAATGTTGAAGAGCCTTCTTCCAAGGCTATGGTAGTTGTAGATGGAGCTGGATTTGATTGGAGCTTCATGGAGGAAGAAGAGGAACCAACTAACTTGGGTTTGATGGCTTTCTCAGACTCTGAGGTACATATACTCCAAAAATGCTCAAATTCTTGTCGTGCTTTAAAAGATTATGAAAATGTTAAGAAACAGTATGATGATCTTAGAGTAGAATTTAATCAAGTAAATTCCAGTCTGACAAATCATAAAAGAGGATTAGCTGTTTTGGAAGAACAAATTGTGTTTTATAGACAGAATGAGTCAAACTTCTCGGATGAGATAGGTGTTTTAAAGAGGGATTTAGAAATAAAAGATAATAAAATGAGTGGACTTGTATATGAACTAGAGAAGCTTAAAAAGGAAAAAGAAAACATCCAGTTAAGTGTAGATACTCTTGAACACACTTCAAACGGAGTTAAGAAGATTGTAGAGAGTCAAATACTTAACAAATCTAAATCTGGTTTAGGTTATAAGTCAGTTGCACCCCCTCTTAGAGGAATGTTTGTTCCACCAGGAATTGATTTAGCTCATACAGGTTTAGAAGAGTTTAAGGATATGGATTTTCCTGGATATGGTGTTAAGATTAGTGAGAATCCTGTTAAATTTGTTAAGGCAGAAGATTCTTTTGTGAGTGCTAGTGATAAGTCTCTTTCTGAGGAAAAGATGTCCTCTAATAGGAACTCAGATGCACCAACTATTGAGGATTGAACATCTGATGATGAGGATGTAGAGGTTAAGGATAAATCTAATGTTGTTAAGGTAGAAGTTAAACATGCTCCTAAAATGGTTAAGACTGAAAACATAAAACCAGTTAGGAAAAGTGTTCGATATGCTGAGATGTATAGGACTAAGAACAGATCACCAACTTCTGAGGGTAGTCATAGGAACTGGAATCACTCAAAATCTAAGAAATTGGATGATAAGTTTGCTATGATTAGAAAAGTGTGCTTTGTTTGTGGAAGTTTTGATCATATGGCAGCTTATTGTGATTCTAACCCATGGAAAAAGAGGGTTTCTGAGAATACAAGGGTGAATAGGAACAATGCTAGGGTAACTCAAAATAGTCCAACTAGATTGACAAGCCCTAATGCAAATCATAAGATGTCACCCAAAGCTGTTATGTTAAAGACTGGCATTAAAACAGTTTCAACTGCTAGTCAAAATAAGTGGTTTAAAAACAAGCAAACTGTTACAAGTGCAAAACAATTTTCAAATCATGCACAAACAGTTAAAAGGCATTTTTATGAGAAAACAGCAATGACCAATCAGAAGTGGGTGCCTAAATTTAAACAAGCAGTTCCAACTGCTAGGTCAGCAGTTCCAACTGCTAGACCAGCAAATCCTACTGCTAGGCATTTAATTGTTGAGGGAAAAAGGGGCAATGCTGGCAAGGCCTCAGCACATTGGGTTAGAAATTCTACCAAACCCAATGGTGCATCAATGACCTCCAACAAGTTTTCTCCTCTTGATGCACAAGGCAGATCCAAACCAGTGATGGTTTGAATCCCCAAAAGAAACTAACACCTTTATTTTGTGTGCAGGAACATCCTTCAAATGGTAAATAAGATAGAGGATATTTAGACAGTGGATGTTCAAGGCACATGACTGGAAACATGTCATATGTAACACCCCAACCCGACAAGGGTAAAGATATCACAAAAATGGTTTCATATCAGATCAAAACAAAGCATACATTTACAGTAATACAAGAATCTCAAAGGTTACAAATGAAATACTGAAATTACAAGGTTACAAATGCGAATACAAATTCTAAAAATATAATATCTTCTAATCAACTCTAATCCAAAATAACTATCAAGTCTTCTAAGTCCAAGGTACTCTTGACTCATTCCCAGCTCCCTACTAAACCTGCCGCAGGAAAAGAAATGCGGCTGAGCTTAAAAAAGCCCAGTGAACAGATATATATAAACGGAAACGAAAGCAAAAGGAAACGAACATATATAGTATAGTGCAATGGAATAACATAAGGTATAGACAAAGGTACAAAGTAAGAAAGGGAAAAGGGAAGGTCAGTAATCCACCACGAGCCCAAACAAATCAAATATAGTAACCACATCTTCATAATCATATAGAGGGGAGACCTCTTAGATAATCAGATAATATGAGGGGTGTCCTCATTCTTCAAATGGAGTAGCTAACTCCCGAACTTGTGAAAGACGTGGATTGCACCCAGCATCAGTCACCGAACAATATATAATATCAAACCATGTTAAATCCACTAATACGAACACGAACCTAGGATGCATCCATACGCCCCCCGAACAAATATACTGGCCATAATAATGTTGTGTACACATAATAATCAAAATGGGGACGGTGTGGAAAATCACTCGACCACACGGGAGTCATGCCATTGGTGCATCAATGACACGGCCATGTTACCTTCATGGCTAGGAAACGAACTTGGCTCGGGTATCAAACTGAAGGGTCAAAGGTCCAAATCACATCAAAGATCCAAATCATATCAAAGGTCCAAATCATATCAAATGTCCAAATCATTACAAAGGTTCAAATAGTCAAAGTCATCGAATCATAGTCGAAGTCCAAATATCAAAGGTTCATGGCAAAGGGTCATCTCCAATATCAAAGTCGATGAGTCAAAACGAACGGATCAAAGGTTCATAATCAAATGGTTCATTTAAATTAAATCTTTATCAAATGATTTTCATAAAAATGATCTTTAATAACGGTTTTCACAAAAGTAGTCTCATAAACGTTTAGTAAAATTCCAAATAAAAGTGGTATCTCATATTTCATAAACATCATTTTAAAATAAGTTTTCCTCAAAACATTTCCATAATATAATTGAAAAGGTTTTCACATCTAGTTACCAAAATCAAATGAACCTTCGAAGTATCAAGTGTTTCGAATACTAATAACACAAGGTAACGAACGAATATCAAATGAATCATTATAGAGGCTCAAAGCAAAAAGGGTCATATCGAACATCAAAGTCAAAATGAATCAAACAAACGAACCAAAGTGTAGGGGAACATAGTAATGGCTTAGGGAATCTTAAAACGAAACAAGATCAATGAGTCATGAGAGGGAAAACACCCTTACTGAAAAAGGGTAGAATATCTGTACCTTATACCGCAAGTGCGAACATATCTAGAAATATAAAGATCGGAAACAACTCCATCTTCAGCAAATCTACACGAATACATGGTCGTCTTATTATTAATATCTTCTTAAAATTAGATTTCTCATTTTAGTCGGATTTCCATTTTTAGTAACTTTCCATTTATAGCAGGTTTCCAAAATTAGTAAGTTTCCATTTTTAGAAAGTTTCCTTATTTAGCAAATTTCCATAATTAGACAAATTCCACAAAGTGATTAGGTTAAGTCATTAATTAAGCCTCATTATGGAAATAGGGTACATTTTAGCAAGTTATAAAAGTTTAGGGTTAATTATAACAAATTTCCATAGCTTAGGGTTTTAAATGTAAATATTCCAAAGTTAAAGGTCTAAAATGAAAATATCACAAGTTACTCATTTTAAATCATATGACATCCAAAATTACACTTTTAACCCTTTAGGTTTCACAATTTACAATTTACACCCTTTAGTTAATTTAATTACAAAATAAACCCTATAATTACATAAATCACAATTTAACCCTTATCATATTTATATTAACACATCAAGCCTTTTATTTTACGAAATTACAGAATATACCCTTTAAATTAATATGTGGTACGAATGCCCCTTTCAAATTTCATAATTTACAAAACTAGTCCCTTGAATTTATAAAACTATAATTCGAATTACAAATTAATCATAATTACATATTTAGCCCTTAAGTATCCAAAATTACACATTACACCCTTTATATCATTATTTATACGAATCACCTTCAAGTTTCCAGAATTTACACTTTTAGTCCCTCTATTTTAAATAATTACCATTCAAATAATATAATTACCAAATAAACCTTTTACTTGCAATTTTTTTACACATGGCACCCTTATATTATATTTTTCGCACATTACCCCAGATCCAAAATGACTTACAAAAATACCCCACCAGTTTCAATAATTACAAAACACACCCTTATAGTTTTCAAAATCAATCGGTAATACTTTTAATTAACAAAACCCTAACCCAAATTTATCCAATCATTACCAATCATCAAGACATCATTAGAACACATTAATTAATCAGATCAAGGTCGAAAATCCAAACCCTAATCTCGTTCGACATGTTTTTCTCATTTTTACTCGTTTTTCTTAAAACCCGATTTGAAACAAAATTCACCATGGTCGATTTAGGCTTTAAAAAATCTAATAATCATTTTTACAGAGTTGTATGATGATTATAGAACCCAGATAAAATAGGTATTCAACCCAGAAAAATCGTATGGGTAGATTTGGATTTTATTTGTGTTTTTAACATTTATAATTATCACGATCAAAAAAATGTGCATGGTTCGACTCAACCATTTTATATGAGTCGTATATAATGAAAATAACATAAGAAAAATACCAAATTAATTTTAGGACGTATGGGATAGTCGCAAGAATTTTGTACCTCACGGATTGAATAATTCGACACAAAGAATTCCCTACGATCGAACCAGCGATTCCATGACCTCAAGGCTATTTTTCCTAGCTTCCTTGGACTTAGGTGAACACAAAAAAATTATGCTCCAGCCTCCAGAATTTCGTATGTGGTTTGGGTGAATTTTCTTGTGTCGATTTAGGGTTTACCGAAAGGAATAAAAAGGAAATAACTAAATACCGTGTAGGAGGGGGAAAGGATGCTCAATTCTCGGCCCATAATGATAGGATCAAATCAATTTACTGATTTTGGCTTTATTTCCTAATTTATTTTGTACATATCTTTGATTTATTATGATTTTAAATGAATTAATAATATAAATCTATATATAATAAATATAATTCAGCCATACTATTTCTTTGTGTGATCATATAATTTTTGTACATTGCAAAATGTAAAAATGTAAAAATAAAAATTACTTTGCTTCATATCTTGCCCATTTCCAAAGGTTTGGGATTTATTTGATGCTTTATGTGCTTATTAATCAAAATTTAAAGTTATAAGGGCAATTTGGTCTTTTTGCGTGTTTTAGATTTTTGGGTATTACATCCTATCTTTCAGACTTTATTGCTCTGGATGGAGGACCAGTTGTCTTTGGTGGTGGTATTGGAGGAAGGATTACTGGTAAAGGGGTAATTAAAACTGGTAACCTTGATTTTGAAAATGTGTATTATGTGCCAGAACTTAAGTACAATCTTTTCAGTGTATCATAAATTTGTGATAAACAGAACAAAGTTTTATTTACTGACACTGATTGTCTTATTCTTTCTCCTGATTGCAAGCTACCTGATGAAAGTCAAGTATTGCTTAAAATCCCTAGAAAGGATAATACATACAGTATTGAGATGAATAAACTAGTTCCTAAGGCTGGACTTACTTGTCTTGTTGCAAAAGCCACATTGGAAGAATCAATGTTGTGGCACAGAAGGTTTGGTCATGTTAATTTTAAAACCATTAACAAAATTGCTAAAAATGGGTTGGTAAGAGGTTTACCAAATAAAACTTTTCTCAATGACCAAACTTGTGTTTGTTGCCTTAAAGGTAAGAAACACAGAGCCTCATGTAAGCCAAAGACCCAGAACTCTATTTCTCAAGCTTTATATATGTTGCATATGGACTTGTTTGGTCCTACCTCTGTGAATAGCTTGAACTTTAAGAGATACTGTCTTGTTATCACTGATGATTATAGTAGGTTTTCTTAGGTGTTCTTTATGAAAACTAAGGATGAAACTAGTGAAATCCTTAAGACCTTCATTGTTGAAGTAGAAAACCTAGTTGATAAGAAAGTTAAAATAATCAGATGTGACAATGGGACTGAATTTAAGAATAGTGTGATGGATGATTTTTGCAGAGAAAAAGGTATTAAGAGGGAGTTTAGTGTAGCTAGTACCCCACAGCAAAATGGTGTAGCTGAGAGAAAGAATAGGACTCTTATAGAGGCTGCTAGGACAATGTTAGCTGACTCTAAGCTACCAGTTTCATTTTGGGCTGAAGCAGTTAGCACTGCTTTTTATGTATTGAATAGGGTTTTAGTTGTGCAACCTCACAATAAGACTGCTTATGAGCTTCTTAGAGGTAGAACCCCTGCTTTGAGCTTCATGAGACCTTTTGGGTGTCATGTTACTATCCTTAATACCAAAGACCTACTAGGAAAGTTTGATGGGAAATCTGAGGAAGGTTTCTTTGTTGGTTATTCTCTGCACAGTAAGGCTTTTAGGGTGTACAATACAAGCACCAAGCATGTAGAAGAAAATCTGCACATAGAATTTTTGGAGAATACACCAAATGTTGCAGGTGTAGGTCTAGATTGGATCTTTGATATTGACAGTCTTTCAGATTCCATGAATTATGTGCCTGTTACAGGTACAAATACTAACTATGATGCAGGTTCAGAGGAGGAAGATGATGATTGCATTTTCATACCAGTCATGGAAGAAAGTCCAGTGAATGAGTCTTCTACAAAGAAAGATGATATTCCTTCATCAAGTGGTGTAGACAAAGAGAATGATGTTGCTGAAAACAGTGGTCAGAATGGTAAAGAAGCTGAAGATCCAACGAGCAGTACAAATGGAGTTAGTACTGCTCAGCTACAAGTTCCAACTGCTGAGCAAAATAGTGATGCTGCTGGACCAAGTCAACCTCATCTTGATTCACCAGTTGATACTGCTTCTCAAGTTGATGAGTTTGATTTCTTTAGAGATGGTTTGCAAAACATGCCTACCAGCTATGCAGCTCCTTCTACTCCCCATACTATTGTACATAGGAATCATCCACTTACCAATATCATAGGTGATGTACAATCTGGAGTTAAGACCAGAAGGCAAATTCAAGACCTAGATCATCATGGCTTTCTCAGTATAGTATATGAGGAGAAACATCATGATGATGAGCATGAGTGTATGTTTGTATGTTTTCTATCTCAGATTGAACCCAAGAAAGTGTTAAAAGCTTTAGAAGAATCAAGTTGGGTTGAGGCTATGCAAGATGAACTACTTCAATTCAAAATTCGGAATGTATGGGTTCTGGTTGATCTACCAAAAGGAATGAGAGTGATTGGTACAAAGTGGGTATTCAGGAACAAGAAGAATGAGAGGGGCATTGTGATAAAGAAAAAAGCAAGATTGGTTGCTCAAGGCTATACTCAGGAAGAGGGTATAGATTATGAGGAAGTTTTTGCTCCAGTTGTTAGGATTGAAGCAATAAGATTATTTCTTGCTTATACTTCATTTATGGGGTTTATGGTCTATCAAATGGATGTGAAAAGTACCTTTCTGTATGGTACTATTGATGAGGAGGTCTATGTTTCACAACTTTCAGGTTTTATAGACCCAGAGCATCCTGACAAGGTTTATAAGGTAGTTAAAGCTCTATATGGATTGCATCAGGCTCCAAGAGCTTGGTATGAAACTCTTGCTAAATATCTTCTGAAGAATGGGTTTCATAGAGGGAAAATTGATCAAACTCTCTTTATTAAAAAGAACAAGGGTGATATTCTACTAGTACAAGTCTATGTAGATGACATCATTTTTGGTTCTACAAAGAAACAGATGTGTAAGGAGTTTGAAAAGCTGATGAAAGACCAATTTCAGATGAGTTCTATGGGAGAGCTTACCTTCTTTCTAGGTCTTCAAGTACAGCAAAATCCAGATGGTATATTTATCTCTCAGGATAAATATGTTGGTGAAATATTGAGGAAATTTCAATTCACAGATGCCAAGGTTGCTAGTACACCAGTTGACAAGGAGACACATTTGCTATTAAAGGATCACAGTGGTGAAGATGTGGATGTACACATGTATAGATCTATGATTGGGTCTCTGATGTACCTTACATCATCTAGGCTTGACATTATGTTTGTTGTTTGTGCCTGTGCAAGATTCCAAGTAAATCCTAAGGTGTCTCATCTCACAGCAGTAAAGAGAATCTTCATATACGTTAAAGGTCAACCTAACTTGGGGCTATCGTATCCTAAAGAGTCTGCATTTGATCTTGTTGCATTCTCTGATTCTGATTATGCTGGTGCTAGCATGGATAGAAAGTCTACAACAGGTGGATGTCAGTTCTTGGGTTGTAGATTAATTTTTTGGCAGTGTAAGAAGCAGACTATGGTGGCCACATCTACTACTCAAGCAGAATAGGTGGCAGCAGTAAGTTGTTGTGCTCAAGTTCTTTGGATTCAAAACCAGATGCTTGATTATGGGTACAATTTGTTAAACACAATTATACATATAGACAATAGCAGTAAAATGTGTATCATTAAGAATCCAGTTCAACATTCAAAAACTAAACATATTGAAATTAGACATCATTTTATAAGAGACTGTGCTGAAAAGAAGTTAATAAAAGTTGTTAAAATAGACACTGATGACAACTTTGCTGATCTCTTAACAAAAGGTTTTGATTTAAGCAGATTTCAGTACTTGGTAACAGGTATTGGAATGCTTAATCCTTCAAAAGATTAATGTCTAAATGGTTTTGGTTTTTGTATTGCTAGTTGTGCTATTTGTATAGTTAGTACTGCTTGGTAATTTTTAGTACTGCTTGTGAATTTGTTTGTCAATTGTGATAACTGTTAAAAGAAAATATTGTGTATTGTGTTTTCTTTGATTTTGGACTAACATTTCAGGTTAAGAAAAGCTTTTTGCTTTGGATTGTGCTTTGGAAACTATGGTGGTTTGGATTGTCAAGTGTGAATGCTTGTCACACAACAAATGGTCATTGATTCACCATGTCTAACCAACATAAGAATCAACTAGTCCAGATCAAACGGTTTCTGGTAAAGACTACTCAAATCCTTTTATGGTTGACAATTTACCAAAAACAGGTTGGTGATCAACTCACCAAATCTAAGTGTGAAGAGTTGGCTAGTCCATAGCAAACGGCTATTGGTAAAGACATGTCATATCCGTTCATAGCTGATAGTTTGCTAAAAACTATAAGTGGACAAAAATGTTTTCAAATCCACATTAAACTTACAACTTGATTTTATCTCTGAAAACTTTTTGCTAACAGTTTGTACTACTGGGGTTGACAGTTTGTACTGCTGGCTTCACCAGTTGTACTAATTGTTCAAACTTAGTTCCTACTGAGTTTATGCTCTGTGATACACCTCTCTCAGAAGGTAATACATCTGGAAGTGTTGAGAGCAGTTTGAAACTAAACAACTGAATTGATGGTAACTTGTACAAATGGTCATATTGGATGCTGAGCTTGGATGTCATATGTTCTAGTTCATCTAATGGTGACGATTCTTCCAAACAGGGGAGGAATTAAAAGTTAAAAGTTTGTTCTAGTTGCTGTTAAAGATGCTTATGAAATTCAGGGGAGGAATTAAGAGTCAGAGATGAATTATAAAGAAGTGCATAAAAAGTTTATTCATTACAGAGGTAGAGTCATTACATAAGAGAAAAACCAACAAAACCAACCAACTCCTAACATCACAAACCGATCAACTACCAACACACAAACCTAAACCAATCTAACACATGACCACTACTTAAGCTTCCTCTTGCCTTTATCCTTGAAGTCTGGCATGGATTTGTGAACTCCTTTGCCATCGATTGAGTTCCACACTTTCCAACTAGGAAGTCCCAAAACTTGTTTGTCAGCTCTTGGAAGTGGTTGATGTTTTTCGGGCATTTGAACCTTACTCATTTTTGCCACAGCTTTCTCTATCTCTCTTGTCAATACAACTGATAGTGGAAGTGCTTGTTGATCATCATCAGAGGATATTGAAAGGTCATCGTCAGAAGATACTTCTTGAGCTTTTGGAGGTGGGTTTCTGATAGTCAGATTAGTGTAGTTCGGTGGAAAGTAAGATCTCCATCCATCACTTTCTGAATCTGAAGAAGAATCTGATGAAATCTCAACAATGTTTGGATTGGAAGAACTCATTATGTTTGATAGTTGTGGTTTGAAGATTGATGTGTGTAATGGTGATAGCTTTGTGAATTTAAGGCTTTTCATAGAACCAATGGAGTATTAAAGTAATTAAATGCAGGGTTGGTATAAGGAAGTAAATTCTTTGGGTTGGTATTTGGAATTAATTCCTTACAGGAATAAATTTAATTTTGGTAATTTTTGAAGAGTTGACCAAACAGAGTACGATATGTGAAGAAAATTCCCAAGTGTTTCGAGATTAAAGATAAGTGTTTGAAAGAATCTACCCCATAAACATAAGCAGGAGTTTAATTCAAAAAACTTGTTGATTTGCATAGAAATCATAAGTTTAGGGGAGGATTGTTGGGAATTAAATTAAGCAGTTAGTACGGTTTGTTAGTACGGTTGAAGAATACAAGAACAGTTAGTACTGCTGATGAAGAGAAGAATACAAGAACAGTTAGTACTGCTGATGAAGAAAAGTTAGGACTGCTTACAAGATCAAGGTAAAACCGTGTGAAGATAAATATGGAATGGATATGATGTATATCTTATTTGTATAGAATATAGTTTACTTGTAAAGGACTCTTTGTGCTATAAAAAGAGATCCTCAGTTAGGGTTTTGTGATACCTAATACATATCCATATCTCATATACGTACAAGCATTGTTAAGAGCTTCACGTTTAATCGTTCAATATATTGAAAGCAAAGTGTTTGGTTTAAACAATTGTCTTGTTGTTCTTATTGTTACATTCGTATAATCACACAATCACCAAACACATATTCTTCTAAGTACTTGGTAGTAAATTCCGCGTGCTATCAAGTATATACTCAAAGTATCCCCAACACAACGTGTATGTTTAGATCCGGTCAGTGAATGTCATGTTCGATAACAAAAGGTAGGTAGATCACCGCCGCTAACGAAGGTGCACGACGGCTGTTAAAGAAGCCTCGTTAAATTCTTAAGTTTTCACAACAACAACAACATTTAATTAAACAACAACAATAACACAACAAACAACAACAACAACAACAACAACAACAACAACAACACTACATATGAAGATTGTCCATGTCACCTAACAGCTCACGGAGTATTGCAGCCGACTGACATGCGTGGTCGTGGTCGTCATGATTCCTTGCCATTTCAAGTTTTGTCTCCAGCATCCTTACTTTTGTCTCTAGCACCTGTATTTTTTATTCCAGCATGTTTATCCTAAGATCTTTGGCATTACAGTTTGAGCACTCTGTTGGTGCAGATCCATCACCTTAAGATGTTGAAGCAGAAGAGATTACTCGTAACTGGTCATCAAATTCACTTTTCCATATAAAATATCCACATCCATGATCTTTTTCTTTTGGCTGTTACATAATAAGGAAATTATATGATTGTTCGTATATTTACATAAATAAGAAATGTATGATTTTTCACCTTTGAAAGAGGACATGCATAATATTTCCATCCAAAGGTATCTTCTTGATGTGTTGTTCTTAGTTTTATATTTCCTGTTCCACAAGAACACATAAAAAGATTATATCGCTGCATCTCAGGTTTTGAAATTGGTGTGAAGATAAGAGGTTGTGAGGTTGAGTGGTTTTGAGGATAAGAGTGTATATAAGAGCAGATCTGCTTGCTTTGGTGGGAAAATTTTAGCGCCAATATTTTGGTGGGAAAGTGTTTTGGTGGGAAATTTCGACTCATTCGTTTAACATGTTATCTATATCTATAATATATCGACTCATTCGTTTAACATCTCATGTATAACCATATCATCTCGGCTCATTCGTTTAACATCTCATGTATAACCATATCATCTCAGCTTATTCGTTTAATATCTTATGTATAACCATATCATCTCGACTCATTTGTTTAACAACTCGTGTATAACCATATCATCTCGGCTCATTCATTTAACATATCGTGTATAATCATATCACCTCGGCTCATTCGTTTAACATCTCGTGTATAACCATATCGTCTCGGCTCATTCGTTTAATATCTCATGTATAACCATATCATCTCGGCTCATTCGTTTAACATCTCATGTATAACCATATCATCTCGACTCATTCGTTTAAAATCTCGTGTATAACCATATCGTCTCGGCTCATTCATTTAACATCTCATGTATAATCATATCATCTCGACTAATTCCTTTAACATCTCGTGTATAACCATATTATCTCGACTCATTCGTTTAACATCTCGTGCATAACCATATCATCTCGGCTCATTCGTTTAACATCTCATGTATAACCATATCATCTCGACTCATTCGTTTAACATCTCATGTATAATCATATCATCTCGACTCATTCGTTTAACATCTCGTGTATAACCATATCATCTCGGCTCATTCGTTCAACATCTCGTGTATAACTATATCATCTCGACTCATTCGTTTAACATCTCGTATGTAACCATATCATCTCAGCTCATTCGTTTAACATCTCATGTATAATCATATCATCTCGACTCATTCGTTTAACATCTCATGTATAATCATATCATCTCGAGTCATTCGTTTAACATCTCGTGTATAACCATATCATCTCGGCTCATTCATTTAACATCTCGTGTATAACCATATTATCTCGACTCATTCGTTTAACATCTCGTATATAACCATATCATCTCGGCTCATTCGTTTAACATCTCGTGTATAACCATATGATTTAGAAAATATTTAAATTAAATTAAAATGATTTAATAGTGATTTAACTTAATTAAAATGATTTTAAAATAATTTTAAATGCTTTAAATTAAGTATAAATTATTTAACTTAGTTAAAAATGATGTAAATAATATTAAAAAGTTTTAAATTAATTAAAGATGATTTAGAAAATATTTAAATTAAATTAAAATGATTTAATAGTGATTTAACTTAATTAAAATGATTTAAAAATAATTTTAAATGATTTAAATTAAGTATAAATTATTTAACTTAGTTAAAAATTATGTAAATAATTTTAAAAAGTTTTAAATTAATTAAAGATGATTTAAAAAATATTTAAATTAAATTTAAATGATTTAAAAGTGATTTAACTTAAATAAAATGAATTAAAAGTTTTTTTTTTTTTTTTTTTTTTTTTTTTTTTTTTTTTTTTTTTTTTTTATACATATAAAATAGTTTTGGCGGGGACATGTCCCCGCTAAAAGATTTCGCGAATTTTTTATAATTCCCTCCTCAGATTTACTTTATCCCGCCAATTTTTTTTGGCTATTCATAAATACTTTTAGCGGGGACATGTCCCCGCCAAAAGTTATCGCTAAAAAACACCCCTAATTATTAACAGATCTAGATTCACACTTAGAAAAAAAATAACTCATCTCTTCTTCCTCTCGCCGTTTGCAGCAACCACCGCAACTACACCACCACTACTTCACCGCACCACCATCTCCACCACTGCAACCCACACTCGCACCACTATGCACGTTTAGCTTTTACTGTCATTTACTCAAACTCTCTCATTGTTTAATTCTTTCCTCAAACCCTCTCATTGTTTGATTCTTTCTCTTCTCTTCTCCTTTCTTAATCTCGAAAGTGGTATCACATTACAACCGAGGTTAATTGTTTTCAATTTTTGTTAATTTGTGTTAATTTTGTTGTTTTTTTAATTTTGTTAATTGTTTTGTGTTAATTTTTTTTAGTTTTTTATTTTATATTAATTTTTTGGTTAATTATTTTTTGGTATAGTTGCTGCTGAGAACTGAAGCCGAGACCCGAAGCCGAGACCACTACGCACCTCCTCTAGGGACCCCACAACTGAGGTATCTTTTTTTTGTGTTTATGTTTGTAGCGGGGACATGTCGTCGCCAAAAGTTTATAGTTTTTTTTTAGCTCTTTGTGTTTATGTTTTTTTTAGCTCTTTTACCTCATTAGTTTGCGGTATATATAGGGTGCATTTGGTTAACAGGAGCTAGCCCACAAGGGCTGTTTGATAAGCTTGTAGTTTGTGGTATATATAGGGTGCATTTGGTTAACAGCAGCTAGCCCACAAGGTCCGTTTGATAAGCTTGTAGTTTGCGGTATATATAGGGTGCGTTTGGTTAATAGCAGCTAGCCCACAAGGGCCGTTTGGAAAAGCTCATAACTTATTAGCTCACTTGATAAGCTTATAAGCCGAAAATGTGGGCTGATAAGTTATAAGCATTTCCAAATTTACATAAGCTTGTAAGCCGAAAATGTTGGCTGATAAGTTATAAGCCGAAATGTGGGCCGATAACGGGATATGTAGTTATTGAAAATGAATAATAAAGTATGATGAGATTTAGTATATTATGTTACACTTGCATCATAGTAGGACAATAATTATAACCTAGAAGTTTGCTCAAGATAACTTGAATAAAGCAATATGCGGGATGAATATGAGGATTTATTAGAGGGAAACTTACAATTGCCCCTTGTTATTCGTTTGCCAAGTGACTGCTCATAAACTCTACCATTTTATAGTTTTTTAGTCAATCTTATAATTATGTGGGATGTGGCGTTAGAACTTGTGACGTGCTTCGGTCCTAAACCAAGAAGCTTTTTCAGCAGCCCACAATAGGCATTTGGTTTATGCTGTCCAAACAGTAGCCCACAAAGGGTGTGTTTGCTTAACAGCAGCCCACAAGGGGCGTTTGGTTTATGCTGTCCAAACAGCAGCCCATAAAGGGGTGTTTGGGTTTGCTTATTTTCTGCACCAAAGGGGTGATTGGGTTTGCTTATTGTGTTTTCACTTGGTATACGTTTGATAATTTATTTATTTTTTTAATTTTTGTTAGTTCGTGTTAATTTTGTTATTTGTTAATTTTGTTATTAATTTTTTGTTAATTGTTTTCATTTGTTGATTTTTATTAATTTTTTTGATTTTTTTTCTTGTCGAGACCAGCCTTCTGTCAAGACCAGCTAGCCAAGACCCAAGACCAAAATCAGTACGTTTTTTTGTTTGTCTTTGGTTAATTACTTGCTTAGAATTGTAATATTTTATTTGTGAATTTGATTTTAGGATGTTAGTCATTTGTTTATAATTATATTTTAGGATGTTAGTCGTTTGTTTATCATATGCTTTAATGTTTGTGTTTGGTTATCGGAACAAGTTAAGTAATTACTTTAATCAAGTTCATATTATAAAATGTTGCAAACCAATAGGGTGTTTGGTTTTGGCTTATATCAGTAGGGTGTTTGGTTTCGGCTTATATCACTAGGACATGTTATGAGTTTATTTTGATTTTTCTAAGTAATTTCATATATGAATCATTATGTTAGCTACGAATATGTTAGTATTGTATGGTATTTGATTGTGTTAGACTATTGTAAATGATTTTAGGATTTTAGTGATTAATTTCGGAAAGTCCCCGTCCGAAGTTAATCATCCCATAGAAAAACCGTCCGAAATTAATTTATTAGAAATTAATTTCGGAAAGTCCCCTATTTGGGACTTCTTTTTAAATGTTTTGTCTCATTTAGGATAAGAATGCGTATAATTGATTTACTATTTGTGAAAATTTCGACAGTGTTTCCCCTTTACTCCTACGAATATGTCTTTAATGCACATATTTAGGGAGTTGAGGGGAAATGTTGCCGAAATTTTCTCAAATAGTAAATTAAGTTATACGCATTCATATATGAGATGAAACATTCAAAGAGTGGGTTAGGATTGCCTTCCATAGTTGGATTAGGTGAACAAAACGCACAACTCGTAATTCCACCTTTATGTGTTTACGTGTAGATTTTTGTGAACATGTTTAATTCTATATAATTATTTGTTGCATCATTAAAACGCAGTTATGCCAATTGATAAGAGTTGGGTCTCATTATCTCGTGCTAGCATCGAATTTTTAAAATGTCTTAAAGCTTTTTGCGAGTATTGCAAGTTCTTTGTGAATATTGATGGGAATGTAAAATGTCCGTGTGCTTGTTGTTATAACATTGGTTGGATAAAGCACGAAGATTTGTTTGATCACATACACACAAATGGTTGGGACCAAAGTTATACGAAATGGTATAATCACGGTGAACAGGAAGCCCAGACAATATTATTATTATTATTATTATTATTATTATTATTATTATTATTATTATTATTATTATTATTATTATTATTAGAGTAAATTGCAAAAATAGACCTTGTGGTTTGGTCAAATTGCACGTTTGGTCCCTGTAATTCATTAAGTGCAAAAATGATCCGGATTTGGCACTGTTTCATTCACTTTTGGTCCTTCGTCATTGAACCACAAGGACGAAACGTGCAATTTGGCCGAACCACAAGGACGATTTTTGCAATGACGAAGGACCAAAAGTGAATGAAACAGTGCCAAATCCGGACCATTTTTGCACTTAATGAATTACAGGGACCAAACGTGCAATTTGACCAAACCACAAGGACGATTTTTGCAATTTACTCTTATTATTATTATTATTATTATTATTATTATTATTATTATTATTATTATTATTATTATTATTATTATTATTATTATTTTTTATTATTTTTTAATAATAATAATAATTTTCATTAAACTTGAAAACTTTTACATAAAGTTGGATGGGAGTCTAGACACAAGTTGTGCTCCCACTCCTTTCTGAATACAAAAGCTAATCCTATGAAAGATAAAAACACCACTTTTAACATTATTTGAGTGGCTATTAGCAGTAGACTTAATACGTGAAAGGGTGTTCAAAGCCTCTGTATCAAATTCCCCGAAAGTAGAAAAGGCAAAAGGTATGAACTTGAATCCATTGTCCTTACATTTGGGTGCATACTTTCTATTCTTCTTCTCCACAGCATTGTGCAAGGCTGCCCCAGAAGCCCACGAAGTCGCCCCAATACCAGCAAATGGAGAGATGTCAGTCACATCCAAACATGCATCTTTACCTTGAAGCCAATTAAATAATAACAAGTCTGCAGGGCGTAGCTCCTTCCCATCCTCCGATAAGAACCCCATAGGAGCTTCCTTTCGCACCATAATCCTAACCTTAGAACAGATATCCACAAGAATGTCACGCACCAGATTATGTCTGAACTTCACACCCACTTCACTGGAGCAGTGGACCGCGTGATCCCCCCATATATCCATACGATGCACGTTACAACTCGGGCAAAGACTACCTTCCGAGAACATAGGTGCAGTAAGCCAATAACACAGCACAGATCAGAATTGGCGATGGTTCATCCTCTGACCTAAGCCATCAATAGGGATGGTGAAAAGAAAATCCTGTGCATGTGGGGCGCGTATGCAACTGAGAACAGCGACCTATCTAGGGCTTAGTGAGTACTTAGAAACAAGGTCTTTCTCGATGACATCAAAGTAACACTTTGCCAATGTTTTCATCATTTGGGGGGCAGAAGCGTTATTGGTGATAGCGAGAGCGTCAATGTTCCAAGCAATGTTGAAAGTGTCAAGAGCATGCTGAAAAGAAGGACCATAGGGGACATTACCAGATTTAGCCAGTGTCTTGTCTTGCAGATCACTTGTTTGCAAACAAGAGGCGAGGAAAGCATACTGGCTAATGTCACCCGCTGAAAGGACACCAAGACCACCCAACTTGATTGGAAGAGTGGCAAGCCGCCACTACCAATCACCAAACCCCGGCCCTGAGGCGGTAACAATCTTCTCCGAAGAATTGCGTAACGCCCGATCAAAATGACCCTATGCTCCAGTAAATACAAAGGGAGCATGTCCTCAAAGCATAAGATAATTTTGCAACCCCAGCACAACTGCGAAGAAGAAGGAGCTCGCATTGGGGATCATGAAGTTTGTGGATTGCCTCCATTAGGTTGATGGTTTTAGAAACCCTTTTCAAAGCCAACTCCCGACAAAAACTATCATCCAAACTGACTGAACCACCAAGGAGTTTCACCCCATTGATCGGGCGAGAGATATTTATAGGAAAAACACCCTCTGCCCTACTACGAGGATCCTCCACAGGCCAGAAAAGTTCAGTTTTGTCAACATTTAAAAACAAACCGCGAGCCGGACCATCCGTCCTAATGATGTCGAGTGCCTTGGCAACCATAAGGGTGTCTCCAACAATAGTACCGTCATCAAGCTACCAAGCCTGAAGGGTAAGCTCACAAGACTGATTAATAGACTGGACCAAAGGGTGCAAAGCTAGGGCAAACAACAAAGGACCCAACGGATCCCCTTGTTGAACACCTTGACAAGACCAAAGGATAGAGTCTTCATAATAAAGCCTAGCAGGTCGGGCATAACAAAACTCAACCCAAGGAGCAATGGATGGGCAAAGCGCCCTGGCTTACTGAAGTAAAACGTTCCCTTCGACAAGATTGAAAGCATTCTTAAAATCCACCAAAAGCATAGAAAGCCCAACCTCATTACCCTTAGACTCAATGAGCCTATTCACAGAATGGAGAACAGCCTCACAGCCACCAGGAACACCAACACCAAATTGAAAGTCCTGTAAATAAGTATTTAAGGAGTTACCAATAGAAGAAGAAGCCACCTTAGAAACAAGCCTTCTTTATACAGTACCAACAGCAATAGGGCGTATACCACCGCCAGGCTTGACTAAGGGAGTCAAGGGGGCACTAGCAATATACTCTCCCAATAGAATAGGGCACTTTCCACTAAGAAACAAGTTGACAACATCAGTAATAGAGCCTAGCAAATCATCAGCAATAGCGGAAGCAGCCCCTCCCAACATATCCATTAAATGTTGTGCTCTAAGCCCGTCCCGATCACACGAAGTCCCTTTTGGAAAACTACGGATCCTGTTTAAAACTAAGTCTTTATGGACAAAAAGGGCATCCCCACCAAGCAGCGAAGAAGATGAAGTCAGAGGTGGGGCATACGGGTGTTTGGCCTCTAACTCAAGCAGGGTGTCAGGGGTAGATGGGGCGACACCAGAAGATGTGAGAACCTTAATAGTTGCAGTGAAGTGCCCATCACCCAGTTTACGTTTACATTGAGCTAGGTTAGCTCCATCATGGTCTTTGGTTTTCTTCACCCCACTGAGTGATGGAATTGCTCCAGCCAATCGATCTAACACCAAGGCAAACCTATCTGCGGGATCCTTCCATCTAAGAATAGCCCGAGAAATACCTTCAATCTGACACCGTTCTCTGTCGCCAGATCTACGCTGAGCTCTGTTAGTTGGCACGAAAGTAGTCAGAACACAACATGGCAGGATAAGGAGTTGCACCCACCCCGATAAATCCCCCGTGCCAGCAAGGACCATGTCTAGAGCACTGCAAAAAATCTTAGCAAACCCGAGCCACAACCTGGGAGGAATACATTTGACTGTATGCAAATTCTTTGAGAAAACACGACTAAGAAGGTCAATGTCAAAGCAGGTGGGTTCAACACCGAGTGAGGGCAACCCAAAAGCGGCCCCCTCGACAACAACCTCATCGGTAGCAAGAGTACTAGCCGACTCAACAGCGACACAATCAACCACGTTCAAAACTGGTCTAAGGGATTCAGGGATGCCATATATCGCAACTTCGTCAAAACTTGGTGCACGAACAACATCACCCTCGGCATGTTTACAATTCTTACTAAAAGTGTGGGTGCAGAAACACTCGCCACAATGCCAAATGCCCGCCTAATGAAGTGCTCGGTCAAATGCAGAAAATAAGGAAAAATCACTCGCCACACGTGCTTTGTGCGAAGTCTTCAAAACATTGGTTTTAAAATGGCGAGTGCCCAAGTGATCAATAAAATATTTCTTAGTAAACCCTTTACCATTACCACTTATACACCCTTCAAAACCTTGTAGTGGACAAGATATCCGAGTTGCCGCATGGATAGCCATGATACTGATATAAAACCAAATACAATGACGAAGCAAAAACCACAACTCACAGCAATCCACAAAGATCAAACAGAGCGTTTAAGATAAAAACCCAAAGCACAACCTTTTTTTTAACCAAAACCCAACGCTGCAAATTCCTACTAAAATGACAAAACATAAAACACGGACCAACTAAACCGGCTGAAACACCAGCCCAGCCCAAAAGCCAACCAAATAAAGCCAAACCGCTATATCAACACCACAGGAGACAAACCGCCAGGAGGGACCCACAGGCTAAGACAAAAAGAAAAACAAGGTTTAGTCAAACCGCTGAACAACTAAAAACAAAGTAGGACCCGCTAAGCCAACATCTACACGCAACCTGCAATTATCATTGACCAAACCGCTAACAAGAAAACAACAACCCGGAAGAAGGTAACCCAAAACCAGCAACCCGATATGCAGCCTAGCACCACTACAACTCCAACTCACGAAAGTCAATGCCTTCGACAGCCGTGGAACCCAAAACCTACCGCAATTCTGACGGACCACAAAACTACGAACCACAAGAAGAGATATATACAACAGGGAATCACTGGGTTTCAACTGAGGATGTCGAAAGAGGGTGGCCGGGAAGGAGAAAGGAGATCAGGATGGTCTCCCCATTCGATCGCCAGACCGCCAAATCGCCCACAGTGAAACACAAAAACAACTGTCAAATCATTTTTCAATTATTATTATTATTATTATTATTATTATTATTATTATTATTATTATTATTATTATTATTATTATTATTATTATTATTATTATTATTATTATTATTATTATTATTATTATTAATTCATTTATATAATAGTTTTTATTATTTATAATAAGCAGGTGAAGCACTGGTCAGACCCAAAGAAGTTGAGGATCGGGGCGACCAACAGGCAAAACCGGCTGGCGAATACGAGTTCTAGCCTTCATGGATCCCATTCATTAGTTGTTATACGCGATAACTTCGTAAGACACTTTTTGATCATTTTATTTATATATATAGTGTTGGGTGAGTTGTTATTGATTTTATTTATAAACAGTTGAGCCACCCCACCGACTCCACGGATGGTAGAGACTTGATCGAGCTTTACAAACACAACCATACGAGAGGCGACATCTTTGAGTCTCCAGTGTCCGAGGCTAGATACGTATGTATAATTTATATCCAAAAACTCACCCACATTAATGCAATATAATAAGTCACGACTTATATATTACTTTTCTTGTTTTTATGTTACTAAACAGAATGAGAAGATACGGATGCGGACACAGAGCACCTCCGTGGGGACGACTATGTCTGACCTCGATATTATGCACCACGTGATCGGTGGTAAGCAGCGTGGTCATATACCTACCGTAGGTCGAGTGTTACCCGGCGGTGGTCAGAAGACGACCCTCAGCGCCTCACGAGCCCGCGAGCAAGCCTCCTTGTCCTCGCTGCAGGAAACCTTGCAGAAGCAATCCGAGGAGCTCTCCACGCAAAGGACACAGCTTAATCTGTTGATGGAGTGGGCAAGGACTCAGTCGGGTTTCCCCGATCAGATAGCGAGTGGCATGCCGGGGACATCGGAATCACATGAGGCTTCACAAGGTGAGTCTCGAGGTACCGGGGAGGGGAGTGGGGGTAGTGGGGAGACTCGGGAGTAGCATATGGGTTGTTTGTGTCCTATGGGTCGGTTTATATTTGTTTTGGGGTTATGGACAAATTTGTGGAGATTTACATGGATTATATGTATTTATGTAGATTATGTGTTAGGATTCCCGCTAAATGGATTACGCGTATAGTTTTGGACCATTTTGAGGATAGCTAGCTTATGTATAGTTTTGTAGATGATCATGTGATCACGGTTTTTGAACCGTTTTTGGCGAATTTTGATACATATGATTATGTTTAGAAAATTTGGATATGTATGATATTATGTTTAGCAAATTTGTGATGTGAGTTTCTTTTGTGGTGTTGTAGCATTTGGATATACAGGTTGTGATGTTGTAGATTTTTTCCAGAAAAATTCCGAAAAAAATCTGAAAATTACGCATTTTGCAGCAATATGCTGCAAAATGGGTGATAGGCTTTTGGCGGGGACAAAAAGTGAGAAACAACTTAATATGGTTTAGGCTTTTAGCGAGGACACGTCTCCGCCAAAAGAGTTGATCTCAACAGTGGATAACTCTTTTAGCGAGGACATATCCCCGCCAAAATGTTTGATCTCAACAGTGGATAACCCTTTTAGCGGGGACACGTCCCCGCCAAAAGAGTTGATGTCAACAGTGGATAACTCTTTTGGCGGGGACATGTCCCCGCCGAAAGTATTGCCACTGAAAGTATTGGCGGGGACATGTCCCCGCCGAAAGTATTGCCACTGAAAGTATTGCCTCGCTGGACATAGTTTGACCACGCTGGACATAGTTTGACCAGCTCAAAGTCTGTGGGACCCACATGTCCCCACCAAAAGGATGCATTTGTCCCCGCTAAAAGTATCGGCGAGGGGGGTTTAGCAGGGACGCTTCAGCGGGGACATGTCCCCGTCGAAATTTATTGGCGGGGACATGTCCCCGCCGAAAGCGTCAAAATGTCCCCTCCAATTGTGTCGAATGTTGTAGTGTAGGTCTCAAAAGACTGGTAGTGTATCACAAGAGCCACTTGTGAGTGTTGTGAAAGAGAAGGTGCATGCCGCGGCTAGTAAGTCTAGTTCTTCTTTTTCTCCGTCTACTTCTTCTACTAAGAGGGTTAACCAATTCTCTAAGCTGGGAGTGATTGTTGATTCCGACACTGATGAAGAGGAGGTTGTGAATACTTTTGATGAGTAAGTGAACCTATTTGGTGGTGGTTACGATCGTGAAGATAATTATGATGCCTATGATTATGATAACTATGCGCAGCAGGTCTACGATCTTTCAGGGAATTTGGATGCTTTTTATGGCATGTATGGTATCAAGCACTAAGGCCTTGGTAGGAAGTAATTTTGTTTTCGTAGGAGTATAGTGTTATCTTTTGAGTAGTGGTTTATTTTCTTGTTTAGAGAATAGGAAGTATATTGTTATGTAAGCTTTTTCGCCTATGTAACGGGCTGAGATATGAGATTCACCCATATCCTTTGTACTTAAACGTTTTTTGGAGTAATATATTTACCGGGTCTTTTGACCTTTTATCCAAAAGAAAGAGACTAACTTTATAATCCATAATGGCTCTATATAGGGTAATCTCTCATATAATCTCGTTTGTGTCCATTTAGATTACAACAAAGTAGCAATAGCACGAGCAAGTACATTTAAACTTCCATTTTGTGTAGATACTTTCACACAATTATACTTTTTCTAAGTAACAATTGAACACTTTAAAAAGATGTTACAAAAGAAAATACATTTGCTAACAGAAATATATAAGACACCGTTCTTACTTGTCATTTTTATGTTATGAAAATGAATGAACGTACTGGAACTGGATCGTCATTCTAAAAAACAAGTTGATCATATTCCCTTAGTTAGTGGATATAGGTCCAAACAGATCTCAATATTGCTGTGATTCTGTATTTTCTTCTTACCGAACACTATTCTTAAGGATATTGGCAATATCTATCAAATGTGAGATCGACAGGTACATGCTATTATTACGTCACAAAAAGTGTAAGTTTGAGGAAAAACATTCCCTAACCACTATCCATAGCTAGCTCACATTAGAGCTAAAACTGTTCTTGTCCTACATACAAAGAGGGATGTTTTCTCTATAAATAGAAAACATATGATCTTCCTATTCATTATAAGGAGAATTCACCTATTATTTCCTTCCTGGTCAGCTCTCTCTCTTTAGCTAGTTGTGGGTGGGAGGGAGGCAAGGATTGTGATGGCTGTGGCAGAACAGCTAGAAAGGGTAATATGCATCTCACTTGTTTGTGTTATATTGCCATGTCTTCCATATTTTTTGATATTTTGTAAATATGTTAGACCCTCTACGTCTCTCATACATGTGTACGCTTAAAGCATATACATTTACACGTTTGATTGTACGATATGATTAGGAAGCGTATCCAAGGTATTACCACTCAGAATTGCTCAAAATAAATCCTTCAAGCAGAATACTTAAACACACATCAACGGGTTTGTGATATTGTAAACTTTCAACAGTAAACAATCTATAGCTTTCGACACATTAAGCACATCATGAGGAGCATGCGTAAATTGTATATTTATCATTAGGCAATTGAATCTAATTGATCTAGATCTGCCAAATTAGTACACATTGGATATGCTTTTGCCATCGTTCCTATGTAATTGATTAAGAGAAGAAGACAATGACGGATGTTGACAGAAGATAGAGAGCACAGAGAAGAATGAATTGCCTCATGAATATTGCATTTCACTCCTTCGTGCTCCCTAAGCTTCTGTCATTACCTCTAATTTCCTCCTTTCTTAATCCCAGTATAAATTACAATTGAAGTCATATACAAAACTCGAATTAACGTAATACTTTATTAAATAACCTGGTTTTCTAAATTTCTCATCTTTATGTGGCCCTTGCTTATCTTTTTCAAGCATCTATACATGTAAATAATAATATAGTTAGAAAATCTGTTATTTTCATCTTTTGGACTTGTATTATTGACTTATGTATTCGCACATCCTGGAGCTATACATTAGTTGGAAAAATAAATGATGATTGCTTCTTTTTTTTTTTCTTCTTTTTTTTTTTCTTTGGAAATCAAGATTTTATTAAAAACTCAATTAAGAAGCTCGAGATGGGTAATTTTACAAGATGTTGTTATATGCCAAGATAGGACCATAGAATTCATACATTCCAATCTAAGTTAAATTTCTTGATTCTATATGTATTCCACGAGAAAGAAAGGGTTTTGATTTCTGCTTCAAGGGTGTCTTTCCTTGGAGGTTTCAAGTAAAAAATGCGTCTATTCCTGAAGCGCCAAATAGTCCTATTGGTGATAAGAACCACCACATCAAAGATAGGTTTTACCTTGATTGGAAGAGATAGCAAATCAGCCCATGTGCGGTTCCTAAGATGTCTTTAAGGTAGTCGTTTAACCCCCACCGCTTTATGATCAGCTTCCATAGGTGTTGTGCGATGTCGCAATCAAGAAAAAGACAGTGGCCAGTCTCTACAGCTTCATTGCAAACTGGACTGAAAATGGAATCAGGTCTATTCTGCGTATATCCAAATTGTGACGAGTTGGAAGACTATTGATGATCAATCTCCCAGCAAATATGTTGATTTTAATTAGAGTGTTTCCATCTTACCTTGATTCCACTTGTATCTAGAATGTGATTGTCGATGATGATTGATTCTTGTCTGAATCAAAATTCCAAAGTGCCCGCTTATGATATTAAGGTTCATGGTCATACTAGACGTAAGTATTTTATTTAGTAGTTTTTCATAAGATTGGTTTGTCTTTCTTATGAATGGTTTGGTTTGACGTACAAATGGTATGTTTGTATTTCACCTATGAACTGGGTTGAGATGTGAGATTCGCTTACATCCTATGTACTTAACTATTTTTTGAAATACTAATTTACCGGTGTAACAATCTTTTACCCAAAAAAAATCCAAAGTGCTAACCAGTCTCATGTATGAACTGGGCTGAGATGTGAGATTCATTCACATCTTGTCTTTTTGTGCAAATTACCATTGTATGTTGGAGGTACAAATAAATAATATGTATTCAAAGCTAACATTTTGGTATGAACTATGAAGAACTTAGTGCGTACATGGAAATACCTGAAGTGATTTTGTTCGCGTTGTCATGATGGTTCTTTGTATATATTATATATATATACTAGAGAGGGGGAGTTTGTTCCCCTCAACAGTGAAGCGAGCATTGAGCTGTTTTGCCCCTATTGGTTGGTCGCTACACGTGGCGAGCAAACATTGGCTGTGCAAATATTTTATAGTTTACAAACAGTGCCCTGGCAACTGTACTGCACTGTAGCAGTAAAAAAATTCCCCCCCCCCCAGTTACTGTAGCAACAATATTTTGGGTTTTCTTTTGTGTACTGCAATCTTTGAGTCTCCAGGTGGCTTCTACTGCAATCTTTACACTTATGCACTGTAGCACCCAAAAAAAAAATTTTCTACACAAATTGTTGCGTCCACTGTAGCAGCTGTATATGCCTTTGGACGTCCAGGTGTAGTGACCCATTAAATGAAGGGCGCAGTTGGTTTTTTTTTTTTTTTTTTTTTTTTTTTTTTTCCCTTATGAATTTATAGAACTTTTGGCATATTTTCAGCCATTGAACGATTACACCCGAAACTTAAACTTCTGTGTTTGGTTTTTGTTGTCTTCAATCTGCCACCTCTCTACTGTTGATCTTCCTTCTGTTAAATCCACCATCAGCCTGCACACACAAGAAAGATACTCAGGTGTCATTATGATTTTTTCTTTTTTTTTTCTTATCAGAATATATTGTTCCTCATTCCTCCTCCCTTCCCCTCCTTTCCCAGACTCTTTTTCCACTTTTTTGTTGTTTATATTGATGTTTCAATGTTCCTTCTGATCTTATAACTTATGTGGTTATATGGTCTCCTTGCACAGGACAAGCTTTCAATTAGTTACAAGGTTATACTAGCTACCATTTTAAAGGTAACTCGTGTATCCTCTACATTTGGGTACATTCATGTCAACATATAATCTTTTACATTTTATTATTCACCTATTGTATTTCTACTTACTAATGTGGTCTTTTTATGTAATTAAATTTATGCTCTGTAATATTGTATGCATAGTTACTATTTCATTTCATCGTGTTTGTAAATACATATATAGAATGCGTATAGTATCTGAAATAACCAAACAATCACAACCTTTTATAGATTATCTGGATCACCTAAATACTAATTACACAGTTGATGCTAACCCAATAGCCTATATGATTAATAACAAAAAACATACATTTGTTGGCCAAAATATGCATGACCAAAAGAAAGGCAGAATTAAAAAAAATATCCCTTCTGCTGTATCGCAATCATCTGTTCCAAAAGATGTCTCATCTTTTAATGTGGACCGACAAAAACAAATCCTAGTTCATTTTAACTCGATTCCTTATATGATTGACGACCAACAATGATCGTTTGTCGCCGAAAGTGTACATGATCCAAAGAGAGTAAAAAGTGCAGAAACGATACCTTTTGTTGTATCACAATCATGTGTTCCACAAGATGCTTCACCATTAAATTTCAGCCTGCAACAACAAACGGATAATCTAATTCAGACAGAAAGGGAAAAGGATAAAGGTACATGTCAATTAGCTATTTAATTTATAATCACTCATTTATAACACTATTAAGATACCTTACATTAATGCAACTTCATTGATTTATGTTAGTTCAGTTTTTATAGTAGTTCAATTAATGTGCACCTAAGATTAACTACATTAATAATTAATGTAGGTCCTTTTAAAAATACAGTGTATGGAAAGAATATAATTCCATACACAATGTATCTGATCCTGTGCTGCAATGTTCCCATACCAATTCTCAGAGTTGCTGTCTTCCTAATAATTTTCCAAATTATTACGTCGGAAATAAACAAAGTAACGCAAACGAAACTGATGCCTTACAGTTTGATCAGTGATTAACAAATAATTATGGTCAAGTATATTTTAATATTAAAGGGAAAGGTCTACTTATAGAAAGTCCTAGCCATGATGAAAGATGTTGTCAATCATCTACTTCTCTTACTAACTATGGTAACCTGCGTTTCCCTATTTTTTGTCGTCATCAATTTTAGATTAAATCTTATTTAAAAAATCAATATTCAACATACTAATTTGTTATACAGGCAAATCCCAATCCCAAAAAGATATGTAATTTGTTATATTATTGTTAGTCATTCATGCTAACAATGTGTAAAATTGAACTAATGCAGGTGCGACCAAATCAGATGTTCGAAAGAATATAAAACAAACACTACGCACCTCAACTTTTTCAGCAAGTGACGTAACACACACAGAGTATGAAAACCACTCTACACAAAAACAAGTCTGCAATCAGACAACAACAAGTGCAGGTAAACTTTCATATATACTATTTTGTTAATAAGAAAGTCGTGTTCCATATATTATTTAAACAGGAATCCATAATTCTCTATGAACACAGGTAAATCACATATTCAAAACAAGAGGAAACAAACATTAGCTCAGTTAAACATTACACCAAATGATATACCAACCTCACAATATCAAAATCAATCTACAGGAACACAAAATCGCAACGATGCAAGTAAAGGTGGAGGTAAAGTATTCATGTATACTCTTTTTCATGAATAAATCTATATTCCATAGATTTTTAAAAAAAAAAAAAAAAATGTATGATTCTCTATCAATGTAGCAGGACGTAAAAGAAAATCTCCCATGTCACTTCCAGTAAATGATCAACCAATATTAAGAACCAAAAAAAATTGTCCACGTCTTATACAGAAGGTAAGCAACTTTAGTTGTGAATCATTTATATGTAATGTAAGTAAAGCCAAATAACAGCCTGAAAAGGATGTGTAATTTGTTATATTATTACCCATTCATGCTAACGATATGTTCACTTCAACTGATCCAGGCATAACCAGAATAAACACTCAAAAGAAGAGAAAACATCCAGTACCTACTTCAAGTTTTTCGACAAATGATGTAACATCCACACAATATGAAAAACAATCTACGGGAATAGAAGCCTACAATCATGCAACAACGAGTACAGGTAAATTTTCATATATACTATATTGTTGATTACAAACCCATGTTCCATACATCATTTTTACAGCAATCTGTAATTGTATGTGAACACAGGCACCTCACATACTTAAAAGAAGAGGAAAGAATCATTACATGAGTCAAATTTTGCACCAAATGATGTACCATCCTCGCAGTATGAAGATCAGTTTACAGGAATACAAAATTGCAACCATGCAGCAAAAAACAGAGGTAAAGTATTCATGTATATTCTTTCTTATGAATAAACTCATATTCCATGCATTTTTTTAACAAAAATATATGATTTTCTATGAATGTAACAGGACGAAAACGGAAATCTACCATGTCACTTTCAGTAAATGCTCACCCTGTATTAAAATCCAAAAAAGATTGTCCTTCCACATCTTATACAGAAGGTAAATAACTTAAATTTCCAATCATCTTTATATATACTTTATAATGTTACCCGTTAAATTTAATCCTTCCATAACTTATATGATGCAGATGTGTCCGATTTATACATCGATTTGGGTGACTGTGACCAAAGATGTGAATACTGCAATGCATGCTTTTGGTATGGAGAGAGATTAAAAAAAATAGTCTGCAGAGCAAAATAACATACCATCGGTGTTGCGGAGGAGGGCAAATATACTTTCAAAAAGAGTTAGAGCCTCCACAATATTTGAAAGAGTTATTCAAAGATAAACATTTTCTGGATAACATACGTGCATATAATCAGATGTTTAGCATGACATCTTTTGGAGCAACGATCGATGAATCAATAAACGATGGAAAAGGGCCATATGCCTTCAAGATCTCGGGTCAAGTGTATCATTGGATAGGTACACTATGCCCAAAAGATAATGATGACCCAAGATTTATACAACTGTTTATCAATGATACGCAAAATGAAGTAAAAAACATAATGAAACCTTTTACTCATGAATGCGAGAGTAACATGAACCCTGAAATTGTTCAGAGACTAATCAAAACCCTAGATGAGCACAATGAATTGGTGAAGATTTTCAGAACAGCTCGCGATAAATGCAGTGAAAGCAACGTGCCTGAGCTGAAGATCCAACTATATAATGTTGTCGGTGCTCGAGAATACCAGCTTCCTACTTCTGGAACTCTTAGAGCAATAATATTTGAAAATGGTGCAAATAGTCAAACAGATTATGATGTCATTGTAGAATACAAAGATAGGCATCCTAAAAGAATTAATAAGCATCATAGTTCATACATGTCTCTTCAGTTTCCTCTTCTATTTATATATGGGCAGCCAGGTTACAATATAAAAATGCAAATAAATGGTATCAATGCACACAGGAAAAGGAAAAAAATATCTATGAACGAATATTACACATACCAATTGCACGAGCGTTTTGATGAATACGGGCATATATTCAGAAGTGGAAGATTATTCCAGCAATATGTTGTCTCAGTATATTGTGCGCTCGAGCAAGACAGGCTTGATTTCATACGTGCAAAGTAAAATAATATTAGAAGTGAATGTTTGGCAGGTATATGTGATGCGATGTCAAGAGGGGACCATTTTGGAGCCGAAATAGGAGAAAAAAAAAATTATTCTTCCAGCAAGCTTTACCGGTGGACCAAGATACATGTATAGCCATTATCTTGATGCCCTGGCCATATGTCGTGTTCTTAGAAACCCACAATTCTTTATTACATTTACATGTAATGTAAATTGGCCTAAGATAAAAAGACGGATGCAAAAATATCCAGGACTCACTCCATCAGACAGAGCTGATGTGGTAGATCAAGTATTTGAGTAAAAGGTTTCAGATTTCTTACAAGTCCTAAAAGAAAGCAACATATTTGGGCGTTCTACTGGAGGTACATTACCAATGTAAATATACTTAAAAAAAAAAAAAAAAAAAAAAAAAAAAAAAAAAAAAAAAGAGAGAGAGAGAGAAAAAAAATTACTCATAGATATGCATACTTACAAAAATTAATTCCCAGTGTTTTTTTATATGCAGTTCTTTATACTATAGAATTCCAAAAGAGTGGACTTCCGCATTGCCACACACTTTTATGGATTGATTCTAAAGACAAAATAAAGACCCCTGAAGAAGTAGACAAGTACATTTCGGCCGAATTACCTGATGAAGCATCTGATCCTCAAGGTTACAGAGTTGTTGCTGATCTCATGATGCATGGTCCATGTGGCAATGCTAAACCATCAGCTCCATGTATGCAAGAAGGTAATTGCACAAAAAATTTCCCAAAAAAATTTAATAACAATACATTTTTTTGATAAAGATGGCCATGTACATTACAGAAGAAGAAACACATCAACTTATGTCGCAAAGGGTGAATTCAGATTAGATAATACTTATGTCGTTCCCTAAAATCGCCTACTCTGTCTCATGTTTCATGCACACATAAACGTTGAATATTGTGGCTGGAGTATGTTGATAGAATATCTTTTCAAATAAATCTCAAAAGGAACGGATCGGATTGCAGCTCGAATCACAAAACCACTTGGTGATCCAGGTACATCATCATCTACGCTTAAAATGCAAATTGAAGAAATCAAAAATTTTATTGACGACCGCTTTATCTGTCCACACGAGGCGTTCTTGAGAATACTAAAGTTTCCTATCCATTACAGGGACCCACCAGTGCAGATCCTTGCAGTTCACCTTCAAGATATCCAAACAATTACCTTTTGTGATAAAGAGCCTTTGGGATATGTGTTATCGGACGATGGCAGTAAGCTAACAACATTAACAGAGTGGTTCACATATAATCAATTGTACGAGGATGTCAGGCATTTAACATATTTGGATTTCCCTTCTGAATTTGTTTGGTACGAAAATTCGAAGAGATGGAGTCGTAGGCAGCATAAAAACAAGTATGCGATTGGTCGTCTCGCTTATGTCCATCCAGCAGCAGGCGAGTTGTTTTACTTCTGGATGTTGGTTGCACATCAAAAAGGCTGTACATCATCTGTCGACGTCCGCACTGTCAATAACAAAATCTTCCCAACATATTGTGCAGCGTGTCAGGCTCCTGGCCTACTAGATGATGACAAGGAATGGGATACAGCACTTCAAGAAGCAGCATTGTCTGCAACAGCCTCAGAACTCCGCAACCTCTTTGCACACATTCTACTTTACTGTGAAGTTGCAGACCCGGTGAAATTATGGGAAAAATACTGGCGTATTATGGCAGATGATATGTGAAGAAAGGCTTCACACACATCTCATGTTCGGAACCTGCGTATCAATGATCCAGAGATGAAAGGCTACATTATGTATGAAATAGAAATGATTTTGAACGGTTGCTCAAGATCAGTTCAGGAATTCGGTTTATCATTGCCTCCACAACATTTGCTCGATGATCTTCAAAATAGATTACCCATGGAAGAAAAGAATTACAACCGGGAAGAACTAAAAGAAGAAGCAGTCATTTGTGCTGGGAAATTAAATGATGATCAGAAAGCAATTTACGATCTTATAGTTTCTGCATCAAATAACGATTGACAGGAGTTGGTGTTTGTGTATGGACATGGTGGAACAGGGAAAACTTTTCTATGGAAGACGATAATTAATAAGTCACGTTCAGAAGCGAAGATTATGCTGGCTGTTGCGTCTTCAGGTATTGCATCATTGCTACTACCATCTGGAAGAACGGCACATTCAAGATTTAAATTGCCACTAGAATTAACAGATGAATCAATGTGTAATATAAAGAAAAACACATTAATGGCAAAGTTACTGAAAGAAACTGAATTGATAGTATGGGATGAAGCCCCAATGAATGACCGTCGGTGTTTTGAAGCACTGGACAGGACTCTTAAAGATATCCTCGATAATCCTCAGCAATTGTTTGGTGGGAAAACGGTTATGTTAGGTGGCGATTTTAGGCAAACACTGCCTGTTAAAAAAAAGGGGTCGAAGTCAGAGATAATCGGCTCATCTATAGCTCAATCATACCTCTGGTCACACTTCAAAGTCTTCAAGCTTAAACAAAACATGAGGCTGCAACAAAGTAACATGGATGAAGATGAAAGGAACAGGATTCATGAATTCTCTTCGTGGCTGCTAGATATAGGTGATGGTAAAATTAGAGAACCCGATGAAATGGACCCACAAGGTTCTTCTTGGATTACAGTTCCTGACAAATATCAAATACCAGAAGATGAAAATGGCATAGAACGACTCATCAATTTTATTTATGATAAGGATACATTAGAAAAGCCGACGGCATACCGGTTACAAGATAAAGCAATAGTATGCCCAAAAAATAAAACTGCTGATGTTATAAACGAGAAAGTCCTATCATTGGTGAAAGGAGAGGTTACAACTTATATAAGTTATGATGAGGCAATTCCAATAGGAAGAGAAGTTGCTGCAACTGAAATGCTCTACCCACCGGAGTATCTAAACACTCTCAGGTTCCTAGGTTTACCACCAAATAAGCTTCACTTAAAAATTGGAACCCCAATAATGCTGCTGCGAAACGTTAACTTAGGAGGTGGGCTTTGCAATGGGACGCGAATGATAGTGAAGAATCTCATGTCAAGGTTAATCGAGGAAGAGATTATTATAGGCACAAGAATTGGAGAAAAAGTCTACATACCAAGAATCCCTTTTCCACACAAAGACCCAAACTACCCCTTCATTTTCAAAAGAAAACAATTCCCGGTTAAAGTATGCTATGCGATGACGATTAACAAAAGTCAAGGGCAGTCTCTAAACAAAATTGGCATCTATCTTCCGCAACCAATTTTTAGTCATGGACAACTCTATGTTGCATTATTACGAGCGACATCACCACATGGGTTAAAATTTTTTATGAAAACAGATCCTGAACACCCTCCAAATACAACAAAAAATATAGTGTATAAAGATTTTTTTAAATAAATTTCCCAAATAGAGGTCCATAATATTTTTTTGCATGTTAAGAATTCATGTTAAAACACTTATCATTAATCATACATTGTTTTTTACTGTAACCAGTTTTAGTTAACCTACATTTTATACATGTGCAAGATGGCAGCAGCTAATATTAGAGATCTAAAACCAACAGATACCAACAAGATCCTAGAAGCAAAAGTATACCGAGCATGGATACACCGGGATCCACCAAACACAATAGATAAAGGTTTTCGTGGAATTTTATTAGACAAACAGGTATCTTATGCATGCCATAGGAACTAACCAAAAAATTATATATATATATATATATATATATATATATATATATATATATATATATATATATATATATATATATATACAAGTAACTCTTAACTGATACTTTTATACAAACAAGGAGATGCAATACAAGCAAACATGCATGCAAGTGAAATTACTCAGTTTACCCCAATTGTCGTACCTGGAAAAACATACCGCATCTCAGGATTCACATGTGTTCCAACAGAGAACTGGCAGCAGACACTGCAAAACAAAACATCATTATCATTCACCAGGTTTACAAAGTTCGATGATATAGAGGATGATGGATTTCCAAATCATTATTTCGATTTCATCTCTTATAACCAACTACCTGGCAGAGTAGTAGATCCAAACAACAAAACAAAAACATCTCATCCGGTTCTCACAGGTAATGTTAACCATACTCAAATATACACTTATAAATGCAATCATTTTATAAAAAACATTTTTTCCTTAATCTAACAGATTACATAGGATGCTACATGCGATCAACTGAGACAGAAAAAATTGGGAATCCAAATAAAAACTAGGTGATGCATCGCAAAATTGAGATCCAAAACTTAAAGTAAGTATCATAAACTAAATTATCATACCTTTTATACACTCATAAACCAAACAGCAACATAATCCTGTTGATTTTTTCTTCAAAACAGCCGTGACTCGGTTGAGCTAACACTGTGGGCAAATCTTGCCGAGACATTCAACAAGGATGCCATTGATGCAATGGAAAAACCTGTCATAATAGCTGTTAGCTCCTGCAGATTTTCACGATTTCGGAATAGATTACAGCTTTCAGCAACACCAGCCACATACTACTACATAAACCCAGACATCCCAGAACTAGAGCAATATAAATCAGAGTAAGATGTGTATTATACTTTTTTGTAAAATATAATTTATCTGCTATCTAATATATTAATACAAGTCTATATGTTTGACAGATACAGAGCTGTATTTAACCTCATCCCACCATTGCAAATTGTTAGACAACCATTCAAAAACAAAGAACAGGAAAAATTCCAAAACAGATTCCCTCTTGCATTTCTCATGGCACAACCTCCACATACTTATGCAGTAATGATGAACTCAAATAAGTACATTTTATTACTATCATTTATCCTATTTATTTGACTTGTTTTATTATATTGTGTATGAGGATTGATACTTAATCGTTTACTTTTGTAATTCTCAGGTAAAAACAAGCATTTGGTGAAACTTGGCGATTTTGGACTAATTATGGAGCAAAACATGCAAGAAGTTAAGAGTCTACTGAAATTTACAAGATCAAGACATTCTGCTCCAGATGCGCCGCATCTTGCTTATTACATACGGCGCATCATTATCAATATTTCACCAGATACGATCCAAGATACAAGAGGACATGCGCCGCATCCATAAATGAAGATACGCCGCATCTTCTGGCGGTGTACGAATATTCCTGAATATTATAATCTTGGACCCCACGCGAAGTTAAGTCAATGCGCCGCATCTACTTAGTAGATGCGCCGCATCTTACCCTCAGACAGAAACTATAAATACCCTAAGACCAGACGAATTAGAGGAGACATATATTATATACGAGACCGAAGTACAGAAACCCTAGGACGAATTCAGTCAAGGCAGCAGCACAAGACACACCCAAACGAAGATACAAGAGCTGTAAGAAGGTGCTGCATGTGTTTAATTCATTAAGTAGTTTTGTTTTATTGTGTTAGTAAACTTTAATTCATCAAGATTGGTGGCTTGTGTAATGTGACAATAGAAAGATTGCACTCCCTTAAAACTGCTTTCTCATTAATTAAAGTTTATATGTTGATGTCTTTGGTGACTTTTATTAGTGCATTGATAACCTCTGTGTCTAGCTGAGCGTTGATCGGGTCGCCATGCCTCTGCCCTCGCCTATTTATTAGATCGCCTATGAATTCTATGGTCTGTAGAAAGGTAGGAAGAAAGATAAATAGGATAGTCATAAGTAATCATTAAGGGTTTACTCGCCGATAAGATTAGAACCAACGAGAAAGGACTTAATCTCGGTGTGTTGCCTCGAACTATACACTTCATATAAGACTAGCAATAAAACAAGTGACAAACTACTTATCTATCAGGACAGCCCTCTTATTGTCTCAAGTATTTATCTGTGTACGTGTGTGCTACTTGCTGATTCGTGCCTATTGGTTTAGTTTATTATTTAATTGCAACCAAATCATGCCGGTCTCTCAGGCTGAACCCCCTTTGCGTTAGATTAGGTTGTATAGCTAACTTAATATATTAAAATACTGATTAGACTAACTAGATAATACGTTCCACTCTTAGTGATCGACACTCTACTTACCATTATATTCATACTGACCGGGTACACTGCTCGTTAAGTGTGTGTGTTATTGATAAGTCGGCTAAATATAAATTTAAAACTTGAGTAGGCATTAATACTGCTAAACCGCCACGACACATCGCACGCATCAAGTAAGTTCTAATTAAATCCATCATATAACTTTCTTCTTTTAAAAACCTCAAAGTTAAAATACTGCAATAAAACACATGGAGTTCGATTTACCTGTGAAGCAACAATAGCAAGCCTCAACACAGCAAGAGAATGGTACTATAAATCTTGCAACAATTGTTCGCTAAAGGTTGACATCAATGGAAGCATTTATGAATGCAGGATCCACGCCCCAGTCCTAGCTCCAACAAACAGGTAACAACTTAGTAAGCAAAAAAGTCAAAACATTCAACTGAATTAACACAATCAATTTATATACGCAGTTACAATTTCAAAGCATATATCACAGAAAACACACAGACAGCAATGATGACATTCTTCACACCCAAAGCAGACGACGTTGTTGGCACTGACTGTGACTCATTGGTTGGCTCACTAGAAAACCCAGTCCCCAATCAATTTCCAGAACAAATAGAAGCAATTGTCGGAAAAACACATATTTTCCAGTTTCACTATAACACATCTAGCAGACAAGGACCAACAGATTTTATTTTCAATGAAATCTTAGACAAACCCGACACACCAAAATAGTTAGAAGCAAAAGCATCAGGCAAAACCAGAAATAAAAACAACATAATGTATAATCCATTTAGGAAACATATCATCTCTAACCACTTTCTTATTTCTATGTAGCAGGATCAACATCAGAAAGTCAGCAATATGACGCAATTGAATATGCACAAAATACAGAACCACCATTGCCTTTTATTGCCGAAACAGTTACACCAACCAAGGAAACCATTATGGAAGTAGCAAAAAATACACCAACACAAGAACAACATTCACATGGTAATAATCTTTTTGGGATTTCCATACACTTTTATAAGATTTTGGATACAGTAAAAGGAATAAAAATTACGTAATAAACCCTTATCAGCCAACAAAATAATAAAAAATAATTAATCTTTTTATTAGATCATAATTTCAATTTTTCATTACTATTGCAGAAATGGCAACACCACCATCTGCATACACAGGCATGCAAACCAGATCCAAAACAGAAGCAACCTCTGACAACACTCGCAGAACAATCAAACGGCCACTGTTTCCAGAGGAAGCATCAACAACCAAAAAGAAATGAACTTACTATGTACAACATAAAAATTACTCATATTTTTTATCACTGCTACACCCTACTTAAAAGCAGTTTAAAAACAACCAGTTATGTAAAAACCTACCAGTGCTGCTAATGGTCTTATTGAATACCCTATGTAAATATCTGCAAGTACTAAAACCGGATATGGCCACCTACTTTTGGCAACAAACAGATGTATACCAGTCTATTTTGTACAACCACTGGCAACACTCATGTATGCTAAAACTATGCCGTTCAATGACAATTGTAATCTATATTTGGTGGCCCATTTTGTTAATGAAATTCTCTTATTGTTGTTTACCTTCCAATTTTTACAAATTTATAAATGACCATCGTACATTCACCAAAACTAACATACACATAAACACATCTACAATATAATAACACACCATGTTACGCACTTATCCTACCATTTACAACCCCACGTGTTTCCTAGATGGAAAATGTAGGACAAAAACGTTGTCTTTCCTATTTTTGCTTCCTAGATCACAATAGCGGGGTGAATCAAACATCAAGCCTATAGGATTAATTACAATCTCAATTTCTCCCTCATCAATGACCTCACCTTCATCACTATCAGAGTCCGTAAAATCCATAAAAGGTGAATCATATGTACATTCACGACATTATTTCCTGCATTGCAAGGTAAAACTACTTCTCCCGTATCACACTCCTGATTATTCACTAAATCATAAAGAATTTTGATTATATAAACATAGGCAATCCTTTCATTAACTACTTTATCATTTTTGTAAACAACCTTGCTATCCCCGACTTTTAATGAAAATTTTCTTTTGAAAACATCTATTTTAGTACTGTGTAGTAGACAAAAATGGTTTTCCTAGGATAGCAAAGTCTACTGGAAAAACAAATTTATAAATTTTAACCAAAATGTTTTCCACTATTCTCTTAGTTTTCTTAATGGTTTTATCAGCCAATTCAACATTTAATATTTTAGGAGTAAGTTCCCCTAAACCTAATTTGGTGAAAGTAGAATATGGCATGACACTTACGCTAGCTCCTAAATCAGTTAAAACATTATCAAAAGAAATATCACCAATTAAGCAAGGTAAAGTAAAACTCTCTAGGTCTTTCTCCTTAGATGGAAGCATATTGTTCAAAATGGCAGAACATCTTTCATTCATTGTCACCCTTGATGCTTCCTCGAACCTTGACTTGTTTTTCAACAAGTACTTCAGATGCCTTGTGTAGCTAGGCATTTTTTGGGAAGCTTACACAATTGGTATGTTGACTCGCAACTTCATCAAATTAGTTAAAAACTTATTTTCTTGATCAGTAGTCATACCTTCCATGAGTTGCTTGAACGTAGGTGGTCGATGTGGTTCGACTACGGCTTTTGTTGATGGTTGCTCTTCTTCCTTCACTTCCTCCTCATCATCCAGCTTAAATACTTATTCATCCTGCAATAACACACTAGAAACAATAGTAGATTCATTAGTATAAGAGGTAATTAATGAATCAAAAGTTGGTTCCTCCATAATCAAAATTGGTTTGACGTGTTCCTTTGGGTTTGTTTCGGTAGTACTCGGTAGATCCCCTGAAAACCTTTCTTGAAGAACCTTAGCTAATTGACCGATTTGATTCTGTAATGCATTGATTACAGACCCTTGATTCCTGAATGTTGCTTCATCATGCCTCTTTGCAGAGTCTGCCATGAATTTATTCAATGTCTCTTCAAGACTTGAATGTTTTTCTTGATAAGAAGGCCAATTTTCGTCTCTCTGGTAGTATCTAGGTGTTTTACCCCTGTACCTCTGTAGACCTGGATAAGGTACACCGAGTTGAGTGTAGTAGGCTTCCTCCAATGTTTTCCCCTCTTCTTGAATAGTATCGGAGCTTTCGGGGTCTTTGAAATCAACAATCTACCAAATTCCCGTTAAACTTTAACACAAAATTGACGAATATTAGTTCAACTCCCGCTTTAAATTTAGGAAAAAGCAAGTTTCATACATTTATTCATAATCAACATTTTGATTCACGCAACACATATTTTTCATTTTTCTCTCTCTCTCTTTTTTTTTTTTTTTTTTTTTTCACATATATATATATATATACTTGCATCATACTTGTGATTTTACTCACTTTCTTTTGCAATATTATTCTGATTTTAAGAAAGTATGCTTGTTCAAAAATTTAAATAAAAAGTTGAACTCCTACTCTATATCAAAGTTGTATAAAAGTTTATAATAAAATGATTTCTAAGTTCAAAAGTTTGAAAACAGCACTAATTTAGCTTTTGGGAGGAAAAACTACAAATTACACTGATGAGCCTTTAAGATAACCAACTAATCCTTGCTTGGCATCAGAACTTATAATTAACTCTATCATTTCTCGTTCATCGCAAATTTAAAATCTTTAATAAAAAGATCCGCGAATGCTTAGTCAAATAAAATCAAGATGCGCATATTTAAAGTCAATAATGGAAACTTGCAAATTCTTAAAAGAATTCGCGTTTTATAGCTTCTGGTATAAAAGACTAGCACAACTTTCAATTAAAAAGGTTAAGGGGACAAGCTAGAGCTCAACACGCCCGGTCGAGTCAAAATTTTATTCCTACTCTCACCAGCGGAAAGTCAACAATGTGTCAAAACACTTATGATACTTTTGCAAAAAATTTTAAATTTTCTCATTTTTTTCAATTTTTTCATTTTTTGGAGGAAAAACAGAGTTGCGAGAGTATAAGGAAAAAATGCAAGGCAAAATCAAATCGAAAGATTATCCCCCCCAGACTAAAACGAGACATTGTCCTTAATGTTTTAAGGTAAGGGTTCTCCTACAGAAATCTAAGGCCGTTTATTAATTATGCCAAAAGATAAACGTTAGTTGAAAAGATTAGGATATCGGATTTCCCATAAAGCAACGAAGGATGAGACTCGAGTGGAGAAAGAAAAAACGACGAGCACGAGAGTCTTCAAACTTCGGGCAAATCCTGGACATAAACAACAACAACCACAAAACACGAGAAATGGAAGAGGTAGACCTCCTCACGTCCCACTTATTAGAAAGAAAATAGAAAGAAGATAGAAGGATAAGCATGGGGTGCCTCCCACGAAGCGCTTGTTTTTTATCGAGTCGTATAGCTTGACTCGCCCCGAATTTAATTGCTCTTGGGGGAGCATGTGGAAAGGGAAATCTCCATCGGACTTTCATTCAAGATGTTTGGAGAAACATTGAAGTGCTTGAAAGTTCCACTCCGATGAGATGCCCACGGCTTAAAAGAATGAGAGATGCCGGGGTCAAAGATGGTATCCTCACTCCCGAACGAGTGAAGGAGAGGAGAAGTCACATCATATGTGATGAAAGGTAGAAAGATTTTAATCACAATTAAGATCCATTCTTCATCCTCAAAGGCAATTTTTTCATTTTCCTTATTTAGAATGTCATCATTGAAGCTATTATGGTTATCATCAACAAAAACCTCGAGAGGGAGGGTCGGGATGATGTCATCGATAAGCAAACTCTCACGATAGAGTACATCTCCCCCCGGGTCATGATCTTCCTTAAAATCAAAGTAATCATACTCCGGTGGAGATATGATATGAGTGAGTTCACCGGAGAACTCCTCGTGAAGAGAATCAATCATATGATGTAAATTTGTGAGCTCGGGTTCTGTTACGGACTCATCACTTTCCTCCATCTGAATATCAAAGATCGGATTATCTGAAATTAATGTAAATTCAGATTCGAAATCAAACAGAGGATTGATGATAGTCGTTTTGAATGTTTCGGAAACAAGGTCATCAAATTCCTTTGGAGGATTGATTTCAACTTCCTTCGGAGGGAGAGAAAGTGATGGTTCTTTGTTCAATAATTTCTCAAGAAAAAGAATGTCTCCCTCCGGATCAAGATAAGAATCATCAATTTCTGGTGAAATTAAATCTTCTTTAGTAAGAAAGGCATCGACCTCTTCCAAGAGAGGATCACCTCCCTCAATCAGAGTGAGGGAAGGGGAAGAGTCAGAAATTATAGGTTTTGAAAACGGAGTGGGATTGCCACTCAAAGAATTAACCGAGAAAAAGTCACTATCCTCAACGGGGATAGGAGATGATGGAGAGATTGGGTCAGAATCCATCTCGAGCTCAAAATGGGGAGGTGATGCGTCAACATAATCGATGTTTTCATAAGATAAAGAATCGTCATCACTTGTAGTACAATCATTGTTAGAATCAGAGAAAGTCTCAAAATGATCATTTGAAGCATCAAGAGGAGGCAAATCACATATTTTGTCGAAAATACCCTCGGACTCACTTTGGATTAGGACAAGGTCCTCAACACTAGACTTTATTTCTTTGTCCGATTCCGTTTCCGGAATAGTGCTAAGATGCTCGTCCCCCATTATGAGAGAGTCCTCTGGGTCCATAGTCGGTAAGACGGGTGTGATTGCAGCTGACGAATTCTTATAATATTCCCGCATTTGGATAAAATCCTCATCATCATCATCATCATCATCATCATCATCATCATCATCGTAAACGAAAGTTTTACAATATTGGCAACTTACTCTAGCTGCTTGTTCTTCAGCTAGAAGTTCTCCATACGTTTTTTGATGAGGATCTTCTTGGGCATGTTTAATAACCAAATCCTTAAGATCTTTTATTAAATCTAGAAAATCATGGAGAAGTTCTTGAGGAAGTGGCTGAGGTGGTGTTTGAATTAGGGGTGAGCATCGGTCAAGGACCGGACCGGACAGAGGACCGAATTAGCCAAAATGCCAAGACCGAGGACCGGACCGAATGTGGTCGGTCCGGTCCGGTCCGGTCCGGTCTCGGTCGGTCCGTCGGTCGGTCCGGTCCAACAAGGCCAAATAATCGGATTGTGGTCCGGACCGGACCGACCGGACCGAGGACCGAATTAGCCAAAATGCCAAGACCGAGGACCGGACCGAATGTGGTCGGTCCGGTCCGGTCCGGTCTCGGTCGGTCCGGTCCGTTCGGGTCGTTTGCTCAGCCCTAGTTTGAATCATTTGGTACTGTGGAGGTTGATCAAGATAAGAATAGTCATAATTGTTACAAGGGACATGCTCATAGACAAGCGGGTTCCTCGTTTGACAATCGGAGCTATAGTGAGGACCTCCACAGTACTCACAACAATACGTTTGCTGTGACTGATTCGGTGAATTACATGGATAATGGTCATAACCAAAGTTTTGATTATTACATGGAACTTGCTCATAGACAAGCGTGTTCCCTGCTTGACAATTAAAACCTTGGTGAGGACCTCCACAATATTCACAAGTATATGTCTCCATTTCATGGTGTGGGAGTTGGTTAAAAAAATTGGTTGTTTCATTGTAGGGATTTTGGTCATAGACAAACCCGTTTCCCGAATTTACAATGCTACAACCGGGGCAATTTCCACCATTTGGAGGACCCCCACACCATTCACAACCATAATGGTAAGATGAAGACATAAAAAAGAATTAAACGGATAGAGGGTGAGAGATAAAGAATTAATCGAATAAGAGGAATAAGAAGAATATTTTTGGATTTTTAAAATTTAGAAACATTGAAAAACACAAAAGAAAAAGGAAAATAAATTTGAAAAGAAAATCTTTTTGGGTTTTTATATTTAAGAAAATCTTGAAAAACAATATTTTTTTATTTTTTTTATTTTTGATTTTTTATTTTTTATAATAAGAAATATTTACAAATGAAAACGATAACTTCACGAGGAAGGGTCTTCAAAACACGAATCAACGAACGGGAATCAAAAACTCACTTCAACCCCTCCCCGGCAGCGGCGCCAAAAATTGATTCGTTATAATTATATCTCCAAGGATTTACAAGGCATTACGTAAACCCGGGTCGTTTTCTCCATCGAAGGATGAATGGAATTATGTGATTTCGGTTCGTGAAACGTGTCATGAATAGTGATAAAAGTGAGATTTTTGGATTTTTAAACTACAAATATGAAATTTTAACTAAAAACAACTAAGAAAGCAATTGGAATAATAATATGAAGTACACGTAAGTAAAAACGCAAAGAAAAACTAAAAACACGAATTCCCGGGCTAATCCCGAGCCTAAAGGGTTAAATCTAAGAATTACTAGTCCTAGAAACGCAAAACTATTTTTCCTAAGTCCTATTTGATAAAATAAAATTTTAGAAAAAAGAATATTATTTTTTTGATTTATAATTTATTTATTATGATTTAAAAACTAAATAAAGGTAATTAAATGATAAAAAAAATACTAAAACTTTTTGGAAAATTCTGAAAATTTTATACAAACTAACTTATGTAATAAAGTTTATAAGAAAAATAAATTGAAAGAAAAAGAAAATCCTAATAAGCAGTTATAAGCTAATATTTAAAATAACCTAAAGACTAAAGAAAATGGTTAAAAGGAATTAAGAAGCAAAGTGGGACAGAAAATTCCCAAGGGCAAGATTGGTTAGGGTGTTGTTTGTGTGAGGCTGTGTGTGTGGGAGGTCCCAGGTTCGAAACTGTGGATTTCGTTTTTGTGAACTATATATTTTTTTATTTTTTTTATTTTTATTTTTGAAATCTAATTAAGCACATTAAAATAAGCTCTTTTTGTAAAAGTAACTATTTTTGAAACTTAACAAAAAGCTCAGAATAAGCTAGAGAAGGACAGAACAGTAGGTGAAATGGACAAAAGAGCTAAATTCAAAAGCAATAAGCTAATCCTAAGCTAAAAGAGGATTGGAAAAAGCTGAATTAAGCAAACAACAATCTAAATGAATCAAAGGAAATCAGAATAAGCTAAAAGAAAAGCCAATAAGCTCTTAAATAATCAAAAGGAACAAGTAAGCTACTGGTATGCAGGGTAAATTTACCTTACTGAGGTGATTTTAAGCTTATAAAAAAGCTATGAAATAAAAAGCTCAAACTCCAAAACTTAAGGCAAATCAAATTCATACTTCCAACTATCTATAATGACAAAAATAAGCACTTAATACCACGTCTAAACACTAGAAAAAGGGCCTTAAAAAAAGAGATTAGGACTGATTTGCTGTAATACATACTGATGTGGAGAAATCACAAAAATGAGCATATCTTCTTAGAAGCCTTATGAAATCAAACCAACATTTAGACATGCACTTAATATACTGTAATGAACTCATGAGAAGCAAAAACAAGTCCTAAATCTAATTCCTAAGTAATAAGCTCATTAAAATCAGTCATGAATCCAAAAACTTGGAAATCCACCAAAAACATTCAAAACTATTCAAAACAGCTTAAAACCTCTACAATTCAGCTAAAAGGACTTAATTAGACTTAAACTAAGTTGACTAAATGACCTTTGAACAGTAATTAACTATTTTGACCCATTTTTTATGCTTGTGCCAAACACCCCCTTAAGGGGGCTGTTTTGATCTTTAAAACTAGACTAGACCAAAATAAGCTTAAATTTGAAAAGACAAATGATCAACTAAGATTATCAAGCACTAATGAACACTGATAAACTAAGCATAAGCACTTAAATAAGCTAATTCTAAATTAAGCTTTTTTTTGGGGGATTTTTGAGATTATAAGCTAAACTAGAAGTAAATGAGAATGAAGTAAAAGCAAGCAACTAAATCACAACTAAGAGTATTAATAAGCAGATATAAAGCAATTAAGCACTTTAGAATAAGCTATTAAGCAGTTAGACTAAAAATGGACTTAAATGAGAACTTACACAAACCCTTGCTCAAAATAGGGTTGAACAATCAATCTACAAGCTCCAGCTTGTATTAAACAAGCTGGTAAAACCCATAAGCTCATCCACGGCTAGCTTATCATCCAAAACTGCTTATTTGACCTTATGTTGACTTTTGTTGACTTTTTTAAGTTTTTGGAATTAAAACTGAATTGATCTAAATTTACTTTAACAAAAGCTACAATAAGCTTATAGGAGCTTATAAGAACATTAATGGAAGCTTAAAGACTACTTTGGAACAAGAAAAGTGCTTAAAAATGAAAATTCGACAAGGTTTAAAATGAAAACTTCAATTGCATTAATAAAAGAGAGAGTTACAATACTTAAAACAGAATTACAAGGTTTTAAATCTAAATTACTGAAATTAAACAGCAATAAGAAAATGGCCTAAATTTCTCTAAGACATGAAAAATTGGACAATCTTGTGCTTTGAGGAGAGCCTGGTATTTATAGCCGAAGAGTGTGCATCCTAGGGTTTCTCAGATGCTTCTGGATCAATAATCTCAGCCTTTGATTTTTTGCTTGGAGACCACTTCAAGTAATCTTGGCCGTTGGATGGGTTTTTGTGCCTTGGATTGCCACGGTGGAGGGGAGACATGTGAGGTTTTGTTGTCTTGGAGCAGGGGGGACCAAAGGGTGAGTTGGTTTTTTGTCTGGGAGCATGGTAAATTTGGGGAGGATGGGTGAATAGTAACTGGGGATAAAAGGGCGGGTTAAGATGTGGGTTATTTTATTATTATTTGACTCAGTTGACCGGGTTATAATAAGGATATGTGATCCGGGTTTGGTTTGGATATCCAGTTTGTAGGATAAAAAGGAGTGGGCTGGGAAGCTTTGGATTGGGCTTGATGTTTGGATCGGGTATTTAAGGAGCCAGATATAAAGGTTTTAATTTAGTTTTAATTTTAGGATTTGGCTTGAAATGGATTTATCTTTGACGGATTATTTCTGCCAATTGTGGAAAGTTATTCCAAGGACTGATTTTGTAAAGTAAAATGATCCAAGGGTTGGTTCTGTAATATTAAGCTCAAATATGATCCATATGAGAATATCTTCCCCGGCTTCAGCTTTAAATACTCTTTTCCAAATCCCGTGCTTGTTTTGCCGTTTTTTTTACTTGATTTTTTCCTTTTTCATGATATCCGTTACCTGCACATTCACAAACACAAAAACACAATATATTTGGCATATTTGGTTAGTTTTTGGTCTATTTGGTCCATTTTATTTGGTTAAAGGTATGTGTAATTTAACACATACCAACCAATTTAAAGCATTGTAAGGATCTTTGAAAACTTGTTCAAATCTTGTTCATATCATGTTGTTTTAATGTTTAAAAGTGTTAAAAAGTGTTAAATGTGTAAGATTTGTTAATATGAACAAGTTAGGGTTTGATGTCATAAATAAATATACTCGACTTTTATGAAGTTTTTGTACAAATTATGATGTTTCTTGCTTGTGTGGTAAATCTTGTTGCTTGTGGTACTAATTTGGTGGTACAAAAGTGATTAATGCTAATTACGCGTAATTAAGTCGAAATATACACTTTTAAGCATATATATATATATGGATCAGCTACTTTAATAAATATATAATTATTGGGGTTTTGAAAAACATAAAATTTTGGCTCTAATGGTGATGGTGAACGTTTTGCTTATTAGCTTATTGTAATAAGCACTAGATTATTGATTCTCATTACAAAAATTGGACTAAATATTAAATTGGTACACATGGGCTGAGCCCATCATGTATTCGGCCTATGGGGGCTATTTTGGACCATATGGCTTATTAGAAGTGCTTATTGGTTTAATTAATATATAACATAACTAAAAAGGGCTAATTAGTTATCGGACTAAAAACGTGATTTTGGGCTAAAAGTGGCCTATTCGGCCCAATAAACCTCTTGGGAGATAAAAATAAATATTTGAACATTTTTAGACTCGCTATAATTATTTTTGCAAAATATAATGGTTTATATCGATAAAAATCATTTTTGGGCTTATTTTGGCAATTTAAGCCCAATAAGCCAAATAAAAGGAAATTTTGGCCCATAAATTATGAATATTGACTTTTGTTGACTTTTGAAAGAATTTTGACTAAGCGTTGACTTTTGTATCGAAAACTATAAAAGTGAAGTAATTATAACGATAAGTATAGTTATATCGATAAATATACACTTTGGACTATTTTTGCAATTATAGTGATAGAAAGGGATTATTTGAGGAAATTTGCAACACTTGAGAAAAATGGGACTTATAAATATTTGTAGGCCTTATGAGACTTATAAATACATTTTTGGCACTTATGCACTCGCACTTATAAATTTCTCAAAGACTAAATACTTGTAATTTTCTTTATAATTACTATTATATTATAAATGAATATAATAATTTATAATATAATAATACCCCACTAGCACCATTAATAAATTTATTATTCAATGATCATTTAATTAATTATAAGTCTTAATTAATTAAATATTTAAATATTAAATATATATATATATATATATATATAATATATATATATATATATATAATATATATATATATATATATATATATATATATATATATAATATATATATATATATATATATATTACTTACGCAGTTGCTGCAAGCAAAACACGGAAGTTCCGTCGCCCGTACATTCACCATACACTTTTACTATGAGCCATCACCAAAGAGTTATATACGATAAATCATTTTGAAATATACCTTACCACACAGCAAGCAAGAAATACACGAGCACTGGTCACACGTAAACTTTTCAATTGAGTTAAGACATATAAGATACGAATATTTCGCTAAGACTTACCATACTGATCTAGGTCGCGTGTCGGAGCGGTTGCACTGTTTTGTTGATTGATTAGCAGGTTGCTATTGTTTTAAGGTGAGTTTATAGCCCCATATTTTTATACGTTTTGTTTATTAAACATTGGGGGTGAGAAACATGCAAAATTGTTTTCATGGACCAAAAATGGATTATGTTGATGCAAATAATGTTCTAAAAACGTTATTTTTATCTTTCGATAACTTCACATTTTGAGGATGACAAAATGTGAAAACACGTTACGTTAAAATTAACGTAAACACGTTTTTAATCGAAAGTTCCCGTTTCTACGCAAATCACTCTAGAACAAATTTTTAACTTGACAAATGATCAAAGAAGTGAATTTGAGTTTTAGACATCACAATTTTATGTGACAAAACATTTCTTTCAAAAATATACTTTACAAATTATTTTTGAATAATTAAGAAATGTTTTAATGGAAAAATAAGTTTAAAATACATAACAGCTAATTTTCCCCCCAAAATCAGCTCCAAACTTCCCCAAATAAGTTTTCACCAGAAAAGACAAAAAGAGGAGCGTTTTTGTCTGGCACGGTACCACGGTACCACTAAATTTAGTGGTACCGTGTGTGTTTTAGTGGTGCCTATAACGGCCAGATTTTTTCTGCCTATAAATACCAGCCCACTTCACAGATTTTGGGCATCCTTTTTCACACAGAACTATCTGAGTTCAATACCCTTATCACATTTTCTCTTCTTGATCATTTAGTCAGATTTTTCTTTTGTTTAAGAGTGATCCAATCATCCTTCCAAGAGATCATCTTCATTCCTCTTCAAGTGCAAGAGAAGAACATAAGGTATCCAAGTAGATACAAAGTGTTATAGTTGTAGGTAGAAGCACTTGTAACATTTGTTACACACTTGATTGTGTCATATTTTACATCAAAAACATTTTTCTTTTGAGAGTTTGTGATGAAAGATCATTGTGATCTTGTAGAGATATTGAATATCTCTTGTAGTCATTGGGCTTGTGTGTTGATCAAGATTGATCAAGGGTTGATAGGATAGATTGAGTCAAGTGAGGGTTGATCATCGGGATCGTGTCGAGATCTTGGAGATCTCTTGAAGCCATTGGGATTGTGTGATTGATCAAGTGGATCATAGGTAGACCGGGTATATCGAGTCTTGTGTGAAGTAGAAAGGATCAAGTAGATCGTGGTAGATTGGTGCTAGCTAAGATTAGCACTCGACATCTAGCTTAGTGTCAGAAATAGGATAAGCGACGTGTACGATTTTCTCCGCCTAAAGGGAGGTTGTTGACATAGTGCTTGAAACTCCCGAGTGTGGTACTCGGGGAGTGGAGTAGGGCGAAGAAGAGCTTCGTAGCCGAACCAATATAAATCCTTTTGTCCAGGTTTGATCTTTCCATCTCTTCTCTTTACTTTCATTACTTATAATTAGTTAGTTTAGTGCGTTGTTCATATTGGTGTTGATTGATTGAACATAAGGCTCGAATCAAAGTTTTTCAATAGTAAAAGTTTTTGAGACAACTTAAAAACCGGTAAAACTATTCAACCCCCCCTTTTAGTTTTCCACAATTGGTTTCAGAAGCCACGTCAGTCAAGATTTTTAAGTAAATTGTATTTTAAAACTTGAATCGATCAATGGATTCTGACAAATATCTAGAAGGGCAATCTATGCAAAGACCACCACTTTTCGAAACCGATTGTTTTGTATATTGGAAAACATGATTCAAAACGTATGTGAAATCAAAAGACATTGATCTTTGGCATGTTATTACCGAGGGTGACTTTCAACCGATTCAAAAGAATCCGGAAACTAAAAGGGATAAAATAGTTCCTTATAATAAACAAAGTGATGACCTTAAAAGAAAATTAGCCAAAAATGATGAGGCTAAAATGATGATTTACAATGCTTTGCCTAAAAAGGAATTTGAAAGAATTTTCATGTGTAATACGGCAAAAGATGTTTGGAAAACTTTGTTAGTTACTCACCAAGGTAATAATCAAGTCAAAGAGAACAAGATAGATCTTCTTGTTCAACAATATGAACTATTTTCCATTTCGGAAGATGAATCAATAGATAATGCTTTTGCTAGATTTAATACAATTATCAATAGTCTTAAAGCTTTTGATGAAGGTTACTCTAGCAAGAATTATGTTTGGAAGTTCCTTAGGGCTCTACATACTAAATGGAGAGCAAAGGTCACCGCCATTGAAGAGTCAAAGGACTTGGCGACATTATCACTCGATGAACTAATAGGAAACTTGAAGGTTCACGAGATGATAATCAAGAAAGACTTCGATATAGTCAAAGGCAAAAGTGATAGAGTTAGATCTCTAGCATTGAAAGCCAAAAAGGAGTCTAGTGATGATGAATGTTCGAGTTCCGATAGTGAAGATGAAGAGTATGCACTACCCGTTAGAGACTTTAAAAAGTTATTTAGGAGAAGAGGTAGGTTCGTTAGGCAACCTCGTGATGACAAGAAGCCATCACAAAAGAACCGATGTTGGGAATTATTGAAGAACAGACTTAAGTCTGCTGATGTATTAGTTAAGTCTGTTAGCTTAGTTAAGTCTGCCAGTACATAGTTAAGTATAGCAAACATAGTTAAGCCTGGTAGTTAGTAATAGTTAAGTCTGTTTATGTTATCAAAATAGTTTGTTAGCTATATGTTAGGAAAGGATATATACATATTAGATATCTTATTAGAAGATATGTTTATCCTTTCACACGTTTTGTAACATTAAGGTTTCCTTAGAATATAAAAGGAACCCTACGGCATTATGCTTAGTGTGATTTTTTGTGACAATTAAAAGGTTTAATAGTAATACGAAGTTAGTATTAATAGTTGTGTTCTTCATACTTGTTGGTTGTTAAGATTCCGCATTAACAATCAATTCACTGTTAAGAGTTTCTCATATAGATTAATTTGGATTTATTCAAGTTATCTATTGTCTTACAATGGCTACTTAGATCCATAATCGTTGGACCTACAAGTGGTATCAGAGCCTATAGAGGGACTCTGAGTAAGAAGAAACACAAACCACAAACACTCATTCACTCCAAAATCCTGCACAATGTCTCAACCGGCCAATGATGAGTACTCAACTCATCTTAGTGATGATGAAGTTTCAAACCATGATGATGATGCATCAGACACCAGTAGACCTAAACAACAACAACAAAACATCCCTGCAACAACCACTATCTCAAACATCAAACTCCCAATTCTGAAAAACGAGGAGTATGATATCCGGGCCATGGAGATGGAGCATTACCTTGAGTATATTGATAATGATGTATGGAAGGTGATTCAGAATGGAAACTCAAAGAAGAGGATCTCTGTTGGTAAGGATGGTGTTGTTAGAGTGCTATCACCAGTCTCTGCTGCAGAGATTCATGCTGTGGAGAAGGAGAGGAAGGCAAGAACCATCTTACTGATGGCCCTTCCCAAGGAACATTTAAGAAGATTTCATGGAATGGACGATGCTAAGGAGATTTGGGAAGCAATCAGAATTAGGTTTGGAGGAAATGCTAATTCTAAGAAGATGCAGAAAGCTGTTCTCAAACAACAGTTTGAAGCATTCACTGTGACCAGTTCTGAAGGATTGGAGAAAGGTTATGACAGATTCCAACATCTCCTCTCACAGTTGGAAGCTCATGGTGCTGGTGTATCTAATGAGGATGCAAATCATAAGTTTCTCAGATCTTTGCTAAAAGAATGGTCACATCTGGCAATGAACATGAGAATGAAAGAAGATGTTGACACTTTGTCAATTGATGATTTGTATAATAATCTTCGAGTCTTTGAACATGAGATCAAAGGTGCTTCAAAGGCATCTTCAAGTGCTGGTAATGTGGCTTTTGTCTCCCAAAGCAAGAGCAGTACTAGCAAAGTTAATTCTGGTAGCTATAATTCTGGTGTCTATGATACTTCTTCAAGCAATATGAAAGAAAGAAAAGTTACTGCTGGTTTTGCTGATGAAGTCATCTATTCACTGTTTGCAAAGAGATCAGAAGATAAGGACCTCATTAATGAGGATCTTGAACAGATAAATGATGTAGACATTGAAGAGATGGACATAAAGTGGTAGATATCAGTGATTGCTCTTAGAGTGAAGAAGTTCTGCAAGAGAACTGGAAGAAATATCAGATTTGATGGAAAGACAGCAATTGGTTTTAATAAGAAGAATGTTGAATGTTATAGGTGTCACAACACTGGTTACTTTGCTAGGGAATGCACAGCAAAGGTGACTACTGATGGGAAAAAGAAGAAAGATTCAGACTCTCAAGAAGAAGACAAGCAGGAGAAGAGTCAAATGGGTATGCTGACTTTGGAAGCTGGTGCTGTTAACTGGGGAGAACACACAGATGAAGAAACTGAACCAAATCATGCATTCATGGCTATTGGCTCCAATACTGAGGTATTCTTGTGTTCTAAAACATGCATAAAATCATATAATAATCTTAAAACATTGTGTGATGAGCAAATGCAACAGATAGGTGATCAGGAAGCTAAAATACTTGCTTACACTAATGTTGTTAAGACCTTAGAAGCTCAAATAGTCACTTATCAAAAACAATAATTAACCTTAAATGAAAAGCTTACATTTCAAGCCAATGAAATCTATGAAAAAGATGAAAAGCTTAAAAAATATAGGAGAATTGGAATGAAAGATGTAAAAGATAAGGAAGAATTGCAGAAAAGAATAGACACATGGACTAAGTCTGCTAAAAATCTGGATAGATTAATAGATTCTGGTATGAGCTCAACTTGTAAAATTGGTCTAGGATATGAAATAAAATTAGATAGTGAGATTTTAAGTTGTGAGGAAGAAATGGAAAGAACTATGTTCACTAGTACAGATGATGACTTTGCTGGTAAACCTGTATACAATAGATTCTCAAAAACTGACAAATTCAAAGGAGTTCCACCTCCATTAAATGGAGATTACACTCCTCAACCAGATAAAGAGTTTGATGAGTCTTTGTATGTTTATGGTAAGAAGGGACCTCAAAAGCCTGAAACAAGTATCTCAGATGACAAATCCAGTAAGTATTCTACCTGTCAATCTGATGACAGTGAAGGGTCCATTGGAAATGTCTCTGAACATTCTGAATCAGAACCAGAAGATGTACCAAAAGAGGTGTCTAAGTCTAAACCTGTCAAGATTAGTGAACCAGTCGTGTCTACACCAAAACCTAAAACAGTTGAACCTAGTTGTGTCTCACACATAAAAACTCCTAGGCAACATGTTAAAAGTCAAGAGTCACCCAAGGTTGATAGAATGAAAAGAGAACTAGGGAAAGGTTACTCTTTTACTCAGAAAAGATGTTTTGTTTGTGGTAGCCTTAGTCATTTAATCAAAGATTGTGATTTTCATGAAAAGAGAATGATGAGAGAGGCTGAACTTAAGAAACAAAGGAGTGTTAATACTGGTAATGTGATGCCCAAACCAGTGTGGAACAATGTAAACAGAGTTAATCATGCAAATCAATTTGTTCCTAGATCAGTACAAATTAATGCTGGTAGATCACATGTTAATTCTGGTAGGACAAATGTTAATACTGGTAGGCAAAATATTAATTCTGTTGGGCCAAAAGTTAATTCTGTTGGGCACAAAATCAATTCTGGGTATGTTGATACATTTAGGCCCAAACAACCAGTTGCATATAGACCACAGGTGAACCATTGTTAAAAATACAGCAAAAATGTCAAACTCTTATGCTGTAAAGGGACATGGGGGGTCTGCTGTTAAGGCCTCAGCATGTTGGTCTTGGGATCCATTTCAGAAAGAACTTACTTATAAATCCCAAAGCAACAGTGGATCATGTTCATATAAGACATACAAATATGTTGATCCACAAGGCAGACCCAAGCCTGCTCAGGCCTGGGTCCTTAAGAGAAACTAATTTCTCTTCTTTATGTGCAGGATCATCCACTCAAGAACATGGGAGATAGAGGCATATTTGATAGTGGATGCTCAGGGCACATGTCTGGTAACAAGGATCACCTAAAAGATTTTGAAGAATTCAAAGGAGGTTCTGTTACTTTTGGAGGTAGCAAAGGCTACATTACTGGTAAAGGTAGAATAGTAGTTGGCAATTTAGAATTTGATAATGTGTCTTTTGTGAAAGAACTTGGGCAATTTAATCTTTTCTCAATATCACAAATTTGTTATAAGCAACATAAGGTTCTTTTTACTGAAACTGAATGTTTTGTGTTGACTTCTGACTTTAAGATGCCTGATGAAAGTCAGATCCTGCAAAAGGTTTTGCCTGTTTGATTGTAAAAGCCACTATTGATGAATCTAAATTGTGGCATAGAAGGCTTGGTCATATAAACTTTAAGAATCTAAACAAACTTGTGAAGAATAACCTTGTTAGAGGTTTACCTTCCAAGGTTTTCAAGAATGACCATACATGTGTTGCATGTCATAAGGGTAAACAGCATAGGGCTTCATGTAAGGCTAAATTAGAAAGGCTCATCACTAAGCCTTTACACACCTTGCATATGGATCTTTTTGGCCCTACTTCTGTGCAAAGCATAAATCATGCTAGTTATTGCCTTGTCATTACTGATGATTGCACTAGGTTTTGTTGGGTATTCTTTATGTCTAAAAAGGATGAAACCACTAGCTTACTTGAAACTTTCATTAAGCAAATAGAAAACCAGCTTAATCATAAGGTTAAGATTATTAGATCAGACAATCGCACTGAGTTTAAGAATAGAAGCATGCTTGAATTTTGTGGTAACAAGGGAATAAAACAAGAGTATAGTAATGCTAGAACTCCACAACAAAATAGAGTTGCTGAAAGAATGAACAGGACCCTCATTGAGGTAGCTAGGACTATGCTAGCAGACTCACTCTTACCAACCACTTTTTGGGCTGAAGCAGTCAATACTGCTTGCTACATATTTAATAGGGTGAGAGTGACCAAACCTCAGAACAAAACTCCTTATGAGCTTTTATTTGGCCATCAACCAGTTATTAGTTACATAAGATCTTTTGGGTGCCATGTTACCATTCTAGATACTCTTAGTGTGCTTGGCAAGTTTGAAGGAAAATATGATGAGGGGTTCTTAGTAGGATATTCATTAAGTAGTAAAGCCTTTAGGGTATACAACTTAGTGACAAAAAGGGTAGAAGAGAATCTCCATGTTGACATTCTTGAGGAGAAACCTAATGTGAAAGGAATAGGTTATAGATGGATGTTTGATATTGATTATCTGACTGATTCTATGAATTATATTCCTGTTTCTGTGGAGAATCAAGCTAACCCTCATGAAGGTTCCAAAGAAGTAACTAACAATGCAGGTACTCAAGTTACTTCTGATGCAAATGCTTCTGAGCAAGAAGAGGAGAATGAGGAACTTATTGTTGTTCCTATAACAGAAGTCAAGCTTGATGCATCTTATGGAGGCACAAAGAAATCTTCTACAACTTCAAAGAAGAAGGAGACTGTTACCAAGCCTCAAGCACAAGGGAAAGAGGCTTCTCCTACAAAAGTTTCAGAAGATATTCTATCTTTCAGAGATAAATTGAATGCACTGGCTGAAAAGCATCTTGGAAAGAAGGCTACCAGTACTTCCTCAATTAAGTCTGGTGGTGACTTGGTTAATTCTACTGAGCCTGATCCTACTCCAACTGATGTTTTTGATGATTCTGAGATGCCAGAGCTTGAAGTCTTTGACAAGCCAAGTGAAGGGATCTTTAATGAAGCTTTTTATGATGATGAAGGAGTGATTACTGATTTCAATAACTTACCCACAGAAGTGGATGTAAGTCAACCTCCCACACTTAGGATTCACAATATTCATCCACAAAGTCAAATCCTTGGTAATCCTAAGTCAGCAGTTCAAACTAGAAGCAAAGTACAGAAACAGTCAGAAGCTCATGCACTTTTCAGTTTTGTTTAAGAAGCAGCAAAGGAACAATCACAAAGATCATCAACATTGTCTTTTTGCATGTTTCCTTTCTCAAAAGGAACCTTCCAAGGTTTCTGAAGATTTAGAAGATGAAAGTTGGGTGGAAGCAATGCAAGAAGAGCTGTTGCAGTTTAAGTTGCAACAGGTCTGGGTTCTTGTAAATCTACCACATGGAGCAAAAGTAATTGGCACAAAGTGGGTCTTCAGAAATAAGAAGGATGAAAGAGGAGTAGTGGTCAGAAATAAGGCAAGATTGGTGGCCCAAGGATACAGACAAGAGGAAGGGATAGACTATGATGAGGTTTTTGCACCTGTAGCTAGAATTGAAGCTATCAGGTTATTTTTGGCCTTTGCATCCTACATGGGATTCATAGTTTATCAAATGGATGTCAAGAGTGCTTTCCTGTATGGCACTATCGAAGAAGAAGTGTATGTTCATCAGCCTCCTGGTTTTGTTGATCCTGCTCATCCCAAGAAGGTTTACAAAGTAATCAAAGCTTTGTATGGATTACATCAAGCTCCCAGAGCTTGGTATGCTACACTCTCCAAATTTCTAGAGGAGCATGGATACAAGAGGGGTGTCATTGACAAGACCTTGTTCATTAAATGGAACAAGAAGGATATCATTCTAGTGCAAGTGTATGTAGATGATATCATCTTTGGATCCACAAAAAGGTCTTGGTGTGAAGAATTTGAGGCATTGATGAAAGGCAGATTTCAGATGAGCTCAATGGGTGAGCTCACATTCTTTCTTGGACTGCAAGTGAAACAAAAGGAAGATGGACTTTTCATTTCTCAAGACAAGTATGTAGCTGAGATGCTGAAGAAGTTTGATCTTGCAAGTGTGAAGACAGCAGTCACTCCAATGGAGAACTAGGTGCCATTAACAAAAGATGAGGATGCTGATGATGTGGATGTGCACCTATACAGATCTATGATAGGTTCTCTTATGTATCTAATTGCCTCTAGGCCTGATATTATGTATGCAGTTTGTGCTTGTTCTCGTTTTCAGGTTATTCCCAAGACTTCACATCTTCATGTTGTGAAGAGGATCTTTAGATATCTAAAGGGCAAACCTAATTTGGGTCTTTGGTATCCTAGAGAGTCATCATTTGACCTGGAAGCCTATTCAGATAGTGACTATCCTGGAGCAAGTCTTGATAGGAAATCCACAACTGGAGGTTGTCAATTTCTTGGCAGAAGATTGATTTCATGGCAATGTAAGAAGCAGACCATTGTGGCTACATCTACAACTGAAGCTGAGTATGTAGCTGCTGCAAATTGCTGTGGACAAGTCTTGTGGATCAAAAATCAGATGCTGGATTATGGTTTGAATTTCATGAATACTATAATTCACATTGATAATGAAAGTACTATCTGTATAGTAAAGAACCCAGTGTATCACTCTAAGACTAAACACATAAAAATAAGGCATCACTTTATAAGGGATTGTTTTGAAAAGAAATTGATTAGGGTGGAAAAGATACACACAGACTTTAATGTGGCTGACCTATTGACCAAAGCTTTTGATGGACCTAGGTTCAATTTCTTAGTGGTTAATATTGGAATGGTAAACCCATAGCTACATTTAAGGGGAGGTTAAATGTATAGTTTGTAAAATAGTACAAGTATTAAGTAGATTTAATTCTGGTAGAAGTTAAATCTGGTAGCTTTAGAGTTAATTCTGGTAGTGAATAGGTTTTAATTCTAGTTGCAACAACATATGGTTGTATATTTTCTTGGTTTTAGACTAATTTTTCCAGGAAAAGCATGGATGGATGGTGATTGGAAGCTTTACTAATGAGTTTTATTTGTATTTGTCTGGTGTTTTTGTTAAGTCTGGTGCGTCTCTATTAATACTGGTTGACCAAGGTTAAGTCTGGTAGTGTTAAACCGTAATTAATTTTTTACCGTTAGGTCTGGTCGTACACTTAATGATTTTTCCTGTTTAAATAATACCGTTACTATTTTTTCGGGAAAAAGAGGTATATAAGGATAATATTTGATTCATTTTTCATCTTTATCCATTATTTACTTCTATTTTTCAAATTTTTATTCTCGGCCAAGATTTACTCTGTTTTTCAACTACCAGCATAAAAACCCTAATTCTCCAGTCAACCAGTACTTACCAATCATCTATGGCTCAACTCAAATACTATGATAAGCATAATCAAGTGGGTTTCTTGAAGAAACCAACCAAAGGCGAAGGTTTTGAACAGATAGTGAATTTTTTGAAAGGCTCACACATAAGGTATGCCTTAACTCACAATCCCACTATCTATGATTCCCTAGTCAAACAGTTTTGGGAGACTGCTACTTTCGAAACTCTTGCTGATGGGACTCTAAATTTAAGGGCAACTATTGATAACACTGAATATTCAGTCATTGAAGCATCCATTAGAAGTAGTCTTCAATTGGATGATGCTTCAGGGGAAATTATGTTGTCAAATAATATGATTTTAGAGGGTATGGGTAATATAGGATATCCCACTGATGGTACATTCACATTTTGGAAAAGCCATTTTTCACCTCAGTGGAGATTTTTAATCCATCATTTGCTACACTGTCTAAGTTCTAAGAGTGGAGGATGGGATCAATTTGGAAGTAATATTGCTTCTGCATTGGTCTGTCTTTCACTTGGTAAAACTTTTAACTTTTCCAAACTAATATTTGATGGCATGGTGGCAAATGTGAAAAGTAAACACAAGTTTTTAATGTACCCTCATTTTCTTCAAATGGTTTTGAGTGTTGAATCTGAAAATAAATTGCCTTACTTGTGTGTGCCCTTAAAAGATAAATTTTTTAGTAACATGAATAGGGGATTTCAGGGGACACATAAACCATTGTTAGCTGCTATGTTGCCTGTTGGTACTGACAATGCAGGTACATCAACATCTGGAAGTGAAGCCCATTCTCAACCACATCTTGAAGCTGAGGAGCCTGCAAATGCACCATCACCTACTGTACCACAACCACCATCACCTTCTCCCCAACCACATTCACCTCAGCAAACCCAGGTTCCAACTCCAACTCATGAGGAGGAGTCAAGTACAATGTCTGTGGATGCTCTCTTCCAGCTGGTTCCTAAACTGGTTAGCAGGATATCTGAATTGGAAAAGGATCTTAAAGAAACCAAACAAAACATGGGCAATGCTATTGTAACCTTGGTCAGAAAAGTAAAGAAGATGGAAAATGTTATGAAAGCAAAAGGGGTTGTCTTTAGTGATAAAGAGGGTGCTACAGATGAAAATTCTTCCAAACAGGGGAGGAATTTGGGTGAAGAAACAACCTTTCAGACTCCTGCTCAAGCAAAATCCAAAGGTGATACTGATATTAGTCCTGAGGGATTGGAAGAAGCAGAGACTCTAGCTAAAACTCTTAGTCAAATTCAAAAGAAGAGAAGGCTAAGAAGGAAGTTGGTGACAGAAGAGGTTAATTCTGGTGATGATCCAATTAAGTCTGCTAGTGAGAAAGTTAGTTCTGGTGATAAGTCTGCTGAAGATAAGTCTGGTGATCAAGTTAGTACTGGTAAAGAAGATAAGTCTGCTGGTACTCATAGAGAGGGCAAGCAAATACTTGAAGAAAATCCTCAGCCTAAGAAAACAAAGAGGCAACAAAGAGAGGAAGAAGCAAGTATGGCTGAAATTGCAAGAATTCAAGCTGAAGAAGAAGCTGAAAAGGCAAGGCTTGAAGAGCAAAAGAAAATGGTTGAATCACTTGCAAAGAAGCTGCAAGAGGATTTTAACAGTGATCCATTCATGTCCATGATTGAAGATGATCCTGAATTAAGGGCAAAGTTAGAAGAACTGAAGGCCAATGCAAGTCTGACAGTTGAAGAAAGTGCAAAACAGCTTGCAGACTTCATTAATGCCAGAAGGGAAAGAAAAACTATTGGAGATATGATGGAGAAGATCAAATAGATACAAAAGAGGAAGTGTACTACCAGTACTACCAAGAAACTCACAAAGCAGCAGAAGATGTCTGACATGAAGATATATTTAAAGAATCAGATGCATTCCACTTTTGAGAAGATGAGAGGAAAGACATATGAAGAGATTGAAGGTATGTATCTCAGAGCTTATGAAAGAGATCAGAATTACAAGCCTATTGATTATGAAGATTCAATTAAAAGAAGCTTCAAAAGGCAGAAGGTAACTGAGGTTGAAAAGGTACCTGAAAGTTCAAAAGGTGAACTTGTAAAGGAATAGGTAGAAGTCAAGAAGCCTATTATAATGTAGACTAGAAGAAAGAGAACAGCTAAAAAGGGTAAATCAGTCATTGAGGAGGATGTGCAAGAGGAAGAAGAACCCTCTTCTGATTCATTCACAATGGGTTCAATTCCTGAAAGCTCAGTACAACCTTCCAAGATTGTCAGATGGCAGATCATCAAAACTGGTAAGAGAGGGGCTTATCAAATAATCAGGGAAGATAATACAGATGTTATTTATGTGAATTTTCCAGGATTACTTAATGACTTTAGCAGAGATGATCTCAAGGAGTTGTATAAGCTAATGATGATCAAGTATGGAGATGACAGACTAGAAGAAGAATTTGAAAGAGTTCTTTGGGGAGACTTGAAGTCCATGTTTGATCTACCATCTAGGACTGATAAAATTTAGAAGCTGCCCTATCAACAAGAAATAGTAAGATGGAGATATTTTGATAGTTGTCAAGTTCATTGTTTGACTCTGCAGACTGCACACATTTATATGCTAGCAGAGGTTGGGTATCCTCTACATCCCAGGGTATGCAAGGAGATGCTTGAAAAGAAGCTTTTGGGTGATAAGAAGGATGACGTATATTATCAGCCATTGGAGTTAATTGAAATGCAGTCCCAAAAGGAAGCTGTTTGGGGTGTTTGAAAGAATTTTCTAAGCTGATACGTGGGATTAATGGAATTTCTCACTTGGTGAAGGTGCTCTGCACTAACACAATAAATGGTTATCAGTCCACCATGTCTAATCCATATAAGGACTGGCTAATCCAAGAGCAAACGGCTCTGGTAAAGATACCTCAAATCCATTTATGGCTGACAATTTGCCAAAAATTATATGGTAATCAACTCACCATATCTGTGATAGTGAAGAGTTGACTAGCCCACAAGAGTATGGCTTGTGGTAAAGGCTGTGGAAATCCATAACTGGTTATCAATTCACCAAGGTGATGACTGCATTCCACCAAAGATTTGGCTAGTCCAAACGCAAACGGCTTTTGGTAAAGATAAATCAAATCTGTTGATAGCTGATGATTTGCTAAAAATCATATGGTATTTCAACTCACCATGTTTCATGTACAAAGAGTTGAAATGGTTATCAATGTACCATGGTTTTACACCAAACATTGGCTACTCCAGAGTTAATGGCTAACTGGTAAAGAGACATTAAATCCATTAAATTTCAATGATTCACCTCTCACGGGAGTTAACACACCTGTAAGTGATGAGAATAGTATGAAACTTTATGAATTGATGTACAAACAGTCAATGTTGCTGCAAAGATCATATGGTGTAAAGATTGATGATAAAAGATGCTACAAAGTTAAGATATGATGATTTAAAGAGTTGCAGTTAAGAATAATTCCAAAAGATTAAAGTTCAACGTCCTCAAGAAGCTTATCCAGAAAGAAACTTGAAGTTCATGGCGCATGAAGATCAAGTTAGGGGAGGATTGTTGGGAATTATTGAAGAACAGACTTAAGTCTGCTGATGTATTAGTTAAGTCTGTTAGCTTAGTTAAGTATGCCAGTACATAGTTAAGTCTGGCAAACATAGTTAAGTCTGGTAGTTAGTAATAGTTAAGTCTATTTATGTTATCAGAGTAGTTTGTTAGCTATATGTTAGGAAAAGATATATACGTATTAGATATCTTATTAGAAGATATGTTTATCCTTTCACACATTTTGTAACATTAGGGTTTCCTTAGAATATAAAAGGAACCCTACGGCATTATGTTTAGTGTGATTTTTTGTGACAATTAAAAGGTTTAATAGTAATACGAAGTTAGTATTAATAGTTGTGTTCTTCATACTTGTTGGTTGTTAAGATTCCGCATTAACGATCAATTCACTGTTAAGAGTTTCTCATATAGATTAATTTGGATTTATTCAAGTTATCTATTGTCTTACAAAGGCTACTTAGATCCATAATCGTTGGACCTACAACCAAGTTAAAAAGAAAGGGACAAGTGATAGGAAATGCTTTAGATGCGGAGATCCTAATCACTTCATAAGAGAATGTCCCAAACCACCGAAAACCAACAAGCAAAGAGCTTTCGTAGCAGGCTCTTGGAGTGATAGTGGTGAAGAAGAAGAGAAGAAGCCCAACGATCAAACATGCCTAATGGCTCAAGCTTCTAATGAGGTACATTCCGACTCTTCTTATTATAGTGATGATAAATTGTCAATAGATGACAATAGATTACATGACGAACATAATAAGCTATGCGAAGTAAGTTCTAAAATTTTTGGTAGAAACAAAACACTAAAATTAAAATTGCATGAACTCGAAGTGTAAGTTTTAGAACTTAAGAATCAAGTCAAAAGACTTGAGAAAAATAAAGAATTAGATGTAGGATGTAAGTCATGCTTAAGTCTTCAAGTAGAGAATGAGAAACTCAAAGAAAATGCTTTGAGAATCATTAAGTTTGAAGAAGGAACAAAGACACTTAATGATATGCTTGAAGATATTAGATTTAATGAACATGATCGTGCGGGATTAGGATTTGACCCAAATAAAGCTTCGACAAGTAAAATTTGTCAAACCTACAAGTTCTGTCGAAACAGTGGACGACACCACTAAAGGTACAGACGGCACCATTAAAGCTAATGGTACCGTGGTACCGTCTGGTGCTGAAGACAGAACTGAGTCAATTTTGAAAAATAACTTAAGCCCCAAACCGAGTTACTTAGTTATTAATAATGTAGAAGTACCTAATACTAGTAAAAAGGAAGTCAAAAGTATTTACAAATCCTTGTCAACCCCCGGACTTGGTTATGTAAAACTTGATGATAGATCAAAGACTCCTTCACCAAGAAGAACAAATGTTCCTAAACCTCTGTCAAGAACTCCTCTACCGAGAGGTAACTTTAGAAGACAAAGTTATCCAAGTAACTTTCCCGTAACTTGGAATAATGGTCAACCACAAAGTTACTTACCATGAGAAATGTGTCCTCCATTCTCACATCCTAAACAAATGCGACAAATGCGTAGGATGTTTAACACTAACAACTTTGGACCCATGAGAAATTGGGGACCAAATGTTTGAGCTTTTGTCTTGCTAGATAGAGATGGTCTTGAAGCAACTTGAAGTCCATCTAATAGAGTATGATTAGTGGTTGCACTAATCTTGTGATGCAAAGTCAAGTCGTGTCTCGTATGCCCAGCTTTCAACAAAGGTAGTCTAGTCTTCTAGTTTTAAGGGCAACACCTCAGGCTAAGGTACGCTTTCTTAAAACACCCTTTGTTGGTAGGAATGCTAAGCATGTAGTTTTATTAGAATTTAACATAGTAGGCACTATCACAAAGAAACGAAATTCACATTTCATCATGTCTCAAATATTTGTCAAAGACAATTATGACAAACTCAGCTTGTCCAGAAATGTACAATAATCGCTCAAAGATCATGCGTGAGAAGTTTGAGATGAGCATGATGAGTGGATCAAGTTTCTTCCCAAGCCCTCACACTATATCACTTGAAGATAGCATCTACTTGAGTCTAAGTATATATATATATATATATATATATATATATATATATATATATATATATATATATATATATATATGTATATATATATATAAATACACAAGATATTTAGATTAGAACTAACTTAATCAACACCTGCGCCCATGTCCGCGGAGACGAATATCACAAGAGACGATGAAGGTGAGTACGCGGATAGTGTTAGGTTAGGGGCATGATAGGTAATCTAATTTACCTAACGGCAAGTAGGCCCGATATCATGTCTAGTGTCTGGCTTTGTGCCCGCTTGTAAGAAGGATCCCAAAACTTCTTACCTTAAATTGTTTGATGTATCTTCCGATGCATTAAAGGCACTATACACTTGAGATTATGATATCTCAAGGAGATTGGTGTAGAAACAGCTGTCTACATCAACTCTGATAATACGGGAGATAATGTGGATTGATAAAGAGAGAGTGATGCTTGTACCTTCATAGGTTGTTCTCAAACTTCTTGGTTCTCCAAGAAACAAACCACTCTTGCTATCTCCACGACCAAAGCCGAATACGCAAGCGCCGGAAAGGCGTGACAACAAGCACTATGAATGAGACAATCCCCCATGAAGTGCGGCAACCGAAGTGCAAATAGACTTGACTGAGAACCCCGTGATTTGCTCATGTACGAAGCTCATCGAAGTACGTCACCTCCTCCGTCGCAATAATGTCCAAAGAGGAACCTTTTTCTTGGAAAAGTTTCTCTCAAAGGACAACATCGTCGATATCATAACCAATACGTCCTTCACATCCCTCTTATGACTATTTGAATATTTCTTTGGAAATATTTAAGTCATCTCTCATATCTCGTCTCATGACTTTCTAAATATTTCACTGGAAATAATGAAGTCACTTTTTACGTCTCGCCTCATGACTTCTTAAGTCATCCTTCTCATCCCTCTCATGACTATTTCAATATTTCACTGGGAATATTAAAGTCATCCCTCACGTACTATCTCGTAACTCGCTCAATATTTCACTGAAAATATTAAGTCATTCCTCTCATCCTTCTTATGACCACTCGAATATTTCACTGGAAATATTGAAGTCATACCTTACGTATCGCCTCCTGACTTTTCAAGTCATCCCTCTCATTCTTCTCATGATTCTTAGATATTTCACTGGAAATACTAAGTCATTCTTTACATCTCGTCTCATGACTTCTGAATATTTCACTGGAAATATTAAGTCATTCCTTACGTCTCGTCTCATGACTATAGATATTTCACTGGAAATATTAAGTCATTTCTTACGTCTCCTCTCATGACTTCTAAATATTTCACTGGAAATATCAAGTCATTCCTTACGTCTCATCTCATGACTTTTAAATATTTCAAAGGAAATATCAAGTCATTCCTCACGTCTCGTCTCATGACGTTTTCATATTTCACTGGAAATATTGAAGTCATTCCTCTCGTCTTATGTCATAACTCTATGAGTCATTCCTCTCATTCCGCTCATGACTAATTAAATATTTCATTGGAAATATTGTAGTCATCCTCTACATCTCGACGCATGACTTCTACATATTTCACGGGAAATATTGAAAGTCAATCCTCATTTTCCTCCAATGACCACTTATGCATTTTCTCAGAAATATCAAGGTCATTTCTTGTCATTACGCCTAGTCGTTCTCGTTAAAAGAGTTTATTAGGTATAAACTCTTTCATCGCGTAAAAAAAGTCTTACTAAATAAGCAAGACTTATCAGTCAAGAGACAAAACAGAACAAAAATTGGTCTCAGACATACACGGCACCATTAAAGTGGCACGGCACCACTAAAATTAGTGGTAATGTGGTACCGTGTATCTGTTGGAGCCCGTTTTTCTTCAGTTTTCCCTCTGCACACCCATTTCAAACTAAATACCCACTTCCTCTCTTCTGTCAAAACCGAACACAACTCCCAAATCCTACTACACTCTCGTAATTCAAGATCGAGGCATTGCAACAAAAGAATCTTAATCACTACAATATAAATTGTAAGTCAATTAACTTTAATTTCTTTTCAATTTGAGTCTAGGGTTTGTTCTTATGCATAAAATCGAATTGGGGATTTTTCAATTTTGTTGAACTTTTATGCAATTAGGAATAGAATTAGACAATGTACTACTTACATGATTCCCTAAACCTAGGATTTTCACAAACCCACTTATATTGCATAATCTAGTCCGAATTTCCCTAGTTAAATCGGATTAAGATTAATTATTTCTAATGGAATCATGTCTAGGATACTTAAAATTGGATTAGGAATCATTAACATTGAAGCTTTTCAATTTTAAGATTTTTGGCGCCAAGTTGACGCAATTTGCCAAACACCCCAATTCCATTGTTTTCGAACAATTTCACGTATCTAGGATCATGAAATCTTTTTTGTGCATTGTTGATGCAAACTAAAAATGTTTTTGCATGCATACATAATCTCACAAATATTGATCGAATTACATAACTAATATGTATTCTTCGACATATTTGTTTGAGCAAAAGTGAAATTAAGAGCGTTTGGGTAATCTCATTAGTTTTGTTTTAGAGTCGAGATTACCGCACCTCCACATTGTTTGCATTTAGGCACACACACACTATGAATGTGATAAACAAAATGCAACAAGTTAACATATACATAATTATATTTTTGTAGGTAACAATGCCTCATATGGATTATCAAGATACCAGACACTACATCCCCATTCTAATCAATGATCCAAACATCTCCGATGAACAAAAAGCTTATCTCGCTAGAGTCCAACATCAATATATACACGAAGGTCGTGTAGTCGATGCTCATTATGTCCTCGTGGATAACATCCAAGCTTGTTTCCCCACTATCCAATTTGATTGTTCATACAAAATAAATGATCAAATTTGTCCTCGTTTTGTTCTTGAGTTCTATAGTCGTGTCCGTACCTTCAATGACCTTGAAGGTAATGTCTATCTTGATTTTTGGATTCAAAATGAAAATATCATTTTGTCCATTTCCGAACTCGGGGACATCATAGTTGTCCCATCCTATGGTCAATGTGCCTATACGGAAGACCATTCTTTAGAGTCACTTCACTACAATCTTGAAAGTGAAGGTTCATGTCGTACCCAAGTCCCCGACCTCCAAACCATCAAACAACACATCCAAATTCCTAGAGTCGCCAACACATACCAACAACGTGATGGTTCCATTGTCAACCTCGACCCTAATAGAATCTATCTCAAGGAGATTCTTCCCGATCTTAAAAGTTGGGAACTTCTTCTACGAGAAAATGTGTTGTGTCTTACTGGAAACCGGGATCATATTCCTGCTAGTCTTGCCCACATGCTCTATTGTCTTAGTATCGAGGAGCCATACAACCTCGCATACTACATGGCCAAATGGATGGCCAATATTCATAGTCGTACCGATAAGCTCATGCCATATGGTATGTTGCTTACTCGTCTCTTCAAGTGGGTTATGGAAAATTTCCCACTTCTCAATAGTGTCGACTATGTCGTAGTCAATCCCGTCATTAAACCTCTTGGTGGACCACAACGTTGCACAAAGCAACCAAAAGACAAAGGGTCTAAACGTGGTCGTAAATCCACTTCCGATGCTACTTTCTCGTCTTCCTCCTTCGGTCATGGTTCGTCATCTCAACCTATGGAAGAGGATGATGATGAGGTAAACGAAGAAGGAACGTCTCGTCCTCGCACTCCCTCTCCCGACACCTTCTTTCGAAACCTTGACACGCCATCGTTCGAACCAACAATCGACCTTCCCTTCAACCAAACCTACCTAACTTCCGTGATGAGAAGGCAAACAACCATGTACAATTGACAAGTGTCGATGCATGAGCAAACAATCGGGGGGTTCAAGTCCATTGGTAAGGCAATCAAGGGGCTCAGGAACAAGATAAGGAAGTTGGGGAAGAGAAGAGATTAGATAGCACTAACTTAAGTATTATTAAGCTATTATTAATGGGGTCATGGCAATTTCCATTTAACATTAACAAGTTTAAATTGTCTTAACAATCTTTACTTGACATTGGTAACCTTGACTAGTTAATCAATCTTAATGTTTTATTATTTTCATGAACTTTATCTAGTTCATATTCTTTGTTTTATATTTCTTATGCATGCACTAGATGATAAAATTACTTGCCATAATGCATGCTTAATAGTTGCCTAAACATAGATGATCACATGATATTCTTAGTTGCTAGTTGACAATAGTGTTAGGAAAACAAGGTGATTGATCTTTAGTGAATTGAGACTTTAGGATTTGCTGCATATAGTCCACCAAGAATTACCCATTTAGGCAACCTAGAACCTGAAGAACTGGAAAAAGAGTCAACTACAGGCCACGGCTCCACTAAATAGGACACGGCACCACTAAATTTAGTGGTACCGTGGGTCATTTAGTGGTACAGTACCCTGGGGAGACGAATTTGACTATTCTCTTCCACTTTTTAACTCTCTTTTCCTGAAAATATGCAAACACATGCTGATTACAATACACCCAAATCCCCTAATCCACCATCCTATCCATCCTTGCATGCTTTGATTTGGCTATATAAGCTCATATCATGCATTGCTCTTCCACCACCATTCCACACATACCATACACTTATCATGTCTTCCACCATGGCTACCACTTCACACCAAGCCAAGAAACCAAGGCTAAACCTCAAACCAACCAATGAGATCATTCTCATTGATCTCACTTTAGATGATGATGAAGAAGTCCACACACCAAAAACCTCAACCAAATCAACCTCCTCAATCTCTACACCCCTAGCTCCATCAAAGGCCAACTCAACAAGGCCAACATCATCATCCACCTCCATCAAAAGAATCACCACACCTTTGTCTCAACCAAGTCCTCCTCAACCACTAGCCTTAACACTCACCCTATCACCATCAACTCCTTTTGAGCTTGGGAGTAACACATCATCATCTTCCCTCTCACCATCACCACAACCACTAATGGGTCATCCCATTCTTTATCCCCTACAACCACATACCCTTAGTTGTCCTTGTTGTCATCACAACCAACACCTCATCATGTACCTTAAGGATGAGTTGAGCTTTCAATTCTCCTACCTTGAGCACCTCCTCACACCACCACATGGACCCATCATACCACCTCCTCCACCACCAAATAGCCCAACCAACTAAACATGTTTATGTTTAGTTTCTCAAATAAAAGCTTAGGACCCTGTCATTTGAAGCAAATCTTGAAGTCTCATATCACTAATGATGTTTATGTGCTTTCTTGTAGTTTGTTTTATTTCTATGATGTAGTCATACCTATGTATGACAATTTTATTTTATGAATGAATGTTTTCTTTTATATGGTTGGGGGCTTGGCTACTTAGTCATTTGTTTGTGGTTAGATATTTGTCATAAGTGCTACATGTTAGATCTTGTATATTTGTTATCTAGCCTTGTTTTGTAGCACAAATGATTGCTCGATTCCTTGGTGTCCTCCAAACGAGGGGGAGTATACATCAAGTGGGAGCCTTAGCAACCTTTTTGCTTCGACAAAAATGGGGAGAAATGGGAGAAAACTCATTAAAAACTTGCTAAAACTAATTTTAACTTAAAATGAGTTTATGTTTTGTCATCACCAAAAAGGGGGAGATTGTTGATGCAAATAATGTTTGAAAAACGTTATTTTTATCTTTCGATAACTTCACGTTTTGAGGATGACAAAATGTGAAAACACGTTACGTTAAAATTAAATTAAACAAGTTTTTAATCGAAAGTTCCCATTTCTACGCAAATCACTCTAGAACAAATTTACAACTTGACAAATGATCAAAGAAGTGAATTTGAGTTTTAGACATCACATTTTTATGTGACAAAACATTTCTTTCAAAAATATACTTTACAAAATATTTTTGAATAATTAAGAAATGTTTAATGGAAAAATAAGTTTAAAATACATAACAGCTATTTTCCCCCCCAAAATCAGCTCCAAACTTCCCCAAATAAGTTTTCACCAGAAAACACAAAAAGAGGAGCGTTTTTGTCTGGCAAGGTACCACGGTACCACTAAATTTAGTGGTACCGTGTGTGGTTTAGTGGTGTCGTGTCCCTATAACGGCTAGATTTTTTCTGCCTATAAATACCAGCCCACTTCACAGATTTTGGGCATCCTTTTTCACAAAGAACTTTCTGAGTTCAATACCTTTATCACATTTTCTCTTCTTGATCATTTAGTTAGATTTTTCTTTTGTTTAAAAGTGATCCAATCATCCTTCCAAGAGATCCTCTTCATTCCTCTTCAAGTGCAAGAGAAGAACACAAGGTATCCAAGTAGATACAAAGTGTTATAGTTGTAGGTAGAAGCACATATAACATTTGTTATACACTTGATTGTATCATAGTAAACATCAAAATCGTTTTTCTTTTGAGAGTTTGTGAGGAAAGATCATTGTGATATTGTAGAGATATTGAATATCTCTAGTAGCCATTGGGCTTGTGTGTTGATCAAGATTGATCAAGGGTTGATAGGATAGATTGAGTCAAGTGAGGGTTGATCATTGGGATCGTGTCGAGATCTTGGAGATCTCTTGAAGCCATTGAGATTGTGTGATTGATCAAGTGGATCATAGGTAGATTGGGTATATCGAGTCTTGTGTGAAGTAGAAAGGATCAAGTAGATCGTGGTAGATTGGTGCTAGCTAAGATTAGCACTCGACATCTAGCTTAGTGTCGGAAATAGGATAAGTGACGTGTACGGTTTTCTCCGCCTAAAGGGAGGTTGTTGACATAGTGCTTGAAACTCCCGAGTGTGGTACTCGGGGAGTGGAGTAGGGCGAAGAAGAACTTCGTAGCCGAACCAATATAAATCCTTTTGTCCCGGTTTGATCTTTCCATCTCTTCTCTTTACTTTCATTACTTATAATTAGTTAGTTTAGTGTGTTGTTCATATTGGTGTTGATTGATTGAACACAAGGCTCGAATCAAAGTTTTTCAATAGTAAAAGTTTTTGAGACAACTTAAAAACCGGTAAAACTATTCAACCCCCCTTCTAGTTTTCCACAATTGGTATCAGAAGCCACGTCAGTCAAGATTTTAAAGTAAATTGTATTTTAAAACTTGAATCGATTAATGGATTCTGACAAATATCTTGAAGGGCAATCTATGCAAAGACCACCGCTTTTCGAAATCGATTGTTTTGTATATTGGAAAACAATATTCAAAACGTATGTGAAATCAAAAGACATTGATCTTTGGCATGTTATTACCGAGGGTGACTTTCAACCGATTCAAAAGAATCTGGAAACTAAAAGGGATGAAATAGTTCCTTATAATAAACAAAGTGATGACCTTGGAGATCTCTTGAAGCCATTGGGCTTGTGTGATTGATCAAGTGGATCATAGGTAGATCGGGTAGATCGAGTCTTGTGTGAAGTAGAAAGGATCAAGTAGATCGTGGTAGATTGGTGCTAGCTAAGATTAGCACTCGACATCAAGCTTAGTGTCAGAAATAGGATAAGCGACGTGTACTGTTTTCTCCGCCTAAAGGGAGGTTGTTGACATAGTGCTTGAAACTCTCGAGTATGGTACTCGGGGAGTGGAGTAGGGCGGAGAAGAGCTTCGTAGCCTGATAACGCTCAAATCTAACATATTTTATTAGCGTTATTTTGATGATTGTGCATGTTATTTGGTTGTATTTGTGAACATTTTATGCTTAAAAGGTGCAAAAGATGTTTTCAAGTTCAGGTACAACTATGTTGAAGGAAATTGAGAAAAAGACGAAGAAAAGTTGACAAAATCAAGTATTTATGCACGAAGAGAAGTTTTCCGTTCAAGATAAAGATTCATTCTATGATTATTTCCAAGTTCAAGAGAAAGATGTGAAAATGGAGTCAAGATTAAGTGCCTAAAAGAGTGTTAAAGGATGAAGTTATATGCTAGCTCATGGTTGAAATTCATGTGCAAGAATCGGTCTCAACCCAAGGTTCATATTTCAAACCCAAGGTTGAGCAGTCATATCCAAACATAAGGTTCAAAGCTCAAACCTTAGGTTCAGCAGACATCCAAACCGACGGTTCAAGATCCCGACCGCGGGTTCAGGCACTTAAAGTCTTCCAAAGTTGCATTTAAGTGAATAATTAAGTACCATTACTCCTATGGCCGATCATCTACTTCTAATAAATCATTTTGCCTTCACTTTATGACACTTTGTGGCCAAGAAATATGCTTGGTGACCAAGGATTATTCAAATACAAATAAGAGTGCTTGGTTAAGTGTTTTAACAATCAAAAAAATTATCCATCATTATACCAATTCTCTCAACACTTGGAGGATTCTATCCTACCACTCCCCACCATTTCTAGAGGTGTTGGGGAGTTGGTTTGGTCTACCTTTGCAAGACATATGACTTGATCATTCCTACACCATAAGGTTTGATCATAGTTCACACCAATTAAACCCCATATACATCACCAACAATCCTTATTACCAAACACCCTTAAGTCATATACTCACAACATGAGGACGATTTCCAGGAAGGTTTCGGGATTGATGATTTGTATTTTGGTAGTTTCTTTTGGTTGGAATCACATGGTTGGAATTGTGGCATTCGATGCTTTGACTCTAATGTTTGGTATTGTTTCTATTTAAATTCATTCATATTAATGTCTCTGCTTATATTGATTATGAGAATTCCTTTGTGTGTTATGTTACATGTTTGATTACAATTATCTCTTTGTTTTTGTTTGGGAATTATGTGGACTTTCGTGTGAATGATTGACTAGTTGGTTAGAGAAAGTGATTGTTCTCATAATTTTGTTTAAATATAATTCGTGTTCTAAAACTTGTTGATTAAACATTGTTGGATTTAAAGGTTGAAAAGATTTGTAATATTTTTTTATTCCAAGAAGTTGGTGCACAAATGGATTGGTATTTGATAATTGACAACTATTGAGTATTCAAGTTTTTAAATGAATTCGAAAATATTTAATCACGAGATTGGGTCGAAAGAACTCGTAAGAACTAATGAAACTAATCATCTTTTTCATACATTTGATAACACCAAGAGCTAACGTAATGGGATGAGATATAGGCCGAAAGGACTCACCCGTGAAACTAGTAGAAACATGGATTTTCTTGATATTACCCATTGACTAGAAGTCCTTGTGAAAATTGATATGTGCCTTCTATGTTTCACCCAAACATGTTCAACATTCCATCACGATTGGTTACTATTCCTAAACAAGTATTTATGTGCTTACATCATGCTTTTATAATTGCTTTTCTTGTTGGTTTGATCCGTGACAATCATGACCATCAACTTGTTACTTGCTTAAACAATCAAACAACATTTGAGTACAACCAAGTCTCGTGGGACGACCTTGACTTACCAATCCCTTAACTATAACGGACGAGTATACTTGCTCGTATGTGTTCCTAGTTAACAGGCAATTCTTGTTTATAAATTTAAAGCTTGCTCGAACACATCATAGCCGAACCACTATAAATCCTTTTGTCCTGGTTTGATCTTTCCATGTCTTCTCTTTACTTTCATTACTTATAATTGGTTAGTTTAGTGTGTTGTTCATATTGGTGTTGATTGATTGAACATAAGACTCGAATCAAAGTTTTTCAATAGTAAAAGTTTTTGAGACAACTTAAAAACCGGTAAAACTATTCAACCCCCCCCTTCTAGTTTTCCACATATTTTATTTTTTATACACACTTGTATGCAGAAACCTAAGTTAGCTAAATCCCATTGCGCCCGCTATCATCAACCGTCAATTCCTACTTGGAAACTCGTGTGATATAAATAGATCTATTGGGGGTGACTCCCCCATTCGGTTGGCTCGGCATAGTCACTGCGAACGTATACCATATGGAATCGGCCGAGTGTCTGGGGATTAATACTCGCGGGCACCCTTTATTTGATATTGTTTGTCTAGTTCGGTTGGATGAGGCTTAGTGTTTGCATAGCGAGATAGTGTGTGCTTGCTGAATTGTTTGCTGACTATTGCTATGGTCCATATGTGCTTATTTACTTTAAACCTATGAACTCACCAGCGTTAGCAGACTTTTAGCATGTTTTTCTTAGGAAACTGAGGTGTGTTTACTGAAGGCAGGGCATGGCGATGGTCATAAAATTTGTTGGAAATGTTTTTATTGTTGCGTTAACTCTGAAATTTAGGACCGCTTTGTTAAATGGGCTACATTTTTATTTGAACTAAATTTGATGTATGACAATATGACTTTGAATATGTAATGTATTTTAAAATGGATTTTTAATCCGTTCTCTATATCTTGTGTTGTGATTATCGATTTAGTAGCACCCAAAGTGTATGGTTCCGCAATATCTTGATTTTGGGGGTGTTACAGTACGTGTACAACTTCTTCTTCAGATAGAGTCTGTATCTAAGGAATTAGTCAAATACATACTAGTCAACTTCGGCTAAATTTCTACACCAGTTGTTTACTTGGTAACTTCCTATAAAATATGGTCTCCCGAGCATGGAATCAAGGTACTGTATGCCTTCTTCATCAAAGCAGCTATTTTTCCTGCTTCCATATCTGCGGGTAATGTCTCTATGCAACATCACGTCCCTGTTATATGATTAAAGTACGCATCTTTATTTACCATAACCCGGAGTCAATCTTCCCAACAAATTTCTCGATGTCTTGCCTAGTTATAGAAACAACCATTCTTACTTGACCATGCTAAGAAGTTTGCCAATATATTTCTTGACCACCTTTACCAACAAGTCTTACAAGCCGTGTGTTATAAACCGTAATCAACAACTTTCTTGTAAGTCGATTTAACTAGTTCGAACCTAAACCCTCGATTTAGAACAAGCAACAATCCGAAAAATTGAATTTCAAATAAATTGATTTTAAAAAACTTGTCACACAAGAAATAAAAACGCAAACAAAGAACCATTTCTATTGAAAGGTTAATATACAACAAAAGGCTTTCAAAAATATTAAGTCGAATATAAAACAAAAGTTTTGACTTTTAGTACACTCCAAAAGACAAAAATACCCTTAGCTTTGTATTAATATTCACGTGAAACAACATAAATTCTTATTCGTCATCTTCTTCGTCTTCTCTGATAAACATTCCCTAAAAACTCGACTGATATAACCCCTAAAACCTTCTTAACTTGATTATCCAGAAACTGCAAACACTATAGTTCTTGATACCACTTGTTGGATCTCGTCTTCAACAAACTCGGATCGTCTAACACGAAAACGAGAAGCTTTAGCCTTAATCAACGCAAGACACTCAAAACCCAAAAATCAATAGACTTTTATAAAGAACAAGAAATACACGAGGTACCCCTCAAATTCAAAATTTGAATAAGGAGTGTAGAGGAAGGTTATAGGAAGTATAGGAGTGTAAGAGGGTGATGTGGCTTGTTCGAAGATCACATACGAAGAAGAAGAATGTATGTGGTAAAATAAAGAAAAGAGTAGTGAGTGAGGTGGCCAATTTCAAGATCACAAAATGAAACTTGGTGGTGACGGGTGTGATGTAAACTTAATTTGAATTCAAATTCAAATAAGAATTTTATGTGTTTGTGAGATGAATAAGTGTAGGAGAAGGAAGTGTGTAGATATGTTGTGTAGTAAGAGACAATCATACAATTAAATAATATTATTCAAGTGTGTATGTTGTGGGTTTGTGAGAGGGAAGTGCGTTATAAAAGTAAATGTGTAAGAGTGTGGGTTGGTAATTGATGTGTCTTGAAAGCTTTAAATTTATATATAACTAGTTCTACCAATTTCTCTTAATTTAAAACACAAGGGTAAAAGTATAACCCTCATTTATAGTAAAGAGTTTTGGTAAGACCAGGTCATTCCACAAGGACTGAGATTATTCAATATATTGATTAACTCCTTAGGATGATTTAGAAAACGTTTAAATGATTATGCAAGAACTAAATGAGATTCAAATATGGGACAAATATGATTACTTGGATAGTTACTATAACTCAGTGAATGGCTAATGACAATGATCTGAATGATGAAGCAGGTTCAACCAACGATTAGTTATTTTCGTCAAAATAACGTGTTCACAGATTAACAATTTTGATTCAAGATTAATGCCTGCTAGTACTTGGACGTGTGGGTAACAAGCTCAAGGACTAATTGCAATACCAAAAACTTGATTGTTTATAACTTAACAAGAGCGGATTTCTCTAACCAATTGATCAAGATACATATACATACTTTGAAAATTTATAGGATCTAAACACACGCCTTGTGTTGAAGATACTTTGAGTATATATTAACTAGCACACGGAATTTACTAGCTAATACTTAGGAGATATTGTATGTGATTATTTGTGTGATGAATGACTGTAACAGTGAAAGTATGAACACAATTGTTTAACAAAACAAAGAGCTTCAATATTACTATGAGTGATCTTTGATTATCACTAGGGTTTTACAACCTTGAAGCTTTTTCAATAATACGTATATTCTTATATTGAAACCCTAACCAAGGATCTTCTTTTATAACACAAGAAGTCCTTTACAAATAAACTCATATTCGTATCAAACTATAACAATAAGATATACACAATATCTATTCTATATTTATCTTCACACGTTTCTGTCTTCATCTCATAATCAGTACTAACCATCTGTACTAGCAGTACTAACTGTTAGTGTTAATCTTCAGCAGTTGTAACTTTGACCTAGCAGTACTAACTGTTGGTTTAATTCCCAAAAATCCTCCCCTAAACTTATGATTTCTCTGCAAATCATTAAGTTTTTCGAATTAAACTCCAACTTTGATGATGGGGGGAATTCTTTCAAACACTTATCTTCAAACTTGAATCAATTCAGAATTTTCTTCACTTTTAAGCTTTGAAGAAACCATAACATCAAGCACTCCAGCATTTGATCTTCATCATTCTTTGATTTTGAATTGATACTGATGAAGTAAGATCTTCACAAAGAATATTTTCTGAAAATGAATACTTTTCTTTTTCCTCTGTTTATCCTCCCCTGATTCACATAATCATCTTGAATCGAGTTAACACCAAGATCTTTATCCAACAGAGCAAGTATCTTTATCCAACAGAGCAAGTTTCCTCCAATATGAACAATTATCCTCCCCTGTTTGGAAGAATTGTCACCATCACTTGAATTTGAACTTATGATTCTTGAGCTCAGCTTCCAATATGACAATTTGTACAAGTTTCCATCAATTCATTTAGTTTCAAATATGCTCTCATCACTTCCAGAAGTGTTACCTTCTGAGAGAGGTGAATCATAGAGCTTAAACTCAGTATCAAAGCTAGTTAGAACTAGCAGTAGAAACTGTTTTTTAAAAAATTTCACGAGCAGTATAAACTCAATGTGGACTTAAAAACATTTTTGCCCACTTATAGTTTTTAGCAAACTATCAGCTATCAACGGATTTGATTTGTCTTTACCAAGAGCCGTTTGCTTTGGACTAGCCAACTCTTTACTGTGAAGTATGGTGAGTTGATTACCATATAGTTTTTGGTAAACTATCAACCATAAAAGGATTTGATTAGTCTTTACTAGAAACCGTTTGCTCTGGACTAGTTGGTTCTTGATGTGGGTTAGACATGGTGAACCAATTACCATTTGTGATGTGCAAAGATCACACACTTTAAACTCCAAAGCACCATACTTTCCAAAATACAAACTTCTTAATCCACATTCTCCAAGCAATTTGCTTATTCAGCCTGCAATTGTTAGTCCAAAACCAAAGAAAACACAATACAAAGTATTTCCTTTTTGACAGTTATCAAAATTTGACTAACAAGATTATATAAGAAGTACCAAAATTTAACAAACAGTACAAACTATACATAGCAGTTTCATCAGACACTGTAGGATCGTGAGCTTCTAGCTTGATTGAGCTTGGTTAAACCGTTTATGTAAATACAAACAGCTTAGGAGAATCTCTAGGTGTAAGACTTGTGTCTATGCGGAAACTAAACACAAGAATATAAAGAAGAAAGTAACTAACAAGGTTTTGATCCTCTATGGATCGGTTTATGAACTAATAATGATTTTATTGATGATTGTAAAATCGTAAAGTCGTACGAAACTCATAGATGAGTGTTCCTTTTATACTAACAAGAAGTCCTAACCCTAACTCGTCATACAAGAAAACGTGTGAAGAGATATACATCAATCTCTTCTAAAAATAAATCTAACAAACATTCTAAACTTACGGGATAACAATTACTAATACCCGCAGTAATAACTACTATCAGCAGAAACAAAAATAAACTACCAGCAGCAATGAACTTCAGCAGGAACCGCACACTATCGGCAGGAACCAGCTTACACTACCAGCAGCAATGAGAAATCTATTATTTCCCAGAATTCCTAACAATCCTCCCCTAATCTTGAAGTTGACTAGGTTAACTTGCAAGATTCCCTGTAAAATCTTTGAGATCCAGAGGATTGATGCAGCAACATCAGAAAGTAACCATCAGCAATCTTCTTTGAGTACATGATTCCAGCAGCAACAGATATAAACCAGCAGCAACAGGAACAACTTCATAAGGATCTGGTTACCCCTGATATAATCTTTCCAGCAACTATGACATATTGTACATCAAATCAGTTAAGTTTCATACTATTCTCATCACATCCAGGTGTGTTAACTCCTGTGAGAGGTGAATCATTGAAAGTTAATGGATTTGATGTCTCTTTACCAATAGCCATCTGTTGGGAATAAAATGCTTAAGTCAAAGAGCCTGCCAGATGAAGTATTAGGTCTGCTAGTTCATTTTGAAGAAGTTGAAGATAAACTAACAGTACCTTCTGGGTGAGAAGGTACTGCTAGTTAAAGAAGGTCTTGCCAGTTTGAACGTCAAGTTGTTAGATATTTTATTTGTAGATATTTTAGTTGTATTATTAGTCTTTGTACATTGTAACACGTTAAGTAAAAGTAGTTCAGTCTTCCATGTTGTGCAGTAGATAATACTGAGTGTTTTACATTGGAAGTTGTAATAGTAGGTTAGAAAAGTCTTATTATCTTATTATAATGCAACTTGACAACATGTAAAAAGGGTTCCCTATCCTATAAAAGGAACCCTTAGTCACCTCTTTAGATATATCTCTTTAACTAAAAACTTAGTAATATCCAAAAACACCACAACCTCTCTAGTAACTTAGTTACAAATTCACAAATCCCTTTTACAAATCAAAGATTCAAGGTTACCTTTGTAATCCCGGTGATAGTTTAGATCACCCATATTATCTCGTAAATAATATTGAATCGTTTTGTGTTATTCACGTTGTGTTCATTGTTCTAAATAATTCACGTTTGCATATTCACCACCTTTGTTCCTTTAAGTGTGTTATAGAAAATTCCGCGTACTAAATCACATTCATTCCTAAATATCCCAAACACATTATTAAGATCAAGATCCCAAGTGTTTGTATAATCCTTCACAAGTGGTATTAGAGCTAGGCTGATATTTATGATTTAAAAGAACAACGGACGTTGAACACATTCAAACCAATGTGTCTGCAAAACTTCCATTACTCAAACATAATGAGTTTGAGATGTGGAGACTGAGGGTAGAGAAATACTGTAATACCTGAAATTCAGATAACCTGTAAAAAGACCAAATTACCCCTGAAACTATAAAACCTAAATAAATAACTTATAAAATTCTGAAACAATTTCAAACTTCTGAAAATGATCTACATATCAAGTAAATAAATTTCTGGGACAACATTACATTATATTAAATGTCCAAAAATCACAAAATCACATATACATATATACATGATCCGAAATTAATTAAATAAACTTAATATATATATTTTGTAAAATCATTTTAATTAGATAAGTACCAAAACTAATTTAAGGAATTATACACAAAATAAAAGTGTGATATTAGGATAACCTTTGGGCCAAAAATCTGAATCTATATTCCCCCTCCTAGTCGGATTTGATAAGCTTAACAAAAACACATTATTTTGCAAAACCCTAATTTCTGAAAACCCTAATATCGACACACACTAAATTCGACCAAGCCTCCATTCGATCTTCTGGACTTGAGCAAGCATTTTTTTGGAGTTCATCAAGGTGTAAAGGAGCCACGAAAAATAGGAGTCGAGTTGTGGAAGCCTTCGTTTGATCGTGGTGTTTTGTTTTGTTTGATCCTTTGCGCTCGATAGGTATAAAAATCCCACGACTAATTCTTACGTTGTATAATTGATCTAACATTTTTATAATGATCTTTATGTCGAATATAACTCAGTAAAAATGTTAAACATGAATGATGCAAGCTAAATCATGCGTACGAAATTACAAGAAATAAAACACACATAAATTCCAAATAGTGTCATACGATTTTTCTGGAGTGTAACCATAATTTTTAAATGTTCTATACTGATATTATAAGCCTATAAAAATAACCACATGATTTATAGAAGCTCAGAATAATTGATGCAAATTGTTGGTTATAATCGGATTTAAAGGAAAATAAAGAAAATTAAGAAGAAACCCTAGAATGTATTAGGGTTAGGGTTTATATTATTAGATCTGATGTAATTAATGCTTCAATGATGGTGTCATGATGGTTTAATGATTAGATGAAAGTAGGGTTTGGTTTTGCAAATTAAAGGGCTATACGATTGGTATTTAAAAGTATAAGTGTTTGTTTTGCCAACTTTGAAACTTCTGAGATATTTTTATAATGTCATATAAGTCAGTAGGAATGTGAAAAAAATATAACTTGAGGGTCCTAAGTGTAAATGTTGCAAGAAAATGAATTAATTATATTTATAAGTGTCGATTTGTAATTAATTAAAGTAGAGGGCTTAAAAGTGTAAGTGCTGGAAACTTGAAGTTATTTTGTGTAAATAATGTCATAAAGAGTATAATGTGTAATTTTGAGTATTTATGGGATTGGTATGTAATTATAAATAAATTATGATTTAAATTGTAAGTTTTGTAAAGTTAAGGGACCAATTGTGTAATTACTAAATTCTAAGGGTCTAATTCGTACCTCATATAATTCTGAGGTGATTTTCTGTAAATTTGTAAAATAAAGTACTTGTTTGGTAAATATAAGTATCATAGGGATTAAAACATGAATTATGTATATGTAGGGTTTGTTTTGTAAATTATATAACTAAAGGGTATAAACTGTAAACTGGGAAACTAAAGGGATTAAAATGTCATTCTGAATAATATGAGTATTTAAATCAGTAACTTAAATTATTTTCATTTTAAACCTTTGAATCTAATGAATTTACAATTAAAACCCTAAACTATGTAAAATTGTTATAATTAACCCTAAACTTTTGTAACTTGATAAAAGGTACCTTAATTCCATAATAATCTGGAAATAAAGACTTAACCTAATATGGAATATTTATATCTTACTAAATAAGGAAATCTATTAATTATAGAAAGTTACTAAATCTGGAAAGTTACTAAAAATAGAAAGTTACTTAAAATGGAAAAGTAAACTTGAAGTAATAATCTGAGTTTGAATATTTTGTAATTCGTCTTCTACTCCTTTTGGTGTGAAGAAGGAGAAGCCCTAATTTCTGCTTCGTGTTTGCTTTCTTTCTGCTGTGCTAATAAGGTACAGATATTCCGTCCTTTCAGTAAGGGCTTTTCATTCCCTTTTTCTTTCAGAATTCATTTCCTTATTAGGATTCCCTATACCACTGCTATGTTCCCTTTTGTTTGTGAACTTTCGATGTGATATTTGATTTGAATCTTTTGCCATGTACCCTTAAGATATAACTTTTGATTATGCTAGTACATTTGACTTTGACCTACAGTTTGATATTACGAGCCAATCACTAGGCATGAGGGTTTCATGTCCATGTCATTGACGCACCTCTGACATGACTCTAGGGCAAGAGAGTGATGACCTGTTCCGTCCCTTAATTATTATCTGCTATGGCAATTATGATTATGATTATTGATTTGTCTGCGGGGGCGTATGGGTGCATCTTAGATTTGACCTGTTATCTGTATATGTTATATGTTTATGGTTTTTATATCTGGTGACTGATTGTGTGTGCGATACACGTCTTTCACTTTGTCTGAGAGCTGATCACTCTACACAGGTTTGCTTTATTATATTAGTAATGCTATGGTATTGTCAGTCATCTGGGCTCGTGATAGATTCCTGTGTTCCTCTTTTTCTTAAATCTTATTCACTTTTGTTCTTTTCTTTTATTCATGATCCATTTCTCATTCATTTCATTTTGACTTTGTATCGGTATGATTTTGTATTCCTGATTTGCTTTTGTATTTGCTACCTGTTATTTGCTTCCGTTATCTATATATCTGTTCACTGAGCTTTTGAAGCTCAGCCGCATTTCTTTTCCTGCGGCAGGTACTTAAGCTAGGAGCTGGGTTTAGCTTTGGGATGAGAGCGATCTATTTCGGAGTTGACCTTAGTTATTTAGCTTTACCATTTGAACTTCTATTTATTTTGATATGCCATTGTTTAGGCATTTGAATAGTGGATTTTGTACTTCAGTTATTTTGTCTTGCATTTTGATTTAAGTCATGTTGACTTATTTTGGATTTAATGTTAAGACTTATGATGTTTTTATTTATTGAATGTTCTGTGACTTCTGATATGCCACCATTGTTGTGATATCTGATGAGGCGAAAAGTGTACCGCTTTTAAGGGGTCATTTAAGCCCAAAATCGTATTTATTTGATCAAATATTGCCCTAAATCGTTCCTTTTGTCATTTTAGGTACTTTTGAGGAGAAATCTGGAAAAGGAGGCATTTTGGACGTTTTTGGAGCATAAAAGTGAAGAAAACGGCAAAGTCTCAAAATTGTGCTGAAAGTCACCTTTGACGGCGTCAACATTAACTCCAGACGGCGTCATGCCTTGGCAAGAAAAGTTGGATGTGAAATTTACTCATGACGGGCCAGTGAGTTTGCATGAGAATTCTGACGGCGTCACGCTTTAACTAAATCAAGGGCGTCACGGCTTAAATCATAAGGGGACGGCGTCACGTTATAGGTCCGACGGCGTCAAGCCTTGATAAGCCAGAATGGATTTTTGAAGAGCTAAAGAGGGACGGCGTCAAGATGGTCATCCGGGAACCCTAAAAGCGGCGAGGTGACGGCGTCACAATGCATAAGGTGACGCCGTCAGATGTCAAAGTCTATATATAGTTTTCTAATTTTTTGTCATTAAGGGAGAGCTTAGTGTGTGGAATTTTGGGATAAAACCCTAAGACGATTTTAGCTACTTTTTCAGGGCTTTTAGCCTTGAGATCTTCCATGTTTCATTGAAAGATAAGTTATCAATTAATCATTCAATATGTCTATGTGTTGTTTGATTCTATCTTATGCTTGTCTTTTGTTTAACATGTTAGGCTAATTTTATCTTGTGTTTGCTTAGATCTAATGAAACCTAGCTATTGATTATTGGTTGTTAGTGTGTTGTTAGTTGTATTGGATGATTGTTTATCTATGTTAGGCTTAAGAAAACTGGCTAACTTCCTATTCGGTAACTTGCTTGAACGTCTTAAGAAACATGAACCAAACGCGTACTAAAGGTTTTTATGGTTGTATTTAATGCACAAGCGAATTCTAGTGATCCCATGTTAGGAGCTTCCTAGCCGGCTCGACATAGGAGTGAAGTAGGAGCTTGTAGAGTTTGGGGAAGTAAGTACGCCACCCCACGAATGGTATTAAGGAATACACCCGTCATCCACGCGACTAATACACACTAATTAACCGGTAAAAGATAGTTAGGGAGTAAGGAAATCTAAGTAAACACATTTCTCTACACATAAGTTTCTCACCACTTTTCATTTTTGTTATTTTATTTTATTTGCATTTGTAGTAATTTGGGTTAGTTGACTAGCAACTAATTCCGCCCACTCCTTCAAAACCCGAGATTTTACTTGCTTTCATAAAATTATAAAAAACATAAAAAGAATCTTCCTCAACCCTTAGACCTAATTAGAGTAGCCTTTCACACCTAACGAACACTATTCCCTGTGGAGAACGATCAATCCCCCGTACTTACCACTACACTATACTACATCGGTCAGGTACACTGCCTGGTGGGGTTGTAAGCCTCTTGAGATCCCTCGAGAGGTAAAACCTGTTGTAAGGTTGCAAAACCCACGCATCAAGTTTTTGGCGCCGCTGCCGGGGAATAGTTATTGTTTAGGTTGAATTTTTATTTCTATTAGGTCTACTCACTAGATTCCTTTCTAGTGAGATTTTTATTTTATTTTTCTAGGTTTTCTTTAGTCTATCTATTTTCTTCGTGTCTTTGTTCGTAACCATTACCGTCCGACATCATGGAAGATGGTAATATCCTTAACCCACACAACCCACCACCACAACAACCACCACCACCTCCTAGAGCCCGTACTTTAGGAGAGTATTCCCGTCCTAGCCACCACGGCTATCGAAACACCATTGAGCTCACACAAGGAGCCAATATCACACCCTTGCGATCCGACACCATCCGGTTGGTGCAAAGCGGATGCGCATTCCATGGACTTCGTTCTGAAGATCCTAATCAACATCTCAAGGACTTTCTTAAAATCGTTGATTCTATAGACCTTGATGTTGCCACTCGAGAGACGACCCGATTGCGTCTCTTCCAATTCTCTTTGCGGGACCAAGCTAGTCAGTGGCTAGAACGTCAACCCGCAGGATCCATTACCTCTTGGGATGATCTCACCACTCGTTTCCTTGCTCAGTTTTTCCCACCGGGAAGAACTACCAAGCTAAGGAATGATATCTTGATGTTCCAACAACGTCAAGGCGAAACTCTCTACGAGGCATGGACTCGATTCAAGGACTTACTCCAAAAAGTCCCTCACCATGGCATAGAACTTTGGCTCCAAGTCCAAATCTTCTATGACCATATCAATCTCTCCACGAGGCAAACCATTGACCAATCGGCCGGTGGCAAGCTACGTGATCTAAGTGCGGAACAATCATGGGCTCTCCTAGAGGATCTTGCTCTTTATGACAACGAAAGTTGGAGTGATCCCCGTGATTTGAATAAAACGGTCAAGGCAATATCTTTGCCTTTGAACAATTCAAGCACTTCCGACCGTAGGATCGTAGAACTTGAAGACCAAGTCAAGTTTCTCATGAAATCCTACGAGGCTCCTAAACCTTCAAGCCAAGTGAACAAAATCACTTCTTCATGTGAATTATGTAGTGGTCCCCACGACACTCGTGATTGCATGGAACTCCCCGAACAAGCTTTTGTGGACTACGCATCCTCGCGTACCGACGGAGCGGGAGACAAGTGGTACACTTTCAAGCCCGAGCCAAACCATTATGGTGATTCATACAACCCCTCATGGAAAAATCACCCGAACCTTAGGTGGAAACAAAACCAAAACTCACAACAAATCAATTCTTCCAACCCACCTAATCGTTTCCAATCAAGCGGTTCCAACTCGAACCGTACTTTCAACAACAATCCTTCCGGCAATGGTAGTACCAATAACTTTGAAGGATTGATGTCTCAATTTATGGCATCTCAAGAAGCTCGTTTAGCCAAGTTTGAAGCCGATTTCAAACAGAAACAAAGCGAGATGACCGACAAGATTGACACCTTGTTGAAAGCCCTCAATGACCGAGAAATGGGAGCACTCCCTAGCAACACGGTCAAGAACCCGAAACTAAACGTCAACGCTATTTCATCGGTTTCGTCCCCTAGTTCTTGTCCACAATATTATTCGGTCAATTCCATGAGCACGTGTTTCAAACAAACCCAAATCATTCCAAGTGACCAAGAAGTTATGACATCCAAATTGGTCAACAACATAGTTGAAACACCTCCCACTCAAAACCTTGACGATGAATTCAAGGAGCTCCACCTTGAAAGTCCGGTTTTTGATGAGAAGAAGCTCAAGTTAGGCGAAAAAGGGACCGCCTTTGTTCAAAACAAGCTACCTAAGAAGTTAGATGATCCGGGCTTATTTGTTCTACCTTGCAAGATCGGTAATTCGGAGGCTTATGATACATTAGCCGATCTTGGATCAAGCCTTAACCTACTTCCGTTACCTCTCTACACCTCTCTAAAACTTGGAAAACTTGAAGAAACCGAAGTGATAATAGGCTTAGCGGATGGAAGTGTTGCTTACCCGGTTGGAGTAGTTAAGGACGTGTTAGTGCACATTGGAAAACTAACCATTTTAGCCGATTTCCACGTCCTTGATATGGTTAGCGACCCTACATGCCCCTTGTTGATAGGTAGAGGATTTTTAGCGACCGCTAGTGCTATGATTGATTGTAAGGAATCCAAGATAGCGGTAGGAGAAGGGGATACTTGGTCAGTCTATGATGTTAAGAAACATGCCTATGATACTAGTGAGGAACCGACACCCCATTGGTTAGAATTAAATAGGAGACCATCTAGATATGGACCTTGGATCGATAGAGACTTCATAGGACCCCAACGCCCATTTTACCTAGAAGATGACTTTGTTAACCGAACGCATTCGGTAGAGCAACTCTTGGCTAGGGACACCGAATTGGATCCATTTGAAGACCCTCTAGTTTTTAGAAGGATGATTGATTTCCTAGGAGTTTTGCCAATTAACCTAGGAATGAATAAGTGGATTAGTGAGGAAGATGATCATAAGTGGAATTGGGATAAACCACCCAAAGATGGAGATGGGTCATGGCATATTAAGATGACATTGTATGACCCGGATGGAGAGAAGTTTGAAAAGACATATCGTACTAAGCGGACCAATAGGAAACTTCAATCCAAGCTTAACCCTAAAGACGTCCTCGATGACGAGCTTACTTACATAGGGTAGCGTGACTTTGAGTCTAGCTACAAGACTCGTTAATAAAGAAAAGCGCTTCTTGGGAGGCAACCCAAGCTTTATTAGCTTTATTTATTTTATTTGCTTTGTGTGTTTATTTATTTGTTTGTTTGATTTTATTTGTTTCCGTATGTGTGTTTAATTTTTATTCTTATTGATTCATGTTCAAAACTAATTTGTGAAAATGCTTTATGTTGTTTTTAACTTCGTCTTAACTACATATAAAGGTATTTTGCAAAAGATAAGTGTAAGGGAAATCTAAATTGGTTTATTAGAACACATATGAACATGAATCGTAATAATAATAAATTAACATACATATCCGTATTTGTTTGAGTCAAATGCTTGTATCGAGTCATAATGATGTTTTGCAGGATTTCCAGGAAGTAAGGTAAAGGTTTTTCCAGAAATTTTCCGGAAACTTAAAATGAGAATTTTTGTCAGGTCATTTCTGACGGCGTCAGGGGTTATAACCTGACGGCGTCAGATTTAATTTCCAGAAATTTTTGAAAATTTTGTTTTCATAAAAAGTTTTTATTAAAATCTCCAACTTATAATCTCCAGGAATCTGCAAAGTTATCATTCCACAAGCATTATATCCTTATATATAGATTTTATCCCGCCGATGTTATGCAGGTTTTCGTGTTTGTTTTCTCAGGTTCAACAGGTTATTTTGGACAAGGAAATGTTTTGAATCAAGCTTATGGCGATGCATTAGTCATGGAGCTTCAACATTCTCTTTGGAGGAAGATTTAACCGTGTAATTTCATTATCCAACGAGCGAATCAGGGGAGTATTTGATTTCATTCTTTTACTTTATGCTTTTACATTTGTCATTTGAACATTGGGGACAATGTTCATCTTAAGTGTAAGGGGAGGGTAAAAGTACGATTTTTGAGAATACAATTGCGCTTGATTTTTGTTTGTTTGATGGTAGATGTGTAATAAAACTGAGAGAAATACTTGTTAAGGTAATTTTAGTGCCAAATTTAAAATTTTTTACAACATATAGGAGTGAAACTTTGATCCTAATAAGCGTCTCATGGATAGGAGTTATATGACTAGCACAAAAGCCGTACCACTAAAAAATTTTCCACCCCCAAATATGTGAGGTTCGCCCCTAGAATTGGTAGGAAAAGCATTTATGCTATGATGTGTGTACCGGTAGCACTTAGATTCTAGAACTTGCGTTAGGACCATTCCAAGGCCACAAGTGAGACTACATTCGTGTAGTTAGATTTACTACATGATAAGAGGCATTAGGATTAACCCATTGTTTTACACCTGTGTTTTTGTTATAATTACATTGGCTACATTGGTCAAGTAATTCTCCCACACCCTTTGCGTTGTACTCATTTTTAGTACACGATACCCCTAGTACACCCCTCAGAGCCTATCTTTTCGTTTCGACCTTTAAGCATTTTACTTAAAGGAAGAATTTGTTACACCCCACTAAAATGTACACCCAAATCGCCTTAGCCTACCTTGTATGCACTCATTTTTAGTGCATTATTGTTACAACATTTGTTTAAACCCAAGTTAATTATCTAATTGATTACATGGTTGCTAAGTCGAGTCATATCCTTGTACATATTGTTTTGGGACGATTGGGACTCGTGGGTAAAGTACTAGTGTAATGGAGTAATGGGGAAGAACATCATTTATTACCCCCATATGTGCTAAATGTTTTAAAAGTACTCCAAGTTTTTCAATTATCTTAATTCGAGTCATTAGAATAGTTATTTGTAAAGTTATGTAAAAGTTCAAGTGTAAGGGGATGCAACGCCCCTATGATGTATTATTTTGGATGGTAGGGTAAAAGTGTATGCAAAAAAAAAAAAAAAAAAAAAAAAAAAAAAAAATCGAAAAAATCAAGAAAAATACAAAAAAATGAGAAAAAGAAAAGTAGAAAAAAACATACGGACTACCATCCCGTTTCATTTTATGTTTATTTTATGTTTATGTTTTGTTATTTTCTTTCATTAGCTTAAGATCGAGTCTAGTCTTGGCTTAGCAACGTTGTATAGTACATGTAATTGATCAAGATTTTTAACTCGCCACCAGTAAAATATCCTTTATCCAACCAAACCGTGTTCTCCTTTTCCCTACACCTAACGTTATAACCCATTTAAAAGCCCTCTTTGATAGTTTATCTTAGGTGCTTACGCCTAGTGGAGGAGGTTTTCGATCCTTTCCCAAGCCTATGGTAATCTATTTGCTATGACAGGTAGTGAGAGATATTTTCCGTTTTCATTTATGAGATTTATTTTGATGACACTTGAGAGATGTGAGTATCTAAACACTACTTGTGAGGTGCTAGTATGTAATCTCCGTGCTTATTATGATTGAAGTGGAACGAATATTTGTTGTAATTACTTTTATGTTTGCATTAAATGACCCCTAACTTGTATTTTGATTAGAGTAAAAGCGCATTTGCTTGAGGACAAGCAAATCTCAAGTGTAAGGGTATTTGATGAGGCGAAAAGTGTACCGCTTTTAAGGGGTCATTTAAGCCCGAAATCGTATTTATTTGATCAAATATTGCCCTAAATCGTTCCTTTTGTCATTTTAGGTACTTTTGAGGAGAAATCTGGAAAAGGAGGCATTTTGGACGTTTTTGGAGCATAAAAGTGAAGAAAACGGCAAAGTCTCAAAATTGTGCTGAAAGTCACCTTTGACGGCGTCAACATTAACTCCAGACGGCGTCATGCCTTGGCAAGAAAAGTTGGATGTGAAATTTACTCATGACGGGCCAGTGAGTTTGCATGAGAATTCTGACGGCGTCACGCTTTAACTAAATCAAGGGCGTCACGGCTTAAATCATAAGGGGACGGCGTCACGTTATAGGTCCGACGGCGTCAAGCCTTGATAAGCCAGAATGGATTTTTGAAGAGCTAAAGAGGGACGGCGTCAAGATGGTCATCCGGGAACCCTAAAAGCGGCGAGGTGACGGCGTCACAATGCATAAGGTGACGCCGTCAGATGTCAAAGTCTATATATAGTTTTCTAATTTTTTGTCATTAAGGGAGAGCTTAGTGTGTGGAATTTTGGGATAAAACCCTAAGACGATTTTAGCTACTTTTTCAGGGCTTTTAGCCTTGAGATCTTCCATGTTTCATTGAAAGATAAGTTATCAATTAATCATTCAATATGTCTATGTGTTGTTTGATTCTATCTTATGCTTGTCTTTTGTTTAACATGTTAGGCTAATTTTATCTTGTGTTTGCTTAGATCTAATGAAACCTAGCTATTGATTATTGGTTGTTAGTGTGTTGTTAGTTGTATTGGATGATTGTTTATCTATGTTAGGCTTAAGAAAACTGGCTAACTTCCTATTCGGTAACTTGCTTGAACGTCTTAAGAAACATGAACCAAACGCGTACTAAAGGTTTTTATGGTTGTATTTAATGCACAAGCGAATTCTAGTGATCCCATGTTAGGAGCTTCCTAGCCGGCTCGACATAGGAGTGAAGTAGGAGCTTGTAGAGTTTGGGGAAGTAAGTACGCCACCCCACGAATGGTATTAAGGAATACACCCGTCATCCACGCGACTAATACACACTAATTAACCGGTAAAAGATAGTTAGGGAGTAAGGAAATCTAAGTAAACACATTTCTCTACACATAAGTTTCTCACCACTTTTCATTTTTGTTATTTTATTTTATTTGCATTTGTAGTAATTTGGGTTAGTTGACTAGCAACTAATTCCGCCCACTCCTTCAAAACCCGAGATTTTACTTGCTTTCATAAAATTATAAAAAACATAAAAAGAATCTTCCTCAACCCTTAGACCTAATTAGAGTAGCCTTTCACACCTAACGAACACTATTCCCTGTGGAGAACGATCAATCCCCCGTACTTACCACTACACTATACTACATCGGTCAGGTACACTGCCTGGTGGGGTTGTAAGCCTCTTGAGATCCCTCGAGAGGTAAAACCTGTTGTAAGGTTGCAAAACCCACGCATCAATATCTTTACCCTTGTCGGGTTGGGGTGTTACAATTTATGGTATCAGAGAGCAGGCTTTCATGAAAACCTTAGAGCTTAGGCTATCGACCTGTGAGGATTGGGTAGACATTAGGTTTCCTTTCGCGTACTCTCTTTTCCTGTCCTGTTCTGCCATGTTTTTCTTTTGCTCTATCATTTCCTGTTCGATCTTTCTAATCGTTTGAAAATCCTGTAGATGGTTGTTACTCGTCGTGGTGACTATTCCGATGGGGAGGAGCAAATCCCTAACCTGGAGGAGTTGGTGGCTAATGCTATAGCCAATTTGCTACCTGGGCTTAATGCTAACGAGGTGATCACTCGGATGATCAATGATTTACGAAATGGAGCTGGTCCCTCTGGTGGTTCTGGTGGTGCTGGTCCCTCTAGTGGTGCTGGTGGTTCTGGTGGTACTGGTGGTGGGGGCCGACCCACTACCATTAATGGTTGGCTTGAGAGTTTCAATAAACTCAAACCGTTGTCTTTTAGTACTGCTTCTACTCCTCATGCTGCAGAGGACTGGATAACACACATGGAGAAGCTGTTTGAGGTACTGGGTTGTGAAGACGAGTTTAAGACTCGTCTGGCTGCGTTTAAGCTTGAAGGTGATGCGCTTAACTGGTGGAAGGCGCACAAGGAAGCTAAGGGAGGCGATACTTATGTTCTTGGTTGTACTTGGGCTAACTTTCGTACTACGTTCTATAATAGGTACCTCCCTGTGTCTGAGCAGCAAAGATTTATTCGGGAGTACAACACTATTGCCCAGCTAGATTCTGAGAATGCAGGGGAATTTCTGGAGCAATTCCAGAGATTAGTTAGCTTTGTGGGTCCGGTGGCTGGGGATGCTGAGCATCAGGCTAAGCATTATAAGTGGGCACTGAAGAGTTGGGTTTTAGATCGTCTTCTTAATCAGGAGTTCGCTGATCCGTCAGCATGTTGCGACGCAGCTCGCAACATCGAGATTTTTCATGAGAAGGTGGGTTACAAGCGAAACCGTGATGGCGACAGGATTCAGCAGCAGAGTCAGAATCGGGACAACAAGGGGTTTTCTGGTAAGGGCTTTGAACAGCGGGGTCAGTCAGATCGTGGTCGTGATTATCAGGGTCAGCCAGGTAGGAGCTATGATCAGCGGAGACCAGATTCTAGGGGTCAGGATTCTGGTTCGATTCCTAGGCAGGGTGATGAGCGCCAGGGGCGCAATAATGGTCAGAAGCAGTGGAAGGATCAGCCTTCTAAGGGTTTTCAGCAGCAGTCTCGTGGTTCTGGATCGAGTGCTCAGAAGGGTTCATCTGGGAACTTACCTCCACCTCCTATCTGTACTACTTGTGGGAAAAGTCATCCAGGAGAGTATCGTAGAGCGTCTGGTGCGTGTTTTCGATGTGGGTCTGCTGATCATCGGGTGAAGGACTGCCCAAAGCAGAATCCTACATCTGCCAAGAACTATCTTCTTCCTCCTCCTCCTCCACCTCCGAATACTGGGCGTATGTTTTCTACTATGCGGGATCAAGCGGCTAAGGCTACAAGCGTTTTCTGGAAGGATTTTCTAAGTTGGCTTTGCCATTTACTCAACTGATGCGGAAAGGTGAAAAGTTTGTCTGGACAGATGAACGTGAGCAGAGTTTTGAAGAGATGAAAAGGCGATTGGTGTCTGCACCTATTCTAACTTTACCATCGGGTTCTGGAGGTTTCCAAATCTATAGTGATGCTTCTAAGAAGGGTTTGGGCTGTGTGCTTATGCAAAATGGCAAGGTGATTGCCTACGCTTCGAGGCAATTGAAACCCTATGAAGAAAATTATCCAACTCATGATCTAGAATTGGCACCTGTAGTTTTTGCATTGAAGATCTGGAGACATTACTTGTATGGCGAATCATGTGATATCTTCACTGATCACAAGAGCCTCAAATACATCTTTACTCAGAAGGAGCTTAATATGAGACAGAGGCGATGGCTAGAACTTCTGAAGGATTATGACACGAACATCCAGTATCATCCAGGTAAGGCTAATGTGGTTGCTGATGCACTTAGTCGGAAATCTGGATTGATTGCAAGTTTGGAGATTGATCTGCATGTTCTCAAGGACTTGGAGTGTTTGGATGTTGAGTTGTGTGTTCGGCGTGATGTTGGTTACTAGGCAAGTTTAAAGATTGAGTCAAATCTGATGTTGCGAATTATGGAGGCTCAGAAAGATGATGGTGAACTCTGGGCTATTGTTCAGAATATTAAAGACGGTAAGCAAACTGAATTTAGAGTTGATGATGATGGAGTTGTCTGGTATGAGGATCGTTTATGCGTGCCTAATGATTCCGATTTGCGTGAAGCTGTGTTGACTGAGGCTCACAGTTCTCCTTTCGCTATCCATCCTGGTTCTACCAAGATGTATCGGGATCTTAAGCAACATTTATGGTGGAATGGTATGAAGCAAGACGTGGCATTATTTGTTGCTAGATGCATGACCTGCCAGCAAGTTAAGATTGAGCATCAGCGAGCTAGTGGTCTATTACAACCTTTGGAGATTCCTACATGGAAATGGGATGAGATTTCCATGGACTTCGTTTGTGGTCTGCCTATTACTCGTAAAAGACATGATGCGATTTGGGTGGTCGTTGATTGGCTAACTAAATCTGCTCATTTCTTACCTATCCGTATGACGTATAGTGTCAGTAAGTTGGCGGAAGTTTTTCAGCAAGAGATTGTTCGATTGCATGGTATGCCTTCGTCTATTGTTTCAGATCGTTATCCTCGTTTCACTTCGCGTTTTTGGAAGGGACTTCATAAAGCTTGGGGCGCTCGCCTTAAGTTCAATACTGCATTTCATCCCTAAACTGATGGTCAGTCTGAGAGGACCATTCAGACTTTGGAAGACATGTTAAGGGCTTGTGCGTTGGAATGGACAGGTAGTTGGGATGAGTACTTATGTTTGGTAGAGTTTGCGTATAATAACAGTTGGCATGCGAGTATCCGAATGGCTCCCTTCGAGATGTTGTATGGTAGGAAATGTAGGGCTCCTGTTTGTTGGAATGAAGTAGGTGAACGTCTGATTGAAGGACCTGAGATGATTGAGATCACAAATGAAAAGGTAGCAATTGCTAGAGAGAAACTGAAAGAGTCGCGTGCGCGCCAGAAAAGTTATGCTGATAAGCACCGTCGGGATCTAGAATTTAATATAGGTGATCGGGTATTCCTGAAAGTATCTCCTTTCCGTCGTGTCAGGCGTTTTGGAATCAAGGGCAAGTTGAGTCCTCGATTTATTGGACCATTTGAAATTCTGGAGCGTATTGGGGAGGTCTCTTATCGTTTGGCCTTACCTCCTCAGCTATCTCATGTGCATAATGTTTTCCATGTATCTCTTCTGAGGGGATACAATTATCATCCATTACATGTGGTAACTTATCCGCTCGATCAGATCCGGCCTGATATGTCGTTGTCTGAAGAACCGGAAGCGGTTCTGGGCCGTCAGGAACGAGTCATGAGAAATAAAGTTATTCCGTTCGTAAAGATTCTTTGGAGGAATCACCCGGAGCGTGAGGCTACATGGGAAACCGAGGAATCAATACGAGCTAGTTATCCGCAATTCTCGTTCTAGTCGGTTATGTCTTTGTTTTGTTTTTCTACTCTCTTTTCTTTCTACTTCCTGCAAATTTCGAGGACGAAATTTTTTTGTTAGTGGGGAAGAAGTTGTAATACCTGAAATTCAGATAACCTGTAAAAAGACCAAATTACCCCTGAAACTATAAAACCTAAATAAATAACTTATAAAATTCTGAAACAATTCCAAACTTCTGAAAACGATCTACATATCAAGTAAATAAATTTCTGGGACAACATTAAATTATATTAAATGTCCAAAAATCACAAAATCACATATACATATATACATGATCCGAAATTAATTAAATAAACTTAATATATATATTTTGTAAAATCATTTTAATTAGATAAGTACCAAAACTAATTTAAGGAATTATACACAAAATAAAAGTGTGATATTGGGATAACCTTTGGGCCGAAAATCTGGATCTATATTCCCCCTCCTAGTCGGTTTTGATAAGCTTAACACAAACACAATATTTTGCAAAACCCGAATTTCTGAAAACCCTAATATCGACACACACTAAATTCGACCAAGCCTCCATTCGATCTTCTGGAATTGAGCAAGCATTTTTTTGGAGTTCATCAAGGTGTAAAGGAGCCACAAAAAATAGGATTCGAGTTGTGGAAGCCTTCGTTTGATCGTGGTGTTTTGTTTTGTTCGATCCTTTGCGCTCGATAGGTATAAAAATCCCACGACTAATTCTTACGTTGTATAATTGATCTAACATTTTTATAATGATCTTTATGTCGAATATAACTCAGTAAAAATGTTAAACATAAATCATGCTAGCTAAATCATGCGTACGAAATTACAAGAGATAAAACACACACAAATTCCAAATAGTGTCATGCGATTTTTCTGGAGTGTAACCATAATTTTAACATGTTCTATAATGATAATATAAGCCTATAAAAATAACCACATGATTTATAGAAGCTCAAAATAATTGATGCAAATTGTTGGTTATAATCGGATTTAAAGGAAAATAAAGAAAATTAAGAAGAAACCCTAGAATGCATTAGGGTTAGGGTTTATATTATTAGATCTGATGTAATTAATGCTTCAATGATGGTGTCATGATGGTTTAATGATTAGATGAAAGTAGGGTTTGGTTTTGCAAATTAAAAGGCTATACGATTGGTATTTAAAAGTATAAGGGTTTGTTTTGCAAACTTTGAAACTTCTGGGATATTTTTATAATGTCATATAAGTCAGTAGGAATGTGAAAAAAATATAACTTGAGGGTCCTAAGTGTAAATGTTGCAAGAAAATGAATTAATTATATTTATAAGTGTCGATTTGTAATTAATTAAAGTAGAGGGATTAAAAGTGTAAGTTCTGGAAACTTGAAGGTATTTTGTGTAAATAATGTCATAAAGAGTATAATGTGTAATTTTGAGTATTTATGGGATTGGTATGTAATTATAAATAAATTATGATTTAAATTGTAAGTTTTGTAAAGTTAAGGGACCAATTGTGTAATTACTAAATTCTAAGGGTCTAATTTGTGCTTCATATAATTCTGAGGTGATGTTATGTAAGTTTTTAAAATAAAGTACTTGTTTGGTAAATATAAGTATTATAGGGATTAAAACATGAATTATGTATATGTAGGGTTTGTTTTGTAAATTATATAACTAAAGGGTATAAACTGTAAACTGGGAAACTAAAGGGATTAAAATGTCATTCTGAATAATATGAGTATTTAAATCAGTAACTTAAAGTATTTTCATTTTAAACCTTTGAATCTAATGAATTTACAATTAAAACCCTAAACTATGTAAAATTGTTATAATTAACCCTAAACTTTTGTAACTTGATAAAAGGTACCTTAATTCTATAATAATCTGGAAATAAAGACTTAACCTAATATGGAATATTTATATCTTACTAAATATGGAAATCTATTACTTATAGAAAGTTACTAAATATGGAAAATTACTAAATATAGAAAGTTACTTAAAATGGAAAAGTAAACTTGAAGTAATAATCTGAGTTTGAATATTTTGTAATTTGTCTTCTACTCCTTTAGGTGTGAAGAAGGAGAAGCCCTAATTTCTGCTTCGTGTTTGCTTTCTTTCTAATGTGCTAATAAGGTACAGATATTCCGTCCTTTCAGTAAGGGCTTTTCATTCCCTTTTTCTTTCAGAATTCATTTCCTTATTAGGATTCCCTATACCACTGCTATGTTCCCTTTTGTTTGTGAACTTTCGATGTGATCTTTGATTTGAATCTTTTGCCATGTACCCTTAAGATATAACTTTTGATTATGCTAGTACATTTGACTTTGACCTACAGTTTGATATTATGAGCCAATCACTAGGCATGAGGGTTTCATGTCCATGTCATTGACGCACCTCTGACATGACTCTAGGGCAGGAGAGTGATGACCTGTTCCGTCCCTTAATTATTATCTGCTATGGCCATTATGATTATGATTATTGATTTGTCTGCGGGGGCGTATGGGTGCATCCTAGATTTGACCTGTTATCTGTATATGTTATATGTTTATGGTTATTATATCTGGTGACTGATTGTGTGTGCGATACACGTCTTTCACTTTGTCTAAGAGCTGATCACTCTACACAGGTTTGCTTTATTATATTAGTAATGCTATGGTATTGTCAGTCATCTGGGCTCGTGATAGATTCCTGTGTTCCTCTTTTTCTTAAATCTTATTCACTTTTGTTCTTTTCTTTTATTCATGATCCATTTCTTATTCATTTCATTTTGACTTTGTATCGGTATGATTTTGTATTCCTGATTTGCTTTTGTATTTGCTACCTGTTATTTGTTTCCGTTATCTATATATCTGTTCACTGAGCTTTTGAAGCTCAGCCGCATTTCTTTTCCTGCGGCAGGTACTTAAGCTAGGAGCTGGGTTTAGCTTTGGGATGAGAGCGATCTATTTCGGAGTTGACCTTAGTTATTTAGCTTTACCATTTGAAATTCTATTTATTTTGATATGCCATTGTTTAGGCATTTGAATAGTGGATTTTGTACTTCAGTTATTTTGTCTTGTATTTTGATTTAAGTCATGTTGACTTATTTTGGATTTAATGTTAAGACTTATGATGTTTTTATTTATTGAATGTTCTATGACTTCTGATATGCCACCATTGTTGTGATATCTTTACCCTTGTCGGGTTGGGGTGTTACAAATACTTCCAAGTGCAAGACTATGCACTTTGGGAGATTATTGAAGAAGGAAACTCATTCAAACCTACAATCACCACCTCCACAGTGAACGATGCAATAGTAACAAATGTGCAAGTGAACCCAACAACCGCAGAAGAAAGAATCCAAAAGAGAAATGATCTTAAGGCCAGGAGTATGCTTCTCATGTCTATTCCAAATGACCAGCTTTTGATCTTCAACAAGTACAAATGTGCTAAAACCCTTTTTCAAGCTATTGTGAAGACTCAAGCTATTGCTAAAACTTCTTTTCAGTTAGCCATTCATGAAGTGCTGATATCTCAAGAAGACTTAAACTCCAAATTCCTTAGGAGTTTACCCTCTGAATGGGCCATGCATGTCATTGTCTGGAAAAACAAACCAGATATTGATCACATGAGTCTTAATGATCTTTACAGCAACTTCAAGATAGTAGAGCATGAAGTGAAGAAGTCTACTAGTTCAAGCTCAGGGAATATGGCCTTTGTGTCATCTCCCAGCACCTCAAGGATAGTAGATGAAGAAAAAGATGGTGTAGAAGAAGGTACTGCCAACACAAATTTTGGTACTGCCAATACTTCTAGCAGTACCAAAACAATTCTAGATGAAACAATCGGTTGTGCTTTCCTGACATCACAACACAATGGTTCCATATTGACTTTTGAAGATATTCAAGAGATCAATGATGAAGATCTTGAGGAAATGGACATAAAGTGGCAAATTTCACTTCTTAGCATGAGGGCTAAGAAATTTCTGATGAGGACTGGAAAGAAGATTACCATCAATAGTAATGAGCCTGCTGGGTATGACAAGTCTAAAGTGGAGTGCTACAACTGCCACATGAAGGGTCACTACTCAAGAGAGTGTAGAAGACCAAAGAAGCAGGATGATAAGGGAAGAGGTTTTGAGAACAAGAACAAAGGAAGCTTTGAGAACAAGAACAAGGGAAGCTTTGAGAACAAGAGCAAGGCTGTGGAAATCACTGAGCCTAAAGCTATGGTAGCTATTGATGGGCTGGGTTTTGATTGGAGCTTTATGGGTGAAGAGGAGTCAACTTCAAATGAAATGGCTTTAATGGCTTTCACCAATCTTGAGGTACAAATTACTAAATGTTCTAATACTTGTAAAGTTTTTGAAGAATTAGAAACTTTAATAAAACTTTATGATGAACTGAAAGTAGAACAAAGAAAAACTCATCAAGACCTAGTTAATCATAAGTGTGGTATGGCCAAACTTGAGAAGCAGATAATCCACTTTAGGGAAAATGAACTCACTTTTTCTGACACAAAAGGCATTCTTAATAGGGAAATATTTTTGAAAGATGCTGAAATAAATCTGTTAAGAACTGAGTTTGCTAAAGTGAAACTGGCAAAGGATAATATTCAACTAACTATTACCACATTAGAAACTGCTTCTGACTGTAATAGAAGGATAGTTGAAAATAAAAGGAACAAGAGAATCAAATCTGGGATTGGATACAAGACTTGTCCACCTCCTTACAGAGGAATCCCTTGTCCCCCAGGTTTAGATCTTGCAGAATCAAGTTTACATGAATTCACCAATAAACCACTAGATAATGAGAAACCTATAGAGAAAAGTGAACCTTTTGAGAGTGATAGTGATGCTTCACTCTCTAACAAAAAGGTGCTCACTGATAAGAGCTCAGATGCTCCAATTATTGAAGATTGGACATCTGATGATGAGGAAAAAGAGACTGTTTCAAACAAAGGAAACAAAGTAGGACCACCCAGTCCTAAAAGTGTAGAGATTAAGACAAAGGCTAAAACTGTTCTGAAAACAGTTGAATGTTGTGCTAAGTGTAATAGCAAACCTAGAGGTAGCCAGAGAAATTGGAACAATCTTAAGTCACACCAACTTAGTGATGATTTTGTTATGTACAATAAGGCCTGCTATTACTGTGGTAGTTTTAATAATACTCATGCTTATTGTAACAATTGGGTTTCTGGGAGTACATCAAGGTCTAAAACAAATGGAACAAACCCCAAAAAAAGTTTTGTGAAGTCTAACATACCAAAAGTTAATCATACTGTTAGACCAAATAAGCCTGTTAACTCAAAATCAACTACTAAGGGTGCAAGAAATTGTTTCAAACATGCACCAAGAGTTGTGAAAAGTCCCATTAAAATGAAATATGTGGTTAAAACACAAGATTGGAGACCAAAACCAAAAGGTCCTACTAGACCAAAAGGTCCTGCTAGACCAAATGGTACTGCCAAAATTAGTACTGTCAGACCAAGGACCACAAAATGGGTTAAAAGGGAAAATGTTGTTAAGTCCTCAGCATGTTGGATATGGCGACCACTCCAATCAAAAGGTGCATCAACAGTCCTAAAGAGGTTTGATTTCATTGATGCACGAGGCAAACCCAAGTCAGTCATGGCTTGGGTACCCCAAGGAAACTAATATGTTTATATATGTGCAGGAACATTCAAATGATATTGCTGATCAAGGATATGTAGATAGTGGATGTTCAAGGCACATGACAGGCAACATGTCTTACCTCACAGACTTCAAATCATTTGATGGAGGATATGGTACCTTTGGGGGAGGAATCAAAGGAAAGATTACTGGTAAAGGTACAATCAAAACCAGTAAATTAGATTTTGAAAATGTGTACTTTGTGAAAGAGCTTCAGTTTAATCTCCTCAGTGTCTCACAAATGTGTGACAAAAAGAATAATGTTCTTTTCTGTGAGACTGAATGTCTTGTACTTTCTCCTGATTTTAAGATGCCTGATGAAAGTCAGATTCTTCTTAAAATCCCAAGAAGGAACAATATGTACAGTGTTGATTTAAAGAACATTGTTCCTAAGGAGAGTTTAACTTGTCTAGTAGCAAAAGCCTCATTGGATGAATCTATGCTTTGGCATAGAAGGCTTGGTCATATAAACTTTAAAAAAATAAATACAATTGCAAAATATGATTTGGTTAGAGGTTTACCCAAAAAGATTTTTCAAAATGACCAAACCTGTGTTGATTGTCTTAAAGGCAAACAACATAGAACTTCTTGTAAGCCCAAGACCCATAACTCAATTTCTCAAGCTTTATACATGCTTCATATGGACCTTTTTGGTCCTACTTCTGTGAGTAGCTTAAATGGTAAAAAATATTGTCTTGTAGTTACTGATGATTACAGCAGATTTTCTTGGGTTTTCTTTTTAAGAACTAAGGATGAAACTAGTGAGATCCTTAAGTCCTATATAACTGAGGTAGAAAACCAATCTGATAAGAAAGTGAAAGTAATTAGATGTGACAATGGGACAGAATTTAAGAATAGGGTTATGGATGAATTTTGCAAAGAAAAAGGAATAAAAAGAGAATTTAGTGTAGCTAGAACCCCACAGCAAAATGAAGTAGCAGAAAGGAAAAATAGAACACTTATAGAGGCTGCTAGAACAATGTTAGTAGACTCTAAGTTGCCTATTTCATTTTGGGCTGAAGCTGTAGGTACTGCTTGTTATGTGCAGAACAGGGTTCTTGTGATTAAACCCCATAAAAAGACTCCTTATGAACTTTTCTTTGGTAGAACACCATCTTTAAGTTTTATGAGACCTTTTGGATGTCATGTCACTATTCTCAATACCAAAGACCATCTAGGAAAGTTTGAAGGAAAAGCTGATGAAGGCTACATGATAGGGTATTCTTTGCAAAGTAAGGCCTATTGGGTGTATAATAGTTGCACTAGGCTAGTGGAAGAAAATCTGCACATAGAGTTTCAAGAGAAACTACCAAATGTTGCAGGCATTGGGCCAGATTGGCTTTTTGACATTGATAGGCTTTCAGAATCTATGAATTATGTGCATGTTACAGGTACAAATACTAATGATAATGCAGGTTTTGAAGACAATGTTGAAACAGCTGAAGATCAAGATTACATCTTGATGCCAATTTGGAAAGGATTGGATTTATCTTCAAGTCATGGGGAACCTTCAAATAAAGCAAATGAAGGTGTTGAAGATAATCATGGAACTCAGGGTCAAGAGAATCAAGAAAGTAGTGCAGATGGAAATGGTACTGCCAGTTCACCAGATGGTACTGCCAGTTCACAAGTTGGTACTGCTGAACCATTAAATGTTCAATCAAATGATTCCTTACCAGAAGATGTGGGGATTGGAAATCTTCCACTTACCTATTAAGTTCCTACAACACACAACACAAGAATTCTCAAAGATCACTCCATTGATAATGTGATTGGCAGCATTGATTCTGGTGTTAGAACAAGAACTCAAGTCTTGTCTTCAGACCAAGAAGGGTTTATCTCATCTGTCTATGAAGAAAAGAACCATGAAGTTGCCAACATATGCCTGTTTTCATGTTTTCTCTCACAGGCTGAACCCAAAAACATTAACAAAGCCTTAGATGATTCAAGTTGGGTTGAAGCAATGCAAGAAGAGCTTCTTCAATTCAAGCTTCAGAAGGTTTGGAAACTGGTTGATTTGCCCAAAGGTCACAGGGCAATTGGAACCAAATGGGTGTTCAGGAATAAGAAAGATGAACGGGGGATTGTGATCAGAAACAAGGCAAGAATGGTGGCCCAAGGATATACTCAAGAAGAAGGGGTAGATTATGAAGAAGTTTTTGCTCCAGTTGCAAGACTTGAAGCAATTAAGCTATTCTTGGCCTATGCTTCTTTCATAGGCTTCACTGTTTACCAAATGGATGTTAAGAGTGCTTTCTTGTATGGTACTATTGAAGAAGAAGTGTATGTTTCTCAACCTCCAGGCTTCATTGATGCAGAATATCCAAACAAGGTGTATAGGGTTACCAAGGCTCTTTATGGTCTACACCAAGCTCCTAGGGCATGGTATGAAACATTGGCTTTCTATTTATTGGAAAATGGATTTCAAAGAGGCAAGATTGATCCAACTTTGTTCATCAAAAGAACCAAGAAAGACATCTTGCTGGTGCAGATTTATGTTGATGACATTATCTTTGGATCCACAAACCAAGAGTTGTGTGTGGAGTTTGAAAAACTTATGCATAGTAAGTTTGAAATGAGTTCCATGGGGGAACTTACTTTCTTTCTGGGTCTCCAAGTGAAACAATCAAATGAAGGCATATTTATCAGCCAAGATAAGTATGTAGCAGAGATCCTGAGGAAATTTCAGTTTGCAGATTCTAAGGTTGTAAGTACTCCAATGGATTCAGAAAAGGGGTTACTCAAGGATGCTGAGGGTGAAGATGTGGATGTGCACAATTACAGATCAATGATTGGGTCCTTGATGTACCTTACATCATCAAGACCAGATATCATGTTCCCAGTGTGTGTATGTGCAAGGTTTCAAGTAAATCCCAAAGTTTCTCATCTCACAGCAGTCAAAAGGATCTTTAGATATCTCAAGGGTCAACCTAGGTTGGGTCTATGGTATCCAAGGGAATCATCACTACTACAAAATGGAGCTAAAGCAACACCAATAAAATGTTGTATTATGTCTTTAAAATGTTGCATTATGCCTAATGTGACACTTTACCAAGTGCTACGTTATGTAACGTTGCCTTAGGTATATGCAACACTTATTATTGTATTATGCAACACTTCTTTAAAGTGTTGCTTATGTTTAGCAAATGAGTAACTTTGTAATGCAACACTTTTTAAACTCAAATGCAACATTTCTTACGCCCAAACACAACACTTTTTCACGCATGTGCAACACTTTTTAGAATCAAATGCAACATTCCTACACATAAGTGCAACACTCTTTGCACAAAACTGCAACACTTCTTTATTTAGTATCACTAGATGAGCAACACTTTAATCCATCAAGTGCAGCACTTTGTGTTGTTTTCTAGCACATAGTTGCAACACTTCTTTAATGATTTGTAACACTTTTTTACACAATACTAATGCTACATATGTCATATATTTCTTACAAAAAGCCTAATACCTATAATGTTCCATTCCATTATAATTCCATTATATTAGTAATAAAATTCAATCGATAATAAGAAACATAATGCATATTGTACTTGCATGTACACGTAAAATAACTAACATAAAATGTCTTGTCTACAGCAAAAGGGGTTATCAAATATCAAATTACAATCCTGGAAATAATCTTGACATCTTCTTTGCAAATCTTCACTCGCAACTTGACATAGGCCAAAAAAACTTGTAGCCTGATGCACATGAAAACAATAAAGAATATGGTTAGTTTTTTCGTTCATTATGTACAAACATAATATAAGGTACCATAATCAGAACAATTATATTCGGTTATTCACCGATAACTATAGTACTATACTCGTGACATTTAGGTGTGTCTGACACAAAGCGTTTAGGAGCATTTAAGAGCGATGAGTAATGATTGTTCAGCAAGCAACAAATAGCTTTATCCTTTTTTTTTTAGAAATGCTCATTTTTCAACGCTCCATGAAATAGCATTTAGGAGCGTTATACATTATAATTACAACTACAACTACATTATCAACGCTTTTATAAAAAAGATACCCACTGCTAGTCTGCTACTACTGCTATTTTTGTTAAACACACCATTAAATAAACTCCTTTTCAACCTCTACGGTATCATTTCCAAATAATTAAGATTAACCATTATTAGTCAAAAATAAGCACAAAAAACAAAATCCAAAAAGGGTTGAGGCGTAATATCAAGAGGATCACACATTGAGTTATACTCTGTAATATTTAAATGTCATAGGTCAGGGCATGTTCATGTACAAATTTTTAAGACGGATCAAATAGATTTAGGTGAGGCGGGATGGTTTGTCCGACAGCTTCTTTTGTTTTCTTTTTCATTTCTTAATAACAAATGGTCTAATGTTACAAAACTAATATTAGATTTGGCATTTCATGTGTCTCATTTACACATTGAGAATATTATGAAAAAAAATAATTGATGATTAAAACAAAACCATAATCGACACATTCATGAACCGACGAACACCTACCTGTTTTTTAGATGAGACAGCTGCAGCAAGTACCTTGGCTTCTATTTCCTCTGTAGTCCCCGTATAAACCTTACCTGCAGCTGGTGCTGCAGCTTCTTTAGCAGCTTGTTAGTGTAAAACCATATTAAAATGTTAAGTACAGCTTTAGAACCGTAGAATAACATATATGTTTCATGGTCAACAAATAAGTTGATCACCGGGATATATTATGGTTTTAGGAAAAAGACATTTTGAAACCTCCGGAGCTGTAACAACATAAAGCTCTTAACATTATCTCGCATCTAGAATTAGCAGGCCGAGCCTCCTGTCGCGCAAATTTGAAGGGCAACATATGTTCTCTGTTATGGAGAATACGATTACAACATATAAGAATGGAGGTAGCAGGCTCAACTTCATAACGCCTGTCAACAATCGCAAGCAGTAAAACCCAAAGCCAAAACGAACCTGTGCGCGCGTTCATATGTGCGTTATCCGTTGTTGGTTCTGCCATTGTGGCTGCAGTAAAAGGCAATCATAAAACATAACTCAAAAACCCTTTATATAATGGTTACAATTATCAATAACTTATTATTAGGTAATCTAAATGTGTTTAAAAGGCAAGAAAGAATTAATATTTAGGAGGAGTCAAATAACCTTGCGGCGTCGCACGTATGCGGTTGTTGCTCTGGTGTGACGAAGAACAATTTGGCCCTACTTGTTTGCTCACACCTATAATGGTAAGAATTATCAATAAGTTAGTGTCAGCCAATCGAAAACCTAAAATCTGTTTAAAAGGCCAGAAAGAAATAACATTGAAGAGGTATTAGTTCACCGAAACCTGAAACTGCAAATTCAATTGCCTGTAACAGCGGCATATGGATAGCAACCATTATACCCCCGCAACCTACCATGTAAGTTATGCACTGATGTACCTGTACCAACCAAATGGAAAAAATGAAGCGAAAATACAACATAGTTGGGCAACAGCGTCATATGGATAGCAATTTTGAAACGCAGAAATAAAGTAAACAGACCACCTTGTGTTCCAGCTATAGGAGTAGTCGCGCGCATAGTAAAATCACACCATTTATTACAACTCTCAAAGGCAGGATAATTTAGACTTACATGATACCAAAAAAAGTTACGACAAAGTTGAAACTAGGGGTGTCAGTAGGGTCGGATTGACCCGACCCGAACCCGATAAGGCTTATCGGGTCGGGTTGAATCGGGTTTAAAAATCTTATCGGGTTATGTGACCCAAACTCGATAACCCGACATAGTTATCGGGTCGGGTTAGGGTTGAATTAGTTTTGTTATCGGGTCAACCCGATAAGACCCGAGATTTATTTTCTATAAATTATTTCCCTAAAGTTTTATAAGCTTACTAGTTTTTACAATTACACCTAATATCATTTTGATCAGTAAACATACCATTAGACTATTAGTCCACTAGTTCTATTGCATGCTACTAGATTTTACTTCATATTACTGTTTCTTTTTATTTTCTTTGTACAGAACAACTGGTGTGTTTTTTTTCTTACTATAATATACTTATAGAGTAAATGTTGTTGGCGTTTATATGCATACTAGGATACTATGGATTATGGAAGTGTATATAGCATATCACTGCTAAGATTAATTAGAACTCAGACATGTTGCAGTATGTTTTCTTTACAATGTACTTCTGCATTAACACTTCACAAGAATCAGAATGTAGCTTGTTCATGAATTTGCTCCTGTTAAAAGATTACAAAATAGCCACAAAAAAAAAGGGACTTAGCTTCTTCACACGCCTGCTATGTTTCTTTATTTTTTTATTTATGCAAGTTATAATATTAAAAGCCATAATCCTAATTAACTCATGATATATTTTTGGCTCGCAACTTTTTTTATGGGGGAAAAAAACTAAGGAACCCGATTAACCCGAATCACCCGACCCGATAACGACCCGAACCCGATAACCCGATTACTTATCGGGTCGGGTTGCGGGCCACTTTTCCATGATAAAAAACCCGATTCAACCGGACCCGATAACCTGACAACCCGACCCGATAACACCCCTAGTTGAAACATACTGAATCACATATTTTTAATGAAAAACTCAAATAAAGAAAGAAAGAAACCTCGTCACTGCAATAGGAAAAATCTAGTAACGATTAGTTCGATGAGTACACAGCCAATTTAACAATATATGGCAGGAGTCTTATGTTACTCTGCTCTAAAGTGTTTGTTTGTTTGTTTTTTTATCCAGGGTCCTATATTAATCTGCTTATATTTCGTTTTTCTTATCATAGGTGTTCGAAGTACACTTGCAGTCCATTATTCTTTCCCAATATCAAAGCCAAAAGAGACCTAACTTAACACCTAAGATGCCCCCAAAAGGCAGTCTAACCTGACCGAAAAAGCAGTACACCTTCACTGGAAACTACAACCAAAAAAACACAAACCTGAAACTTAAAGTAACCTAATACGAAAGATAAACTTACCTATTGTATGTTTTAGTGTGTAACCTTGTTTCTTCCATAACACCGTCGGATGGCACCGACTGTGAGCCTTTCAAAACACTAGCTTCCAATTCAAGTATCTTTTTTAGCTAGAGAAACAATAACTATTTGAGTATTTTTCATCATATACAATCAAAGAAGCATAGAAGCCGTATTCTTGCCTAAGAATGGTCATGCAAATCATCCTTCCAGATTTTTAACTGCTGGCATGATTAAGTGACATTTTAATCAAAATTAATAAATGTCAATATCAAGCACCAGTATAACTAAAACAAACAAAAAAAATCAAACAAAATGCATCATGAGATAAAGCAAAACAGTCCCATAATCAAGTTTTCATCTTGTAAATTTCTTGAAGTGTACAATCAAACATAGAACACAAGTTTATACCACACCAACTTATGAACTTAAATTGCGTCTCAAACCCATTGAGAGTTGGAATATGCACATACTAACATATGAAGAAAAAAATCATTTTCGTAACATTATAACTACGAACCAGATTGTTATTTGCATCCAACATCAGTTTGCCGCTTGCATAACACAAATCCCAAAATATAACCGATTCGCATGATATAAATATATGTCTGTGCAAACCCAAAACGAAATGAAATATTCTTGTGAGATCAAGATAGAATATCGTTGAGGATGAGAGTGGAGCATGTATGCCGGTTAAAGAGGGTTACAAGAAGGAGGTTATCTATCGAGGGTAAGATTTGACTTCTGAGAAGGAGAAAAAAAACACAGATTTGGAGGGTTAATTTGATTTTTGGGGAAAAAAACAGAGGGAAGAGCAAGAGAGAATTCATTTTCTAATTTAGAAAAAATAAAAAAACAATATTTGACGGTTTTGCCGTATTAAACTTCTAACATAATAATGTTTTGGCGGGAGTTATTTTACGTACCAAACTTATTAGCATCTATTTAAAATGAAATCAATGGTTGAAATAAAATGCATTTTAATATTTTACATATTTTTTATAATTTAAATGTCTCTTAAACCGTTAATCGTTAACCGAAAATAAGTACACCATCGCGATGAGCATTTATTTATCTTTCTATAGAAGGGCACTATAATATACTTTCGACAATAAAAAATTTTGTTCAATTTTTTCACGATTTTTTCACTTTTTTCTGGTTTTTTCGTTTTTTTTTTTCATTATTGAAATTTGCATGAAAAATCACATGCGATATTATTGTTAAATCACATATGATATGTAATATCACATGTGATATTAGTGTTAAATCACATATGATATATAATATCACATGTGATATTAGTGTTACGGAGTAAATCACATATGATTTTTTTCATGCAAATTTCAGTAACGAGAAAAAAAGTGAAAAACACGAAAAAAAATAATTTTGTCGAAAGTATATCGAAGTGTCTATCTATAGAAGGTTAATTAAATGCTCGTCGTAACGGTATATTTTTTTCGCTCAACGATTAACGGTTTGAAAGATATTAATATTTGAAGAAAAATGATGAAAGTGAGTTTTTTAAATTGTTGGATTAATCTCATCCATTATATCAAATAAAGATGAAGGGTAGAGATTAATCTCTTGGAATGTAAAAAAAGTTTGGTCCTCCAAATAGAGATGGCAAAAAAACCCGAACCCGACAGGGAAACACGAAACCCAAACTAATTGGGGCGGGACGGGGCATGCTAATCGGGTTACGGGGCGAGTTTGGAGATTAAACGGGGATTTTAATCGGGTTTGGGGCGGGGAATCCTCGCCCCGCCCGATTAATATATACACATATAAAATATATCTATACCTTATATAGTATTTTGTTAGTATTTACGTAATAAAATATATATTATATATATATATATATATATATATATATATATATATATATATATATATATATATATATATATATATACTAGATTTCGAAGCCCGCCCGATGGGCGGGCATGACTTGTAATTATTTGTTGCTTAATAATAGATGGTCATTAATTAATTGTAATAATTGATTAGGTGTGATTAAGTATTAATTGTTTTTTTTAACATGGATGTATTGTTTCTGTTTATGTTTTTGTTATATGTCATTTTGGTTATGTCTTTTAATTGTCGTTGGCATATTTTACTACAGCGTTTCAAAGTTTTTTTCAATGAGTAGAAGTGTCCAACATATAACAGTTGCCATTACGAAGTCCATGTGTGGTCTTGTTGGATCCAACTTACATGAGAACATGCGGTATAAATGTTCATATATTTACCTCTTAAAAGGTCATGTCATAATAAAACTATTGTAAACGGAATGGGTCAAATGGGCTGAGTGGGTCAATCTTAAAGTTCATACAACCTCCTAACTTTTCTCTTAGTAAGTTTGTTTATTGTTGGAGTCGTATGCATTAATTTTGTAAATTGATGTTTTACAAAAGTAGCACCATAGAACACAAGTAAAACACCATAGAAAATTAAAGATGTAAAAAACAACAAATAAAACATTGCCAAGTATGAATTGCTTTACTTATTGACAGTATGTGAAGTATGTTTTAAAGAGTAATTAAAACAAATATATTCAACTAACTACTGCGTATTTACCCTTAGTGTTTATTTTCTTGAATGCATGCTCTGTATCAGCAGAAGGTTACCAACTTCATGGATCAACAACATAAACAGCAACATTTGGCGAATCAAATCGCCTAAGCTTTGGTTGGTTGGGCAACATGGTTCCTGCTAGACCGTGTATTTGTTTTGGATAACGGATCACTTCCCCATTCTTTGTCTGATTCTATTGTCTCAGTCACATAAGCTCTACCATCCGAATGTCCCAATGCAAGTTGACTTTGATTAGAAGGATGCGCAACAATCGCATTAGGATACACCTTTATAGTACTGTATAGTGTAAGAAAATAGTTTCAGCATGTTACACAAAATGAAAAATGATATATCAGATATATACATGGTATCTTCTTATAGAAAGACTATAGATACTCGCGATTAGATGGCACATATGCTGCATAATGGATTTTACACGTAATCTGAGAGTCTGAAACTACATATTACTATTCCCAACAGATAAATGAACACATCATCTCATTCCATTCTATAAAGTAAAGTAATCTGTCAAGAGAATAAAGTACCATGTGTTTTTCGGTAGTGCAACGGAGTGTTCAGATTTGCATTTTGAAACTTTATATCTTGTTTATCACAAATTAAAGTTACACAATCAGATTTTGAACAACTAAAGTTCATGACTGTTCTTTAAAAGCCAATTATCTGACCTTGATTATTCAATGTTATATAGTACTTCCATGACGCAAAACCAAAATAGGCCAAAATTCCAAGAAATTTTTTTAATTAACTTTTAATCTTTAAGGTGCGCCTCAAAGTAACTTGTTTCACTTCTGTAGCTTTGTGCCATCATTAATAATAAAAACATTGGTCTATACAATATCGCAAAGCCATGAGTATATTCGGGGGCATTTTTTTTCCATGTTACAACTTTAACAACGGCAAAACCTCGAAGTAAAGGGCACTCGTCATTCTATAGTTGTGGCCGAAGTTGGCTTAAATGAAGCGTAATTAATACTTGGACATCTATAATGCTATTTTGACGTTCGGGTGACTTTAGTATAATATTTTGAATACTAATCTGGCATATCATACATTATACAATTCCTAATAAAGGATGAAACCGTAAATTGAAAAATACACCCAACTCTAAACTCTTGCCACATCTTGTAATGTAAATTAACAAAAATGCTCCTAAATCTACATCCGAGGATATTCATGGGCATCATTGTCATTTTATAACTCGATTAAATTAGCATAGACAAAACCATATTAATGCAGGTTGTAGAGATGTTTCAATTATTTGGCCCGAACACTAAATAGAAGCTTTGAGCACTTACTTTCAGATGACACTCAGCCAGCTTGACATACACTGATCCAGCTTGGTTACCGAGCTTGGTTCCTATGATTTGGATTCCACATTACAGGAATTATCATAGCTTCCTTTATGGCTTATTAGCTTCTTCTTAATCGGTGACATCAAACAACACGTACTTCTGCACTCACTATATTACCAAAAATCATCAACCTACTAACTAAAATTATAGATTATGCACATTTTTTAGTTCACCAATCTAATTTACAAACACATTTTAGACAGATTATACAATCAAATAAACTCAAATGCAAAACAAAGCTTCTTGTGTACAATGTTTGTTGTTGATTTTGTGTAATTACCATCCTTATCACAACAAAAAATCTTCAAGTCCTTTATACTCTTCACTCTTGAGACATCCGCATATACTTCTCCGTGTGAGAAAGGGCATGCTTTGTAAGCCCTCCCGGGCATATAAGCCCACCCGTTGGGCGGGCATGACTTTGCAAAAAATAGTTAAGTGATGTATTGGTAGCGGCTGTAGAAGAAACCTTTCTATCAAAATGCATGAAAAAATAGTTTATTGGTAGCGTGGATGATATTTACTGTAAATTTGAGCATGTTAAACGAAAACAATATCAAATGTCATTTTGCACTTACTTTGGAGCATGGTAGCGGCTGTAGAAGAAACCTTTTCTATCATTTATCCAACTAATAATTGGAAATTTTACATTTAATAAAGCAAAAACATTATCCACCAATTGCAAAACTGAACTTTCTTAAGGGAAGTAACAAATTCAATCACTTACCCATGACAACGTATCAGGTTCAACTTTCTTGTCATCAATCCGCATTACTTTAACCGTAACCCAATCACTTCCACTTGAACTAAGAGCATACGCCAAGTACTTAGCATCCTCACTAACAGCATGCGTGCTCAACGCCACCGTTATTCTTTACTTAGACCATTCAGATCAAGCAACACCTCTGCCTTTCCATCCAAACTATCCTGCAAACCCAACAAAGAAAAAACTTAATATATGCAACAAACAATACCAACACAACGATATCTACTTTCAGTGCCTTATCAGCTTGTCTAAATGGACCACCGAACTTAGGGTAGTCATAAAACTTAGTAAGTATCATGAAGCTTTTTCCGTCTCACATTTTTCCAGGTAAAATAAAAAAGGCGAATGTTAAAAGGTAAGAGCAGCTTAGAACCGAGTTTAATGCTGCACCAAGGCAGTTTGGTACAGTGTGCAGTGTTTTGTTGGCACAATTGCTACTGATGTAACCCATATACAAATATATTAACGGAAGTTTGCAAACAGGTCACTAACTCTGTTACTGATGTAAAGCCATAATCAAGAAATTAAATAAAGAAGAAGCTACTTACGACGAACTCTCATCATGATTCTGCAGTGAATATGAGCTATGATTCACGGTGTCTCGATGTGCGTTTAGAGCTGATTACCACAATTTCAAGTCACTACTATCATTTTTCAATGTTTTGATAAACATAGTCTAGGTCTAAGCATAGAATAAAATAAATCTCTTTTGACCAACATCTCATTATTAACAGCAATCAAACATCTAAGCCTATTTATTCTCATCCCCTTACCTTACTGCCGGTATACTGATATACCTACTTCCTTGACTTTTTTTCAAACATTAATTGGTGAAATAGAAAAGATATTGTATGATACATTATATTCACATTTCCCTGATGTTAATTATCAATTTTAAATAAACAAAGCAGTCCTAATAAATGCTATGAAGCACAATAAAATTCGGGTGTCGTAAGACCTTGCGTTGGTGAGCCTACAGAATGTACTTCAACAACACCGTCACACCAACCAACTGCGGGCAGCGTCGGCCTCAGTTACCACCGGATACATACCTACAACACCATTCAAAACACAAACACACACATTATAGCGTACAGCGTTTACATTTTCCGTCTCAGGTGTAACACTAAAGCTGGGCAACATATTACTACCATGTTTATATTGTTTCACGACACGACATCGATCATATGTTACTTCAGTTCCAGAGCTTATTGTATTTCTTGCTTGATTAAAAGCAACTGATAATCTTAATCTTATTGATGATCTCTACATGGTCGTTAAATAGCCGTGTCACCATTTGCTCTTCACATCCAGTCATTTGACCTACAACATATAACAGTCCAGCCTTGATCATCGCTATCATAAGCAACCATCACACCGATCTCTCTCAAGATTGGGTCTTCATCAAAAGACTTCCCATGTTGCAACTTGGAATGTAACATGCTCATATTGACTTAGGTCCCTGGTAAAAACAAAATTGAATATTAAACTCCTATCAAAACTAATCCATACCGCAAGAATTAAAGAAAAGGAATTACAGTTAGCATTTAACTAAATCTCAGATTGCAAAAGCTACCTTAAATTTTACTGTCCCAACTATATAAAATTGTACCACCAATTTGTACATAGTGCAGCAGTTGATTAAGGCATTGTTTGTTCCTTCAAGTTATTTAGATCTTAAATCTGGGACAAAATCTTAATTATAAGTAGTATCTCAACACATAAGAATCAACACATGCTCTTAGATTATTGGGCTGGAAGATGATATTTTCTTCTTCACTAACAGATCTTGACCTCATAGAGCCCTGTCCAGAATTAGTGTTTGTATTTGGTAGGAGTGATAGAGGAAGAGCTAAAACAGGTCCATCCAACCTACATTTACGTAGCCAACCAACCCGTACCACCTGCATAATTTTCAGACAATTCATGGCTTTGTTTAAGGAATCAAAAGTTAGAGGAGGAAAAAAGAGCACACCATAGATTTGGCACACTAAATATAGAACTTATCACATATCAACCCATTTGTAGGACAATGTGTCAAAACTGCTGCCTCTAACTAATAATCATAATGTTTTCAATTGAAAGAAGAATATTCACTAAAGCATGTACACTCACCGATGTTCTCTTCCACGCGTAGAACAAAATACCTGCAGAAAAATTCCATAGTTAGTAATATAATAGTCAGTTTGAAATATAAGATATATGGCTCCCAGGATATTGCAAATTTTAGGGAGATTAAACATGCAAAACAATTCCTTGGAAATTACTTAGGACGATGGATAAGTCATGATCTGATTCTTTAGTAAACAAAGATATTGAATTTATAAAGATACATTTGATAGTTGTCACAGAGGCTGCTATCAATTACAGGCTCCACGGGATGAGGCTCGCTGTCTCTTAAAAAAATGCCCGAGCATAGAGTTCACCTAAAGAGTAACATAAGTAATTATACAATCCATAAATGCAGTGAACAATAAAAACAGAGATATAATCATCTATTGTCTTATCTTCAAGTATGATAATACACTCATCTCCCCTGCTTACCACCTTCATTGTTCCCTCCCAAGCCCATTTGTTTATTCCCATTCATCAGCCCTGTAATAAAGCATACACCCATCAGTCCCACATCCCCAACATGTACAAATAATAGTTATAAAGCCGGCCCAACCAAGGTGGCAGCTGAGGCAACAACCAAGTCTATTTTGGCCATTTGCTCATCTATTCTGGAAGCTGGTGCGGCTGTTGTGGCAGTTGTGATGGTAGCTACAGCCTACAGCTGCTCCCGCTGCGTAAAGTTAAGAATATTTTGAAGTAGTAAGAACGGGAAAACATCCGAGATTTTTTTTTTTCTTTCTTGGCTTTCTACATGGCATAAAAATGACTTCAGGTTACAGATTAAAATCTGCGAAAGCTAAGCTTTAACCCTGGAGTGGTCAAACCTAAATATTTAGCACCAATGGATTTGCAACAGTAGAGCCATTGAGATGAGCTTAGTATAAACAAAACAATCACTAATTTAACTATCCTTATACCACATAGATATGAAAAAGAGGGTGAGTCCCTAATAGACTTAATGCATGTATCTCACATACCAGTTGAAACATACATATGATGAAAAATAAGAGCCATAAGAAAAGAGTGATAATGAAATCATACACTTTAAGCATCATACCTTGTCATCTACGTCTGTGAAGTTCCTGGCGTATTTCAATTCGTAGCCCAAATGTTTTAGGTACAAATTGTTAAGCATAACACCAGGTACCATAGCTTAGATGTATCTACATACTCAAAAAATGTCACAATTTTTAAAAAGAACATTATTATTTGTTTAAATACTGCATATCTAGAATAAGAGCAATAGTAAGGGCAAACCCATGGTTTGAGCCCACTGCTGCATCAAAATGACTTCAATACTGATTTCTAATATACTTACTCGAGTGACCATATATAAAGAGCCAAAATGCCTAAAGGCCAAGAATACAATAAAATTGGACTTGGAGTTATTTTTAATGTCAATTCCAACTCAACTAACTAAGATACATTAGTATTTTAGTAGGATAATACCTTTTATCTCAGTATCCTATCACAATCAGTAAACTCCAAATATGAAACAAGCTGTGGTCATGATCACGCTGTGAACATCATAAGCAAAATTTACAAACAACAATAAAGGGAAATACTAAAGTTACATGAAAGTTACCAAGATACTTTATTGACGTATGTTTAGTAGACAATATATACAAACCTTCCAGAAGTCGATATATTGTTTGAAATACGTTTGAGGATCACCAACATCACTGCAAAAGGCATATGAGCTTTTTTATAAAGATTAGTGCCACAAAAATGTTAATATCAAAAGAGAATGAAGTTATCAATTCTCTACATTCAACATGAACGATGCTTATTATACCTGCAACATATATATAATTAGCAATTAAAATTACCTCACATTCGATTAGTATGCGCTATTAAAACGAATCTGCAAATAAATTTGGAATAAACAAATAAATTAGGGTTAATAGCAATTGATATGGAACAAACATGAATAAAAAACTGATATGGAGTAACAAACTGCATGGTAACATGACATCTAAAAGTGAGAACCAAAAAACTGATATGGAGTAACAAACTGCACGGTATCGTCTAACCTCTTGACACTCGTGTTTGCTGCATAGCTATTACAGGTTCAGGAACACTTTCTCGGAGGAGGTTTTCATGATAGTGAGATACGAATTCATGTGTTGTTATTAAGATATTACATTTTATGGGATTTATATTCTAGGGTTTTAAGAATGTGTTGTTATTAAGATATTACATTTTGATTTTAAATTGTCTATCACAACTTATGGCTTGTTCCATTGGTTGAAGTGCTTGTTTCTGAACTAATAGACCCAGGTTCAAATCTTGCGAGGCCTACATTTTTTACACAATTAATTCCGAATTAATTCCGAATTTTGCATAGTTAGTTTATGATTATGTGGCATTAAAATGATTAGGTGGCATTGAGGTGGCATTTATGTGGCATTATCTACGTGTAACGCCTCCTGTTATATATAATGTAGAATATATTATATATATATATATATATATATATATATTATATATTATATATATATATATATATATATATATATATATTAACTCTAACATCACGCCCCAACGGGGCGGGTTTGGGGGACCATCACGCCCCAACGGGGCGCCCCGATTAGATCCCTGGGATCGGCGGTTGGGAAGAACTTGGTAGTGGGTTTGGGATGGAATGACCACCCCGCCCCAAACCCGCCCGTTGCCATCCCTACTGGCTCCAAATGATCTTAAATCTTTAGACATTTATTTGGTAACTCGTAGAGCTTAAGGTTTCAAACACAAAAAAATTACACATCGCCATTTCAGCTTTAACATTTTAACACCAGCACCCCAAAATCACCCCTTTATCAAGTTATCATAACACCTCATTAACATCACTTTTTATTAGGGGTGGCAATTCGGGTCGGGTTCGGGTTGGCGGGTTCGGGTTGACAGGTTGGCGGCTGTAACTCTCCCAAAAATGTTTTGCAGCGGAAGATAATGTTACTGGGGCGCTACTCAATTGGTATTACAACACAAAGTACAAATAACGGTTTTACCGGAACTGTTTAGAAGAAATTTCATAATCCAGAGTATTTAAGTTTTCATCATTCAAAAATGGTGTGTAAATACAGAATAAAAGGATTTTCCCAAATGATTATCAGAGTCATCTATAACCATGTCATGCCGTTTGCCAAATAGAGTGTATCATCAACCGAGTAAAATGTTTAAGGTAAACGAGTAAAATATGCAAGTAAAACGAGCATGTATCTCCCCCAAACAGTTCAAAATAGGTAAAAGAGGGGCTATGACTCACCGTGAGTGTAGTGACGTGAGTATCGTAAAATAGAATCAAGAAGCAAAGCATAACCGTACACAGTTGGCACGATCTAGAAAATAATAACTTATCTTATAAATATGTCACGCAAAATTAAAGTAATGCGTATGAGTTTTCAAAAGATGTTGTGTCATTGTTTTCGTATCATTGTTTGTAAAAAGGTTTTGTATCATCGTTGCTTGTGTGACAACCGCTTAAAGTTCAAAAATAAAGTTATATATATTCAGAAAACGTTGTGTGTATGTATTCCTTTCTCGATGTTACGTAGTTTAAAATGCAATCGTTTAGGATTTAACAAAAGTTAGTGGATGATAAGTTAAAATATTTATTTTAGTTATTCTAAGTTGGCGAAACTTAAATTATCATGATGTTTAAATTATCATGATGTTTGTATTACCTCTCAATGAAAATTTTACGATATTTTCATTTCCTCACTACTCTTATATCATTTCGTAACTCGTTTCTCATTTCCACTTGGTTGTTCTTTTTAGTGTGCACCGGTGTGACCCTTTAGCATTTATGTGAAAGCAAGTTGTGAAAGTTGTTGTTACTTTGCACATAATCCTTTCACTACGACCACTACCTGTATGACTACTAACACTACCACGACAACTAAGACTACCACCACCAACACTGCCACTACCACTACTAACAACAATGACGACGGCGGTGGTGGCGACGACAACTACAACGATGACAATGACGACCACGACAATAGTAAATGTAGCTTTTAAAAAAATATAAATTCTAAGGGTATTTTCAAAATTCGTAAACTTAATAATATTTAAAGAAACTCTACAAAATTCGTAAACTTGTAGCTTTAAAAAATATATAAATTCTAAGGGTATTTTCAAAATTCATAAACTTATTAAGATTTAAAGAAACTCTCCAAAAGCTTTAAATCGACCACGACAATAGTAAATGTAGCTTTAAAAGAAATATAAATTCTAAGGGTATTTTCAAAATTCGTAAACTTATTAAGATTTAAAGAAACTCTCCAAAAGCTTTAAATCGAAGAGGAAACAATGACCTCATGCACCTGTTTTTGGATCTAGCCTTAAACAGTGAGCATCTGTTCCAGTAACCTTTTAGCTATGAGTTGAGATTGAACCCATGACATATTTATCTAAAAGCCCCAATTGACTAGTTAACTGGACATTTGTGGTGGGAGAGTGATACCATTACAACAATGGCCCAATGGTTAACTATACAATTATACACTTAAGCGTATAAACGTTTTCTAAGGTTTTAAAATTGATCCTAAATTCTGTTTGGATATAACGTTATTTTACATTTAGCACAAAAAAAAATTAAAATTTACCATATCTTTTTTAGTTAACTTTGACCAATTTAGTGTCTAATTGTAATTTTTAATGGCCAATCAAGTGGCTCATTTTGTAACGTGATAAAATCAAGATCTTATATCGGTCCTTGGTCTGAAATGTGATTTTATTTTGGGAAGTGAGAATAATTAGGTGCTTTACTTTGGTTGTGTTTGACGTGGGCTTATAGGAGGCTTATAGGGGCGTGAGCTTATGAAATAAGCTAGTTTATAGGGGCTTGAGCTTATAAAATAAGTTTTGTTTGTCATATAGGCTTGTAGATGTTTTTATAAGTTGTAAGCCCAAGCACATTAAAACAGGCTTACGGGAGCTTATAGCTGGTCAAATTACTTAAATACAATTCAAAATACAATTGTTCAACACACAAAAACTTGAAGAATATATGAGTTTTAATTTGACGTATTTTTATGTGATTATATATTAATAAGCTTCAATTACAAATAATTCACTAAATAACTTTACAAAAAAAGCTCTAGCTTCCCGCTTATAATATAAGCCCGCTCTAGCTCTAGCTTCAGCCCCAACCCCAGCCCAAGCCTAAGCTTCTCCGACCCCTTTCATAAAACATAACCTTTTATAAAAGATTGAGTAATGTGAGTTTGTTTAAAACTCCCTTCTACTGAAAGTAACCGAACCTAATAAATTGGCGGCACGAGTTTTCATTTCCCGCTATTTTTTCCCGCCAACTTGTTCATGTGACACCACGTTTTCCCCTCTTCTTCCTCCTTCCCACTCTCTCTTTAGAAGACTTACTCAAAAGAAGCTTTGACACAGTGTCCAAGTAGATAGTTTATGAACCAAGGTATATGAGAATTTCATATCATATTTTTTGTTCATTAGCTACAATGCTAGATGCAAGATGCTTGATTCTTATTATAGAACTTTTTGTATTTCTATGTTACTTACTAGTCAATTGGTTGTTTTGTTTTTCTACTTAAAGTCAATTGATTGTTTCTATTGTTACTTGTACATAGGAACTGTTCGATAAAATGTGTAAATGAAATATTAGCAACAGAAACTTGTTTATATGTTCAATGATGTCTATATTATAGGGAGTACCTATATATGTAATGAATGCTCGGGATTGATTTAACTTAATATTTAAATTCCATCGTAGATATAAAGAATCTTAAGTTTGCTCGTCTCTCCTATTCCTTCCAATTTTTGTTATCCCAAACAAATGTCCAACTTTTGTGGTTAAAGATCGTCCGTTATAATATAATGAGTATTTGAGTATGAGCTAGTCTTATTTTTTTCATTTTGTCAATGTTATATGGCTTCTAGATCACTCTAATAAGGCTATTATACTCACTTCTACAACATAAGATTTGAAATAGGCTCATCTTTGAGTTCAACCCTACAACGTAGCCTTAGTAACTATATCTTCAATTTAGAGTATTGTTTTTTGTGATGATCTTAAATGTGCTGTGCTATATTATTGATACGGGAATTGACTTGTTGTATTTGGACAATAATTACTTTTATGTGCTTCTTGGTTCTAATTTCTAAAGTAAAATGTAATTGACTTATTGTCTAATTCTTTCTTTTTAGGACATCAAGTCAGGTCCCAAAAGCTAAAAGCAACAGCTTGCTAGTTATGGCGAACTCTTTTTAGGTCACTATATTTCATTACTAATTACAATTAACTCATATGTGTTTTGACACTTAGTCCCAAAGTTGAATTACTTCCTAATCATCATATAGTTTTACTATAACTTGATCACATTTGTAGACTCAATAATGATAGAAATCAATGTATAAGACTTATAGTATGTTAATTTGTGTCTGTATTTAATTTGTATAAACTTAGTAGGTCGAATTGTAAACTAGTTTGGGTCAAAATGGCGCCAAATAGATAAGACAGTTATATTAGTTAGGACAGTTATTTGCCAAACGTCATAACCTTTGGAAATAACTGTCACTTAGAAAGTCATGTCGTTTCATGAAGCGTTGTATAGTTTAGTACATGTATAAATATGTTTTTCACAGAAAAACATATTAACACATATCATTATTATCAATAAAACTTTAGTTTGCAGAATTTACTTTGTCTCAATATTTTGCATACTGTCTTCATTCAATCTCAAACCGAAATGACAAACTTTAATCACATTCTTAAGCAACCAAATGTTGGCAATAAACCTGTGAACAACATTTATTTGGAATCCATATACTAACTGCTGTTGTGCTGGTTTTCTCTATTTTTTGAATCCTTGCAGACCCGTTGACTTTAGTGTGTGCTGGGTTTGTTGGTTCTGTCCAGATGCTGCCTATTTTGTATGCTGTGGGTCTGCTGGTTTTACTTGGGCACAGGATTTTGGAGTTGTAACCAAGTGTTTGATCGGGGCAATGATGTTTCATTTAATCACTGGTTCTCGTGGATGGTTAGTTGTGGACTATGCACTACAGATGAAAGCAAGACCAAAGGTATGTTTTCCTATGTTTTCTATGGTGGTGGTGAAGTGCCTGGAGCTGTAGTTTACATGGTAATGTAAATTGCTCAGCTGGTACAGCATGCGGAATCTCGTGCATGTTACAATTTTTGGTGTGCAGTTGTGTTTATTAAGGATTACCTTTGTGAATAGTTCATTGTGTTTTCTATCACTATAATAGAACAAAAGGAGCCTATGTAAACAGAGTTTGAGTAGTACCCTGCTGAAAAGCCTTTGTTACTATGCGAATGTAGCTTAATTTTGCATCTATAATTGAGTTTCCTATGTCTTTAAACATCTGATTAAAGAAGACAGACTTGCAAGTGTGGCCCTGTCATTACCCTCTCGACCACGCTATATCATATGTTCTCTGTGCTCTGCATATTCGTGTTTGCTGTTTGTTAGTGATTTGCTAAATTATCCTTACCAAGCGCTCTTGTTTCCATGCTGTTAAAGTTACCAAAGGTCAAGTTTGTCATTGTGACTTTGGGTGCGGATGGCTGCATAATGCTTGAGAGAAATATAGGTGGTTTGTATAGTCAAGATATTTAGATATCACATCTTTCCATTTTTCCATTTTCCCCTTTTTATCATTTTCTCATGTTCCTTTCTTTCTATTTATTGGGTAGCATTCTGTTGATAATGATAACAGATTCTGATATTAAACTTCACTTCCCGCAGACAATGGTCAAGTTGAAGAAATGGATGTAGACAATTTACTTGAGCTATTGAAGCAGAAAATTGATAGTCACACAACAGCTCCTACATGCGTTTCATCAGTAAGCCCCTTCTTGCACATTGATGTGTGGCTTTGATTTATATGAGCTTTAAATACGGATGAAACCTTATTGTATCCTTTAAAATTAATTGTGAACATTTATAACATGAGGATTGCTATTGTGACAATGTTGCTACATACTCATTTCCATTATTCAGGACATTCCAAGATTGCAAGCCAAGGGAGTCGGGACCGTCTGTGGTAGGCTATTTTTTGGAACAGCTGAGAAGATACCAGGTTCAGAACTAGTGGATACAACAGGTGCTGGAGATGCATTTATAGGGGCTATCTTGTATGGTACGTATGCATCAAATATCTGTTTCTCTTCCACGAATGGAACCATGTTTTTTCAGTACATGCGCGGTGCTCAAGCCCTAAACAACAATTGAACATTCAGTGACATGAGACATGGAAGGCATTAACAGGATAATTAGATTTGGCAAGATGGGTGGGTTGGGTAATGGGTCATAACGTGGTCAGGCTGTAATAGATCATTTTCAAATATGGGTTGGAACAGGTTATATTGGGCTGGCTCGATACACCTTATTGTTCATTTATTGCTTAATAATAATAATTAATGCATTAGTTCGGACTATAACAATGTAATTAGCAATTAAAATAGTAATCTAAGTTTTTGAATAATATGATTTAGGGATCATATGAAATAAGATAAGACTGGTGACTTGGCTATTTTTTTTATTTGACATATTTAAGATAAACACAACCAAAAGTAACCCATTCATAAGCAAACCAGTCAAAATTGCCACATCTAGGTCTCGGATTGACTCATCGATATTTCGTAATGCATTTTGGTTATTGAAGTAATTAACCGGCCAAATTAACAACTTTTGATCTGTTTTGTTTGTAGCTATCTGCACGAACAAGCCACCTAAACAGATGTTTCCCTTTGCAGCTCAAGTGGTTAGTATAAAAATTCTTATATCCAACAGAATCACAATAACTTTCATCTTGAAATGAGCAAATTACATCTGAACTTACATATTTGTTTTGTCATCATTATAATATTTGTGTCCATAGATTCAGTTGTTAAAACAATCCCACCAGGGCTTATTTGGATGTGCGGTTCTAAATTGACGCACCGTGATAAAGAAACAATAATCTATTTCCTTGCAACAGCTATTCACTGATTACTTTAAATATTATGGTCCTCAAAATCAAAATCAAATCAGTTTTGCCGAACACTTGACAAACATTTGAACACATCCTACACTAGATACGGAAATGAAATGTTTCCTATAACGGACGGAAGAATTTTATTGAAGCTTTTCATTTCGGAAACTCGGGCCTAAATTCATTGTTTATCTATATCACAGGCAGCTATCAGTTGTCGAGATTTGGGAGCTCGGACAGGTCTTCCACATATATCTGATCCTCGGTTGACGCCTTTTTTAGGTTAGAGGCCCCTTACGACTCCAACAATGATGTTGCTCGTCGGCTAAGAAAAGTGGGGCCTGGCTTTCGGAGGCTTTTCTTTCTTTTTTACTTCATGGGATTCTACTTAACCGTTCATTGATCCGTTCTCTTCTCTTCTGTGAAGATAGAAAAAGAAAAGAATGAATGATAAGTTTCTTTTATTAGTTTTATCCGTTGAAAACAGAACATTACTTATGAACGTAAGTTCATTTTTGTTTAGATTATTTACCCGCGCATAGACACTTTGTGGATCAGTTGCTGACCCCCTACTTGCTTTTATCTTGCTATTTGAGTTTGTAATTAGTGCCGCTTTAGGTCTCGGACTAATACTTGACTCATGAGACCAATTTGAGTCATCATCGGAAGCATAAACTTTCATAGTTTGTCCTACAACCACCTCACCCTCAGTTTCATCTTCGTAGATTTCAGAAACTAGCTTTTGAATCTTTCTACACTTTATCTTTTCCTTGTTCTCGTGGACCTGCATAGTAAAATAATTATACATTCTTTTTGAAAAATGATCGCATGAAATAAATATATATACTCGCAATTTTGCAGCACGTTTAACTTATTAGACGGTACTGCCGTCTCAAATAACTTACATCTGACATGCTAGCAGAGCGTTTGCTAGAACTTGCAACGGATTTGTTATATTTTGATTGTTTTGGAACCAAATTATCACTTCCTTCCCTCAAACCATCCACTATGATTATAAATTTTGATTCAAGTCAAGCTCATAATGTTGTAATTTAATGTGCATTTTTATCAGTTCGTGTGTCAAGGGCTACCTTTGTGCTCGTCGGCATATGAATAAGCGGATTACCTTGCTTTAGCAGAGGAGAACCCATTGCAACACTTTTCGAAATGTTGTGCAACACTTTTTTGAAATGTTGCATGATTGAATAAGATTTGCGGCATTTTGGACTAAAGTGTTGTAATTTTCCTATAAAAAGTGCAACACTTTTATAAAGTGTTGAATGTTTTTTTAATAAATGCAACACTCATAAAATAATGTTGCATTAGATCCTTAAATGCAACACTTATATAGTAAAATGTTGCTTAATTTTTATTGAAGTCTAAAAGGCAACAATTTCCAAAAGTGTCGCTTGTAAAATGTTGCTATAGCTTCATTTTGTTGTAGTGCATCTTTTGACTTGGTGGCTTATTCTGATAGTGACTATGCTGGTGCAACCCTAGACAGAAAATCCACAACTGGTGGATGTCAATTTCTTGGCTGCAGACTCATATCATGGCAATGCAAGAAGCAGACAATGGTGGCCAACTCTACAACTGAAGCAGAATATGTTGCTAGTGCAAGTTATTGTGGGCAAGTGCTTTAGATCCAAAATCAATTGATTGGCTATGGGTACAATTTTCTTAACACCATTATTTACATTGACAATAGCAGTACTATTTGTATCATTAAAAATCCAGTTCAACATTCAAAAACAAAACACATTGAAATCAGACACCATTTCATAAGAGATTGCAATGAGAAAAGCTTAATACAAGTTGTCAAAATTGACTCTGCAAATAATTTTGCAGACCTTCTCACCAAAGCTTTTGATTTAGGTAGATTTAAATACCTGGTAGCAGGTATTGGAATGATTAATCTTTGAAAAACATGTGTTTTTGTACATAAAATATATGGTACTGGCTCTTAAACATGGTACTGCTAGTTAGTCAAAAGGTATTGTCAGTTCATAATTGGTCCTGCTAGTATAAAGTTTGCTCTGTTTTGTTCATCTTGATGCTTAATTGTTTTCAATGCAATAAAACAAGTGCTTTGCTTTCTGATCTTTGTCTTTAACAATATCAACACATTGCTCCAATCTTGGACTAAAAGATGGTGCAATTTCCTTGGATGGAGGAATTATAAGAGGCAATGGTGCTGTGTATCTTGGATGCTTGTTTCAACAAGTGAAATCATCTATCAGCATGCCTTTCTGAATATATATAATACTCCAGAATAAGCTATGTCATAATCTTGTACTCTGTTCTTTTGGTCAGCAACTAACAAATTTCAGGTTACTCAAGTTTATAACAAAACAAGGATCATGATGTGGAGATGGTATTCAGTTCACCAAGTTTTACAAACTTAAGAGCTGGCTAGTCCATAAGCAAACGGCTTTTGGTAAAGACAAATCAAATCCGTTAATGGTTGATAGTTTACCAAAAACTATATGGTATTTAACTAACCATACTTTACAGTAAATAGTTGACTAGTCCAAAGCAAACGGCTTTTGGTAAAGACAAGATAAATCCGTTGATAGCTGATAGTTTGCTAAAAACTATAAGGGATTTTTGCTAAAATTTCAAAGATACTGCCAAGTAAAATTTTCTTTCAAAATCAAAGGTACTGGTAGTTCAAATTTTGGTACTGGTAGAGTAAAACGGTACTGCTAGATAACCGTTGAGTCTGTCAGTTAAAATTATAGCCGTTAGGTCTGGTAGTTAAAATTAGCCGTTGAGGTAATTCTGTAAATTTTTGATGTTTTCTTCGATTTAAGGGTCTCGTAATTATATTATATTTCTCATATAAAAGATCTTTTTAACCGCCTCTTCATTTATTTACTATAAATTCTCTTAGTCGGTTAAAAGTAAATCTCTCATAATATCTTTAATCAATCCTTATCACAATTAACTCTAACCTTTCATCTTCTACCAGTACCACAATCAAATCCCACCATCCTAATCAAGTTTTTCCTTAACCTTCACCATGGCTGATCTAACTTTTATTAAACCTCACAACCGGTTATCATTTTTGGAAAAGTCTAAGGATAATGAATCTTTTCATTAAATAGTGGACTTTCTAAATGATTCTTACATCAGGTTTGCTTTACTTGTAAATCCCACTATTTATGAATCACAAATTTTACAATTTTAGAAAACGGCTAAAGTTAAAACTCTTGAAAATGGGGACCAAAAGATAAAAGCCTAAGTGGATAGCAAAACCTTGACTCTTACCTAGTCATCCATTAGAAGACATATTTGATTGGATGATTCAGATGGTATTAGTCAATTACCTGATACTAAAATCTTTGAAAATTTGGAAAGAATGGGGTATAATGTAAATTCTAATAAACTAACTTTTCTTAATGTAAATTCTAATAAACTCACTTTTATTAAAGGGTAAAAGATCTTCACAGTTGGTTTTATCTAGTTCTTCAAGTCCAGATGCAGAAAGTATGGGTCTCTCTTCCAAAAAGGGGAGGATGGGTAGTTCTGAAGGTGAAGAGGAGGCTCAGTTTCAATTTCATGAAGGAACACAAGTATATGAGCAAGAGCCTGCTAGTGCAAAAGAGGCTGCACAAATTAAGAGCCTGTTGGCTATGGATTATAGAGGTACTGGTGAAAATGGTTACAAAAGAAAGAGGGAATCACAACCTCATGGGGGGTTGTTTGTTCAAGGAAGGTTATTTGTTGCGGATGAACAATCTGCTGCTCCAAGTCAAGAACCAACACCAAAAGAAAAGGGCAAGAAAATTCTGGTTGAAGATGAACCTAGGCCCAAAAGGTTGAAGAAAAGAGAGCAAGAACAGATGGCTTTAGATGAGGAAGTCTCCAAAAAGCTTCATGAAGAAGAAATGCAAAAAGCTTTAGAAGATTCAAGGCTGCTTGCAGAAATGCAAGAGCAAAAGGATGCTGCTCAAATTCTTCTTGATACTCAAGCTGCTCAGGAGACATTTGATGCTCAGATGCAATGGATCATTGCCAACTATCCAATTATGAGAGGTGAAGCTAACATAATTTTGGATGACAAGAATCTTAACACTGAAGAGAAAATAGCACAGCTTGAAACTTTTATCAACAACAAATATAAAGAAGCAGCTTTGGATAATATTTTTCAAAAGATTCAAGAAAGCCAGAAGAGAGGTTTTAAGGTGGGCTCATCTAAGAAAGATCAAGTGATTTTCATGAAGAATTTTCTAAGAAGTCAAGCTAATTGGACTGAATCTCAACTGAAGAAGAAAACTCATGATAAAATCAACTTCCTTTATCATAATGCCTACAAGACATGTTACTTCAAGATCTTATCTGATGCTAAACCTTCAAAGAAAAAGAAAGGTGCTCAAAAGAATCAAGAAGCAGAATTGGATCCAGAACAAGTAAGTAAAATGATAATTGCTTTACCAAAAATTATACATGCTGATCCAATTAGGTCTAGACACCCTATTATAGATTGGGAGATTCACCATGATAAGTCAAGAAAGGCATGGAAGATAACCAGGGTTGGGGGTCAAACTGCCATCTTCAAAAATTTTGAGAATCTGATAAGGGCATGTGATAGAGCTGATTTAGAAGAGTTGTGGAATTTAGTTCAAATCAGGCTAAACACTAAGAATAACACTGATGTTAAGGAACAAGAACTTTGGGTAGAGTTCAATAGGATGTATGATCCTGATCCAAAGGATGTTCATTGGAAGTTTCCATACCATGATCCTACCACCACATGGGAATTCCTAAGTCTTAGCAGTGTGCATCATCTTTTTACACAAAGTGGGATTGAGCTCTTTATGTTAGCTGAAAAAGAGTATCCACTGAGCTATAAAGTTCTTTCAACCATGATTTCCAAGAGGTTAAGGTGTGATAAAGATGAAGAAAAGTCAGAAGTTGTTCAAAGTTTGTTGATGAGCATTTTTGAACAATGTGAATGTAAAAGGAAGAATAGAGAGTGATGTTTTTGGAAGAGTTCCCTCAGATCCTCAAGGTATGGATTTTATTCATAAGAAACTTGTTTATTTTAAAGGGAATAACAAGTTTAGGGGAGGATTGTTGGGAATAAAATGCTTAAGTCAAAGAGCCTGCCAGATGAAGTATTAGGTCTGCTAGTTCATTTTGAAGAAGTTGAAGATAAACTAACAGTACCTTCTGGGTGAGAAGGTACTGCTAGTTAAAGAAGGTCCTGCCAGTTTGAACGTCAAGTTGTTAGATATTTTATTTGTAGATATTTTAGTTGTATTATTAGTCTTTGTACATTGTAACACGTTAAGTAAAAGTAGTTCAGTCTTCCATGTTGTGCAGTAGATAATACTGAGTGTTTTACATTGGAAGTTGTAATAGTAGGTTAGAAAAGTCTTATTATCTTATTATAATGCAACTTGACAACATGTAAAAAGGGTTCCTTATCCTATAAAAGGAACCCTTAGTCACCTCCTTAGATATATCTCTTTAACTAAAAACTTAGTAATATCCAAAAACACCACAACCTCTCTAGTAACTTAGTTACAAATTCACAAATCCCTTTTACAAATCAAAGATTCAAGGTTACCTTTGTAATCCCAGTGATAGTTTAGATCACCCGTATTATCTCATAAATAATATTGAATCGTTTTGTGTTATTCACGTTGTGTTCATTGTTCTAAATAATTCACGTTTGCATATTCACCACCTTTGTTCCTTTAAGTGTCTTATAGTAAATTCCGCGTACTAAATCACATTCATTCCTAAATATCCCAAACACATTATTAAGATCAACATCCCAAGTGTTTGTATAATCCTTCACACCATCACTACTGGAGTAGCCAATGTTGAGGTGTGTAAGACCATGGTACATTGATAACCATCTGATTTTTAGTAAATCAGCAACTTTAAATGGATTTGACTTGTCTTTACCTGTAGCCGTTTGCTCAGGACTATCCAATTCTTAGGTTGAAGATAACCTTTGGTGAATTGAGTACCAAGTATGGTATTCCACTGCCTTTACCACAAGCCATATACTTGTGGGCTAGCCAATTCTTTGGAAACCACAAAGGAGTAAAATCCATGACGAATTGAAAACCATTCAACTCTCAGTAATGAAACATCGGTGAGTTGAGAACCCTATAGTTTTGAGCAAACTATTACAGCTGTCAACGGATTTGATTATCACACCAGAGTCGTACCCTCATGGTGAGTCAACTCTTTCTTGTCGGTTAGACATGGTAAGATGATTACCATTTGTTGTGTAGGTGTAAACACCAACACTGTACCTGCAAGGTGTTGCTCAAAATCATACAAGTTAGTACAACATAATATACAACATTTTTTTTAATTAAAAAGTAAACATAGAAAAAGAAAATAACAAATTATACAACATAAAGCCTCCCCTTAGGCTTTGTCCTCCCCTCAAACTCAGTACCTAAGGATTTACCATCCTAATATGGACCACCAAATGGTTAAACCTTGGTCCATCAAAAGCCTTGGTCAGCAGATCAGCCACATTGTCATCAGTATGAATTTTAATCACCTGAATAAGATGCTTCTCATAAGCATCTCTTATGAAATGGTGTCTAATCTCAATATGCTTTGTCCTTTGATGATAGACAGGATTTTTAACAATGCACATAGTGCTTTGGTTATCAATAAAGATCTTAGTGTTCATGAAGTTGAACCCATAATCTAACAACTGATTTTGCATCCAAAGAACCTGTCCACAGCAGCTAGCAGCAACAACATACTCTGCCTCAGTAGAAGATGTAGCCACTATAGTCTGCTTCTTACACTACCAAGAAACCAACGTTCTACCCAGAAACTGACAACCCCCAGTAGTTGACTTTCTATCAAAGTTAGCACCAGCATAATCACTGTCACTATAAGCTTCCAACAAAAAAGGAGAATCTTTTGGGTACCAAAGTCCCAACTTAGGCTGTCCTTTCAAATACTTGAAGATTCTCTTGACTGCATTTAAGTTAGAAGTCAAGGGTGCAACCTGATGTCTAGAACATGCACTGACAGCAAACATAATATCAGGTCTAGAAGCTGTCAAATACATGAGTGACCCAATCATGGACCTATATAGATGAACCTTAACAGCAGCATCAGGTTCATTATTGAATTTAGGCTTTGGAGGTTCAAATGGGGCTGTTGCAGTTTTCACATTTTCCATATCAAACTTCTTAAGTATGTCATAAACATACTTCTCTTGGCAGATAAAGATCCCATCTGGTTTCTGCTTAACCTGAAGACCCAAAAAGAAAGTCATTTCACCCATAGCACTCTTCTCAAATTCACTCTTCATCAATTCTTCAAATTCCCTGCACCAGGCTTCATTAGTAAAACAAAAGATGATATCATCTACATAAACTTGTACCAGGATGATATCTTTGAAATTCTTCCTGATGAAAAGTGTTTTGTCTATTGCCCCTCTTCTGTAACCATGTTTTAGCAAAAATGCAAATAACCTTGCATACCAAGCCCTTGGTGCTTGATGAAGACCATAAAGTGTCTTTACCACTTTGTAAACCAAATCAGGATTATGAGGATCCACAAATCCCTTTGGTTGAGTAACATAAACCTCTTCTTCAATCCTTCCATACAAAAAGGCACTCTTCACATCCATCTGATACACTACAAACCCCATGAATGAGGCAAAAGCTAAGAACAGTCTGATGGCTTCAACTCTTGCCACTGGTGCAAACACTTCATCATAATCAATCCCCTCTTCTTGTCTATGTCCTTGAGCCACCAACCTAGCTTTATTTCGAACCACAATTCCCCTAGCATCCATTTTATTCTTGAGAATCCATTTAGTTCCAATAGCATGCTTTCCTGCAGGTAAAGGTACCAACTTCCATACTTTCTGATTCTGGAACTACTGCATTTCCTCTTGCATAGCCTCAACCCAATCAGAATTATCAAGAGCTTGGGCTATACTACTTGGTTCAATTTGGGATAAGAAACAAGCATAGAGGCAATGTAGGTAATCAGTATGATTGCTCCTTAACTGATCCTGGATATAACTGAGAAAAGCAGATTCTCCAAACTTGGGTTGATGTAACTTGCTTCTTGTCTGAACAGGGGAATTTAGATCTCCAAGGATCAAGGACTGAGGATGAACTGTATTGATCCTCTTGGTAACAATGGGATTGACATCAATTGTGGATCCCTGATTAGTAATGGAGGGGTTGAAGTCATCATCATATGAGGAAGAAGTGAAAATGCTTGTTCTGGATTGATGATGAGGATCTTCCAGCTTATCTTTTGAAGAGAATGAATTTCCAAGGTCAGAAGGGATTGGAAATCTCTTAGGGGAGTTATCAATACCCAGTAAGTCAACAGGTGGAGTAGACACAGGAACACCAGGAAAGGAGACATCAACAGAATCATTAGAAAGACCAGCTGGAACAGATGCACTACCAGCAGAATTGGTAGCAGCAGGAATAGGAATACCACCAGCAGAATTCAGTTGCCTTCTAACTTCAGCTTCAGCATTTCTCAGAATCTCCTCTGTCTCTTTAGAAAACCCAGAACCAAACATTTCAGCAGCTTTCTTGGCATTATACTCTTGTCTTTGAAGCCTAGCAAGATCTTCTGCAAAACTTGCATCACTTCCAGCCATATCAGAAGAATCTTTGAGCTCTGAACCTGAAATGTTGTTAGAGGTAAAAGAAGGAACAACTATAGGTCGTTCATCACTCTCTGCATCAGAATCATCATCTGAGGTACCTGCATTGTTAGTTTGAGAAACATGTGTACCAACAGATTGATTTGCTTTGAATCTAGTATAACCTAAGGTATCTGTCAGATAATCTAGGTCAAAGAACCACTCTGGACCTGCACCCTGCAAATTAGGTTTATCCTCAAGATATCTTAAGTTGAGAGTCTCTTCTATCCTCTTAGTAGACAGATTATATACCCTATAGGCTTTACTATGAGCAGAATACCCAACAATAAACCCCTCATCAGCCTTCCCATCAAACTTGCCTAGATGATCACTAGTGTTTAATATAGTGACATGACATCCAAAAGGTTTAAGATAGCTAATGTTTGGAACTTTCCCAGACAAAAGCTCATATGGTGTTTTATTATGAGGATTAGTAATGGATACCCTATTCAGCACATAACAAGCAGTGCAGACTGCTTCAGTCCAAAACATAGTGGGCATTTTAGAGTCAGCTAACATAGACCTAGCCGCTTCTATAAGGGTTCTATTTTTCCTTTCTGCAACCCCATTTTGTTGTGGGGTTCTGGCATTACTATAGTCCCTTTTTATCCCCTTACTCCCACAGAGTTCAATTAGATTTGAATTCTTAAACTCTGTTCCATTATCACACCTTATGGACTTAACCTTTTTACTTAGCTGATTTTCTATTAAGGTAATAAAGTCCCTAATAACTGGATAAGTTTCATCTTTAGTACCCAAAAAGAAAGTCAAAGAAAACCTGCTAAAATCATCTGTAATTACCAGGCAGTAGTACTTCTGGTCAATACTTCTGATAGAAGTAGGACCAAAGAGATCCATATGAAGAAGCTGCAGAGGCTCAGTGATGGTGCTCACAGCTGTGATTGCCATGTATGAAGCTTTGTGTTGCTTTCCTTTGTTGCATGCAACACAATTGTGTTCATTGGAGAAGGTCTTGAGAGGGAGCCCTTGGACCAAACCATTCTTAGCCAGCGTGTTAATGGTCTTGAAATTCACATGAGCCATTCTTCTGTGCCATTTATTAGATTCATCCACAGAAGCTTTTGCCACTAAACAAGCAAGTGAACCCTCAGGCTGAACATCACTTAGATTGAAACTGTAAAGGTTGTAAGTCCTTGGAACTTTGAGTTCAACTTGACTTTCATCAGGCAACTTGAAGTCTTTGGACAACACAAAACAATCAGTCTTAGTGAAGAGAACACTGTTATTCTTGTCACAAATTTGTGAGACAGAGAACAAATTAAAGTTTTGGAGTTCCTTCACATAAAGCACATCTTCAAAGTCCAGCTTGGTTGTTTTGATAGTTCCCTTCCCAGTAATTTTGCCATCTCCTCCTCTAAATTTCACAGAACCTCCATCTAAGGGCACAAAGTCATGCAGTCTCTCTAAATTTCCTGTCATACTCCTTGAACATCCACTGTCAACAATGCCTACATCTTTACTTCTAAAAAGAAATTCCTGATACAAAGAACACATTTACAACATTAGATACAAGGGAGACCCAAGCCATTGCTAACTTGAGCCTGCCTAGTGGATCAATAAGTATTAAACCATGGAGATTTATGAGATCCACCATTGTTCTTGGACCCCATTCTCATATATTGGTTATTTTTTCTCCAAGAACAACCTGCTAATGACTTAACAGCAGTTCCCCATCTTGCCCCTCCCATGTGCATGGTGTCAAAATAAGCAGGCCTCATATCATTTTGAAAGTAAGTGCTAGTAGGTCTGTACAAAGGTCCAGCAGTATTTCTTCTCCAATCAGCAGAATTATAGTTTCCAGCTGGAATATGCTGACCAGTCAAGTTTGCCTTACCAGCAGCAATATGTTTACCAGCAGGAATGGACTTGCCAGCAGCAACAAGCTTACCAGCAGGAACTGGCTTACCAGCAGCAACCGACTTACCAGCAGGAACTGGCTTACCAGCAGCAACAGAAGCTCTACAAGAGTTTATTCTTGCTGCTTGTGGAATATATGGGGGAATGTTATTGACATTGCTCCACACAGACCTATTTTGACAACCATATATACCCATCTTTTTCTCATAAAAGTCACAATCTTTAATAAGATGATCATAACTACGACACACAAAGCAAGATTTCTTTTTAGGGGACTTTTTCTTAACATTATCTTTCTTATTGCAACCAGAAGTATTCAAACCAACACATGAAACAAAATTATCCTTAACAAAATTAAAACCACAACCATAACTGTTTGAAACAAAACCAAAACTAGAAACATTATTGTTTTTAACATTATCAAAAGAAACATCTTCAGCTGCAGCTCTTTGGGATTCATCAGTAGCCACTTTTGAAGACAGATCTTCTGATTTTATTGAAGCTGACTTCTCACTTGATCCACATGTGGCATAGTCATCAGTCTTGATTTCTGCAGATTTGTCACTGTAAGAACAAGAGACAAATTCATTAGAGTCACAATCAAGATCAGGCAAGTTCTTTGCCTTTTTGCTATAAGTCATTTGTGAATCATCAAAGTCAACATTGGGGTCTGCAGGTTTAAATGTTCCAGTTATGGGTGGAGGAACTGCATTCTTTCCTCCCTCCTTTACATACTTTACAGGTTTTCTATAATCTACAGGTTCAGGGTCAAAAATACTATACTCATTAGGGTCATAAACTTGATTTGGCCCTATCAGGTCACCATACCCTAAACCTCTTTTAGTTTTTATAGACATAGAACTATCGACTAACTTGTTTAGGTTTTTAGATGAATCTTTCCATTTATCAAACCTAGCCAAGGTATTGTCTAGATTAGTCTGCAAATCCTGTTTTTCTAACACCACCTTAGCTTTTTCTCTTTCAGAATGTTTGAACTCATTAGTGGTGTTTTGTAAATCTCTTTCCAAAACCCTTATTTTTTCTTCATATGCTAACTGTTGTTTTTGATACCAGACTTTTTGTTGTTCTAATGTGTTAACAACATTTTTATAAGCCTGGACTTGTATAAAGTAATCCTTATATTGACACTCTATATCATCAAATTCTTGTTTCAGTTTAGCATATTTAAGTTCACAACCAAATGGGCAGTTTTGTACCTGAGATGGATGACCCATCATTCCAAGTTGACCAGCCACTTGTTTCTTCTCACCATATCCAGCTATCATCCCATAGACCTTCTCTTCTCCTCTTGCAACAGCTTTCTCATGATGTTCCCAGTCCACCATTGAATCCACAGATACCAAGGCCTTGGGGTCCTCTGATTCCAACTCTTGAATTTTGAAAACAGAATACCTGGCTTTATCATCCACCTTCTTATCTGTACATTCCCTGGCAAAGTGACCTGGTTGAGAACATTTGTAGCACCTCACCTTCCTTCTGTCAAACCTTGCAGCCTCCTGTCCATCAAAGTTAATCCTCCTTCCTTCCTTCTTTTCAAACCTATTCACTTTCAATGACAGCATAACCATCTGCCAATTTATGTCCATCTCTTCAAGATCCAATTGATCCACTTGATTAAAATCTTCATAAGCAATTTGCTGCTATGGTGTACTCTCAGCAACAAATGAATGAAACACTTCCTCCAGAAGATTATCAGATCTGGTTTGAGCTTTTGGTGTGGCAGGTGAGTAGGAAAGTGATGATGATGATGGTGTTGGACTGTCTCCATATGTCCCTTTGTTAGTACTTGAGGTACTAACAAATGCAGTATGGGTTGTAGTTTGAGATGAATAGGTGGAATACCCTTTGATATCAATTTCAAGGGTTTTCAGCTTGTTGTACAGATCATCAAAACTCATATAGTCCAGTCCACCTTTGGCCTTGAGTGTTATTGAAACCTGAGACCAGGATGGAGGCAAGGCCCTTAGAAACTTGGTGTTGCAGTCTTCATTGTCCGGCCTAGCCTGCAACTGGTTGAGTTGACTCAGGATCTTGTGAAACCTATCATACCCTTTGTGAATCCCTTCAGCCTCAGAGATCTTAAACTCCTGGAAATCTTGCTTGAGCATATACTTTCTCATTTTTCTGGACTCATCATTCCCACCAAATCTGGCTTTTATTACACGCCAGATCTCTCTAACATCCTCCAGGTGATGGAAATCACCCATATGATCCTCTGGAATAGCCTGAAGCAAAAGGGTTCTTGCTCTAGTTTCCCTTTGTACAGCAAGATGTTCATCTGCTGTAACAGGTGGGAGTATATAAATGTTTCCTTGATCATCCCTTCCAGTATTCTTCTTGCTGTTTCCCTTAAGAATCACATTCCACAGGTTGTAATCATTGTTCGTGTTCCAGTATTCCATTCTCATGGCCCAGAATTCATACTCATCTTTCTTTAGGTATGGGAATTTAGCATTGTTGTTGGACACAGTGGTGACAATTTGTGTTTGGACTTGTGAGGTTTCAGTTTTGGTTGTGTGGTTGTCACCCTCATCATGATTGTCTTCTTCTGCCATTGTTAAAAGGGTTTAAAGAGGTTGATTTATAAGAGCTTTTCTTCTTTATCAGAGATCCTCACCAGGCTCTGATACCACTTGTAGGATCGTGAGCTTCTAGCTTGATTGAGCTTGGTTAAACCGTTTATGTAAACACAAACAGCTTAGGAGAATCTCTAGGTGTAAGACTTGTGTCTATGCGGAAACTAAACACAAGAATATAAAGAAGAAAGTAACTAACAAGGTTTTGATCCTCTATGGATCGGTTTATGAACTAATAATGATTTTATTGATGATTGTAAAATCGTAAAGTCGTACGAAACTCATAGACGAGTGTTCCTTTTATACTAACAAGAAGTCCTAACCCTAACTCGTCATACAAGAAAACATGTGAAGAGATATACATCAATCTCTTCTAAAAATAAATCTAACAAACATTCTAAACTTACGGGATAACAATTACTAATACCCGCAGTAATGACTACTATCAACAGAAACAAAAATAAACTACCAGCAATAATGAACTTCAGCAGGAACCACACACTATCGGCAGGAACCAGCTTACACTACCATTAGCAATGAGAAATCTATTATTTCCTAGAATTCCTAACAGACATAACTAGCACAACTAGTGATTGGTCCCAAACGGTCAACTAATATTGACCAAGTAAATGGTCAACAAGAGTCAAACAGCTTAAGGGCACAATACAATATACCAAAGGAGTTTAGTGATTCCCCGGGTCGTTAAGTCCCAACGAGGTGTGAACACTGTAATAGAACGAATTTGTGATCGGGTGAAATTGAACAGGAAAAGGTTGTGAGTGATTAAACTAAGGAAATATAAAAAGAAATAGCTTAAACAAGCAATAAAAACAAGTACTTGAAAGCAAAATACTTAGAAACGTTTAAAACTTAAAAACGTACGTTTAAATAAAAATTACGTAAACGTACAAAATAAAAGGTGAATTCTGACCAATATAGATCCCACGGATGTGACAATTATATTTTTAGAATCCAAATGATAAAAGAAAATTTTAGGAAAAATAAAAATATTTATTCGACTATTTATTTAATTATTATTAATTAATTACTATTTAAATACTTTTTAAACTAATTAAAATTCTAATAAATACTAAATGATTTGAGAAAAATCTAAAACTTTTTATAGAAATATTAAATGAGTACAGGAAGCTAGGAAAAATATAAAAATGAAAAGTGCTTAATGAAAAAGTAGAAAAATAAGCCAAATGGCTTAAATAGAAGCTATCACTTTTTTTATATTTTGATTTTCTTGAATTTTCTTTTACAAAACTATTATACTACTGATAATAACAAACTTTAATAAAGACAAAAACTTTGGAACTTGAAAATAAGCGGATTGCAAGCTTAGGAGCTTAACAGATGAGCTTTTTAGCTTAAATTGATGTATCAAGCTCAAACAAGCTTGAAATAAGCTTCACAGTTTGAACCAAAAGTGAAATAAGATGAAAATAAGTAAAAGGTACTGCTATAAAACTAGAGGAACAAGAAATAAGCACTGATAAGCTTGAAATAAGCAAGGTACTGCTAGAGTAATAAAGGTACTGCTATAACACTAACCTACTGCTGACTTAAGAGGCAAAATAAGCTTATGAAATAAGCTATAAAGCACAAAGTGAAGATTGGAGCAGCAAGATGGGCAGGTTAGCTTTCCAAAAAGTCCAAGCTCACCCTGTGGGAACCACTGGTGAGCTTTTGAGGAGCTTATGAAAAAGCAGCAAATACACTAATGACTGAGTGTATACTGAAAAATGAGACAAACAAAAAGCTACTAGCAGGCTTATTAAATAAGCTTGAAAATGAAAAACAAGCTTTAAACCTTTGAGACTGGTGGATTAGCTTTAGAAAAAGCCAAAGCACACAAGCTTAAGCTTACTAATGAGCTTTTGATTAGCTTATGAAATTGACTCAACTACACTGATGACTCAGTGTAGTGAGTATTTTTGAATAAACATGGTTAAGCACAATAAGCAATTATAACAAGCATGAAATGGAAATATAAGCATATAAACAACAAACTAGCCAGAAGGGCTTCTAAAAACAAAAATAATCACAAGCAAAACCTCACTAATGAACAAGAAACAAGCTTATGAACCTGCTGCTAGGCAAGGTACTGCTAGAGCAAAATGAACCTGCTGCTAGTTCAAGCAAGGTACTGCTATAGCAAAGATGCAGTAATAAAACCTAATATTTGACTTATATGAACTATGATCTAGATTTACTTACTGAATATGTTGTATTAAACTGAAAAGAAGTGAAATTATACTAGATTATCAACTATTAAGCTAATATGAAGATTATGGAATTAAATACTTAAACAGACAACAAAATATTGAAGATTAAAAGCTATTTTAACTTTCTAACAAGTGAAGACTGGATTTTATTGTTTAACTGAGTTAATAGATCCTATTGTGACATACATCAAACAAGAACAACACCACAAACAATCTTCACCACAGTTAACACAGTAAAACCAAACAACCCTTTATGAGGACTGAAATAAGATTTTCAGAGCAAATGATAGAGTTAGACCACAACACTGATTCCAAAGGTTATAAGATGAACACACAAGATCATATGAGCATAAAACATCAACAACACAAGCATAAAACACAGATTTGTCAAATATGCAATTTACACTATGAAAATTCAATTTTAAGCACCAAGTGAATCCAATGAACAAACAACCAATTTTAATCAATATTATAACTTAACAACACCATAGAAACATAAAAACACAAAGATCAAAGCAATAAACTTGCTTCTACAGTAATATGCAAAAAATGATAAAATGGCTTACAAAATGCTTCCAAGCCAAGAACTGAGAACCAAGGACCAAAAACCTGTCCTAAAGCTTACCAATAAGCTCTAAACCAAGGGCAATTCATAATTAACCCTGCTCCATGCTTGATTCATCATGTAGACTGATTTTTTGATTTCTTTTCTATTTTCTTGATTTCTTTTTGGTATTTTTATTTTAATGACTATAACTTGTTTTAAGGTTTCTAAAAGCTAAATAAGCTTTTTCAGGAGCTTATGTGAGCTAAGAAGTCCAATAAACAACAATAATCGACAGTATTTAAATGACTTGAAAATTAAAGTACGAATTAAGCATAAATGAAAACTGTAAAGATAGATTGAAATTGGTACTGTAAATAGGTTTATTACAATTTGTCAAAGAGTAATAAGATCCTGAAAGCATTTAAATGACAATGTAATTAAGAAAGACAATAAAATGACAATAAGTAAATTGATCGTAAACTATGAAATCTATGATTGACCTAAAAACATTGACAACCTTCTCTCTGTGTCTTCACTGTCTTTTATAGTACTCCCAGAAGCTTCCTCTCTCCTTCCTGAGCAAATCCCACCACTTGGATAGCTTTGAATCAATCCCAATCGTTGAAAACACTTTTGGCGCCAAAAAGGAGATAGTGGAAAAATTCACTATCTCTGATAATCTTGAAAATGGGGAAGAAGCATTAATTGCTTTTGGTTTGTTAGGTAGAGTGTGGTAAGGGAAAGGGTGAGGTGTGGTGGTATTGCAGGGAAAAGGCGGTGGAGATGGTGGTTTCTGGTTTGGCGGGGTGGTTTTGAGGAAGAAGGCAAGTTTGACTTGAGTCAAACTCAGGTTTAAGTTAAAAGATGGATCGGGTCAAAGGGTTTGTGTGGATTGGGCTTGTAACTGGGTTTAGTAGGTTTTAGTTTGATCCGGTTTGGTTTGTATAAGTTTTAAGCCCAAGGACCATTAGTGTAACTTTTGGATTTTTAGGGGGCTGAAGTGATAATTTTCCAAAGTTTATCACAAGGGCCATTCATGCCAAGTTTCAATAGTACAAGAACCATAAAAGATAATTTTCCATTTTTGAAAACCGGGGGACTTGTTTTGCCATTTTTGAAACTTCAGGGACCTAAGTTGCCATTTTGCAAACTTGAATTTTAAAGGACTAATTTTGACAACTTGTGAAAGTTCAGGGACTGAAACTGTCAATTATGCAAACTTTGTTCGTTTTCACCTGTTTTTCAATCCTTTTGCACTTGCAACACATAAAAACACAATCAAATGATATTTCCTGTATTTTGAAGCATATCTGCATGTTTTTAAATGTTTTTATAGTCTAAATGTGATAGAAATGATGAGTATTTAGACACTCATCAACTAGCAGTACAAAATCATTTTTATCACAAAAACACTTAAACATTGAATTTTCAAAGGTTAAGCATTCCAATACATGTTACCAAGTACTGAAACCTTGTCACATCAAAACCTTTTGTTAATAAGTCAGCAAAGTTGTCATCAGTATGAATTTTGACAACTTGAACTAACTTCTTTTCATTACAATATCTTATAAATTGATGTCTAATTTCAATGTGTTTAGTTTTTTACTGTTGAACTAGATTTTTAATTAAACACATTGTACTGCTATTGTCTATGAAAATTATTGTGTTTAAGAAATTATACCCATAATCAAGTAACTGATTCTGAATCCAAAGAACTTGAGCACAACAACTAGCAGCAACCACATATTCAGCTTCTGTTGTAGAAGTAGCCACCATAGTTTGCTTTTTGCACTGCCATGAGATAAGTCTGCATCCTAGAAATTGACAACCACCAGTTGTAGACTTCCTATCCATACTAGCACCAGCATAATCACTGTCTGAATATGCTACCAAATCAAATGGAGAGTCTTTAGGATACCACAGACCTAAGTTTGGTTGACCTTTAAGATACCTAAATATCCTCTTCACTGCAGTCAAATGAGACACCTTGGGATTCACTTGAAATCTTGCACAAGCACATACTGCAAACATAATATCAGGCCTGAATGATGTGAGATACATCAAAGACCCAATCATAGATCTGTATGTGTGCACATCCACAGCTTCACCACTTTGATCTTTCAAAAGAAAATGTGTCTCCTTATCAATACGTGTACTAGCAGCTTTAACATCTGTAAATTGGAACTTCCTCAATATTTCAGCTACATATTTATCTTGAGAGATAAATATTCCTTCTGGTTTCTGCTGTACTTGAAGTCCTAGAAAGAAAGTAAGCTCACCCATAGAGCTCATCTGAAACTGATCTTTCATCAACTTTTAATACTCTTTGCACATTTCCTTCTTGGTAGAACCAAAAATGATATCATCCACATATACTTGAACCAATAAAATATCACCCTTGTTCTTCTTGATTAAAAGAGTCTGATCAATCTTTCCCCTATGGAACCCATTCTTCAATAGATAAGTAGCCAGAGTTCCATACCAAGCTCTTGGAGCTTGATGTAAGCCATAGAGAGCTTTCACCACCTTGTAAACTTTGTCAGGATGATCTGGGTCAATAAAACCTGTGGGTTGAGAAACATAGACCTCCTCATCAATCGTACCATATAGAAAGGCACTCTTCACATCCATCTGGTAGACCATGAATCCCATAAATGAAGCATAAGCTAGAAAAAGCCTTATTGCTTCAATCCTAGTAACAGGAGCAAAAACTTCCTCATAATCAATTCCCTCTTCCTGAGTATAGCCTTGAGCTACAAGTCTTGCTTTGTTCTTTATCACTATACCTCTTTCATCTTTCTTATTTCGGAATACCCACTTAGTACCAATAACCCTCATGCCTTTTGGCAAATCAACCAAGACCCATACCTTCTGAATCTTGAATTGAAGCAGTTCTTCTTGCATTGCTTCAACCCAACTTGAGTCTTCTAATGCCTTGAGCACATTCTTTGGTTCTATCTGTGATAGGAGGCACACAAACAAACATTCATTCTCATCTTCATGGTGTTTTTCTTCATAAACAACACTTAGAAAACCATGATGATCTGGATCTTGTGTCTGTCTTCTAGTCTTTACACCAGATTGTACATCTCCAATCACATTGGTAAGTGGATGATTCTTGTGAACTGTAGTTTGGGGAGTAGAAGGAACTTCATAATTCATTGGCATGTTGTGCAAACCAGCTCCAAACATATCAAAAGAATCCATTTGTGGAGCAGTAGTATGACTTGAACCAGCAGTAGGATTACTTTGCCCAGCAGTAAAATCTTCTGGGTCAGCAGTACTAACTCCATTTGGCTTAGCAATACTAACTCCATTTGTACTGCTTGTGGGAACTTCTGTTTCTTTACCATCTTGTCCACTGTATTCACCATCATTCTTCTCTTTATCAGCATCACTTGATGATGGAACATCATCATTCTTTGAAGAAGAATCATACAATGAACTGTCTTCCAGAATAGGCATCAAGATAAGATCTTCATCAGAATCTTCTGAACCTGCATTATCATTAGTATTTGTACCTGTAACAGGCACATAATTCATAGATTCTGAAAGCATATCAAGATCAAACAACCAATCTGGACCACCACCTACAACATTTGGTATATTCTCTTGAAACTCAATTTGCAAATTTTCCTCTACATGTCTAGTGCTTTTATTATACACCCTAAAAGCTTTACTATGCAAAGAATAACCAACAAAGAAACCGTCATCAGATTTTCCATCAAACTTTCCTAATTGGTCTTTGGTATTAAGAATAGTGACATGGCAACCAAAAGGTCTCATAAAACTTAAGGCAGGTATTCTACCTCTGAAAAGTTCATAAGCAGTCTTATTATGAGGTTGCACTACTAAAACCCTATTCTGAACATAACAAGCAGTACTAACTGCTTCAGCCCAAAATGAAATAGGTAAATTAGAGTCAGCTAACATTGTCCTAGCAGCCTCTATTAGTGTCCTATTATTTCTTTCAGCTACTCCGTTTTGCTGTGGGGTTCTAGCTACACTAAATTCTCTTTTAATACCCGTTTATTTGCAAAACTCATCCATAACTCTGTTTTTAAATTCTACCCCATTATCACATCTGATTATTTTTATTTTCTTATCAGTTAGGTTTTCTACCTCAATTATAAAGGACTTAAGAATATCACTAGTTTCATCCTTAGTTCTCAAAAAGAAAACCCATGTAAACCTGGAATAATCATCAGTAATAACCAAACAATATCTTTTATGATTCAAGCTATTAACAGAAGTAGGAACAAACAAGTCCATATGAAGCATGTATAAAGCTTGATTATTAGAGTTATGAACCTTGGGCTTACAAGAGGCTCTGTGTTGTTTACCCTTAAGGCAAGAAACACAGGTTTGGTCATTTTGAAAAATTTTATTAGGTAATCCTCTTACCAAACCATATTTAGAAATCTTATTAATGATTTTGAAATTGATATGACCAAGCCTTCTACGCCACAACATTGACTCATCCAATGTAGCTTTTGCAACAAGGCAAGTAAGACCTTCTTTGCGAACAAGCTTATTCATCTCAACACTGTATGTGTTACCCTTTCTGGGGATTTTAAGCAATACTTGACTTTCATCAGGTAGCTTAAAGTCAGGAGAAAAATAAGACAATCAGTGTCAGTGAATAACACCTTGTTCTGTTTATCACAAATTTGTGATACATTAAAAAGGTTGTACTTAAGCTCTGGTACAAAATACACATTTTCAAAGTCAAGATTACCAGTTGTAATAATACCTTTACCAGTACTCTTACCACCAACACCACCTCCAAAGATAACAGGTCCTCCATCCAGAGGTGTAAATTCTGAAAGGTATGACATGTTACCAGTCATGTGCCTTGAACATCCACTATCTGAGTATCCTCTATCTTCTCCATCATTTGTAGGATGTTCCTGCACACAAAATAAACGATTTAGTTCCTTTTGGGGACCCAAGCCATCACTGACTTGGATCTGCCTTGTGCATCAATACAATTATATCTATTGAAAGTCATTGATGCACCATTGGGTTTGGTAGGTTTCCATACCCAACGTGCTGAGGCCTTCACAACATTGCCCCATTGACCCTTAGCATTCATATGCCTAGCAGTAGAAATTGTTGGCCTAGCAGTAGTAACTGCTGGCCTAGCAGTAGAAACTGCTGGTTTAACTTTAGGCATCCACTTTTGATTATACAAAGATGTTTTCTTGTAAAAGGGTCTGTTAACTGTTTGTGCATGATTTGAAAATGGTTTGGAACTTGAAACAGTTTGTTTGTTATTAAACCACTTGTTTTGTCTAGCAGTAGGAACTGATTTGATGCCAGACTTCAACATGATTGCTCTGGGTGTCATCTTATGATTTACTTTAGGGTTAGTCAATCTAGTAGGACTGTTTTGATTCACCCTAGCATTGGTATTCCCATACACCCTTGAATTACCAAAAATCTTCTTTTTCCATGGATTTGAGTCACAATATGCAGCCAAATGATCAAAATTACCACACACAAAACATACTTTATTCTGCATAACAAACTCATCACCAAGTTGTTGAGATTTTAAGTTATTCCAGTTCCTTTGATTGCCCCTAGGAACTGAAGATCTATGTGTAGACCTATACATCTCAGCATATCTAACATTTTTCCTAACTGGTTTTATGTTTTCATTTTTGACCACTTTAGGAACATGTTTCACTTCTACCTTAACAACATCAGGTTTAACCTTAACCTGATCATCCTCATCTTCAGATGTCCAATCCTCTGTGGTTGGTGCATCTGAGTCCCTACCAGAGGACACCTTATCCTCAGAAAGTGATGTATCACTTGCACTCACAAAAGAATCCTCAGCCTTAACAAATTTAGTAAGACTCTCATTGGTTTTAGGACCATATCCAGGAAATTCAACATCCTTAAACTCTTCTAAACCTGTATGAGCTAAGTCAATTCCTGGTGGTACAAACATTCCTCTATTGGGGGGTGTAACTGACTTATATCCTAGACTAGATTTTGCTTTATGAACTACTTGACTCTCTATTAGTTTCTGAACTCCTTTAGATGTATATTCAAGAGTGTCAACACTTAACTGTATGTTTTCTTTTTCTTTCTTAAGCTTCTCTAGTTCATATATAAGCCCACTCATCTTGTCATCTCTAAGTTGCAAATCTCTTTTTAAAACAGCTATATCATCTGTAAAGTTTGACTCATTCTTTCTATAAAAGGTGAGTTGCTCTTCTAAAACAGCTATTCCTCTTTTATGATTTGAAAGACTAAAGTTTACTTCATTAAATTCTGTCCTAAGATTATCATACTGTTTCTTAAGAGACTCATAATTATTCAAAGCTTGACAAGAATTAGAACACTTTTTAACCTCATGTACCTCTGAGTCAGAGAAGGCCATCAATCCCAAGTTGGTTGGTTCCTCCTCTTCTTCCATGAAGCTCCAGTCAAAGCCAGCTCCATCAACAGCTAGCATTGCCTTGGAAGAAGTCTCTTCCACATTTACTGTTCTCCTAGTACCCTGCTGACTTCTATACCCTCTAGCCTTGTTATCCTGTTGTCTTGGGCTTCTACACTCTCTGGCAAAGTGTCCTATCTTGTGACAATTATGACACTCCACCTTGGATTTGTCATAGCCAGCAACATCTCCTCCATTGAGAGTAAGCTTCTTTCTAGTCCTTTGAAAGTACTTCTTTGCCCTAATACTTAACAAAGCCATTTGTCACTTCAAGTCCATTGCATCCAAGTCATCTTCATCAATTTGAAGAAGATATTCATTGTAAATTTGAGACCCACTGGATTGCTCAGATACAAAGGCATAGATAGTCTCATCACTCAAGCTAGCAGTACTAGTTTTTACACTAGCAGTACTAACTTTAGGGATAGCAGTACAAACATCTGGATCATCCTTAGTACTGCTATTGCTGGGGGATGACATAAATGCCATATTTCCAGATATAGAACTGGTGCTTCCTCCTTTCTTCACCTTTTGTTCAACAATCTTAAGATTGTTGTACAATTCATTGAGTGTCATCTTCTCCAGTTCAGGCTTGTTGCTCCAAACAACAACATGGGTGTTCCATTCAGCAGACAAACTATTGAGAAACTTTAAGTTTAGGTCTTCTTGTGGAATCACAATCTTCAAACCAGCAAGCTGACTCACAATTCTCTGTAGCCTGTTAAAGATTTGATCAAGAGTTTTAGTGCTTGTGGCACTAAAATTCTCATAGCTCTGCTTTAGTAGTGTTCTTTGTGCCTTCTTAGTGGCTTCATTACCACCAAAGCTCTCAACAATAGCTGCAAAAAGTGTCTTTGCAGTCTCATAATGACTGAAGTTCAACACCTGATCTTTGGGGATTGCCATGAGTAGCATACTTTTGGCTTTGACATCATTCTTCTTCTTGATCCTCTCATCATTTGTGTCTGGTTCAGTGTTGAGCTTTGTGGTTTTGGAACCATCAGCAAGTGTTTCTTCGGAAGTTGTTGGATTGAAAGAATCACCATTGATAATGATATCCCATAGTGCATAAGCTTGCACCATGAAGTATTGCTCAATTCTGAGCCTCCAGAGATCATATTCGTTTTGTTTGAGCATAGGGAGTTTGGAAAGGATAGAGGTTTGTGGTGTTTCCATGTTCATCTTCTTTGTTGAAAGAGAATGAGTACTTCTGGATCTTCTAATTCAAAGTATCAGAACCTGGCTCTGATACTAGTTGATAGGATCTAAACACACGCCTTGTGTTGAAAATACTTTGAGTATATATTAACTAGCATGCGGAATTTACTAGCTAATACTTAGAAGATATTGTATGTGATTGTTTGTGTGATGAATGACTGTAACAGTGAAAGTAAGAACACAATTGTTTAACAAAACAAAGAGCTTCAATATTACTACGAGTGATCTTTGATTATCACTAGGGTTTTACAACCTTGAAGCTTTTTAAATAATACGTATATTCTTATATTGTAACCCTAACCAAGGATCTTCTTTTATAACACAAGAAGTCCTTTACAAGTAAACTCATATTCGTATCAAACTATAACAATAAGATATACACATTATCTATTCTATATTTATCTTCACACGTTTCTGTCTTCATCTCATAATCAGTACTAACCATCTGTACTAGCAGTACTAACTGTTAGTGTTAATCTTCAGCAGTTGTAACTTTGACCTGGCAGTACTAACTGTTGGTTTAATTCCCAACAAAAATTATATAATACCAATTGGTTCTTTCGACCTATTCCAACTGAAAAGTATAATCAAAAGTGATAAACAATGGATAAGGAGTTTCAACTACAGCAAGGTCACAACATAAACAAGAAATCAAATGAGATCATAACATAACCAAATCACTTTATTATATTAACATATCCAAGCAACCATATGGAGTTTAGCCTAACATGGCTTTGGTAATCATGCTTACAGTGATTGATTCATTTGTAAAGATAGACATACGCCCTGAGTTGATTACAATGATTGAGCTACCGTCATTAGCGATCAATATAACAATACCGAGGTCGTACTTTAACGTATGTGAAACTTTGCTTCACTTTCCCACTCCAATTGGTGTAATTCGAATGAGAATATGTTAACAAAGCTTTGGTAATATTTTCGATGAGAGTTGTATCAAATGAGACGGATTAGGGCTCTATTTATTGGTTAACTGTGACTGATCATCTTCTGAAATACGCTGCAATTGCAATAAGATCGGCGGGCTTCACTTACAATACCGGCGGACTTGGCTACTAACACCGGCGGGCTTCAATACTTTTCTTGGCGCCAAAGGGTCATTAATTGAACTGACGACTGCCGCACTTTATTCTTGAGATCGCCGTACTTTATGATGCTGACTCAGATTTATAGGACTGATTATGCCTCCCGTAACTGACGTACTTGGGAGGAAAGATCGGCGTACTTTAGCTTTCTTTAGGCTTTTCTCTGCTCTAGCTCAGACTTGACTCAGATACTTACAATTTATCTTTCTTCTGAAGGTTCTTTGTTGATTGGACCTGAAATGTGTTTTAATGGAATAAAGTATCGAAAGTCCATAGAATCTATTAAGAAACTAACAAATAACGCTATATAAAATATCTATAATTCGAGCGTCATTGAATCCCTCCACACTTAGCTATTGCTTGCCCCCAAGCAATGTAAGCGAACAAAATAGATTAAGATTTGAAAGATTAAATTTGGAAGAGATTTATTTGTTAGTGACAAAGACATTTTAATATATATCAGGCATCAAAGCATAACTAGGTCACCTCACAAAGGAATTGTTTAGATTCACACAATTTCGCTTAAAAGTGGTGATTATGTGGGAACACTTAATTTGCACATACGTAATTCACAAAGCTACCATATGCTTGTACAAGATACGTAAACATAACCGTTGCGGCGTGAGCACCAGACAAATACATCAAAAGAGGGAAAAATATGGGGTTATTTGGTTTGGACAATGGAGATAATTTGAGAGGTATAAGTAGCAAAAATTGTCCCAAGATTCAGAGTATTGCTAGCCACTATCATAACTTTTTCTTCACTATCTTAGGCTTATACTTTTTTCCTTTATTTATCACTTCCTCGATATTGACTTTTCTTTACACTTTTTAAACTTTTTTCTTTTTCTTTAACATATCAGTGACTAGCAAATAGTAGGGACTTTGCCTTGCAATTTATTGTTTTTATCTCAATTTAGTGGATCATTTAGGGATGATGTGGGAATTTTTTAATGGTGATTTTAGAAACCAGGATAGCTAGCTAAAATGTTAGGAGATAGGCTTAAGGTTTTGGTTTGTATATCTTGCCTCTTAATCACTTGTATTCGACTATAAATTAACCTCACTGCGGTTTAGTAGACGATATACATGCACAAGTTCTAGAGCTAAAATAAATTACTGACACACTCATATAAATGAAACATGAAGTGCAAAATTTGTACACTTCAATAAAGGCTAAGAATATTCTCACGATTTAGTGGGTTTTTAAATGTGCTAGCCACGTATTGAACTGCCTTGCTAGAGCATTTTTAGATCCTATTTTACTGAATATTACTAATATTAATACCTAAAATTTTGAAAAATTATGGAACAAGCAAATAGTGTAGAGTTGCGCTCGATTTTACCTATTTATCCCCCTTCCACACTTAAGCTGAACATTGTCCCCAATGTGAAAGACTGCTAAAACTAGAAATAGGAAAAATCAAGATAAGAGGAACGAAACTTCCCGGGGCTATATATGGAAGTTGATGTTGAAGTTCCTTCTTCTTGCATCCATAACTTATAAAAACCTGCAAAATAAAACACAAAAATACAAGGAAATATTTTTGGGATTTTTTTATTCTTTTTATTTTTTTTAATCAATATATCCCTCCACACTTAAACTTAAGTGTGGTGAAAGAAATTTTGAAATCACGGGTTGCCTCCCGAGAAGCGCTTGTTTTTTTCTAAGAGTCTCTAGCTAGACTTGTCTTCTTTCCCCTTTTATGTTTTGGGAAAGAAAGGTGATGAAGCGAAAAGTGTACCGCTTTTCGGGGGTCATTTAAGCCCTAAACCGTATTTATTTGATCAAATATTGCCCTAAATCGTTCCTTTTGTCATTTTAGGTACTTTGGAGAAGAAATCTAGAAAAGGAAGCATTTTGGACGTTTTTGGAGCATAAAAGTGAAGAAAACGACAAAGTCTCTAAAGCTGCTGGAAAAGTACACTTGACGGCGTCAAGGATTGCTCCTGACGGCGTCATGGCTTGGCAAAAGAGGTGGATATGAAAAATACACGTGACGCGCCAGAAAGTTTTACTATGAAAAGTCTGACGGCGTCACCCTTTAAGGTGATCAAGGCCATCACGGTTTAAGCTAAAGAGAGACGGCGTCAAGCCCTATTCTGACGGCGTCAAGCCCTATTCTGACGGCGTCAACCCTTGATAGGCCAGAGCGGATTTTGGAGGACTAAAAAGGGACGGCGTCAGGAAGACCATTCGGGAACCCTAGCCACGGCGAGGTGACGGCGTCACCTCCTACAACGTGACGCCGTCAGCCACTAAACTCTATATATAGTTTTGCAATTTTTAATCATAGTGTGCAACTTTGTGAGGAGAAACCCTAAGACGAATTTTCTGCCATTTTTAAGGGTTTTATACCCTTGGATCTCCCATGTTTAATTGAAGATAAGTAATCACTTAATCAATCAATATGTCTATGTGTTGTTTGATTATATCTTGTTCTTGTCTTTTGATTAACATGCTAGGCTAGATTTATCTTGTGTTTGCTTAGATCTAATGAAACCTAACTATTAATTATTGGTTGTTAGTGTGTTATTAATTGTATTGGATGATTGTTTATCGATGTTAGGCTTAAGAAAACTGGCTAACCTCCTATACGGTAACTTGCTGGAACGTCTTAAGAAACATGAACCAATGCGTACTAAGGTTTTTATGGTTGTATTTAATGCATGAGCGAATTCTAGTGATCCCATGTTAGGAGCTTCTTAGCCGGCTCGACATAGGAGTGAAGTAGGAGCTTGTAGAGTTGGGGAAGTACGTACGCCACCCCACGATTGGTATTAAGGAATACACCTGTCATCCACGCAATTAATACACACTAATCAACCGGTAAAAGATAGTTAGGGAGTAAGGAAATCTAAGTAAACACATTTCTCCCCATATAAGTTCCACGACCTTTCATTTTCAGTTATTTTATTTTATTTGCATTTGTAGTCATTTGGGTTAGTTGACTAGCAACTAATTCCGCCCACTCCTTCAAACCCGAGATTTTACTTGCTTTCATAAAATTATAAAAATACAAAAAGAATCTTCCCTCACCCTTAGACCTATTAGAGTAGTTTTTCAATCCTAACGACACTATTCCCCTAGAGAACGATCAATCCCCCGGTACTTGCCACTTCACTATACTACATCGGTCAGGTACACTGCCTGGTGGGGATTGCAAGCCTCTTGAGATCCCTCGAGAGGTAAAACCTGTTGTAAGGTCACAAAACCACGCATCAAGTTTTTGGCGCCGCTGCCAGGGAATAGTTATTGTTTAGGTTGAATTTTTATTTTATTAGGTCTACTCACTAGATTCCTATCTAGTGAGATTTTTATTTTATTTTTTCTAGGTTTTCTTTAGTCTATCTTTTTTCTTCGTTTCTTTGTTCGTAACCATTACCATCCGACATCATGGAAGGTGCTAATATCCTTGATCCCAACAACCCACCACCATAACAACACCCACCTCCTAGAGCCCGTACCTTAGGAGACTACTCCCGTCCTAGCCACCATGGCTATCGAAACACCATTGAGCTCACTCAAGGAGCCAATGTCACTCCCTTGCGATCCGACACCATCCGGTTGGTGCAAAGCGGATGCGCATTCCATGGACTTCGTTCCGAAGATCCTAATCAACATCTCAAGGACTTTCTCAAAATTGTTGATTCCATAGACCTTGATGTTGCTACTCGAGAGACGACTCGACTGCGTCTCTTTCAATTCTCTCTGCGGGATCAAGCTAGTCAATGGCTAGAGCGTCTACTCGCAGGATCCATCACCTCTTGGGATGATCTCACCACTCGTTTCCTTGCTCAGTTTTTCCCACCAGGAAGAACTCACTACTACAAAAAAGTCCATAAACACCCCCTAATAAAAACCGGTTATATAATAACCTATCCCTATAGTAAAATGTAGAAGGTATGGATAGTTTAAAATACTGGTTTTCGTAAAATAACCCGTCTTTATAATAAAAAATTGAACAAAAACTGGTTGTCCAAGAAACACCGATCTCTAAAATGTACGCATACACATCAGCTGTCAATAAAACTACTCCCTCTTATTTTTTTCATTCCTCCACACGATCCTCCACTATCTCTCTCAAAATCCCCAAACATGATGAACAACTCATTATCATGAAACCCCCTGCAAAAACTGAATCATAAACCACAACACACATCTCCCACCAACACCAAACTCCTGTATTCTTTATAGAGTTTGAGATACAGAATGGTATATCATTTTCTCTTAATCAGTCGTTTAAATCCAATTGGTATTTTTATTTAGGTTATATTTGTATTTATCAGTGTTTTGGATACTCAATTATGGTTTAATATGTATAAATTGTTAAATATGTATTTAGTATGTGCTGTCAATCAAAACCCCTAATTGAGATTTTTGACCCAACTGATTGTGATACAGTGAACCTGCTACTTGTTAATTGCCCAGATTTATTAAGCACTTGATTTCCAAATTTGTTGAACTTGTTTGAGAAAGTGACAACATCGAGGTTTTAATAAGGAGTATGCAATGGTTGACTTCATCAGTGGAGCTTCAACGTTGGGACGTCCGAGAATTAAATAAGTAGAATTCATCAGTTCTTGAGGGGAAATAAAGTAGATAGTTCGTATATGAATGGCTTGATCACTAAGTTAGTTAGTGTATCTATGTTTGGTCGTTGTGAATTTGTTTCGTTACTAAAACCTTAATGCTTAACTTGACCATTTTTTGTTAAATTGTCCATTATTTTTTAATTTGACCATTGTCCTCAAAATAGAACCTACCCATTTGAAAATCACAAGAAATCCCCCTTTGATACTCATTTTGTTTACATTTTGGTTTACTTTCTGCCTTTGCACAGGCTTTCTCTAAAGAAGATGGCTTTTCTTAGTTGAAAGGTGCGTTTTCTTCATCCTTTGACTCTTTGACCTTCCAAGTATGTTACTGTATAAGTCTTAGTTTTTGAGAATTTAGGATGGGGTTCTTGTGTTATAATGACTATGTTATGATTATGCCTTGTTCTTGATTTGATCTAGGTTCACAGGTTTAGAGTTTACTTCATTGATTGAATGATTGACTTTTGTTGAATTATGTTGTTGACTTGTTAGTGATGTCAAACTCTTATTGCTATTAGTTAGATTGTGTGTTGATGGATTTTCACTTCAGGCAAGTTTACTTTGGGGAAAATGTGTTTAACTGTATTTTCTTAGTCAGCTGTCCCTGCTTTTCGTAGTGCCATGGTTCGGTCGACTTGTGTAGCTTGAGATTTTGACGGTTTACTTCTCGCCGTGGTCGATTTTTCAACCCGTTGCATGCTTTATACTGGGTCATTGCCCTTAGTGATAATGTGTTTTGTGGATTTAAAGGCCGGAGTTTTACATTAGTCTGTTGGATGTTTACATTTAACTGTCCCTGTTTTGGTCCTAGTGTAGATGTAAGTTTTAAGGTCGTTCAACGGTATTGGAAGTTTAGAATCAGTTTGGTTGGTATTGTAAGTTTAATATTAGTTTGATCTGTACTGTCATGTCAGCGTTAATGTTATTTTAGCATATTTGCTAGTTCCCATCCATCTATATAAGAATTGACTTTTGTTGCTATTGGGGAGCTTTTCAGTTATGCATTTGAAATGTGATACTCTATTTCCATTTAGTGAAATCTGGTCCTTCTATTTCAGAATACGAGTAATTTATATCAGTACTTTCAGTTTTCTATGTAGTCATTGACCACAGTTTTATAAAATATGGGTTTGTGGTTTCTTTCTTGCAGCAAGAGAGGTAATGCTTATTGTGGATATGGATAGATAGTGAACACAAATCGAGGGCGGATATTCATCTTTCTCTCATGCCATTAATTAAAATATGGTTTTCCCTTTCCGATGTTTCTCTATGTCATATGTAACACATGATGACACGAGTGTCCCAGGAAACACAACTTTTTTTAGTGCGTATACAAGTTTAACTGAGACACGATCTGGAACCGCACCCAGTTCTCAGAATGTTCCAGATACGATTTCGGTGTATCCAACCACTCTTAGGGCTTTCAAACTTGCTGAGCTAAATTTAGCTACTAATAATTTTGACCAGTCTAGAAAGATCGGTGAGGGTGGATTTGGGAATGTACATAAGGGCATCATCCAAAGCTTAGAAAATCCATCTGTTGATGTTAGCGTGGCTGTGAAGCGGGGTAAAAGAGGACTGCAAGTCAGTCTTACCTTTAATATTCCTTATAAATGTATATAGACTAAAGTTACGGTGTCCGGTGTCCCATTTGATAACTGGTACGGATTTTTCTTTGATAATTAAAATTAGCAAGGTAGTGTAAATGTTATACCTCTAACTAAACTGCTCCTTGTGCATAAAAATTGCAAAAGTTGATCCATTATTTCATTGCACGTTCAAGTTGAAGCAAATCTTGTGGACGAAGGGAGTGCTTGGGATTGCTTATATTAGTGCTTATTGTATTTGTTTGAAAGAAGATAAACAATCCCAAACACTCAATTGAAAACTGTTTATCTGCTTAGAAGGAATAAGCATTATGAAAAGAGTGCTTAAGAATTTTAACAGGGGAGTTTATACCAAATCGTCCCATTTGGATAAAAATAAAAAGTGAGAATGTTGTTGTGGGATACTAATAACATTTTCTACGGTTTGAAGCAATTATTCTAGTTTATCGGTCCACTTTGACACTTTAGTTCTGGAATGTTAAATTAGCTTAATTTGCAACACTAGCTTAAAGAGAAATCCAGTTATTGCCTGATAAGTAGAAGCTTACTATTGATTGGCTGACAGGAACACAGGCAGTGGGAGACATAAGTGAAAATTCTTGGGGAGGTTAGGCATCCAAACCTTGTTAAACTAGTTGGTTACTGTAATGAAGACAGTATAGATGAAAGCAACTGGCTTTTGGTGTATGAATATATGCCTAACGGAAGCTTAGATGATCATTTATCGGGTAAGTCAAACATCCATCTCTCGTGGAGTATGAGACTAAAGATAGCCAAAGATGCTGCTACTGGTTTGACATACCTACATGAAGGAATGGGAGTCGATCGTCAGGTGATATCACGTGTTATTTAATTTTTTCTTACCTGTGTGATAGCATATTGATAATGTTCTCTAAATCAGTGTTGCATATGTTGCAGCTCATCTTTAGAGATTTCAAACCTTCCAATATTCTTCTAGACCGCCAAATGAATGCTAAGCTTTCAGACTTTGGATTCGCTAGGCAAGGTCCTCAAGATGGATGGACTCATGTCTCAACAGCAACGGTATGTTCATTTCAAGAAATCTTTTTCCTTATTTGTCCATTTCTAAGGCAATTGTACTAAAGTTACATGTGTAAAATTGAATCTAGGTGGTAGGAACAAAGGGATATACAGCTCCTGAATATGTCCAAACTGGGCGTCTAACTGCCAAGATAGACGTATGGAGCTACGGCATCTTTCTTAAGGAGCTGATCACAGGTCGACACCCACTTGCCCAAAAAACCCCTGGGAACAAACCTGAAGGCATGAGGTGGGTATGCTGCTGTGCAGGTGTGGGGAAGTCAAAGCCAGTAGTTGACCCGAGGCTTGAAGGCAGGTATACTGAGAGATCAGTGCAAAAGGTATCTTCTATAGCAGACAAGTGTTTGAACAAGGACCCAAAGTCAAAGCCAGTACTTTTATATGTGTATTTGTTATTTGGATGTTTGCGACTGCGTATATTTAGATGCGTAGTATTAGGCTATTTAGATACAAAAATTTAACTTAAAACTTGTTTATAAACAGGCTGAAATATGGATTTTTTGAGATTGGTACTACTTTACAAGTTCGCACACTTGGATGATCTAATTGAAGACTACACAAAAAGAGACGGAGCTCGTGCGCAGAGTGCAGGTGCTGAAATTGCAAAGGAACATATAGAACTTGTATTGGAGAGAAGCAAGCTTGAAAATGGAATATGCTTCTTGGATAGTGAGCTGTATGCTAGCTTCTAAGTTTGTTTAATGTAGTTCAATGATAGAAAATATTGTTTTAGTTGGTCATATTGGCATGTATCAAGACTTATGCAATTAATCTAGTTGTATATTTTGGAATTATGAAATATATATATATATATATATATATATATATATATATATATATATATATATATATATAATATATATATATATATATATATTCAAAAGCTTAAATCATATTTTTTTTTGAAAAAGAAATACTCACCAAGACTGGTTTTGATATAAAAAATGTTCTCTTTACTCCATACTAGAGGCATGTAAACACCGGTTGTAGACACCGGTTCTTACAAGCAAAACCGGTTTTGATGTTCATATTAGACACCGGTTGTCAAACCGGTTTCTATATGTTTTGGTTATAGAGATACCCCCTCGCCTAGAGTGGTTCCTAAACCACTCTCCATAAGCCATTCTAACCAGTCTTTATGAGATTTTTTGTAGTAGTGACTACCAAGCTAAGGAATGATATCTTGATGTTCCAACAACGTCAAGGCGAAACCCTCTACGAGGCATGGACTCGATTCAAGGACTTACTCCAAAAAGTCCCTCACCATGGCATAGAACTTTGGCTCCAAGTCCAAATCTTCTATGACCATATCAATCTCTCCACGAGGCAAACCATTGACCAACCGGCCGATGGTAAGCTACGTGATCTAAGTGTGGAACAATCATGGGCTCTCCTAGAAGATCTTGCTCTTTATGACAACGAAAGTTGGAATGATCCCCGTGATTTGAATAAAACGGTCAAGGCAATGTCTTTGCCTTCGAACAATTCAAGCACTTCCGACCGTAGGATCATAGAACTTGAAGACCAAGTCAAGTTTCTTATGAAATCCTACGAGGCTCCTAAACCTTCAAGACAAGTGAACAAAATTACTTCTTCATGTGAATTATGTAGTGGTCCCCACGACACTCGTGATTGCGTGGAACTCCCCGAACAAGCTTTTGCGGACTACGCATCTTCGCGTACCGACAGAGCGGGAGACAAGTGGTACACTTTCAAACCCGAGCCAAACCCCTACGGTGATTCATACAACCCCTCATGGAAAAATCACCCAAACCTTAGGTGGAAACAAAACCAAAACGCTCAACAAACCAATTCTTCCAACCCACCTAATCGTTTCCAATCAAGCGGTTCCAACTCGAACCATACTTTCAACAACAATCCTTCCAGCAATGGTAGTACCAATAACTTTGAAGGATTGATGTCCCAATTTATGGCATCTCAAGAAGCTCGTTTTGCCAAGTTTGAAGCCGATTTCAAACAAAAACAAAGCGAGATGAGCAATAAGATTGACATTTTGTTGAAAGCCCTCAATGACCGAGAAATGGGAGCACTCCCTAGCAACACAGTCAAGAACCCGAAACTAAACGTCAACGCCATTTCGTCAGTTTCGTCTCCTAGTTCTTGTCCACAATATTATTCGGTCAATTCCATGAGCACGTGTTTCAAACAAACCCAAGTCGTTCAAAATGACCAAGAAGTTATAATATCCAAATTGGTCAACAACATAGTTGAAACACCTCCCACTCAAAACCTTGACAATGAATTCAAGGAGCTATACCTTGAAAGTCCGGTTATTGATGTGTTGGATGAGAAGAAGCTCAAGTTAGGCGAAAAAGGGACTGCCTTCGTTCAAAACAAGCTACCTAAGAAGTTAGATGATCCGGGCTTATTTGTTCTACCTTGCAAGATCGGTAATTCGGAGGCTTATGACACATTAGCCGATCTTGGATCAAGCCTTAACCTACTTCCGTTACCTCTCTACACCTCTCTAAAACTAGGAAAACTTGAAGAAACCGAGGTGATAATAGGCTTAGCGGATGGGAGTGTTGCTTACCCGGTTGGAGTAGTCAAGGACGTGTTAGTACACATAGGCAAACTAACCATTTTAGCCGATTTCCACGTCCTTGATATGGTTAGCGACCCTACATGCCCCTTGTTGATAGGTAGAGGATTTTTGGCGACCGCTAGTGCTATGATTGATTGTAAGGAATCTAAGATAGCGGTAGGAGAAGGTGATACTTGGTCAGTCTATGATGTGAAGAAACATGCCTATGATACTAGTGAGGAACCAACACCCCATTGGTTAGAATTAAATAGGAGACCATCTAGATATGGATCTTGGATCGATAGAGACTTCATAGGACCCCAACGCCCATTTTACCTAGAAGAGGACTTTGTGAACCGAACACATACGGTAGAGCAACTCTTGGCTAGGGACACCGAATTGGATCCATTTGAAGACCCTCTAGTTTTTAGGAAGATGATTGAGTTCCTAGGAGTTTTGCCAATTAACCTAGGGATGAATAAGTGGACTTGTGAGGACGATGATCATAAGTGGGATTGGGACAAACCACCCAAAGATGGAGATGGGTCATGGCATATTAAGATGACATTGTATGACCCGGATGGAGAGAAGTTTGAAAAGATATATTGTACTAAGCGGACCAATAGGAAACTTCAATCCAAGCTTAACCCTAAAGACGTCCTCGATGACGAACTCACTTACATAGGGTAGAAGGACTTTGAGTCTAGCTACAAGACTCGTTAATAAAGAAAAGCGCTTCTTGGGAGGCAACCCAAGCTTTATTTGCTTTGTGTGTTTATTTATTTGTTTGTTTGATTTTATTTGCTTCCGTATGTATGTTTAATTTTTATTATTATTGATTCATGTTCAAAACTAAATTGTGAAAATGCTTTATCTTGTTTTTAACTTCGTCTTAACTACATATAAAGGTATTTTGCAAAAGTTAAGTGTAAGGGAAATCCAAATCGGTTTATTAGAACAAATGAACATGAATCATAACAATATTAAATTAACATACATATTAGTAATTGTTTGAGTCAAATGCTTGTATCGAGTCATAATGATGTTTTGCAGGATTTCCAGGAAGTAAGGTAGAGGTTTTTCCAGAAATTTTCCGGAAACTTAACATGAGAATTCTGTCAGATCATTTCTGACGGCGTCAGGCATTACAACCTGACGGCGTCAGGTTTTAATTTTCTGAAATTTTTGAAAGTTTTGTTTTCATAAAAAGTTTTTATTAAATCTCTAACTTATAAACTCCAGGAATCTGCAAAATTATCATTCCACAAGCATTATATCCTTATATAGAATTTATCCCGCCGATGTTATGCAGGTTTTCGTGTTTGTTTTCTCAGGTTTAACAGGTTATTTTGGACAAGGAGATGTATGTGGAATCAAGCTTTTGGCGATGCTTTAGTCTTGGAGCTTCTACATTCCCTTGGAAGAAGATCTAACCATGTTACCTCTTTATCCACCGAGCGAATCAGGGGAGTATTTGATTTCATTCTTTTACCTTATTTACTTTTACATCTTGTTATTTGGACATTGGGGACAATGTTCATCTTATGTGTAAGGGGGGGTAAAGTACGAAACTTTAGAGAATGCTATTACGCTTGATTTTTGTTTTTTTGATGGTAGATGTGTAATAAAACTGAGATAAATATCTGTTAAGGCAATTTTAGTGCCAAATTTAAAATTTTTTACAACATATAGGAGTGAAACTTTGATCTTAATGAGCGTCTCATGGATAGGAGTTATATGACTAGCACAAAAACCGTACCACTAAAAAATTTTCCACCCCCAAATATGTGAGGTTCGCCCCTAGAATTGGTAGGAAAAGCATTTATGCTATGATGTGTGTACCGGTAGCACTTAGATTCTAGAACTTGCGTTAGGACCATTCCGAGGCCACAAGTGAGACTACATTCATGTAATTAGATTTACTACATGATAAGAGGCATTAGGATTAACCCATTGTTTTACACCTGTGTTTTTGTTATAATTACGTTGGCTACATTGGTCAAGTAATTCTCCCACACCCTTTGCGTTGTACTCATTTTTAGTACACGATACCCCTAGTACACCCCTCAGAGCCTATCTTTTCGTTTCGACCTTTAAGCATTTTACTTAAAGGAAGAATTTGTTTACACCCCACTTAATTGTACACCCAAATCGCCTTAACCTACCTTGTATGCACTCATTTTTCGTGCATTATTGTGACAACATTTGTTTAAACCCCAAGTTAATTATCTAATTGATTACATGGTAGCTAAGTCGAGTCATATCCTTGTACATATTGTTTTGGGATGATTGGGACTCATGGGTAAAGTACTAGTGTAATGGAGTAATGGGGAAGAACAACATTATTACCCCCATATGTGCTAAATATTTTAAAAGTACTCCAAGTGTTTCGATTATCTTAATTCAAGTCATTAGAATAGTTATTTGTAAAGTTATGTAAAAGTTCAAGTGTAAGGGGAATGCAACGCCCCTATGATGTATTATTTTGGATGGTAGGGCAAGAGTGTATGAAAAAAAAAAAAAAATCAAGAAAAAAAAAAAAAAAAATGAGAAAAAGAGAAGTAGAAAAAACATACGGTTACATCCCGTTTATTTTTGTTTTTGTTATTTTGTTTTAGCTTAAGTCGAGTCTAGTCTTGGCTTAGCAACGCCATATTGTACATGTAATTAATCAAGATCTTTAACTCGCCACCAATAAAATATCCCTTATCCAACAAATCCGTGTTTATCATATCCCTACACCTAACGTTATAACCCATTTAAAAGCCCTCTTTGATAGTTTATCTTAGGTGCTTACGCCTAGTGGAGGAGGTTTTTGATCCTTTCCCAAGCCTATGGTAATCTATTTGCTATGACAGGTAGTGAGAGATATTATCCGTTTTCATTTATGAGATACACTTTTATGACACCTGAGAGATGTGAGTATCTAAACACTACTTGTGAGGTGCTAGTTTGTAATCTCCGTGCTTATTATGATTAAAGTGGAACGACTATTTATTGTAATTACTTTTATATTAGCATTAAATGACCCCTAACTTGTATTTTGATTAGAATAAAAGCGCATTTGCTTGAGGACAAGCAAATCTCAAGTGTAAGGGTATTTGATGAAGCGAAAAGTGTACCGCTTTTCGGGGGTCATTTAAGCCCTAAACCGTATTTATTTGATCAAATATTGCCCTAAATCGTTCCTTTTGTCATTTTAGGTACTTTGGAGAAGAAATCTGGAAAAGGAAGCATTTTGGACGTTTTTCGAGCATCAAAGTGAAGAAAACGACAAAGTCTCTAAAGCTGCTGGAAAAGTACACTTGACGGCGTCAAGGATTGCTCCTGACGGCGTCATGGCTTGGCAAAAGAGGTGGATATGAAAAATACACGTGACGCGCCAGAAAGTTTTACAATGAAAAGTCTGACGGCGTCACCCTTTAAGGTGATCAAGGCCATCACGGTTTAAGCTAAAGAGAGACGGCGTCAAGCCCTATTCTGACGGCATCAAGCCCTATTCTGACGACATCAACCCTTGATAGGCCAGAGCGGATTTTGGAGGACTAAAAAGGGACAGCGTCAGGAAGACCATCCGGGAACCCTAGCCACGGCGAGGTGACGGCGTCACCTCCTACAACGTGACGCCGTCAGCCACTAAACTCTATATATAGTTTTGCAATTTTTATTCATAGTGTGCAACTTTGTGAGGATAAACCCTAAGACAAATTTTCTGCCATTTTTAAGGGTTTTATACCCTTGGATCTCCCATGTTTAATTGAAGATAAGTAATCACTTAATCAATCAATATGTCTATGTGTTGTTTGATTATATCTTGTTCTTGTCTTTTGATTAACATGCTAGGCTAGATTTATCTTGTGTTTGCTTAGATCTAATGAAACCTAACTATTAATTATTGGTTGTTAGTGTGTTATTAATTGTATTGGATGATTGTTTATCGATGTTAGGCTTAAGAAAACTGGCTAACCTCCTATACGGTAACTTGCTTGAACGTCTTAAGAAACATGAACCAATGCGTACTAAGGTTTTTATGGTTTTATTTAATGCATGAGCGAATTCTAGTGATCCCATGTTAGGAGCTTCTTAGCCGGCTCGACATAGGAGTGAAGTAGGAGCTTGTAGAGTTGGGGAAGTACGTACGCCACCCCACGATTGGTATTAAGGAATACACCCGTCATCCACGCAATTAATACACACTAATCAACCGGTAAAAGATAGTTAGGGAGTAAGGAAATCTAAGTAAACACATTTCTCCCCATATAAGTTCCACGACCATTCATTTTCAGTTATTTTATTTTATTTGCATTTGTAGTCATTTGGGTTGGTTGACTAGCAACTAATTCCGCCCACTCCTTCAAACCCGAGATTTTACTTGCTTTCATAAAATTATAAAAATACAAAAAGAATCTTCCCTCACCCTTAGACCTATTAGAGTAGTTTTTCAATCCTAACGACACTATTCCCCTAGAGAACGATCAATCCCCCGGTACTTGCCACTTCACTATACTACATCGGTCAGGTACACTGCCTGGTGGGGATTGCAAGCCTCTTGAGATCCCTCGAGAGGTAAAACCTGTTGTAAGGTAGCAAAACCACTCATCAAAAGGAGTGGTTTCCTCCCTTCTGTCATTGTAACTGTCTTCTTCATGGTATAAATTTAGTCGATGGCCATATACTATGAACGTTTTCCCACCTCGTCCGTATAATTCAACGTATCCGGAGGGACAACCGTGTTTAACCATATAGGGATCAAGCCAGCGTGATCGGAGTTTTGGTTGTTTGAATTTATACTTCGAGTGGAACAGGAGTATTTTATCTCCTTGATTTAATTCTTTACAGATTCATAATTTACGATCATGCCGACTTTGGTTCTTTCTTTGTATAACCGAGAATTTTCGTAAGCTTGTAAACGAAATTCGTCTAACTCGTGGAGTTGAAACATTCGTTTCTCTCCAGCAGCTATTAAGTATGTGTTACAGTTCTTGAGTGTCCAATATGCACGACGTTTGATTTCGAATGGCAAATGGCATGTTTTACCATAGATGAGTTTATAAGGTGTGGTTCCAGTGGGTGTTCTATATGCTGTTCGGAAAACCTACAGAGCATCGTCTAATTTTCTTGACCATATAGCCGGATTGTCTTTCACGGTTTTTTCAAGAATTCGTTTTAGCGCTCTGTTTGAGTTTTCTACTTGTCCACTCGTTTGAGTGTGATATGAAGTAGATAAGCGATGGTTTACACCATATTTCTTCATTGCTTTTTCCATTAGATGATTAAAAAAGTGTGTTCCTGTGTCTCTAATTAATGCCTTCGAGATTCCGAAACGACAAAATAGTTTCTTTAGGAAAGTGAGGAAAACTCTTGCATCGTTAGTTTGAAGAGCTTGGGCTTCTGCCCATTTTGAGGCATAATCTATTGCTACAAGTATGTATTCGAACTTATGGGATTTCGGGAGAGGTCCCATAAAATCTATTCCCCAAATGTCAAATATCTCAAATACTTGTATGCTATTCAAAGGCATTTCATCTTGTTTTGATATATTTCCAGATTTTGACAAGCTTCGCATAAATGAACTAGAGTATGAGCTTCTTTAAATATTGTTGGCCAATAGAAACCAGATTCTAACACTTTTCTGGCCGTAGTGGACGGTCCATAGTGTCCTCCAGTTGGTCAGTGATGACATTCGTCTAAAATGGTTCGAGTTTCGGTTCCTGCCACACATCTTCTTATAATTCCATCTAGACATACTTTGAAAGATGTGGTTCTTCCCAAAAGAAGTTTTTTAGATCAGACAAGAATTTGTTCTTTTGTAGGTATGTCATTTCTTTTCGTAAGATTTTACCGACCAAATAAGTTGCAAAGTCTGCAAACCATTGTTCATTTCCTGAGTTTATTTCCATTAGTATTTCTTCTGGGAAATTATCATGTATTTCGAATTCCTGATCATCATCTTCTTATTTTCAATTCTTGATAGATGGTCGGCTGCAACTTTTTCATCACCTTTTTGTCTTTAATCTCTATATCGAATTCTTGCAAGAGCAAAATCCAGCGTATGAGACGCGGTTTGGCATCTAGCTTCTTAAAGAGATATTTTAAGGCTGCATGATCCGATAAATAGTTGTTTTCGATAGAACAAGGTATGATCAAAATTTATCAAATGCAAATACAACATCCATAAGTTCTTTTTCTGTGACTGTGTAATTTTGTTAAGCTGCATTTAATGTTTTACACGCAAAGTATATCGGGTAAAAATGCTTTCCATTCCGCTGCCAAGTACTGCACCAACGGCACTGTCACTTGCATCACACATTAACTCAAATGGAAGATTCCAATTTGGGCTTGCGATAATGGGTGTACATGTAAGTTTTTCTTTCAATATCTCAAATGCCGTAAGACATTCGTCATTGAATTCGAATGAAGCATCTTTTTCGAGAAGTTTAGTTAGAGGCTTTGTGATTTTGGAAATATCCTTAATGAATTGTCGGTAAAAACCGGCATGCCCTAAAAAACTTCTAATACCTTTGATATTAGTAGGGGGTGGAACTTTGGATATGACCTCGATTTTTGCTTTGTCAACTTCTAGTCCTACACCAGACACTTTGTGTCCGAGCACAATTCCTTCTTTAACCATGAAGTGACATTTTTCCCAATTAAGAACTAAATTTGCTTCTACACATCGTTTGAGCATTTTGCTTAGATTGACAAGACAACTTCCAAACGAATTTCCAAAAACAGAAAAATCGTCCAAGGATTCTTCAATCATGTCATGGAATATAGCAATCATGCATCTCTGAAAAGTAGCGGGTGCATTGCATAAGCCGAAAGGAATTCGTCTATAAGCATATGTTCCGAAAGGACATGTGAACGTTGTTTTTTCTTGATCCAGAGGATCGATCGGGATTTTGAAAGTATCCGGAAAAACCATCAAGGAAACAAAAGTATTCATTTCCTGCGAGTCTTTCTAAGATTTGATCCATAAAGGGTAAGGGAAAGTGATCTTTGGCAGTTTCCTCATTGAGTTTTCTGTAGTCGATACAAACACGCCAACCAGTGATGTTCATCTATCTTTCTTCTCATTCCCCATCTATATTATTATCTTCTATTTTGTTCTTAAAGGCCATTCGATCTCAACAGTTAAAGGTATGATAAAAGAGTGATTTTCACTCACAACAAGTGGTATCAACGAGCCTAGCTTCGATGTAGGAAGTTTTTGTGTTCGGTTTGTGCTTACAAGAAACCATAAGCCACGTTTTTTATCTCTTAAAAACGTGAGTCTTTGTTTTATTATCTTTGATCTACACAAAAAATAAAGAAAAGTTGTGCTTGTTCATGTTCTATCGACTTGGGTTGTGAAAGGTTACTAGTTTATTAGTTTACCACTTAGTTTGGAAGAATAAATCTTTGTTTTTCCTAATTTGTGAGATCGACTAAAGATACAAAGGATTTAGCAAGATTTGTTTTTGATAATCATTGTTCTTTGTTTTGCGTGTAATCTTTGCTAAAGATTGATTGATTGGAGTTGGTAATAGTTAGTCAATGGTGGCTAGTTGGTGAAAGTTGTCAGACAAGATAAGGTCAAATGGGCAAGTAAGGATAAGGACAAAAAGTGGGTAAAAAGTGCATTTTATCGAAATTGACATAAGCAGTCGTTTTATCGGAATTCCGTTAACTTCAGCGTTTTATCGGAATTCGCAAGTTTTATCGCAATTGGAACTGGAAAGGTCTTATCGCAATTCACAGCCTGGAATTTATCGCAATTCGAATTGCGACATTTCTATCGCAATTGAATTCCGATATTTTTATCGGAATTGGGCATCATCAGCAGACATCGCATAACAGTTCTATCCGATATCTTTTACCAATTGCGATATCGGACGATACTACAATTCCGATATCGGACAAAGAAGCACATTTCAGAATTGTCATTTTCAGTCCCTGTCTTTTCAGCAGCCTTGGGAAACTTTCAGATTTGGCAGTTTTGGCCCTCGTACTTCTGTGAAACGATTTCAAAGTTAAATAACTTTTAAGGATTTGATTCGAACGTAATTTCGTCAACTCAAAAGTGAACTCGGTATTTTAACTCTTGTACAAGAGTGTAAAATACTTCGACAAACGGATATCTACCCTCTTGTATAAGAGTGTTAGATTTTATATAAATTACCAATTTATATAAATTTGATATATTTCTATCTAAATTGATATTTTACCATAATTTGTATAAATTTTGGTCAAAATAGAAATTTCTATAGAAATTGTCATTTTATCTAAATTATAATTTACATAACTTTGTCGAATTTGTTAACTTTTGACTTTGTCTTAATTATACTCTAATCAAATTTTGTAACTTTATTTAAATTTGTTTCGTTCAACTAAACCTACAACTTCATCGATCATCAACAACAAACCAAGGCTTCAACAACAACATCTCCTACTTTGTTGCAAAGATCCTGTATCTAGTTTATCATACCAATCATCATCAATGGCATCTCACCAAGACGAATTAACAACTGCTTTGGCAAATGGTTTTGCTTTGTTATCTAGGGCATTAAACATCGAACCACATAACAACAACCAATGGAATTCACCGTACACTGACAATACGCAGGTATATATGGGACAAGAATGTCAGATGGTTGATGTTATCGGGAATCAGCAAGGAAATGCTATGGGTATACAGACGGGGAATCAAATGCAATATGCCGGGCAGTATACGGGAAATCAAATGGATCAGTTTGTGAATCAGAATGGGGTCAATCAAAATGAAGATTATTGTTTCATGACTTCATCTGAAATCTACAGGAGCGATATAAGTAGAATTGGCAATGTCAATGCAATGACGAAGGTAGAAAAGCTCCAGTACATGCTGATACTAGCCAACAAGGAACATTCGGGAATACCGTTGACTGCTGAGGAATCCGACTTCCTGCTTACAACCAGAATCAATGATAATTCTACAGAAGTCACAAGAGTCTCCAATCCTATGCCAGATCAGCAAGATCCAACATCATGTAGTGATTCTGAAACTCCTCCATCTTATGACACAGAACCACTCCATGAGGTACCATCATTGTTTGCTCATGAAAAGCCACATTCTGTGCCTCTCGAACCTAATTATGATACATATATGGGGGAGAAAGTTAATAGCAATGTTAACTGTGAAACTCAATATATGGATCCTAATGAAGTTCAAGTTGCACAAAATGATGCTAATGATGAGGAAACCCGTGCTCTATTTGAATCATTACTTCAAAATTGTCAAATAGAGATTGAAAAGTTCAAAAAGATCAATCGTGAGGTAAAAGCCGCGAATGAAAAATTGACCACTGAGCTTGAGAGTTATAAGGTGAATGCACGAGCTTTTGATTTTCACAACAATCGACAGTCTGAACTTGAAAATAGTTTAAGAGATTCTGTTTTAAGAGAAAAACATTTGCAAATCAAATATGACACTCTAGATGTCAATTTGAATAACAAAATAAAATCTTTAAACAAGTAAATTTCTGAACTAACCAACCAGCTTTCAAAACAAAAATCAACTTATTCTAATCTTGAAAAGGAAAAGAATGAGTTGAATGAAAGGTTTTCAAAACGTGAAAAGGATCTTCTTAAAGAGATCACTGACAAAAAGGAAACCATTGCAAAGTTGGAAGATTTGCTTGTAAAAACGGGTCATTCTGCACAAACAGTTAACTTGCTAATAAACGATCCAAACCCGATTTTACATACAATAAAAAAAGTGGCTATCGGTTATGAAAACCCTTATAATCTCAAGAAAGCTCAAAAAGAACAGAATGTGCTTTATAATGGTAATTTAATAAATGCTATCCATGACCCTCCTTCGGGTTATGATTCTAGTGAAATGATTGAGCTTTCAGAAGAGAGTAGAAAGAAAATGCGACAATTGAACAGAGAAATAAAACCCATTGACTATAATGAAGTTAACAAACTTGCTGGGGTTCATCTTGTTCAAAAGGAGTCACCTCTGTTTTTTCAAAAACCAGTGGTTTTCGCAAAACAAAAAGCTGTTTCAATACATCTGCCTAACATCGAACAAATGGCATCTAAAAACACTTGTGAAACAAGTGCAGCTAGACTATATTTGGTTGATCTTAAACAGAGAATTGAAACACTTCAAAGTATTGTGGCTTCCAAAACAAACAGTCAAAAGTTCAAATGGTTTTCAGGTGGTGTTCATGATGAACTGAAAAAGATTTTTGAAAGGGAAATTAATCCACATATTGCTGCAATCTATGCGGTTGTTCAAAATGTGGAAAATAATCTCTTGAAAGAGTCAGCAGAATTTGTTAAGGACCACAAATCCTTAGTGAAGGAAGCAAATGAAAACATTGAACACATCAAGGCATTGGAAAAACATAATGACAATCTTTGCTTCGAAGCTCTATCGACCGATATCATGTCAATTATTTACCAAACATATTCTGTGGAAGATGATGAAAGACTCCGAGCTGAGACTTCTGAACTTGTTTTAAAATATGAAAATGCGCTTGCTAAGATTGAGAAACAAAATGTCACATATTTTAAACAACTTGATCAGAAAAAGGAAGAATGCAAGTATGAAAAATTGTCGTATGAGCGTGCTTACAAAAATATGAAAGAACAAAATGATCTTTTGAAGTCTCAGCTGGATAGTCAAAAAAGGAAGGGTGAGGAAACTAAGTTTGCAAAACCATCAACTTCGGAACAACCAAAAATGTCAATTTCTCAAACGGTTCCAACAGTTGATGTGACAATTGATTTGCCAAATCCAGTCACTCCAACACCATTACCTAAAACACCAAAAGTGATAACACCTGGCCTTTCTAGGAATTGCTCACCGAATGTGACCACACAAACAGTTAAGGAATCAGTTGGTTCAAACAACACGGTCCACAATCACTACCTAGAAAATGCTAGGCAAAAGGCACAGATTCGAAAAGATGGAATTTTAGGTACAAAACCTAGAGTGATGAATTCTACAACATTACAAAGCACTGCTAGTAGTAGTAAACCACTACCTAGGATCATTCAACTGAAGACTAGGGATTGGCTTGCATCTAAGAGTAGTTGCACAAAAGAAAATGTTATCCACGTAGAATTCAACACTGAGAATTCCTCTTCGAACACAAAGCAAGTTCAAAATGACAGTAGGGACAAAATTAAGGTTGCAGTTTTAAACAAGAATGTTGAATTTGTCTGTCCTACATGTCAAAAATGTGTCTTTTCTGCTAATCATGATGCATGTGTTACACGGTATATCAAGAAAGCAAATGCAAGTGATAAGGCACAATCCACTAAGACACCAAAAAGAAACAAACCCGTTGATAAAATGAAAAAGGCTAAGAAACCTACTAGGTGGATCTCTACAGGACGTAGTGTTTCTCAAAATGAGACTTCCGCTGCATCTGAAAAGGAAACAACTCCTAGATGTTGCCTTAGGTGGATTCCCACGGGAAAAGTTTTTAAATCAGTAGGTCTTAGATGGATTCCCACAGGGAAGATTTTTGATACCTGCCCCACAACAAATAATAGTGAAAATCATTAGGATAAGGATGTAGAAACCACTACAACCGTTGATAGTGGACACCCTCAATGTGATGATTCATGTTCTTCTAACACTATTATTTGTGCAAATTCTTCTTTTGTGGATTTTGTGAATGCAGGTACTTGTGAAAGTGTTGAGATTTCATACGCTAAATGTGGAAAAGAAGAGCTTTATGCCAACATTTCATTTGGAAATCCTGGTCTTGTTCCACTCCTAACTCCACTTTTACTTGTTCATACTTGATCATTCTTTGTGAATATACATTTTTTGAAAAACTCAAAAGCAAAATACAAAAATAGAAAATTTAAAAAATCCAAAAATATTCTTCTCCGACATGTCTCTCGTATAATCGATATTCTGTATGTACCTAGAAATGTCATTTAACAATGATACGGTCATGTACAGATGCTTGAGCGAGAGTTCATTTAAATGTTTTCAAAACATGTCATTTTCTTAAAAATCCAAATGGCTTTTGAGAGACTCACTCCAGAACCCGCGCTTAACCCAATGGCTTTCGTACACTTCAGTACGAAACCCGCACTTAACCCGATGGCTTCGGAACATCTCAGTTTCGGACCCGAACTTCAAATAAAGGAAAGTGTTGTGCAAAACCAATTTTTTCAAACACTTATCCTAAAAACAAATGAAGATAATTCTCCTTCCATATCTTCAAAGATTTTCAAAATCTTCTCTATCTTGAGCACATGTCATTCAAGTTTTTGTTCAAAAAGATTTTCCAAAATCTTTCATAAAGTGCTCAAGATAACTCCCTCTAGACCCTCAAAAATAATTTTTAAACTCAAATGTTCTAACATATGCATTGTTTTAGGGGCAGTATAATATAAAAATGTTTCAATTTCATGCTCAAATCCGTCTATCTCTCCAAAAAGTTTCATTTTAATCAGTTGATATCAAAAATATCACTGCATGCTATTTTTGAGGGGGAGAAGATGTGATTAAAATGTGATCAAAAGAGAATCTCAAAAAAAGCTCTTCAAAAAGACTCAGTGATAACCCTCGAATTAACGAAACCAAATGTCCGTTATCGAAAAGACTTGTCCTGGACGGGTAATAATTTCAAGATGGTTATCCATTGATGTAAACGTGTCTCGCGAAGGACTTGTCTGAGTAGAATGTACCAATTCGAGAGATGATATTTTGATATGACCGGAACGGGTAATAATTTAAAGCTAGTCTAACTAGTGATGTAAGCGTGTCTCGCAATGGTCATATTTAATGAAAAATCGATCAATTCAAAATGTGCAAACTCTACCCAACATGTGCAATTCTTTCCTAAATCTCATAAGCACATGTGAAGGGGGAGTATTTCAGAAACTGCAAAACTCTCTAAGTGTTATCTAAAATGTGTTTACTCATAAACACTCTGAGAGATTTTCACAAATGTTTTTATGGCAAGTGATCAACAAACCTAGGATAATCATGGTGTTATAAGGTGATTATGGTTAGGTTATGTCCAATGATCCGCCAGAGCCGGAGGGATCTACTCAAGGACAATTCCAATAGCTTAGAATTAGAAGTCCTTAGGTATGATTGAAAAAAGGAGCAAAATGAGAAAGGAGAAAGAAGGGGTTGAAGAATTAAAAAGAAAAGTTTAATGAAAGGGTGAAAAGAAATAGCCCTCCATGAAAACTTAGATCTCATTAAGACTCATACAACTTAGGTCAGAGACATGAGATTCATCAAAGATCTCATAGGAACACTTCCTATGCAATACACTTGTGTTCACTCAAAAGGATACAAGTTGTATGAGTCTTAATGAGATCTAAGGATCTTGCCTCACGACATGATGGCCGCTGGACGATTTATTGCTAACTGTCTTATGCAGCTACTGAAGAAAGTCCTTTCACCATCATCATCAACATCGTCAACGCATCTGAACAGAAGAAGTTGATCAAGGCAAGAACATCCAAAAGTCGATTCTTTGAAGATCACATTTCATGAAGGAACAATGATTGAAGAATATTATACATTGACACACAAAGTTCAAGACATCAAATGCAAAAGACCAATCACGGGAGCATCATTGAAATGACTATCCCTTAGGGGGAGATTGTTAGCATTGAATTTATGCTATTTCGGAAGTGATGGTCATTTGTAGCTTAGAACATTAAGTGTCATGTATAATATGTATTTTATATGTAGGCTAGTAGCATTAGTATTGTTAGTAGCTTAAATGTATATGTGTAGTGCATATATTAGCCCACATCAAGGTCCAAGTTAAAGTCCATCCAATGCTTTTGGATGGCATTCAATGCATATAAGTAAAACACTCTCTCATTTAGCAAAGTGTGCTTTGAGAGAGTGTGTGTGTATTTTTCTTCTCTTTGTAATTCTCTCTAATCTAATATACACCAAGTTCCAGGAAAACTTCCTCTCTACTGCCACCAATCTCTTCTCACCATCTTCCCTCTCCATCTCATCTATCTTTCTTCTCATTCCCCATCTATATTATTATCTTCTATTTTGTTCTTAAAGGCCATTCGATCTCAATAGTTAAAGGTATGATAAAAGAGTGACTTTCGCTCACAACACATTTATTAAACGTGAGCAAGAAAATAAGGTACAAATAAAATTTCACCCCCTCATCCGTATTTATAGAGAATGAGGGGGGAGAAACCTAATCCTTGGTGAACAAGGAATCTACAATTGAGGAGTTTAGAAACTTTCTTAATACATGACTAACCTCCTTAAGTTTGAGGTAAACTACAACTAGCCCCCTTAACGTATATCCTAACTATGACGTACTAATATTCTAACAATTTCCACCTTAGTGAAGATACCATCTTTGACCTATAGGGAAATTCTAAAGCAAATCTTAGAGGTTATCTTATGAGCGCTTACAGTGGAAACTTAGTGGTCCAGACTTCACAGGTCAAGGGTAAATGTATTACGAGTCGCAGCCTGTGTCTCTGATACCATAAATTGTAACACCCCAACCCGACAAGCGTAAAGATGTAACAATAATGGTTTCATATCAGATCATAACAAAGCATACTTCTATAGTAATACAAGAAATCTCAAAGGTCACAAATGAAATATTGAAACTACAAGGTTACAAATGAGAATTCCAATACATACTAATTCTAAAAATTAACATCTAGTCATATCTAATCCAGAAGGGCTATCAAGTCTTCTAAGTCCAAAGTCCTCTCCACTCATTCCCAGCTTCCTACTAAAACCTGCCGCAAGAAAAGAAATGCGGCTGAGCTACGAGAGCTCAATGAACAGATATAACGGTAACAAGCAGTAGTAGAGAAAAGTACAAAGTAACAGAAATAAAGGTCATGCAGATATAATATAGGTTAAGGGAATAAATAAATGAATACGAATAACGGAAAAAGAAGAAGGGATAGTAATCCACCACGAGCCCAGAAACAGATCATATCATATCATAACCGTGTAACCATAAATCTTCATAATCATATAGAGGGGAGACCTCTCAGATAATCAGATAATATGAGGGGTGTCCTCATTCTTCAAATGGAGTAGCTAGCTCCCAGATATATGTGAAAGGCATGTATTGCACACAGTACCAGTCACCAGAAAAATCATATAACAGATAATCCACTAAACAGATAACAGATCTAGGATGCATCCATACGCCCCCGCAGATAAATAGTGGCCAAAATAATATAATGCGCATATCAGATAACAGATAAGGGGACGTGGCGGAACATCACTCTACCGCCCTAGAGTCATGCCATTGGTGCATCAATGACATGGCCATGTTACCTTCATGGCTAGGAAACAGATTTTGGCTCGGGTATCAAACTAAGAGTCAGATATCATATCAAATCAGATGTGTCATATCAAAAGGTTCATATTTAAAAAGGTTCATAACAGATGGTTCATATCAATATCTCAGAAGTAATATCAAAAGTCCAAATCAGATCAAAGTTTACAAAGCAAAGGATCATAGCAAAGGTTCACAACAAAAGGGAACATAGAAATGGCTTAGGGAATCTTAATAGAAATCAAGATCAAAGTCAATGGAATAAGATACCCTTGCTGAAATAGGGCAGAATATCTGTACCTTATACCGCACATGCAAACATATCTAGAAATATAAAGATCGGAAACATCTCCATCGTCAGCGAATCTACACGAATACATGGTCGCCTTATTAAAAGCTTATTTAATTCAGATTACTTGTTTTAGTCGGCTTTCCATTTTTAGTACCTTTCCTTTTTAGGTAACTCTCCATATTTAGTAACTTTCCAAAGATAGTAACTTTTCATATTTAGAAAGATTAAAGTATTACCATTTAGGTTAAGTCATAATTAAGCCTCATTATGGAAATAGGGTATATTTTAACAAGTTATAATAGTTTAGGGTAATAATAACAAGTTTCCATATTTTAGGGTTTTAATTGTAAATACACCAAAGTTAAAGGTTTAAATGAAAATATCTCAAGTTACTCATTTAAATACATAAGTTATTCAGAAATACACTTTTAACCCTTTTAGTTTAGCAATTTACCATTTACACCCCTTTAGTTAATTTATTTACAAAACAAACCCTATAATTACATAAATCACATTTTAATCCTTATTATATTTATATTTACACATCAAGCCCTTTATTTTACAAAATTACAGAATATACCCTTAAATTAATATGTGGTATGACAGCCCCTCAATTTTCATAAATTACAAAACTAGTCCCTCTAGTTTCCAAAAATATAATTCGAATCATATATTTAATTATAATTACACATTAAGCCCTTAAATATCCAAAATTACATATCACATCCTTAATACCATTATTTATACGAATCACCCATGTGTTTCCAGAATTTACACTTTTAGTCCCTCCATTTTAATTAATTACAAACCGAATTACAATTTACCAATTAAATCCTTTTCTTTCAAATTTTACACATAGCACCCTTCTATTATATTTTTCACGACATGCCCCTGGTCCAATATGAGTTACAAAAATATCCCTCACGTTTAACAAATGGCAAAACACACCCTTATAGTTTTTATTTTCAATCGGTAATATATTTTATTTACAAAACCCTAACCCTAATCTTTCCTAATCATCATACCATCATTACTACATCATAATTAGTCATTTACGAACATAATTCCAGATCCAAAGCACAAAAATCAAATCGAAACCCTAGGGTTTTTTTTTAATTTTTTCTTTTCGAAATTTACAAACCCGATTTCAACAATAATTAACCACGACATATTTGGACCTCTAAAATTCGAACCATCATTTTTACCAGATCATATAGATTATATAGAGTCTAAATAAAATATGTTTCATGCCCAGAAAATTCGTATTGCATATATTAGAATTATGCACATTTTAACCACTTAAAATCAAAGCGATCAATATAAGCTACAAAAATTCAAACCAACATTTTTCCAGACCTATATGATGATCATAGAACCCATAAAAATTATGAAAGTGATCCAGAAAAATCGTATGGTCATATTTGGATTTTAGGTGTGTTTTTACTCTCAAAAATTTGTACGATCATTCAATCTTGCATGATTTGGTTCTATCAATTTATATGAGTTATATGTAATATAAGGATCATAATAAAAATACCAAATGAATTTTTGAACGTGTAGATTCAGCATACGAATTTTGTATCTATCGGATGAAATAAATCGACAAAGAAAATCCCAACGTTCGAATCAAGCTATCCACGACCCAAAGCCTATTTTTCCCAGCCTCCTTGGATGAAGATTAACACCAGAAAAATAGTCCAAGCCTCCATAAAAATCGGATCAAGCTTTGGTGAATTTTTGTGTGTGTTTATTATAATTCGGTTTAGGTTTTAGGAAAGAAGATAATATGGTAGCTAATTAAGGGAAATGGCCGGTAATGGGGGGAAAAGGCTGGAATTTCGGTCCACATTTGACCCAAAATAAATGGGTTTTAATTTTGCATTAATTCCTTAATTATTTGTAAGTTATTTAAGTTTTAAATACTAATAATTACAATTTAAGTAATTTAAATGAAATACTTGGCCTCCATGTAATATTTCTGTGACATTAAATTTTTTTATACTTTCAAAATATTAAAATGTAATTACTAAAATTATTTGGCTTCATATCTTGATCATTCCCAAAAGTTTGGGGTTAATTCGATACTTTATATGCTTATAAATAAATTTTTAAGATTATAAGGGCATTTTGGTCTTTTTACATATTTCAGATTTTAGGGTTTTACAAATCTTCCCCTCTAACAGAAAACTTTTGTCCTCGAAATTTGAAGTCGTAAGGTGAAACGAAGTCGTAGCAAGATCATCAAAATATTCTCATGCCCGAGGAGGTTCTTCAAAAGATCTTCAAACCAAATAGTTTCTCATGACTCAAATCAAAACGAGGTGGGTTCAGATTCCTCAGAAGGAGACAAATTGGGTTGATTCGGATTCAAAGAACCATAAAACATAAATGGATGATAGGTGAATCTTCAGGAAATTTTACGGAATACGAACAAGAGTTCAAATTAAATTGATTGTGTCCACAGAAGAGAGCTTTACAAGAATTTAAATTTTATAACTGAGGCCAACGGAATGCAAACGAGAGTCCAAACTCATCCAGATATCTAATGAACGCAAACAGAGTATAGAATGAACCAAACACGGATAATCCTACGGAGATTCAGATTCTAAACTTCTTAGGTACTCCCCAAGATGTCCTATGGCCACAATGAGTGCACGTTATATGGTGTAAGTATTATCACGTTGATCAGGCATCATAATACTAGCACCACATAAATATGCCTTCATGATGATCATACTTTATCTCAAGTCGTAATCAAAACCACCTATCTTAATTCACCTAGTACTTCTACATTCTCAGAGGTCATCAAAATCAAACACCATAACTAAGAGGAAAACGAACTACTCGAAAGAGTTAACGGAAGTCCCAGAATGTCTATCAGAATTTGGTACATCGTTAAAAGCATCAAATCGTCCATCATTCGTCAAATTTCTCATAACAAAACCATCGTCCAGCATACGCAGAATGAACACCGAGCGGAATTACTAACAGGGAACATAACTCATTCAAGGGGTCCTATCATCAGTTAACGGAAATTTGAGTAGGTCAAGAGGAAATGAATTACGTCATCCATAGCTTCATTCTTCACAAAATAAACTCTTCCAAACACAAACGTTCGCTTCAAAATTATCGTCCATTCAAATACATGATCTTAAACTTCTTCCAAGTCCATGCAGTCTATCGTATGATCATAGGGTGGAAAGGAAATATAACTCGAGTCTGGTCCCTCAAGCCTTCGGCACCTCCTCTTGGAACTGTGGTGTAGTAACGTGAATCTCCAGTATGGTCACTTGTGCATTCTTCCATCCGCGAGTCTGCTTCTGCTCTCAATTCATCTTAGTACAACTAAAATGGATAGAGAAGCAAGACTGCGGTTTAAGACATGTCTTCAGCATAGTTCGAAATTCGCCCACTCAACTGCCGTCATCGCCAGATGCATGGTAGTGTTGTCTGCTACAATCTCTGGACGCCAATCAAATCTACTTCTTTCAGAATAAAGGGTCATTCTACAAGATGGTCTTCATGTTCCTCTTCGTTCATAAAACTGAAATACTTCTCGGAGGTTACTCTCAAATAGTCATCTCTTTTCTTAGAAGTCCTTGGGGTTGCTTCTTCAATCCTTCGATCATTAAAAGAGGCCGTCTGGTACGGAGTTTACAAAGATAGAATCGATCATTGATACGCTGAATTGAAAGATGGTAATGGTAGTGATACGATTAGGTTTACGATAGTCAATACTCCAAAGTTTTTTTTTTCTTTCTTCTTCACAAGTTAACAGGGTGTTCAAAATGAAACACTGAGGTGAACAAAATCATATTCCATCATCTCCTCCGATTTCTCAACTTCTATAGCATCATGGTCCGTCAACTGACATTGGTTCAAATTTCATTCTACTTCTCAACCAGGAGGGAAACCCAAAAGTTCCATCGGAGAACAACAGAAGATTTGTACAACAAAACTTCCAATGCCAAAGCTTCTAGGGTGGGTACTAATAGATGTCAGTAGACAATCGACAATCAAATGAGATCGAGGTAAAGGTTTCCATAGCGGCGTTAAGCTCAACAGATTTGAGCGGTTAAAGGTTATCATAACAAAAGTAGGATGCAAATAGATTTCTGCAGTCACATATCAGATATGGTAATCTCTGGCAGCTTTATGAAGAGCCAGCCAATCCATAACCTAGAGATCACAAAATCGAATATATCAAAGTAAACGGATTCGTAGGATAATTACAGTCGCCAAGCCAGACGGATAGTTCATATATCCAGGTCAAATACATGGTTCATCAAAGTGTCGAGGCAGATGAATGAACAGTTGAAGGTGTTGGAGTCTTGACTAGATATTTAGCATAAGTGGCAGGTAGGTTGTGAGCCATCGGAAATACAAACATCGTATAACTGTCAAGAGTGAGGCATATCGAATATCAGTTATCAGTATCATCATGCTCAGTTAACCATTTCACATCGAGACAAAATTATCGTCATATCCATGGCTAATAATCGCCAGAGTTCTCATAGGAGTAGTAATGGACTTTGCAAGGACAGAGTACTATCAGGTGATACATTTTCATCCAGCACGGGTAATGAATTTATAAAATGTGTCAAACACATTAGGGTTAAATGACCTTCGGGATGGTCAGAGGAGTATCAAACTGCTTATCAAACAGGTCGGAAGTGAAGAACAAAATTAGGTAGTAATAGCAAAAGTTTAACAATCGAAAATCATGGTAGGGAGTTCAAATGGTTTCATACACCGAAGGTGGAACATAGGAGGGTAGTCGTCAATGATCAATCAACCTATCCTTTATCAGAATAAAAATCAAAGTTAACTATTCAATGAAAACAGATCGACAACGCAAGTCTTATCGTTCAGAAGTAAGGGGAAAAACACTCTTATACTCGTGGTCAAAACACCACCAGACTTCTCATAGGAACAGAGATGTTTTAGACGAACTCATATAGGGTCAGAAGATTTATAGATTATCAAAAGCAAATAACAGGATGTATCCAGTAGGTCATCGTCATGAAGATTCTCAGAATACCCGAAAAGGCATCAAGATGATTAACAAAAGAATCAGAGGTCAGAGTCAGAGTCTTAGGGGGTGGAAAGCGTGAGCTTTCAATCTCCAAAAGTGATCTCAACAAACAGGGCATAAATCAGAGTGATGCGGAAGCAATGATATTTAAACAAAAGCCTTATAGCCTACCCATTCCTCACTGGTCAAAACTTAAGTTCCTATAGGGAAATTCTAAAGCAAATCTTAGAGGTTATCTTATGAGCGCTTACAGTGGAAACTTAGTGGTCCAGACTTCACAGGTCAAGGGTAAATGTATTACGAGTCGCAGCCTGTGTCTCTGATACCATAAATTGTAACACCCCAACCCGACAAGCGTAAAGATGTAACAATAATGGTTTCATATCAGATCATAACAAAGCATACTTCTATAGTAATACAAGAAATCTCAAAGGTCACAAATGAAATATTGAAACTACAAGGTTACAAATGAGAATTCCAATACATACTAATTCTAAAAATTAACATCTAGTCATATCTAATCCAGAAGGGCTATCAAGTCTTCTAAGTCCAAAGTCCTCTCCACTCATTCCCAGCTTCCTACTAAAACCTGCCGCAAGAAAAGAAATGCGGCTGAGCTACGAGAGCTCAATGAACAGATATAACGGTAACAAGCAGTAGTAGAGAAAAGTACAAAGTAACAGAAATAAAGGTCATGCAGATATAATATAGGTTAAGGGAATAAATAAATGAATACGAATAACGGAAAAAGAAGAAGGGATAGTAATCCACCACGAGCCCAGAAACAGATCATATCATATCATAACCGTGTAACCATAAATCTTCATAATCATATAGAGGGGAGACCTCTCAGATAATCAGATAATATGAGGGGTGTCCTCATTCTTCAAATGGAGTAGCTAGCTCCCAGATATATGTGAAAGGCATGTATTGCACACAGTACCAGTCACCAGACAAATCATATAACAGATAACCTACTAAACAGATAACAGATCTAGGCTTCATCCATACGCCCCCGCAGATAAATAGTGGCCAAAATAATATAATGCGCATATCAGATAACAGATAAGGGGACGTGGCGGAACATCACTCTACCGCCCTAGAGTCATGCCATTGGTGCATCAATGACATGGCCATGTTACCTTCATGGCTAGGAAACAGATTTTGGCTCGGGTATCAAACTAAGAGTCAGATATCATATTAAATTAGATGTGTCATTTCAAAAGGTTCTTATTCAAAAAGGTTCATAACAGATGGTTCATATCAATATCTCAGAAGTAATATCAAAAGTCCAAATCAGATCAAAGTTTACAAAGCAAAGGATCATAGCAAAGGTTCACAACAAAAGGGAACATAGCAATGGCTTAGGGAATCTTAATAGAGATCAAGATCAAAGTCAAAGGAATAAGACACCCTTACTGAAAAAGGGCAGAATATCTGTACCTTATACCGCACGTGCAAACATATCTAGAAATATAAAGATCGGAAACATCTCCATCGTCAGCGAATCTACACGAATACATGGTCGCTTTATTAAAAGCTTATTTAATTCAGATTACTTGTTTTAGTCGGCTTTCCATTTTTAGTAACTTTCCTTTTTAGGTAACCCTCCATTTTTAGTAACCTTCCAAAGATAGTAACTTTCCATATTTAGAAAGATTAAAGTATTACCATTTAGGTTAAGTCATAATTAAGCCTCATTATGGAAATAGGTTATATTTTAACAAGTTATAATAGTTTAGGGTAATAATAACAAGTTTCCATATTTTAGGGTTTTAATTGTAAATACACCAAAGTTAAAGGTTTAAATGAAAATATCTTAAGTTACTCATTTAAATACATAAGTTATTCAGAAATACACTTTTATCCCTTTTATTTTAGCAATTTACCATTTACACCCCTTTAGTTAATTTATTTACAAAACAAATCCTATAATTACATAAATCACATTTTAATCCTTATTATATTTATATTTACACATCAAGCCCTTAAATATCCAAAATTACACATCACACCCTTAATACCATTATTTATACGAATCACCCATGAGTTTCCAGAATTTACACTTTTAGTCCCTCCATTTTAATTAATTACAAACCGAATTACAATTTACCAATTAAATCCTTTTCTTTCAAATTTTACACATGGCACCCTTATATTATATTTTTCACGACATGCCCCTGCTCCAATATGACTTACAAAAATATCCCTCACGTTTAACAAATGGCAAAACACACCCTTATAGTTTTTATTTTCAAACGGTAATATATTTTATTTACAAAACCCTAACACTAATCTTTCCTAATCATCATACCATCATTACTACATCATAATTAGTCATTTATGAACATAAATTCATATCCGAAGCACAAAACCCAAATCGAAACCCTAGGGTTTTTTTTTTTTTCTTTTCGAAATTTACAAACCCGATTTCAACAATAATTAACCACGACATATTTGTACCTCTATAATTTGAACCATCATTTTTCCCAGATCATATAGATTATATAGAGTCTAAATAAAATATGTTTCATGACCAGAAAATTCGTATTGCATATATTAGAATTTATGCACGTTTTAACCACTTAAAATCAAAGCGATCAATATAACCTACAACAATTCGAACCAACATTTTTCCAGACCTATATGATGATCATAGAACCTATAAAAATTATGAAAGTGATCCAGAAAAATCGTATGGTCATATTTGGATTTTAGGTGTGTTTTTACTCTCAAAAATTTCTACGATCATTCAAGCTTGCATGATTCGATTCTATCAATTTATATGAGTTATATGTAATATAAGGATCATAAGAAAAATACCAAATGAATTTTTGAACGTGTAGATTAAGCATACGAATTTTGTACCTATCGGATGAAATAAATCGACAAAGAAAATCCCAACGTTCGAATCAAGCTATCCACGACCCAAAGCCTATTTTTCCCAGCCTCCTTGGATGAAGATCAACACCAGAAAAATAGTCCAAGCCTCCATTAAAATTGGATAAAGCTTTGGTGAATTTTTGTGTGTGTTTATTATAATTCGGTTTAGGTTTTAGGAAAGAAGATAATATGGTAGCTAATTAAGGGAAATGGCCGGTAATGGGGGGAAAAGGCTGGAATTTCGGTCCACATTTGACCCAAAATAAATGGGTTTTAATTTTGCATTAATTCCTTAATTATTTGTAAGTTATTTAAGTTTTAAATACTAATAATTACAATTTAAGTAATTTAAATGAAATACTTGGCCTCCATGTAATATTTGTGTGACATTAAATTTTTTTATACTTTCAAAATATTAAAATGTAATTACTAAAATTATTTGGCTTCATATCTTGATCATTCCCGAAAGTTTGGGGTTAATTCGATACTTTATATGCTTATAAATAAATTTTTAAGATTATAAGGACATTTTGGTCTTTTTACATGTTTCAGATTTTAGGGTTTTACAACCAGCCCTTGGATGATTTTACTTTACAAAATTAGTCATTGGAATAACTTTCCACAACTGGCAGAAATAATCCCTCAAAGATAAATCCATTTCAAGCCGAATCCTAAAATTAAAACTAAACCAAAACCTTTATATCTGGCTCCTTAAATACCCAATCCAAAGCTTCCCAGCCCACTCCTTTTTATCCTACAACCCGGATATCTAAACCAAACCCGGATCACATATCCTTATTATAACCCGGTCAACAGAGTCAAATAATAATAAAATAACCCACATCTTAACCCGCCCTTTTATCCCCAGTTACTATTCACCCATCCTCCCCAAATTTACCCTGCTCCCAGACAAAAACCAACTCACCCTTTAGTCCCCCCCCTGCGCCAAGACAACAAAACCTTACCTGTCTCCCCTCCACCGTGGCAATCCAAGGCACAAAAACACATCCAACGGCCAAGATTACTTGAAGTGGTCTCCAAGCAAAAAATCAAAGGCTGAGATTATTGATCCAGAAGCATCTGAGAAATCCTAGGATGCACACTCTTCGGCTATAAATGCCAGGCTCTCCTCAAAGCACAAGATTGTCCAATTTTTCATGTCTTAGAGAAATTTAGGCCATTTATTTATTGTTGTTTAATTTCAGTAATTTAGATTTAAAACCTTGTAATTCTGTTTTAAGTATTGTAACTCTCTCTTTTATTAATGCAATTGAAGTTTTCATTTTAAACCTTGTCGAATTTTCATTTTTAAGCACTTTTCTTGTTCCAAAGTAGTCTTTAAGCTACCATTAATGTTCTTATAAGCTCCTATAAGAACATTATGTATGCAATTGAAGTTTTCATTTTAAACCTTGTCGAATTTTCATTTTTAAGCACTTTTCTTGTTCCAAAGTAGTCTTTAAGCTTCCATTAATGTTCTTATAAGCTCCTATAAGCTTATTGTAGCTTTTGTTAAAGTAAATTTAGATCAATTCAGTTTTAATTCCAAAAACTTAAAAAAGTCAACAAAAGTCAACATAAGGTCAAATAAGCAATTTTGGATGATAAGCTAGCCATGGATGAGCTTATGGGTTTTACCAGCTTGTTTAATACAAGTTGGAGCTTGTAGATTGATTGTTCAACCCTGTTTTGAGCAACGGTTTGTGTAAGTTCTCATTTAAGTCCATTTTTAGTCTAACTGCTTAATAGCTTATTCTAAAGTGCTTAATTGCTTTATATCTGCTTATTAATACTCTTAGTTGTGATTTAGTTGCTTGCTTTTACTTCATTCTCATTTACTTCTAGTTTAGCTTATAATCTCAAAAACCCCCAAAAAAAAGCTTAATTTAGAATTAGCTTATTTAAGTGCTTATGCTTAGTTTATCAGTGTTCATTAGTGCTTGATAATCTTAGTTGATCATTTGTCTTTTCAAATTTAAGCTTATTTAGGTCTAGTCTAGTTTTAAAGATCAAAATAGCCCCATTAAGGGGGTGTTTGGCACAATCATAAAAAATGGGTCAAAATAGTTAATTACTATTCAAAGGTCATTTAGTCAACTTAGTTTAAGTCTAATTAAGTCCTTTTAGCTGAATTGTAGAGGTTTTAAGCTGTTTTGAATAGTTTTGAATGTTTTTGGTGGATTTCCAACTTTTTGGATTCATGACTGATTTTAATGAGCTTATTACTTAGGAATTAGATTTAGGACTTGTTTTTGCTTCTCATGAGTTCATTACAGTATATTAAGTGCATGTCTAAATGTTGGATTGATTTCATAAGGCTTCTGAGAAGATATGCTCATTTTTGTGATTTCTCCACATCAGTAGGTATTACAGCAAATCAGTCCTGATCTCTTTTTTTAAGGCCCTTTTTCTAGTGTTTAGACGAGGTATTAAGTGCTTATTTTTGTCATCATAGATATTTGGAAGTATGAATTTGATTTGCCTTAAGTTTTGGAGTTTGAGCTTATTATTTCATAGCTTTTTTTATAAGCTTAAAATCACCTCAGTAAGGCAAATTTACCCTGCATACCAGTAGCTTACTTGTTCCTTTTGATTATTTAAGAGCTTATTGGCTTTTCTTTTAGCTTAGTCTGATTTCCTTTGATTCATTTAGATTTTTGTTAGCTTAATTCAGCTTTTTCCAGTCCTCTTTTAGCTTAGGATTAGCTTATTAGCTTATTGCTTTTGAATTTAGCTCTTTTGTCAACTTCACCTACTGTTCTGTCCTTCTCTAGCTTATTCTGAGCTTTTTGTTAAGTTTCAAAAATAGTTACTTTTACAAAAAGAGCTTATTTTAATGTGCTTAATTAGATTTCAAAAAGAAAAAAATAAAATATATATATTATATATATATATATATATATATATATATATATATATAATATATATATATATATATATATATATATATATATATAGTTCACAAAAAGGAAGTCCATAGGTTCGAACCTGGGACCTCCCACACACACAGCCTCACACAAACAACACCCTAACCAATCTTGCCCTTGGGACTTTTCTGTCCCTTTTTGCTTCTTAATTCCTTTTAACCATTTTCTTTAGTCTTTAGCTTATTTTAAATATTAGCTTATAACTGCTTATTAGGATTTTCTTTTTCTTTCAATTTATTTTTCTTATAAACTTTATTACAGAAGTTAGTTTGTATAAAATTTTCAGAATTTTCCAAAAAGTTTTAGTATTTTTTTTTTTATCATTTAATTACCTTTATTTAGTTTTTAAATCATAATAAATAAATTATAAATAATAAAAAATTTCTTTTTTCTAAAATTTTATTTTATCAAATAGGACTTAGGAAAAATAGTTTTGCGTTTCTAGGACTAGTAATTCTTAGATTTAACCTTTTAGGCTCGGGATTAGCCCGGGAATTCGCGTTTTTAGTTTTTCTTTGTGTTTTTACTTACGTGTACTTCATATTATTATTCCAATTGCTTTCTTAGTTGTTTTTAGTTAAAATTTCATATTTGTAGTTTAAAAATCCAAAAATCTCACTTTTATCACTATTCATGACACGTTTCACGAACCGAAATCACATAATTCCATTCATCCTTCGACAGGGAAAACGACCCGGGTTTACATAATTCCTTGTAAATCCTTGGAGATATAATTGTAACGAATAAGTGGTCGAGTGGTAGTAGGCTCAAGAACACACACAATTGCACCAATTTTACCCAAAACACGTTCTAAATAACCCAAAACACTTGAAAGTACACCCCGATTACTTATAACTTCCACAAAATTTTGTGGATCTTGATTTTGAGCTTATGGCCATGGGTTTTGAGATGAAGGGGAGAAAATTTGATCTAAGTAAGTTTTGTGGATAAGTTGGATGTGTGAAATTGTTTGTATACTAATTAGGTATAAATACAAGATTTCATGAAATACTCCACTAACATTATAATACATAAAATATGTGTTTGTCCCTTTGTATTAGCTGTACACGGTTCATAGGAGAAGGGGATTTGATGTATCTTTGATCCTCGTTGGTGTATCGTGTGTTGGTTTGAGCTTAAATAGTTACCGTAAAGTCCCGGTTTAACGTTTTCGGACACGTATACACAAAATAAAGTTTTTATTGACGTTTCCTTCAGAAAAATAATAAAATATTATTATTTTTTCAAAAATGCATTTATTTGACTGCTACCTTATATACTGTGCTGTCGGTACACGTGTGGGGTTGCTTTTCAGTAATTACGAGAAAGCTCTTAGTAAATTATGAAACTTATCAGTAACTATCAGCAATGGAATAATTTATGATTACTGAAAAAAATAAACTTTTTCTGCAGTGACTGTAAGCTACAGTATGCGGGACAGCTCCCAAAAATGCACAAAAATACTCAGAAATATGCAAACGCGCATAGAAATGCTCAGCTTAAAAATAATAAATAACCATTTATTATTAATTAAAAATGTGAAAATTACCATTTTTCACAGTCTCCCCAGCTAATCGGGAAACCCGTCCCGGATTTCAATTTAAGTTACTCGTTGGATTCGAAAAGAGATGAGGATATTTTCGCTTGATTTCATCCTCTCGCTCCCACATGTACTCGGGGCCTCTGCGAGAGTTCCAACGGACCTTCACAATTGGGATACGAATCTGCTTTAGCCGTTTAACTTCCCGGTCCATGATTTCAATCGACTCCTCGATGAAATTCAGTTTCTCGTCAAGCTGAATCTCGTCCAAAGGAATGACGGCATTATCATCAGATAAGCACTTTTTCAAGTTGCTGACATGAAAGACGTCATGCACAGCGCTGAGCTCGGATGGCAGTTCGAGTCGGTAGGCTACCGGCCTAATGCTGGCAAGAATTTCGAAAGGTCCAATACAGCGAGTGTTCAGCTTACCACGCTTGCCAAATCTTATCACGCCTTTCCATGGCGAGACCTTTAACATCACTTTGTCACCCACTTGGAACTCAAGGGGTTTTTGCCTCTTGTCTGCATAGCTCTTTTGACGGTCACGAGCCGCTTGCATTCGGCTTTTGATCTGCACGATCTTATCAGTAGTCTCGTGGACTAGGTCTGGTCCAGTAAGTTGACTTTCTCTGACTTCCGCCCAACATATTGGCGATCTGAACTTACGACCATAAAGTGCCTCATACGGTGCAGCCTTAATGCTGGTGTGATAGCTGTTATTGTAGGAAATCTCGGCTAAAGGCAAATGCTTATCCCAGCCGTTCCCGAAGTCAATCACAATGCGTCTTGAAGCGACCTCCAGAAGTTAGATGTGAACCGGCTGTCTCGATCAGAGATAATAGAGACAGGCACACCATGCCTTGCGACAATTTTCTTTACATACAGTCGCGCAAGTTTGTCCATGCTATCATTCTCCTTTATAGGAAGGAAATGAGCTGATTTAGTGAGACGGTCAACGATCACCCAGATCGTGTCATAACCGTTCGTCGTCTTAGGCAGCTTAGTGATAAAATCCATAGTGATGCGCTCTCATTTCCATTCTGGGATTTCAGGTTGAACAAACAGACCGGATGGTCTCTGGTGTTCAGCCTTGACCTTCGAGCACGTTAAACATTTACTAACGTACTCAGCTATATCGGCCTTCATGTTTGTCACAACTCGTAATTTCAGGCCATTTTTCCGAACCTCGACAATTTACTATTCACGAGTTACTATTCATTTTTACTATTCACTGGCACTATTCATTCCAAAATTTTTATTTCATATTCTCGTAAGTTAAACTATTTTAATGATAACCCGAGATTTTGGCACTCGTCGGATAATTTCTGCAAGAATCACGAAGCCGTGTCCGAGACTTACTTTAAGGTTTAAACGTCATTTAGGCATCCTGATATGTCCAAACAACATTACCGACAAGAGAAAAATATGTTTTCCACCTTCCGTGACATTTTCATGAATTTAGGAATTTTAGGTTACCCGGTTTTAAGTTTTATGACTTTACGACTTACAGTTAGCAATTAACGGGACCAAAACTCACTCCGTAAGTCAAGATATGTATCCAACCTAGAATATCTAGATATTTTCTGAAAAATATCTAGATATTTTCTGAAAAATATCTAGATATTTCAAAAACCTAGTGAAATTACCATTTTACCCTTCCATCAAAATTACCAAAATGCCATTGGACTATAAAAAGACTAAACTAGCTTATTTTTAGGAAAAAAATCACAAATCCTCTCTCCCTTCCCTCTCTAGCTCACGGCACACCAAGAACATGGAGGAGATCCCATAATTTTTCCAAGATCGAGTGTTAGATTAGTCCCAAATACCTTCCTTGTTAGAGTTTTGCAATAAAAACTCCAAGGTTGTGGTCATTTTTCATCCTAGCTCACCAATCATCAAGTAAGCTTCAAGAACATCTTTCTAATCTTTTCATACTTTCAATCCATTGTTTTTCATGTTATATTGATGATTGATCATGCAAAATACGAGTTATCTATACCACTTTGTTCATTTTCATAATAAACCCTAGATCTATAAGTTTTATTAACATCCTTATGAGATCCTTGGTAGATTAGCAAGGTTGATGATGTTTAGGACCCCATGACACCCTAAGAAGATGTATGGTAGGATTTGGGATCATTTGAAGTTGTTTGGTTGGTTTTTGAACAAGTTAGCAACTAGGAAAACCAAGTTTTAACACTATTAGATAGTTGCTGTCTCATTTTGCAAAACGTGGGAAACTCAGGGGCTAGGGTGTAACTTTGGACCAAAGATTTAAAAAATACATTCCGAGACGAAACCGTGGCCGAAAGAATGGATAAAAACCGAGTTATAACGAAGGAGATACGAAGTTTTAAAGTTAGACAACACAAAAACTATTTTCTGAAAATAAGCTTGCTGTTTGCCGAACTTCAAGGGGCAAATCGAGGCGTTAGACGTGATCTAGGAGAGCCGAGCTACTGAAAACATGTTAGTTCATGTTATGACGAATCCGTGGATATAAAGAACATAGAAAACGGACTTATAACGACCAAGATATACACGTTTGAAAACCCGACGAAACTTAGTTAATTTTGACAGCTTCTAATAGCAAAATATATTCCAAGTGTAAAACAGTTTTCTTTCAAGTCACCATATTGCGAGCTATTTTCCCGTTGATCGAGTCACGTATGACCAAAACTCATAGGAGACGGCTGAGAGATTATGTTACAAGGATTTCAAAAACGACAAGTTTTATTACTAACTCTTAACGTGCAATATTTTGCGGCTAGCTTTGCGAGGCCGTTCAGTCATATTTTCACCAGTTGTAAAAGTAATATTTTGCGACGAAACTATTTTATTTGACAATAAAACATCAAACAAGGATCGTGGAGTGCCGTTTCAACATATTTACACGAAAAGTAGTTCATAACTTGCCGAGACGTCAAAAATGTAGTTTTCGACGATAAACGTTATTTTCAAAACTAACGAGTGGTATCGTTAACATACGTAATTGCATGAGTAGAATCATTTCATTTGCTTACCTTAGATCATATCATTCATATTAGGTCGCGGTTAGAGACCGAGCCTCATTCCAGCATATTCACTACTAGTATTGTTGCTATCGCATCAGGTGAGATTTCATAGCCCCTACTTTTATACGTTTTGAACTTTTGGGGGAGATACATGCTTAAATTACTTTTCTCGTTTATCTAATACATTTTGCATTGGTATGCAAGTCATCAATTCTATTTTGCATTGGTATGCAATTACGCTAATACATTTTGCATTGGTATGCAAGCACTCTGACACGTTTTGCATTGGTATGCAAGTTCTCTAATACATTTTGCATTGGTATGCAATTACGCTATTACATTGTGCATTGGTATGCAAGCACTCTGACACGTTTTGCATTGGTATGCAAGTACTCTAACCCATTTTGCATTGGTATGCAAGTACACTGATCATTTACGATATGATATGCTTTGATATACCTGTTCTAGACATACTATGTTGGCATTGGGTTGTAAACACACAGGTTGCAAGTCTTGAATGGGCGGGGCTTGGAACTGAGTGGATTTACAATGCCTATGCTGTGGAAACTTTCTCTAAACGCTTTTCAACTTATTTATAACAAACTCTATGAACTCACCAACCTCGTGTTGACACTTTAGCATGTATTTTCAGGTATTAAGCTATAGCACGCTACTGGAGGCTTTTGGCAGGGCATGGCATGGTCATAGAAGACTCTGATAAAACATTTGGGACCACTTAACTTATTTTATAGGCCAACTTCCGCACCACTTTTCATAATGTAAATTTAACACTTTTGACTTATCAAATGTATTCTAAATGATTGATGTGAAAACCGTTCTTTACACTTGTGTTGTGATACCAATTGAGTTGCACCCCAGTGGCATGTATGCTTCCGCTGGACCCGATTTTGGGGGTGTGACAGATTGGTATCAGAGCCTAGGCTATAGAGAATTGGGTAATTTTAAAACCTAAACTATAGCTACTTTTACGAAAACTTAACCCTATGACCGCCACGTGCCTGCCTGCCAAGCTGATGCCTCATTTGTGGTTTGTTGCTGACATATTTAATGAGATTTGTATCTTATTGCCAGATAGATTATACCCACTTACCCTCGTTGATTTCTATAATTGTATTCCATATAAGTATGCCCACATATCATGCAGGTCGCAGCGTTACACCTTTTCCCTTACGTAGTTTCATCATTCGACCTCAAGCCTGATCACCTGCCTTAGTCTTTTGAACCACCCTTTACATGTGAAGGACATGTATTATTATAACTAAGCTGAGTATTCCAAAATTCATTGAACCTCGGTGGAATATAGACTAGTCATCTATATTCGACCCGGGACAGTGGGACATAGCCTGACTACCTATGTTCGACTCAGAGATGAATTTTGCATTACTGAGAGTAGTTATAATGGAATTATGTCCGGATTGATTTGATCGGTGTAAGCAATTCCATAATCGAGCCAAATTTTCAAAAGACCTCCTACAAACCAGTTGTTCCCAGTTTGATCTAAGTGACAGTTCTTGTTTGATGAGTTGCGAGGATCAAACTGGAATCAAGTTGTTACCCGAGCCGATTCAGTTTAATCTCATGACAGTTCTTGTTTGATGAGTTGTGAGATTAAATTTGAATCGACAACCTCAAACCGATTTAGCCTAATCCCATGACAGTTCTTGTTTGATGAGTTGTGGGATTAAGTAAAAATCGGTTACCTAGAGGTCTTTTGAAGGTTATGCTCGATCATGGGAAAGTTTACCCCCATCAAACCCGACCATGAGAACGTACGTACGTAGAACGAGCGAGCTGAATTCAGGGACTGAATTCCTCTAACGGGTGGAGACTGTCACAACTCGTAATTTCAGGCCATTTTTCCGAACCTCGACAATTTACTATTCACGAGTTACTATTCATTTTTACTATTCACTGGCACTATTCATTCCAAAATTTTTATTTCATATTCTCGTAAGTTAAACTATTTTAATGATAACCCGAGATTTTGGCACTCGTCGGATAATTTCTGCAAGAATCACGAAGCCGTGTCCGAGACTTACTTTAAGGTTTAAACGTCATTTAGGCATCCCGATATGTCCAAACAACATTACCGACAAGAGAAAAATATGTTTTCCACCTTCCGTGACATTTTCATGAATTTAGGAATTTTAGGATACCCGGTTTTAAGTTTTATGACTTTACGACTTACAGTTAGCAATTAACGGGACCAAAACTCACTCCGTAAGTCAAGATATGTATCCAACCTAGAATATCTAGATATTTTCTGAAAAATATCTAGATATTTCAAAAACCTAGTGAAATTACCATTTTACCCTTCCATCAAAATTACCAAAATGCCATTGGACTATAAAAAGACTAAACTAGCTTATTTTTAGGAAAAAAATCACAAATCCTCTCTCCCTTCCCTCTCTAGCTCACGGCACACCAAGAACATGGAGGAGATCCCATAATTTTTCCAAGATCGAGTGTTAGATTAGTCCCAAATACCTTCCTTGTTAGAGTTTTGCAATAAAAACTCCAAGGTTGTGGTCATTTTTCATCCTAGCTCACCAATCATCAAGTAAGCTTCAAGAACATCTTTCTAATCTTTTCATACTTTCAATCATTGTTTTTCATGTTATGTTGATGATTGATCATGCAAAATACGAGTTATCTATACCACTTTGTTCATTTTCATAATAAACCCTAGATCTATAAGTTTTATTAACATCCTTATGAGATCCTTGGTAGATTAGCAAGGTTGATGATGTTTAGGACCCCATGACACCCTAAGAAGATGTACGGTAGGATTTGGGATCATTTGAAGTTGTTGTGGTTGGTTTTTGAACAAGTTAGCAACTAGGAAAACCAAGTTTTAACACTATTAGATAGTTGCTGTCCCATTTTTCAAAACGTGGGAAACTCAGGGGCTAGGGTGTAACTTTGGACCAAAGATTTAGAAAATACATTCCGAGACGAAACCGTGGCCGAAAGAATGGATAAAAACCGAGTTATAACGAAGGAGATACGAAGTTTTAAAGTTAGACAACACAAAAACTATTTTCTGAAAATAAGCTTGCTGTTTGCCGAACTTCAAGGGGCAAATCGAGGCGTTAGACGTGATCTAGGAGAGCCGAGCTACTGAAAACATGTTAGTTCATGTTATGACGAATCCGTGGATATAAAGAACATAGAAAACGGACTTATAACGACCAAGATATACACGTTTGAAAACCCGACGAAACTTAGTTAATTTTGACAGCTTCTAATAGCAAAATATATTCCAAGTGTAAAACAGTTTTCTTTCAAGTCACCATATTGCGAGCTATTTTCCGTTGATCGAGTCACGTATGACCAAAACTCATAGGAGACGGCTGAGAGATTATGTTACAAGGATTTCAAAAACGACAAGTTTTATTACTAACTCTTAACGTGCAATATTTTGCGGCTAGCTTTGCGAGGCCGTTCAGTCATATTTTCACCAGTTGTAAAAGTAATATTTTGCGACGAAACTATTTTATTTGACAATAAAACATCAAACAAGGATCGTGGAGTGCCGTTTCAACATATTTACACGAAAAGTAGTTCATAACTTGCCGAGACGTCAAAAATGTAGTTTTCGACGATAAACGTTATTTTCAAAACTAACGAGTGGTATCGTTAACATACGTAATTGCATGAGTAGAATCATTTCATTTGCTTACCTTAGATCATATCATTCATATTAGGTCGCGGTTAGAGACCGAGCCTCATTCCAGCATATTCACTACTAGTATTGTTGCTATCGCATCAGGTGAGATTTCATAGCCCCTACTTTTATACGTTTTGAACTTTTGGGGGAGATACATGCTTAAATTACTTTTCTCGTTTATCTAATACATTTTGCATTGGTATGCAAGTCATCAATTCTATTTTGCATTGGTATGCAATTACGCTAATACATTTTGCATTGGTATGCAAGCACTCTGACACGTTTTGCATTGGTATGCAAGTTCTCTAATACATTTTGCATTGGTATGCAATTACGCTATTACATTGTGCATTGGTATGCAAGCACTCTGACACGTTTTGCATTGGTATGCAAGTACTCTAACCCATTTTGCATTGGTATGCAAGTACACTGATCATTTACGATATGATATGCTTTGATATACCTGTTCTAGACATACTATGTTGGCATTGGGTTGTAAACACACAGGTTGCAAGTCTTGAATGGGCGGGGCTTGGAACTGAGTGGATTTACAATGCCTATGCTGTGGAAACTTTCTCTAAACGCTTTTCAACTTATTTATAACAAACTCTATGAACTCACCAACCTCGTGTTGACACTTTAGCATGTATTTTCAGGTATTAAGCTATAGCACGCTACTGGAGGCTTTTGGCAGGGCATGGCATGGTCATAGAAGACTCTGATAAAACATTTGGGACCGCTTAACTTATTTTATGGGCCAACTTCCGCACCACTTTTCATAATGTAAATTTAACACTTTTGACTTATCAAATGTATTCTAAATGATTGATGTGAAAACCGTTCTTTACACTTGTGTTGTGATACCAATTGAGTTGCACCCCAGTGGCATGTATGCTTCCGCTGGACCCGATTTTGGGGGTGTGACAGATTGGTATCAGAGCCTAGGCTATAGAGAATTGGGTAATTTTAAAACCTAAACTATAGCTACTTTTACGAAAACTTAACCCTATGACCGCCACGTGCCTGCCTGCCAAGCTGATGCCTCATTTGTGGTTTGTTGCTGACATATTTAATGAGATTTGTATCTTATTGCCAGATAGATTATACCCACTTACCCTCGTTGATTTCTATAATTGTATTCCATATAAGTATGCCCACATATCATGCAGGTCGCAGCGTTACACCTTTTCCCTTACGTAGTTTCATCATTCGACCTCAAGCCTGATCACCTGCCTTAGTCTTTTGAACCACCCTTTACATGTGAAGGACATGTATTATTATAACTAAGCTGAGTATTCCAAAATTCATTGAACCTCGGTGGAATATAGACTAGTCATCTATATTCGACCCGGGACAGTGGGACATAGCCTGACTACCTATGTTCGACTCAGAGATGAATTTTGCAATACTGAGAGTAGTTATAATGGAATTATTGCCGGATTGATTTGATCGGTGTAAGCAATTCCATAATCGAGCCAAATTTTCAAAAGACCTCCTACAAACCACTTGTTCCCAGTTTGATCTAAGTGACAGTTCTTGTTTGATGAGTTGCGAGGATCAAACTGGAATCAAGTTGTTACCCGAGCCGATTCAGTTTAATCTCATGACAGTTCTTGTTTGATGAGTTGTGAGATTAAATTTGAATCGACAACCTCAAACCGATTTAGCCTAATCCCATGACAGTTCTTGTTTGATGAGTTGTGGGATTAAGTAAAAATCGGTTACCTAGAGGTCTTTTGAAGGTTATGCTCGATCATGGGAAAGTTTACCCCCATCAAACCCGACCATGAGAACGTACGTACGTAGAACGAGCGAGCTGAATTCAGGGACTGAATTCCTCTAACGGGTGGAGACTGTCACAACTCGTAATTTCAGGCCATTTTTCCGAACCTCGACAATTTACTATTCACGAGTTACTATTCATTTTTACTATTCACTGGCACTATTCATTCCAAAATTTTTATTTCATATTCTCGTAAGTTAAACTATTTTAATGATAACCCGAGATTTTGGCACTCGTCGGATAATTTCTGCAAGAATCACGAAGCCGTGTCCGAGACTTACTTTAAGGTTTAAACGTCATTTAGGCATCCCGATATGTCCAAACAACATTACCGACAAGAGAAAAATATGTTTTCCACCTTCCGTGACATTTTCATGAATTTAGGAATTTTAGGATACCCGGTTTTAAGTTTTATGACTTTACGACTTACAGTTAGCAATTAACGGGACCAAAACTCACTCCGTAAGTCAAGATATGTATCCAACCTAGAATATCTAGATATTTTCTGAAAAATATCTAGATATTTCAAAAACCTAGTGAAATTACCATTTTACCCTTCCATCAAAATTACCAAAATGCCATTGGACTATAAAAAGACTAAACTAGCTTATTTTTAGGAAAAAAATCACAAATCCTCTCTCCCTTCCCTCTCTAGCTCACGGCACACCAAGAACATGGAGGAGATCCCATAATTGTTCCAAGATCGAGTGTTAGATTAGTCCCAAATACCTTCCTTGTTAGAGTTTTGCAATAAAAACTCCAAGGTTGTGGTCATTTTTCATCCTAGCTCACCAATCATCAAGTAAGCTTCAAGAACATCTTTCTAATCTTTTCATACTTTCAATCCATTGTTTTTCATGTTATATTGATGATTGATCATGCAAAATACGAGTTATCTATACCACTTTGTTCATTTTCATAATAAACCCTAGATCTATAAGTTTTATTAACATCCTTATGAGATCCTTGGTAGATTAGCAAGGTTGATGATGTTTAGGACCCCATGACACCCTAAGAAGATGTACGGTAGGATTTGGGATCATTTGAAGTTGTTTGGTTGGTTTTTGAACAAGTTAGCAACTAGGAAAACCAAGTTTTAACACTATTAGATAGTTGCTGTCCCATTTTGCAAAACGTGGGAAACTCAGGGGCTAGGGTGTAACTTTGGACCAAAGATTTAGAAAATACATTCCGAGACGAAACCGTGGCCGAAAGAATGGATAAAAACCGAGTTATAACGAAGGAGATACGAAGTTTTAAAGTTAGACAACACAAAAACTATTTTCTGAAAATAAGCTTGCTGTTTGCCGAACTTCAACGGGCAAATCGAGGCGTTAGACGTGATCTAGGAGAGCCGAGCTACTGAAAACATGTTAGTTCATGTTATGACGAATCCGTGGATATAAAGAACATAGAAAACGGACTTATAACGACCAAGATATACACGTTTGAAAACCCGACGAAACTTAGTTAATTTTGACAGCTTCTAATAGCAAAATATATTCCAAGTGTAAAACAGTTTTCTTTCAAGTCACCATATTGCGAGCTATTTTCCGTTGATCGAGTCACGTATGACCAAAACTCATAGGAGACGGCTGAGAGATTATGTTACAAGGATTTCAAAAACGACAAGTTTTATTACTAACTCTTAACGTGCAATATTTTGCGGCTAGCTTTGCGAGGCCGTTCAGTCATATTTTCACCAGTTGTAAAAGTAATATTTTGCGACGAAACTATTTTATTTGACAATAAAACATCAAACAAGGATCGTGGAGTGCCGTTTCAACATATTTACACGAAAAGTAGTTCATAACTTGCCGAGACGTCAAAAATGTAGTTTTCGACGATAAACGTTATTTTCAAAACTAACGAGTGGTATCGTTAACATACGTAATTGCATGAGTAGAATCATTTCATTTGCTTACCTTAGATCATATCATTCATATTAGGTCGCGGTTAGAGACCGAGCCTCATTCCAGCATATTCACTACTAGTATTGTTGCTATCGCATCAGGTGAGATTTCATAGCCCCTACTTTTATACGTTTTGAACTTTTGGGGGAGATACATGCTTAAATTACTTTTCTCGTTTATCTAATACATTTTGCATTGGTATGCAAGTCATCAATTCTATTTTGCATTGGTATGCAATTACGCTAATACATTTTGCATTGGTATGCAAGCACTCTGACACGTTTTGCATTGGTATGCAAGTTCTCTAATACATTTTGCATTGGTATGCAATTACGCTATTACATTGTGCATTGGTATGCAAGCACTCTGACACGTTTTGCATTGGTATGCAAGTACTCTAACCCATTTTGCATTGGTATGCAAGTACACTGATCATTTACGATATGATATGCTTTGATATACCTGTTCTAGACATACTATGTTGGCATTGGGTTGTAAACACACAGGTTGCAAGTCTTGAATGGGCGGGGCTTGGAACTGAGTGGATTTACAATGCCTATGCTGTGGAAACTTTCTCTAAACGCTTTTCAACTTATTTATAACAAACTCTATGAACTCACCAACCTCGTGTTGACACTTTAGCATGTATTTTCAGGTATTAAGCTATAGCACGCTACTGGAGGCTTTTGGCAGGGCATGGCATGGTCATAGAAGACTCTGATAAAACATTTGGGACCGCTTAACTTATTTTATGGGCCAACTTCCGCACCACTTTTCATAATGTAAATTTAACACTTTTGACTTATCAAATGTATTCTAAATGATTGATGTGAAAACCGTTCTTTACACTTGTGTTGTGATACCAATTGAGTTGCACCCCAGTGGCATGTATGCTTCCGCTGGACCCGATTTTGGGGGTGTGACAGATTGGTATCAGAGCCTAGGCTATAGAGAATTGGGTAATTTTAAAACCTAAACTATAGCTACTTTTACGAAAACTTAACCCTATGACCGCCACGTGCCTGCCTGCCAAGCTGATGCCTCATTTGTGGTTTGTTGCTGACATATTTAATGAGATTTGTATCTTATTGCCAGATAGATTATACCCACTTACCCTCGTTGATTTCTATAATTGTATTCCATATAAGTATGCCCACATATCATGCAGGTCGCAGCGTTACACCTTTTTCCTTACGTAGTTTCATCATTCGACCTCAAGCCTGATCACCTGCCTTAGTCTTTTGAACCACCCTTTACATGTGAAGGACATGTATTATTATAACTAAGCTGAGTATTCCAAAATTCATTGAACCTCGGTGGAATATAGACTAGTCATCTATATTCGACCCGGGACAGTGGGACATAGCCTGACTACCTATGTTCGACTCAGAGATGAATTTTGCAATACTGAGAGTAGTTATAATGGAATTATGTCCGGATTGATTTGATCGGTGTAAGCAATTCCATAATCGAGCCAAATTTTCAAAAGACCTCCTACAAACCACTTGTTCCCAGTTTGATCTAAGTGACAGTTCTTGTTTGATGAGTTGCGAGGATCAAACTGGAATCAAGTTGTTACCCGAGCCGATTCAGTTTAATCTCATGACAGTTCTTGTTTGATGAGTTGTGAGATTAAATTTGAATCGACAACCTCAAACCGATTTAGCCTAATCCCATGACAGTTCTTGTTTGATGAGTTGTGGGATTAAGTAAAAATCGGTTACCTAGAGGTCTTTTGAAGGTTATGCTCGATCATGGGAAAGTTTACCCCCATCAAACCCGACCATGAGAACGTACGTACGTAGAACGAGCGAGCTGAATTCAGGGACTGAATTCCTCTAACGGGTGGAGACTGTCACAACTCGTAATTTCAGGCCATTTTTCCGAACCTCGACAATTTACTATTCATGAGTTACTATTCATTTTTACTATTCACTGGCACTATTCATTCCAAAATTTTTATTTCATATTCTCGTAAGTTAAACTATTTTAATGATAACCCGAGATTTTGGCACTCGTCGGATAATTTCTGCAAGAATCACGAAGCCGTGTCCGAGACTTACTTTAAGGTTTAAACGTCATTTAGGCATCCCGATATGTCCAAACAACATTACCGACAAGAGAAAAATATGTTTTCCACCTTCCGTGACATTTTCATGAATTTAGGAATTTTAGGATACCCGGTTTTAAGTTTTATGACTTTACGACTTACAGTTAGCAATTAACGGGACCAAAACTCACTCCGTAAGTCAAGATATGTATCCAACCTAGAATATCTAGATATTTTCTGAAAAATATCTAGATATTTCAAAAACCTAGTGAAATTACCATTTTACCCTTCCATCAAAATTACCAAAATGCCATTGGACTATAAAAAGACTAAACTAGCTTATTTTTAGGAAAAAAATCACAAATCCTCTCTCCCTTCCCTCTCTAGCTCACGGCACACCAAGAACATGGAGGAGATCCCATAATTTTTCCAAGATCGAGTGTTAGATTAGTCCCAAATACCTTCCTTGTTAGAGTTTTGCAATAAAAACTCCAAGGTTGTGGTCATTTTTCATCCTAGCTCACCAATCATCAAGTAAGCTTCAAGAACATCTTTCTAATCTTTTCATACTTTCAATCCATTGTTTTTCATGTTATATTGATGATTGATCATGCAAAATACGAGTTATCTATACCACTTTGTTCATTTTCATAATAAACCCTAGATCTATAAGTTTTATTAACATCCTTATGAGATCCTTGGTAGATTAGCAAGGTTGATGATGTTTAGGACCCCATGACACCCTAAGAAGATGTACGGTAGGATTTGGGATCATTTGAAGTTGTTTGGTTGGTTTTTGAACAAGTTAGCAACTAGGAAAACCAAGTTTTAACACTATTAGATAGTTGCTGTCCCATTTTTCAAAACGTGGGAAACTCAGGGGCTAGGGTGTAACTTTGGACCAAAGATTTAGAAAATACATTCCGAGACGAAACCGTGGCCGAAAGAATGGATAAAAACCGAGTTATAACGAAGGAGATACGAAGTTTTAAAGTTAGACAACACAAAAACTATTTTCTGAAAATAAGCTTGCTGTTTGCCGAACTTCAAGGGGCAAATCGAGGCGTTAGACGTGATCTAGGAGAGCCGAGCTACTGAAAACATGTTAGTTCATGTTATGACGAATCCGTGGATATAAAGAACATAGAAAACGGACTTATAACGACCAAGATATACACGTTTGAAAACCCGACGAAACTTAGTTAATTTTGACAGCTTCTAATAGTAAAATATATTCCAAGTGTAAAACAGTTTTCTTTCAAGTCACCATATTGCGAGCTATTTTCCGTTGATCGAGTCACGTATGACCAAAACTCATAGGAGACGGCTGAGAGATTATGTTACAAGGATTTCAAAAACGACAAGTTTTATTACTAACTCTTAACGTGCAATATTTTGCGGCTAGCTTTGCGAGGCCGTTCAGTCATATTTTCACCAGTTGTAAAAGTAATATTTTGCGACGAAACTATTTTATTTGACAATAAAACATCAAACAAGGATCGTGGAGTGCCGTTTCAACATATTTACACGAAAAGTAGTTCATAACTTGCCGAGACGTCAAAAATGTAGTTTTCGACGATAAACGTTATTTTCAAAACTAACGAGTGGTATCGTTAACATACGTAATTGCATGAGTAGAATCATTTCATTTGCTTACCTTAGATCATATCATTCATATTAGGTCGCGGTTAGAGACCGAGCCTCATTCCAGCATATTCACTACTAGTATTGTTGCTATCGCATCAGGTGAGATTTCATAGCCCCTACTTTTATACGTTTTGAACTTTTGGGGGAGATACATGCTTAAATTACTTTTCTCGTTTATGTAATACATTTTGCATTGGTATGCAAGTCATCAATTCTATTTTGCATTGGTATGCAATTACGCTAATACATTTTGCATTGGTATGCAAGCACTCTGACACGTTTTGCATTGGTATGCAAGTTCTCTAATACATTTTGCATTGGTATGCAATTACGCTATTACATTGTGCATTGGTATGCAAGCACTCTGACACGTTTTGCATTGGTATGCAAGTACTCTAACCCATTTTGCATTGGTATGCAAGTACACTGATCATTTACGATATGATATGCTTTGATATACCTGTTCTAGACATACTATGTTGGCATTGGGTTGTAAACACACAGGTTGCAAGTCTTGAATGGGCGGGGCTTGGAACTGAGTGGATTTACAATGCCTATGCTGTGGAAACTTTCTCTAAACGCTTTGCAACTTATTTATAACAAACTCTATGAACTCACCAACCTCGTATTGACACTTTAGCATGTATTTTCAGGTATTAAGCTATAGCACGCTACTGGAGGCTTTTGGCAGGGCATGGCATGGTCATAGAAGACTCTGATAAAACATTTGGGACCGCTTAACTTATTTTATGGGCCAACTTCCGCACCACTTTTCATAATGTAAATTTAACACTTTTGACTTATCAAATGTATTCTAAATGATTAATGTGAAAACCGTTCTTTACACTTGTGTTGTGATACCAATTGAGTTGCACCCCAGTGGCTGTATGCTTCCGCTGGACCCGATTTTGGGGGTGTGACAATGTTCGGCCACCAATATAACTTCTTCAAATCTAAGTACATCTTGTCGGATCCTGGATGGATGGAGTATTTGTATTTGTGGGATTCATGCATAATCAACTCACGAATTCCTCTATATAGCGGGATCCAACTCCTGTCTCCATAACACAAAACTCCATCGGATCTTTTTACGAAGCCATTCTCACTCTCTGGCATTCCGTAAATTTTCTCATGTGGTCGGTTTTCATCCTTGAGTGCCTCACCCTGAGCCTCAATAATTTTCGTTGGAAGCGGCGAACTGATCATCATCCCTAACGATCTGACTCTGAGGGGTTTGATCCGCTCTTTTCTGCTGAGGGCGTTGGCGACCACATTTGCCTTGCCTGGGTGGTAACGGATCTCACAATCGTAGTCGCTAAGTAATTCCAACCATCGGCGCTGTCTCATGTTCAGCTCCTTTTGGTTTAAGATGTGCTGTAGACTTTTGTGGTCGGTATACACCACACACTTAGTGCCATAAATATAGTGCCTCCAAATTCTAAGAGCAAACACGAATGATCCTAATTCTAGGTCATGGGTTGTGTAGTTTTTCTCATGGGTTTTCAGCTGTCGAGAAGCGTATGCTATCACCTTCTCTCTCTGCATTAGCACGGCTCACAAACCTTTATGTGAAGCGTCACAATACACAACAAAATCCTCACTACCCTTAGGTAAAGCCAAAATAGGTACACTACGCAATCTTTCCTTAAGGAGTTGAAAAGCTTCCTCCTCCTTATCTCCCCAGTCGTATTTCACATTCTTTTTTGTCAATTTCGTCAATGGCTTAGCTATCTTAGAAAAACCTTCAATAAACCTTCGGTAATAGTCGGCAAGTCCTAAAAATTGTCGTATTTCAGTGGGAGTTGTGGGTGTTTCCCAATCCTTTATTGCCTCAATCTTGGCGGGATCCACGTGAATGCCTTGGCTATCTATCACGTGACCCAGAAACTGCACAGTCGATATCCAGAATTCACACTTCGAAATATTCGCATATAACTCCTCCTTTTTCAATAATTCCAAAATTAGCTTGAGGTGTTCCTCATGCTCTTTCTCATTCTTGGAATATATTAGGATATCGTCAATGAATACTATCACGAATTTATCCAAATACGGCTTACACACCCGATTCGTGAGATCCATGAACACAGTTGGTGCGTTAGTCAAGCCAAATGGCATAACTTGGAATTCGTAATGGCCATATCGGGTTCGGAATGCGGTCTTCGGGATATCCTCTTCCCGGACTCGGAGTTGGTGATAACCTGATCTCAGGTCTATCTTAGAGTAAACTGATGAACCATGTAATTGATCAAATAAATCGTCGATTCTCAGGAGTGGGTACCTATTCTTGATGGTTAGCTTATTCAATTCCCGATAGTCAATACACATCCTGAAGGATCAATCCTTCTTCTTAACAAACAAGACTGGAGCTCCCCAAGGCGAAGAACTCGGTCTGATAAAACATTTTCCTGACAGTTCAGCTAACTGATCAGACAACTCCTGTAACTCCGTCGATGCTAGCCGATAGGGTGCTCGCGCTACAGGCGCGGCTCTTGGCACCAAATCGATTTGAAATTCGATTTTTCTGGCCGGTGGGAGTCCAGGTAGGTCTTCTGGAAAAACTTCCAGGAAATCCCTTACGATTGGCACGTCTTCCAATCGTTTCTCTCCGAACTCCTTTTCTTTTTTCTCAGTAACATGAGCTAGAAAGAGGTGGCATCCTTTCTCAATGCACTTCTGCACCTTCGTACATGAGATGATACTTAACCTTGACGAACGCGCACGATCACTCTGATCTCCTTCAATTATCAAAAACTCGTTCCCATAGGGTATTCTGACGATCTTTTCATCACAGATGATGACGGCATGATATTTCGATAGCCAATCCATCCCTATGATGACGTCAAAACTACCCAACTCTACTGGCATAAGGTCGATGTTGAATGGGTGGTTTAATAAATTTAGAGTGCAACCCCTTATAATGGTATCTACTCTTTCTAGGTTTCAATTAGCTAATTCTACGTTGAAGACATTGTCTAAGGTGGTTGGAGCTATATCAATTAAAGGACTAAAATCATTCGACACAAAACTTCTATCTGCTCCCGTTTCGAATAATACTGAAGCATAACGATTATTTAAAAGAAACGTACCCGTCACCACGTTCGGGTCATCCTGGGCTTCCCTTCTGCCCACGGTATAAACTCTTCCACGGGCTCCTCCTCCATTGCCCTGGTTTCGATTGTTGACTACTGCTACCTGGTTACCTGGTCCACCACCATTTCCCTGATTTCGGGGCTTGTTGCACTCATTTCGGTAATGACCCTTTTCACCGCACCCAAAGCAGATGACTTCCGCCCTACGATTGTTGATAGAACTTATGTACGCCATCATCAAATAAGTTCTTGGACCGTTTTGGACTCTAGGTTGTTTAGACCTTGATCTAGGATAAACAATAAGCATAATAACAATGATTATAACATGCAGCGGAATAATTAAAACATCAATTGTTATTGAACAAGGTTTTTCTTCTATAATACTCCACGCATTAAATATTATTTTATCAGAATAATACGGTTACACTAATTTGTAACAGGAATCAAGTGATTCTTGAAGCGACTAACAACTAATCCTAGGCGTTTACATCTCACGCCCTAGAACACACACACACCCCTTTAGACTACATTGTGGAAGACATATGATAAAAACCTATACCCTTGATCTCTTTATATAATAGAGATTTTAGGGTTTACAAAAGATAGATACTAAAAATAAAATATTACAACGAAATCTTTTCTTTCTTTTGAACTTTTATCTTTTGTCACTTTAAGCCCCTTTTGTTTCATTCTTATATTTATTTTGTCTCATCAAATCAAGAATCCCAACAATCTTCCCCTATTTGATGATGACAAAACAAACAAAGTCGTGTACGAACTTCCCTAGACGAAGTAGAGAAGTTGAGATGTAATCATCTCCCTGAATGAAACAATCTTGTCTTCCCCTTAAACCATGCCAATCATCAAGGATCTTCAAGCTGCAATCTTCAAAATATTCTTCCCCTTTTTGTCATGATCAATAGGGGACTAAAGTATGCAACTTTGATCTTCATAATCACGAGCTAGTACCATACATCCAACTTAGTCTCCCAATATCTTGAATCGCCCTCCATAAATGAACACCAAAATGCTTTCTTTTATAAATGAATCCAAGACAGAAAAATCCCAAATCTTCAGTAAAAATACCAACGAGCAATCATGAAAACCTTCCCCTCGAATGATGCATGTAGTAACCATAAGAACTTGTCAAATAACTAACCAACAATAATAACAAACACCATGTTGTACCATCCATGAATGAGCATCCTAGTGTTGCATTAGGTTTGAAAGATAACAACAATAATATACAATATCAAGCTGTAGTAAACAATATAAACAGTTCTTTGGTAAAGCAGTAGAAATCATGTAGAAAAAGTAACGACCTCCAATTAGTGTTAACATGATTACTACTTCAACAAACTCTCCTGTATGTGTCATCCAATATCCATGTGTGTGTCTCAAATCTCCAATCAATCATATGTACTTCCCGTTACTGTTTGTAAATCATGCAACTATATCGAACCATAAAACTCTTTATGTGTCGCCATAAATCATTTAAACGCAGCAGTAGGAATTACAATGAGCAGTAGTATCATAACGCTAGCAGTAGAAACTACACCAACTAGCAACAGAATTAACCTTACGCGCAGCAGCAAAAAAAAAATCAACGTACCAGTAGAAACGCATAGGTAGCAACAGTATTCAATAAAGAGTAGTATAATCATATAATGGTTCTGTTGACTTTTAAAAACAATTTCCTTCATATAATAATCAACAGTACCAATCTTCAACCAATCACAAATCCTCAAACAAATAAACCATTCACTCAACTGATCAATTTATAATTTATACTATACTCAACCGACCAATTAAATGAATTGATAGCAGCAGCAACATCCAATCACCAATTAATATCCACAGTCCCACTTCAATTAATAATAATACGAGGTAACACAAAACACGTTCGGTAGTATCAGATTTGATAATTCAATTTGTACTACATGACAAACCCAATAAGTATGCCACTGACGTTCATCATTAAAACAGTACGAGGATAGAATAATTCATTCTCATTCACTTCAAAAGACGCCAGTCAGAATTAATATACTACCGACCTTCGCATGTGACAACTATTATAATAATTCATTCTTAACGATAGCTAAGACGACAAATTAAATTTGATGTAATGTTTTTACCTTTGTCGCCAAGTATTTTGTTATCACAGCAGCAGCAAACAAAAAAAAATACGAACCCCTATATCAATGCTGCTTTCTTCCAACGACCATAAAACCTTGTAAAATCCCTAGATCGAGAGCCCCCCTCTCTGATACCAATTGATAGAACTTATGTATGCCATCATCAAATAAGTTATTGGACGGTTTTGGACTCTAGGTTGTTTAGACCTTGATCTAGGATAAACAATAAGCATAATAACAATGATTATAACATGCAGCGGAATAATTAAAACATCAATTGTTATTGAACTAGGTTTTTCTTCTATAACACTCCATGCCTCAAATATTATTTGATCAGAATAATACGGTTACACTAATTTGTAACAGGAATCAAGTGATTCTTGAAGCTGCTAACAACTAATCCTAGGCGTTTACATCTCACGCCCTAGAAGACACACACACACACCTTTAGACTACATTGTGGAAGACATATGATAAAAACCTATACCCTTGATCTCTTTATATAATAGAGATTTTAGGGTTTACAAAAGATATATACTAAAAATAAAAGATTACAACGAAATCTTTTCTTTCTTTTGAACTTTTATCTTTTGTCACTTTAAGCCCCTTTTGTTTCATTCTTATATTTATTTTGTCTCATCAAATCAAGAATCCCAACAATTGTGGGGTGGTGCTGCTTGAGTGGTAGCTAGGAGTGTTGCCCTACAGTTCGTTTCCATGTGTCCTACTTTCTGGCAGTTGTGACATTTTACTGTGCACTGTCCCTTGTGATGTAACTTACAGCGGTCACAAAGAGGTGCATTCCTATCAAACCCCCTCTTATCACCTGAACCAGCTGCATAAGCTTTGGCTACATCCTGCCTTTTGTTCTGAGAGTTGCTGTTACTACCCTTCGAGTGATCTTCCCACTTCCTCTTATGGTCAGCACTCTTTTCTGGGACATCCTCCAGTTCCTGATCCATCAACTTGTTTGTTATCTCCATGGTTTCATGAAGATCTGCAGCTCTCAAGGTAGTCACATCACCTCTTACGGACTTCGGTAAACCACCGATATACCTCTCAATCAACCTTGTCTCAGTCTGAACTATTTCAGGACATAGCAAAGCCAGCTCCTGAAATCTCTGGTTGTAAGCAGCCATGTTGTTGTTTTGCACCTTCAAATTCCAAAATTCTATCTCCAACTTCTTGACCTCATTTCGTGGGCAATATTTGCTAAGCACTAATTCCTTAAAGTCATCCAACGAGATAGCATAAGCAACATCCATGTTGGCAGATTTCATGTAGTTGTTCTACCAGGTCAAAGCGGCATCCATGAAAGTGAAAGACGCATACTTGACCTTGTCGTCATCATTACAACCACTAATGCAAAACACGGTTTCCAGCTTCTCAATCCATCTAGTCAGGCCAACGACTCCCTCTGTTCCTCTGAAACCTCCAACCATATTCTTTTGGAATTCGGAGTATGTGCAACCATGGCTGTTGGTCACTGGCCTTGACGTTCCGGTGTTGGTGGTTGAATTGTTTGCAGCTGCGAGAGCGGCGACCACACGATCAGTAATGAGCTAATCTAGAGTTGCTTGATTCACCACAGGTGGATTTGTCGCGGCCCTAGTTGGGGCAACATTCTCAGTAACTTGGCCATGTGCGGCTCTTTCCGGGGCAGCATTCTCAGCACTCCTTCCCCTTACTGTCCTAGTTGGGGTAGGTGTGTTAGCGGTTTGTCCTCGTGTGACTCTGGTTAACTTTTGTTTAGGTGCCATTTATCTGCATCACAAGAAGATGACGATAAATGAGATCTTGATTATAGAAGGAAGGTTTCATATGAATATATGGATAGTGCAAACAGAATGCAAGAATAAAGTCAACCACAGAGGAAAAATGAACAATCGAATAGGAAACCAAGCTTGTTATACATATATCGAAAGAATAGAGGTTTACAAAATTACAAGCATGGCTAAAAGTTAGTGCTGGAATACTAAATGAAAACTAATCAACCTAACGGAATACATCATCAACTACAACTACTCTAGGCTCGGTCACTATCTAGGCGTAACTGCTCAAATGCTAGAGTCATTCCTCTAATGGTAGTCTCCAACTGACTAATACGGTCTCTCAACTCTTGATTCTCTCTCATCATAGCTTCAATCGTATACTCTGCAGTCATAATCCTCTGCCACTGAGTACGATCAACACCTCTAGCTCTCCTCAACATTCCCTGCATCCTGGTCTGGCCTCTGCCCAAACCAATAGCCCTAAAGTCCAAGTTCCTAAGTTCTCTACCATGCAATCTCTCCAAGGCATCCAATCTAGCTCTCAGTCTGATCATCACACGTCGGTCAGAATACATCTCCTCAAACAACACACAAGCAACCCTGTCAACAGTCCCAATCCTCCTCTCAATACTCTGAATACGGTCAGACTGCTCTAACCTCTCGATCTGGTCTGAGTGTACATCAAGTAGACTGGCCCGATTCGCCAGCTGAATCCATATCTGCTCCATGTTAGTGGGTTCCTCGAGCTCTGCAAGTGGAGAAACCACTGGTGACGGAAGTGGAGTAGTTATTGGAGATGGAGGTGGTATGAACGAAGGAGATGATGGAGTGTACTCCGGGCTAGCTGCACGTACACCCGTGCTGATATCACAAGCAATATCCATCCACTGACTGTCACTCACATCCTGTATCTGTGCAGCCCTAGAGCTCTGCCCTATCTTAAATATACCATGCACATCCTCCATGATGCCCTTACCATCCCGTGGCATCGTCACCTGATCCAAATCCATAGGTGAATCTCTGTCCCTGTCATAATCTGCACAAATGGGAGTGTGCTCAATAGGTGTTGTCACTGCTGGGGTAGGCTCTACCTGAACCTGCTCTGGATCCTCCACTGGATCCTCATCCTCATCCGAATATGACTCAACAGAACTCCTAAGTCTCTGACTGGGAGGGGAATGGTTTGGAGATGACATGGGTGACTGAGATGGTGATGAAATAGGGGTACCCGGGTAGCCATAACGGGTCCTCCTCTGAGATGATGAACCTAGCAAATCTGAGAATCGCAGACAGTATCCAGAATATACCGACATACGAGCAGTGCATCGGCTGATTGGTGGGGTAGCCTGAGCATGCTGGGTGATAGTGTAAAGCTGGGCTGGAGATGAGCGATGAGCTGAAGTGTAGCGGGGTAAATATGGTGAGGTAGACACTAGAGTAGTGTGTGTATGCTGAGCTGGAATGGGTGGCTGAACAGCGGCTCTGACAACCTCCATCAACGGGTCATCTACAAATGGAACTGTTCGTCGCAACGGAGAAGTGTGTCCAGCAGCAGATACCTCATCATGTGCATCGAAAGGGATAGACATAGTCTGTGACAAATACGGTGCGGCATGTGTAAGTATATAGAAAATACTTATACCATATATGTTAAGTAAAATACTCAAATAGCATAGTATAACACTTAATCATATAAAGCAATAACGCTCAAATCATAGCAAACTAAGCTGGCAGGCATCTGGCGGTCATAAGGAAAAGTTTTTCATAAATCGGTTATAGTTTAAGGTTTTTATAAACCTAGTTCTCTATAACCTAGGCTCTGAATACCAATCTGTAACACCCCCAAAATCAAAATATTGCGGAAGCATACACTTTGGGTGCTACTAAATCGATAATCACAACACAAGATATAGAGAACGGATTAAAAATCCGTTTTAAAATACATTACATATTCAAAGTCATATTGTCATACATCAAATTTAGTTCAAATAAAAATGTAGCCCATTTAACAAAGCGGTCCCAAATTTCAGAGTTAACGCAACACTAAAAACATTTCAAACAAATTTTATTACCATCGCCATGCCCTGCCTTCTGTAAACACACCTGAGTTTCCTGAGAAAAACATGCTAAAAGTCAGCCAACGCTGGTGAGTTCATAGGTTTAAAGTAAATATGTAACACCCCAACCCGACAAGGGTAAAGAGGTCACAAATACATGGTTTCATATCAGATACAAGCATTCAAGAAATAAAATAGCGGAAGCCTTTACATTAGAATCCAAAGGAAAATAAGTCAACACGACTTATATCAAGTGCAAGACAGAAATAACGAAGTATAAAACAGAATCCAAAATGCCCAAACAATGGCATAACAGAAATAATATCCAAATGGTCACACTAGAATGACAAGGTCTAAACTTCACACAAGTTGCTCTCATCCCAAAGCCAAACCCAGCTTCCTAGCTTAAAAACCTGCCGCACACGAAAAGAAAACGTGCGGCTGAGCTTAAAAAGCCCAGTGAACAGATATAACGGAAACAAAGCAGTAATAACGTATAGAGAAGTGAAAGATACAATACCAGGATGACATGAGTCAGGAAGGGATATACAAAAGTTATATAGAAATATCAGGAATCATGAAACAGATATCAAAGTCAAAGTAAACAAATAACCCATCACATCCCAAGTCATCCAAGTCTAGTCCAGTATCACGTCCAAAACGCCAAGTCAAGAATCAAAGTAAACAAACCAGAAATCCAAGTCAAATCATGTCAAGTCAAATCTCAAGATAACCAAATTAAAATATTCCACAAGTCCAGGTCTAATCAGATCAGATCACATGGCAAGTCATATATCAATTATAGCACATATGGAACAAGTAATGGCAATAAAGGTTAAGGTGTAGGGTGACAGAAATCCTCTACGAGCCCGAACCAAATCACATATCGAACCAGATCACATATCAGGATACCAAGGTGTACGGAGGGGTGACCTCGTACCAAGAAATGAGGGGATACCTCCAAGGGTTGGAGTCATGAGCTCCCAAGGGTGTGAAAGACGTGTATCGCACACACCATCAGTCACCAAGATATACAAGTACAAGCAAATCAAGACACGACTAGGATGCATCCATACGCCCCTGCAGGCTACAAGGTCTTCCACTACATAATAAATCAGAAACAAGAGTCCGGGGACGGGGCAAGACATCACTTCCTTGCCCTAAAGTCAAGCCATCGGTGCATCAATGACAGGGACATGAAACCCTCATGCCTAGTAGATGGCTCGTAGTCTCAAACTATGGGTCAGGGTCATGTATCAAGTCTAAGGTGTCAAATCACAGGGTTCAGGTCTCAGGGTTCACATAAGGTTCACATTAGACACATATCAGGATCATATCAAGGTTCACATCAAGAATCAAGACAGGAGACAAATACAGGGTTCATAATCAGGAGGTCAAACATCAAGGTTCAAATACTAGAGGTCAATATCAAATATCAGAGGGTCACATATCTGGAGATCAAATATCAGGGGATCAAACATTAGGAGAGCAAGTATCAAAATCAGAAGGTTCATAACAATTTATTCAAGGTTCATAACAAAGGTTTTTATTTAAAAGCTCATATCATAGTTTCAAAAGAAATCCTTTAAAATGGTCTTTATAAAAATGATCTCAAAAAGCAGTTTTCATAAGATAAGTCACATGTAATTTAAAAGAGTTTTGTACATTCAGTTATAAAATCTAATGAACCTTCAATGTAGCCTAGAGTCACAACTATCCAGATTACCAAGTGATGAACAGGTTGGTCCAAGTATCAAAATAAAATAACATGGTTCATGACAAGGTCCAGAACAAAGTAACCTAAGCAAAGTTCAAATCAAAGAATCAAGACAAGAGTTTCAACACAAAATCAGGACAAGAGCTTCAAACAATTTATCAAGACAAAGGTTCAAACAAGGAATCAATTAAGATTCACAATATCATATAAGAACAAACAGGATTCACAAATAAGAACATAACCAAGAGTCAGAAATCAGGAAAGTGAGACGAAGGCACCCTATACAATGAGGGCAGAATATCTGTACCTTTATTAGCAAGCTAAAACAAAAGCAATCACTGACAGAAAGCCAAATCAGTTCCTCCTCGAACCTAAAGGAGTAGAAGAATAGAATTACAAACGGTTCCTTATAACTTCCATTTTAAGTAACATTCCATTTTAGGCAGGTTTCCTTCTTTGGCAAGTTCCATACTTTAGGGTTTCAAATGTAATTCTTCCAAAGTTAAAGGTCAAACATGTAATTACCACATTCATTCTTTTTAATCCTTCATTTATTCAGAATGTAAGACTTCAATACTCCAGGTTTACCAAAATTACACTTTATACCCCTTAGTCTACAAAATTTCCATTTAAACCCCTTAATTCATAATCTTACACTTGAAATCCTTAATTCATAATTCATAATCTTACACTTGAAATCCTTATCTTATCCATAATTACCAAACATGCCTCATATTTTATCAAAATACAGTATGACACATCAGATTTACTTATTGTACAAATCCAGCCCCTCAAGTTTCAGAAATTACACATTTAGTCCCTTAAGTTTACAAAACTTATAAGTTAAATCATAATTCCATATTAATTACATATTAAGCCCATAAATACTCAAATTTACCCAAAACACTTTTAATATCATTATTTATTCAGGAAAACCTCAACTTTCCAGAATTTACACTTTTAGTCCCTTTAGTTTAATTAATTACCAATCATACCCTTTAATTACCATTTATTTATTTTCTTGCAATATTTACACATAAGGACCCCATATTATAATTTTTACCCATTCTCCCAGATCTAGGATGACTTATAAAAATGACCCACAAGTTTGGAAAATTACCAAACACACCCTTCTTAATAAATTTCCAAATCGTATATACTTTTTAAAATGAAATTACAAGCCCTAATTAAACCAATCATTAAGCCATCATTTGAACCTCATTATAACATCATTAGAAGACCAGAACCAAACTCTAATCAGAAAACCTAGATCGATTACCTTTTTATTTCTTTTTCTATCTTTATTTTCTAAAACCCGGTTTGACAAACAATTCCCCATAATTCGCATAAGCTTCCTAAATTCAAACCAACATTTTTCCCAGGTTATAAGATGTATATAGAACTCATAAAAATTATAAAACCAACTCAAAAAAATCGCATAGAATATATTTGATTTTAGGTATGTTTTAAACCCCAATAATTACAACGACTCATCTAGGCCTCAATAAATCATTCCATCATTTTTCCCAGATCATACACATCATATTAGGTCTAAATAAAATAAATATGGCACCCAGAAAATTCGTAACACATATTTTGGAATTTACGTGTGCTTTAACCCATATAATTCAAAGCGACTTAAAAACTTTGCATGATTCGAATTAAACAATTTTCTTAAGTCTTATATGATGTAAGTAACCAGTGAAAAATATTAGATTAATTTTAGAACATATGAAAACAAGGTTCACGAATTATACCTCTCGGATGGGAAAATACGACAAGAAAAATGACCACGACCAAACCAGCGACTCTACTAACCCAAGCCCATTTTTCTCAGCCTCCTTAGATGATGAACAACCCCAGAAAAATGCTAGCACACCTCCAGAATTTCGTATGGATCGATTGTGAATTTTGTGAGTGTTTTTGATATTATCGCTAAGGTTTAAAAGAAACAAATGGAAGATTAAATTTAAAAGGGGCTAAGCCGTGACTTGGGGAGGAAAAATAGGCCATTCACACGTTATTATGGCTGGACAAAATCAGAGATTAAATTTTTATATAGTTTCCTTTTTAAATTTTGTGATTATCTTTATTTATACAATTTTTTTAAAAATCAAAACAAATAAATAATAGACAATTTCGGTTTTTATATTATACGAAGGTGTAATAATAAAATTTTGCTCCATAAATTTACTTGCTTCATTTTTGGTTCATTTTCAGATGTTTGGAATCGTTTCAGAATTTTTATTTATGATTTCATTAGGCTTTAGGGGTAATTTAGTCATTTTACAAGTTCTCAGAATTTCAGGTGTTACAATTTCTTCCCCACTAACAAAAAAAATAATTTCGTCCTCGAAATTTGCAGAAAGCAGAATGGAAAATAGAGCAGAAAACAAAACAAAGACATACCAGATGCCTTATCGGTATGGTCACGAGAGAGCATGAAAACACGACCGGTACTAGGAATAGGAGAAGGAGGACCAAGATATTTCTCAAGTGGTTCCGGATTTCGCCTAGGACAGTCCTTCAACTTATGCTCCTTAGAGCCACATTCAAAACAAGCGCCCGAAGTCGTACGACAAAATCCCGTATGGTTCTTCCCACATTGAGGACAACCAACTGATCCCTGCTGAGCTTTCGAAGGACAATCTTTCAACCTATGTTCCCTAGAACCACATTCAAAACAAGCACCCGAAGTTGTACGACAGAATCCCGTATGATTCTTCCCACACTGAGGACAACTAGCTGACCCCTGACTGTCGCTGCGCCCCCGACGTTCGCCATCCTGCCTAGAAGCTGACCTTGAATCCCGACCTCGCTGCTCATGACCACGGTCCGCCCGATCTCGTGATTCCAAACCCCTACTAGATTGCCCCTTCTGCTCGAAATTCTGGTCCCGATGACTCTTATAATCCCTACTCTGGTCTAGCTGACTCTGTCCCCTGGAATGTACTCGATTACCGTCCCTATCCCGCTTATTAAAATCCCTGTCCGCATGTAACAACTCGATGTTACGCGCGGCGTCCTGAACTCCAGCCACATCCTCAAACGGAGTGTTAACAATCCGGTCTAACACCCACCTCTTTAAAGCCCATTTGAAATGACGAGCCTGCCGCATAGCATCACCAGTGACCTCTGGTCCAACGAAACTGGCCAGACGCAGAAACCGTTGCATAAACTCTCCTGACGACTCCTGATCACCCTGACGAATCGACCCGTATTCCCTTTCATACCTTAGCTGCTCCGACATATGAATATACTGTCTATAAAACACCTCGATGAAATCCGCCCACGAACAAGTCTCAGCAAAATCATCCCCTTTCGCCTGAACAAGAGCAACCCACCAATTTTGGGCATCACCTTCAAATTTGAATGTGGCCAACCGAGTTTTAAACTCGTCAGCACATCCCAGAACACGAAACAACTTCTCGATGTGTGTGATCCAGTCCTCCGCTTCATGGGGAGTAGCAGCGGACCTGAAAGAGAGAGGCTTAAGCTTGTTGAACCTCTCGATCCACACGTGGATACCAGCTGGGGGAGCAGCGGGTGGAGCAGTGGGTGGAGTAGTGGGTGGAGCACCGCCACCACCACCACCAGAAGAACTTGCCCCATTCCTGATATTATTGGTGACTTCAGTCACCACTCGAGGAATAGCAGCAGCCACAGCAGCGGCTATCATAGCCTCAAAATCAGGGCCATCATCCCCATTAGTGTATTGAGTAAAGCGCGTATTCACCATCTGAACGATCACAAAAAGATTAGCAACTCAGGTAGAATATGACAGAGCAGATCAAGAATATATGATAGAGTAAAACAGGAAAAAGAGAGTGCGCGAAAGGAAACCTAATGTCTACCCAATCCTCACAGGTCACATGGCCTAAGCCTAAGGGTTTCGGAAACCTGGCTCTAATACCATAAATTGTAACACCCCAACCCGACAAGGGTAAAGAGGTCACAAATACATGGTTTCATATCAGATACAAGCATTCAAGAAATAAAATAGCGGAAGCCTTTACATTAGAATCCAAAGGAAAATAAGTCAACACGACTTATATCAAGTGCAAGACAGAAATAACGAAGTATAAAACAGAATCCAAAATGCCCAAACAATGGCATAACAGAAATAATATCCAAATGGTCACACTAGAATGACAAGGTCTAAACTTCACACAAGTTGCTCTCATCCCAAAGCCAAACCCAGCTTCCTAGCTTAAAAACCTGCCGCACACGAAAAGAAAACGTGCGGCTGAGCTTAAAAAGCCCAGTGAACAGATATAACGGAAACAAAGCAGTAATAACGTATAGAGAAGTGAAAGATACAATACCAGGATGACATGAGTCAGGAAGGGATATACAAAAGTTATATAGAAATATCAGGAATCATGAAACAGATATCAAAGTCAAAGTAAACAAATAACCCATCACATCCCAAGTCATCCAAGTCTAGTCCAGTATCACGTCCAAAACGCCAAGTCAAGAATCAAAGTAAACAAACCAGAAATCCAAGTCAAATCATGTCAAGTCAAATCTCAAGATAACCAAATTAAAATATTCCACAAGTCCAGGTCTAATCAGATCAGATCACATGGCAAGTCATATATCAATTATAGCACATATGGAACAAGTAATGGCAATAAAGGTTAAGGTGTAGGGTGACAGAAATCCTCTACGAGCCCGAACCAAATCACATATCGAACCAGATCACATATCAGGATACCAAGGTGTACGGAGGGGTGACCTCGTACCAAGAAATGAGGGGATACCTCCAAGGGTTGGAGTCATGAGCTCCCAAGGGTGTGAAAGACGTGTATCGCACACACCATCAGTCACCAAGATATACAAGTACAAGCAAATCAAGACACGACTAGGATGCATCCATACGCCCCCGCAGGCCACAAGGTCTTCCACTACATAATAAATCAGAAACAAGAGTCCGGGGACGGGGCAAGACATCACTTCCTTGCCCTAAAGTCAAGCCATCGGTGCATCAATGACAGGGACATGAAACCCTCATGCCTAGTAGATGGCTCGTAGTCTCAAACTATGGGTCAGGGTCATGTATCAAGTCTAAGGTGTCAAATCACAGGGTTCAGGTCTCAGGGTTCACATAAGGTTCACATTAGACACATATCAGTATCATATCAAGGTTCACATCAAGAATCAAGACAGGAGACAAATACAGGGTTCATAATCAGGAGGTCAAACATCAAGGTTCAAATACTAGAGGTCAATATCAAATATCAGAGGGTCACATATCTGGAGATCAAATATCAGGGGATCAAACATTAGGAGAGCAAGTATCAAAATCAGAAGGTTCATAACAATTTATTCAAGGTTCATAACAAAGGTTTTTATTTAAAAGCTCATATCATAGTTTCAAAAGAAATCCTTTAAAATGGTCTTTATAAAAATGATCTCAAAAAGCAGTTTTCATAAGATAAGTCACATGTAATTTAAAAGAGTTTTGTACATTCAGTTATAAAATCTAATGAACCTTCAATGTAGCCTAGAGTCACAACTATCCAGATTACCAAGTGATGAACAGGTTGGTCCAAGTATCAAAATAACATAACATGGTTCATGACAAGGTCCAGAACAAAGTAACCTAAGCAAAGTTCAAATCAAAGAATCAAGACAAGAGTTTCAACACAAAATCAGGACAAGAGCATCAAACAATTTATCAAGACAAAGGTTCAAACAAGGAATCAATTAAGATTCACAATATCATATAAGAACAAACAGGATTCACAAATAAGAACATAACCAAGAGTCAGAAATCAGGAAAGTGAGACGAAGGCACCCTATACAATGAGGGCAGAATATATGTACCTTTATTAGCAAGCTAAAACAAAAGCAATCACTGACAGAAAGCCAAATCAGTTCCTCCTTGAACCTAAAGGAGTAGAAGAATAGAATTACAAACGGTTCCTTATAACTTCCATTTTAAGTAACATTCCATTTTAGGCAGGTTTCCTTCTTTGGCAAGTTCCATACTTTAGGGTTTCAAATGTAATTCATCCAAAGTTAAAGGTCAAACATGTAATTACCACATTCATTCTTTTTAATCCTTCATTTATTCAGAATGTAAGACTTCAATACTCCAGGTTTACCAAAATTACACTTTATACCCCTTAGTCTACAAAATTTCCATTTAAACCCCTTAATTCATAATCTTACACTTGAAATCCTTATCTTATCCATAATTACCTAACATGCCTCATATTTTATCAAAATACAGTATGACACATCAGATTTACTTATTGTACGAATCCAGCCCCTCAAGTTTCAGAAATTACACATTTAGTCCCTTAAGTTTACAAAACTTATAAGTTAAATCATAATTTCATATTAATTACATATTAAGCCCATAAATACTCAAATTTACCCAAAACACTTTTAATATCATTATTTACTCAGGAAAACCTCAACTTTCTAGAATTTACACTTTTAGTCCCTCTAGTTTAATTAATTACCAATCATACCCTTTAATTACCATTTATTTATTTTCTTGCAATATTTACACATAAGGACCCCATATTATAATTTTTACCCATTCTCCCAGATCTAGGATGACTTATAAAAATGACCCACAAGTTTGGAAAATTACCAAACACACCCTTCTTAATAAATTTCCAAATCGTATATACTTTTTAAAATGAAATTACAAGCCCTAATTAAACCAATCATTAAGCCATCATTTGAAACTCATTATAACATCATTAGAAGACCAGAACCAAACCCTAATCAGAAAACCTAGATCGATTACCTTTTTATTTCTTTTTCTATCTTTATTTTCTAAAACCCGGTTTGACAAACAATTCTCCATAATTCGCATAAGCTTCCTAAATTCAAAACAACATTTTTCCCAGGTTATAAGATGTATATAGAACTCATAAAAATTATAAAACCAACTCAGAAAAATCGCATAGAATATATTTGATTTTAGGTATGTTTTAAACCCCAATAATTACAACGACTCATCTAGGCCTCAATAAATCATTCCATCATTTTTCCCAGATCATACACATCATATTAGGTCTAAATAAAATAAATATGGCACCCAGAAAATTCGTAACACATATTTTGGAATTTACGTGTGCTTTAACCCATATAATTCAAAGCGACTTAAAAACTTTGCATGATTCGAATTAAACAATTTTATTAAGTCTTATATGATGTAAGTAACCTGTGAAAAATATTAGATTAATTTTAGAACGTATGAAAACAAGGTTCACGAATTATACCTCTCGGATGGGAAAATACGACAAGAAAAATGACCACGACCAAACCAGCGACTCTACTACCCCAAGCCCATTTTTCTCAGCCTCCTTAGATGATGAAAAACCCCAGAAAAATGCTAGCACACCTCCAGAATTTCGTATGGATCGATTGTGAATTTTGTGAGTGTTTTTGATATTATCGCTAAGGTTTAAAAGAAACAAATGGAAGATTAAATTTAAAAGGGGCTAAGCCGTGACTTGGGGAGGAAAAATAGGCCATTCACACGTTATTATGGCTGGACAAAATCAGAGATTAAATTTTTATATAGTTTCCTTTTTAAATTTTGTGATTATCTTTATTTATACAATTTTTTTAAAAATCAAAACAAATAAATAATAGACAATTTCGGTTTTTATATTATACGAAGGTGTAATAATAAAATGTTGCTCAATAAATTTACTTGCTTCATATTTGGTTCATTTTCAGATGTTTGGAATCGTTTCAGAATTTTTATTTATGATTTCATTAGGCTTTAGGGGTAATTTAGTCATTTTACAAGTTCTCAGAATTTCAGGTGTTACAAAATAAGCACATATGGACCATAGCAATAATCAGCAAACAATTCAGCAAGCACACACTATCCTGCTATGCAAACACTAAGCCTCATCCAACCGAACTAGACAAACAATATCAAATAAAGGGTGCCCGCGAGTGTTAATCCCTAGACACTTGGCCGATTCTATATGGTATACATTCGCATTGACTATGTCGAGCCAACCGAACGAGGGAGTCACCCCCAATAGATCTATTTATATCACACGCGTTTCCCAGTAGGAATTGACGGTTGATGATAGTGGGCGCAATGGGATTCAGCTAACTTAGGTTTCTGCATACAAGTGTGTATAAAAAACAAAATCCATTTTTGGTCCATGAAAATAGTTTTGCATGTTTCTCAACCCAAGGTTTAATAAACAAAACGTATAAAAATATGGGGCTATAAACTCACCTTAAAACAATAGCAACCTGCTAATCAATCAACAAAACAGTGCAACCGCTCCGACACGCGACCTAGATCAGTATGGTAAGTCTTAGCGAAATATTCGTGTCTTATATGTCTTAACTCAATTGAAAATTTTACGTGTGACCAATGCTCGTGTATTTCTTGCTTGTTGTGTGGTAAAGTATATTTCAAAATGATTTATCGTATATAACTCTTTGGTTATGGCTCATGGTGAAAGTGTATGGTGAATGTACGGGCGACGGAACTTCCTTGCTTTGCTTGCAGCAACTGCGTAAGTAATATATATATATATATATATATATATATATATATATATATATATATATATATATATATATATATATATATATATATTTAATAATTAAATATTTAATTAATTAAGACTTATAATTAATTAAATGATCATTGAATAATAAATTTATTAATGGTACTAGTGGGGTATTATTATAATATAAATTATTATATTCATTTATAATATAATAGTAATTATAAAGAAAATTACAAGTATTTAGTCTTTGAGAAATTTATAAGTGCGAGTGCATAAGTGCCAAAAATGTATTTATAAGTCTCATAAGGCCTAAAAATATTAATTTAGGAAAATTAATATTTTTAATAATGAAAATAGCATGTTTCGTCTTTTAGTCGGTTTTTGTCCAAAAATGTTCTAAGTGTTGAAATTTTAGAAAAATCGGGCATGACCCATTCGTTTATTCAAGCTTTCTCATTTTTCTCAAGTGTTGCAAATTTCCTCAAATAATCCTTTTTTATCACTATAATTGCAAAAATAGTCAAAAGTGTATATTTATCGATATAAATATACTTATCGTTATAATTACTTCACTTTTATAGTTTTCGATACAAAAGTCAACGTTTAGTCAAAATTCTTTCAAAAGTCAACAAAAGTCAATATTCATAATTTATGGGCCAAAATTTCCTTTTATTTGGCTTATTGGGCTTAAATTGCCAAAATAAGCCCAAAAATGATTTTTATCGATATAAACCGTTCTATTTTGCAAAAATAATTATAGCGAGTCTAAAAATGTTCAAAAATTTATTTTTATCTCCCGAGAGGTTTATTGGGCCGAATAGGCCACTTTTAGCCCAAAATCACATTTTTAGTCCGATAACTAATTAGCCCTTTTTAGTTACGTTATATTTTACGTTATATATTAATTAAGCCAATAAGCACTTCTAATAAGCCATATGGTTCAAAACAGCCCCCATAGGCCGAATACATGATGGGCTCAGCCCATGTATACCAATTTAATTTTTAGTCCAATTTTTGTAGTGATAATCAATAATCTAGTGCTTATTACAGTAAGCTAATAAACAAAACCTTCACCATTTCACCACTAGAGCCAAAATTTTATATTTTTCAAAACCCCAATAACAATATATTTATTAAAGTAGCCGATCCATATATATATGCTTAAAAGTGTATATTTCGACTTAATTACGCGTAATTAGCATTAATCACTTTTGTACCACCAAATTAGTACCACAAGCAACAAGATTTACCACACAAGCAAGGAACATCATAATTTGTACAAAAACTTCATAAAAGTCGAGTATATATATTTATGACATCAAACCCTAACTTGTTCATATTAACAAATCTTACACATTTAACACTTTTTAACACTTTTAAACATTAAAACAACATGATATGAACAAGATTTGAACAAGTTTTCAAAGATCCTTACAATACTTTAAAGTGGTCGAGTGGTAGTAGGCTCAAGAACACACCAAATTGCACCAATTTTACCCAAAACACGTTCTAAATAACCCGGAACACTTGAAAGTACACCCCGATTACTTATAACTTCAACAAAATTTTGTGGATCTTGATTTTGAGCTTATGGCCGTGGGTCTTGAGATGAAGGGGAGAAAATTTGATCTAAGTAAGTTTTGTGGATAAGTTGGATGTGTGAAATTGTTTGTATACTAATTAGGTATAAATACAAGATTTCATGAAATACTCCACTAACATTATAATACATAAAATATGTGTTTGTCCCTTTGTATTAGCTGTACACGGTTCATAGGAGGGGGGATTTGGTGTATCTTTGATCCTCGTTGGTGTATCGTGTGTCGGTTTAAGCTTAAATAGTTACCGTAAAGTCCCGGTTTGAAGTTTTCGGACACGTATACGCAAAATAAAGTTTTTATTGACGTTTTCGTCAGAAAAATAATAAAATATTATTATTTGCTCAAAAATGCATTTATTTGACTGTTACCATATATACTGTGCTGTCGGTACGCGTGTGGGGTTGCTTTTCAGTAATTACAAGAAAGCTCTCAGTAAATTATGAAACTTGTCAGTAACTATCAGCAATGGAATAATTTATGCCTACTGAAAAAAATAAACTTTTTCTGCAGTGACTATAAGCTACAGTATGCGGGACAGCTCCCAAAAATGCTCAAAAATACTCAGAAACATGCAAACGGGCATAGAAATGCTCAGCTTAAAAATAATAAATAACCATTTATTATTAATTAAAAATGTGGAAATTACCATTTGTCACACGTACTATATGAGTCCAGGTACGAAAATGGGTAAATATATAAATTAGTTTAATAAGTTTTTATTTGATTTGACGAATATAGATATCGAGAGTGAGGATGAGGATCAAGCACTTATGTTACTTATGTAATTTCCATCGTCTTATGAAACCTTTGTGAGACATTATCGTATGGGAGGGAATCCTTGACAATGGAGGATGTTCTGGCGACTCTGAATTAAAGAGAGTTGAATAAAATAACTGAACGCACAAACGAAGAAACTAGTGATGGATTATACGTAAAGGGAAAGTCGGATCTTTCAAGTAAAGCTAATTCTGGAAGAAGTTCGCAGTTTAAGTCAAGGGGTGGAACTAGTAAATTCAAGTGCTTCATATGTCATTAGACGGTCATTTGAATAGAAAGTGTCCAATGAAGAAGTCAATTAGGTACGTATTGAAGGGTAAGGGTGATCATGCTTTTGGTTCTTCTGAGGATGAGAGTAACACCTACTTTGGAGAATACTTGGTAGTAGTCGATGTGGAAAACTAGAAGGGGGGTTGAATAGTTTTACGTCTTTTTAATTTATTATAAAAACTTTGTTTACTTTTGAAGACTTATATTCGAATTTATGTAAACTCAACTCTTGAACAATATGAACAAATATAAGTAGATCTAAATTAACAATGCAAGTAAAGTAATGAAATGAAATGAAAGATAGAGATGGAAAGATCTAACCGCGAGATAAAGGATTTATAGTGGTTCGGCTAAAAGGACACCTTCCTTGCCCTACTCCACTCCCCGAGCACCTAACTCGAGAGTTTTCTTCACTATATCAACAAGCTCCCTTATGGCGGAAAAAACCTTACACAACTTTCGCTTACACCGGTTTAACGACACAAAGCTAAATGTCGAGTTCTAATCGTAGCTAGAACCAATCTCACAACTTCACACAACTTATTCACAACTTCTTCACACCGGCTTCACAACTTCTTCACGACGGCTTCACAACTTCTACACTACTTATGTACTCTTCTACTTCTTCACACCTTCACTACTTACACACCTTAACTTCTTCACACCTTTACTACTTACACACTAATATAGCCTAACCAACTATACTCACACCAATCTAACATGTATTCACAACTTATACAAATAAATGAATGATTTACAATAATGATACACCAACAACTTGGATGAAAGAAATACACCAAGTTGTAATACTTCTTGTCTTGAAGGATAAAAGTATTCTTCTTTTGCACTTGAGAGGTTGAAGCTTTGGATCACTTGAAACAAAAGCTTAAGAATATATGATCAAAGGATTTAGAAAGATAGAAGAAGAGATTTAGAACAGAAAGTTTGAGGTGCAAAAGGTGAGGAAAAAGCCCAGGGAAAGTCCAGTATTTATAGGCAAATCTGGACAGCTGGAGGAGCGGGGCGGTCCCCTTAAAATTAAGGGGTCCGCCTTGTATATTTAAGGGGGCCGCCCATCTGACCGTTGTCCAGATTTGTCTTTTTGTGAGGAAGGTTTTTCTGGAACATTTTTACCATTTTTGGTTGAAAATTTGAATTCATAAATTTATAAAGGATTAAACATTTTTATTTAATACCAAAAATGATTTTCTAAAAGATATAAAATGTTTGGGTTATTTTATAAAAAATCTAGTGATTAAGAAAATGTTCCTTTGATCATATAATGCATTAAGCATTTGTTTATTCATACCTTAAGTGATTGAGTTGTTAAAATATATATTAACAACTAAATACTTGTTTACGTCATAATTTTCCGTTTAATGATTTTACATTTTGTGTTTATCAAAACGTAGAGATATCAAAAAATATTAATAACGTGTTGATGCATTATTTATATCAACAATCTCCCCCTTTTTGATGATTACAAAATCTAAACTTATTAAATTGAAAAATTAATTTTTAGACAAGTATTTAGTTAGTTTATATCTACTTCTACCCCTTGTTGTAGAATCAAAAAGGTTATGCCGATAAGTTTTAGAAATGAAATTTGTCGGGACGAGAGCTCCCCCTTGATGTTTGCTCCCCCTCGTTTGAGGGCACCAAGGAGACGAGCTATGGAAATCTTGGCTGCAAAAACAAGTTAAGAACACAAGACATATATATGCATAGCAAAAATATTTAGAACAAACAACTAATCTTATTCATTCATTCAAAATGATCACATGAATCATCATTACATCACACAATATGCTTAAAACATAAAGGTTACAAAAAAAAATACTAATGGTCATAATATTGCCAAAGAGAGCGATTGGACTTGCTTGCGACACAAAAGGGTGAGGGTTATTATTTTGGGGCGGAAAGCATGGGAATAGGGCTTAGTTATTTGATGGTGAGGGAAATGGAGCGGATGAAGTGGATCTAACAATGTTGTATCGGTTTAGGGGAGGAATAGGATGAGGATGAGTGAGTAGATATTCGATCCAAGAAATATCTTCACTCAAGTGGAGAATTTGTTTTTGAAGGAAGATGCAAGAAGGGAAATAGTGGGTGTGGTTTGTGACTTGATCTAAGTTGAGAGAGTGGGGTAAGCAATTTGAGTAGGGTGAGGATGGAGGTTGTCCCTTGTTGCGTTGTGCAAGGTGCATAGCAAGGAGATCACTAAGATCGTGGATTTGGTTAAGCTCTTCATGAAACTTTTGCCTTTCCGAGGGAATGTGGATTTGATCATTTGGTGGGAATGGATGAAATTTGGGTGATGGTTGACCAAAATGATGAGGATTTTTGAAGGTTTCATGTAAGTTGGTTTGAGGTTTAGAAGTGTAGTTTGGAATGAATGTGGATGTTTGGCCAACATGATAGGGTTTGTGAAATGGTTCAATGGAATGATGTTGAGATCTTGGAGAGTAGTTGGGAATGAAAGTGGATGGAGGTGTTGGTTGTCTAGTCACACCATTAGTGATGGACTTGTTGTGAGGGTGAGGTTTTCTTTTCCACCCGGGTTTCATGGTCATCCTTGCTAGCTTTGAGGTTTTTGATTTTGGGTTGATGGGAGAAGACATGATGGGATGAGTGAATATGGTGAGGGATGGGGTTATTTATAGTGGAGGATTGATGTGATTAAGGATGGATAAACTTGTTGGGGTGATCATGACAGAATATGTTTGTGAATTTAGGGAAGTGTAGGATGAAATTGGCTAAAAAGCAGAAAAATATTATGTGAACTCGTCCTACAGATGGCCGGTCCCCTTAATAATTAAGGGGACCGCCTTATGAATTAAGGGGGCCGCCCATCTGGTGTCATTCTGAGTTCCAGAAATGAGTTTTTCTGCAGAAATAGGTAAGGAGGGCTATGTTTTGAGCTTTTGGTTTTAGGCAAGTCCTACTCTTTAAGGAAAGAAAGTATGTAACATATTAATAATTATGCATGCAAGACATATCTATTAAGCAAATAAGCAAGCAATTATATCTAGCAATCAAGAATATTGAAACTATTAATCACATAAGGCAAAGGGATAAATAGACTAAAGGCACTAGAAACTAACAAGAAGATGATGGAACAAAAGTGGAGATGTGATATGCAATGTTGTTCTAGTGTGTGCCTATATGCAACAAATGTAGAGATGCGATTGTTTCGACTCCTAAATGCAAAAATTTCCTAAGAAACAATCCAAAGTCTCCTTGATTTGATTTTGCTTAATATATGAATATCAAAGATATATATTAGATTATATATTTTGACAATTCATGTGAGATTTTATGCATGAAAGAAAAGTGTTTTTAGCATTATTCAACAATGTAAAGAAAATGGTTTTCATGTGTTTTTCTAGATGTGAGAATGATTTGAATAAAATAGATTGGGTTTTGTATATAAATATGTTTATGCAAAAAAAAATGTTTCCCAATCTTTAGGTTTGTGCAAAACAGATTCCTAGGCACAGATGAGAGGAAGGCGGAAAAGTAAATAAATGTCATCAGATGTCCGGTCCCCTTAATAATTAAGGGGGCCGCCTTTATAACATTAAGGGGGCCGCCCATCTGATGGACCAAAAATGCAGAAAATTCAGTCAATTTGTTCCATCATTCCTAAGCCTAAACGTAAGTGGTTGAAGAGTTCGCGCTTAAGGGGTTTAGTGAATATGTCCGCTATGTTATCTTCCGAAGCAACTTTTTCTATTGATATGTTTCCTTTTTGAACGTTATCGCGAAGAAAGTGGTGACGTATTTCTATATGTTTAATCCTAGAGTGTTGAACGGGATTTTTACTTAAGTCTATAGCACCTTTGTTATCGCACATAATAGGGACATTATCTAACCGAATGCCATAATCTACGAGAGCTTGTTTCATCCATAGTGCTTGTTGACATGCCTTTCCAGCGCTTACGTATTCGGCCTCTGTAGTAGAAATAGCAAGAGCGGTTTGCTTCTTCAAAAACTAAGATGTTAGGCAACATCCCTTGAACGTGGATATACCGCTAGTGCTCTTTCTATCCACGTAGTCTCCCGCATGATCCGAATCCGCATAGACAATGGTTTCTATGCCGGATCCCTTAGGATACCATAATCCTTAGTGTATAGTGCCTTTAATGTATCGAAAGATACGCTTAACCGCTTCTAGGTGAGAGGTTTTGGGATCCTCTTGAAAGCGAGCACAAAGGCAGACACTAAACATGATATCCGGTCTACTAGCCGTTAGGTATAGTAAACTACCTATCATCCCTCTATACTTAGTGTTTTCTACGGACTCACCTTCTTCATCTCTTGTGAGTTTTACTTCCGTAGACATTGGTGTTTTCATAGGCTTAGAGTCTTCTAATCCAAATTTCTTAAGCATCTCCTTAATGTACTTAGATTGATTAAAAAATATTCCATCTTCTAATTGTTTTATTTGTAATCCTAGGAAGAAATTAAGTTCACCCATCATACTCATCTCAAACTCATCATGCATGATTTTGGCGAATTCATCACACATATCCTGACAAGTCGATCCAAATATAATGTCGTCGACATATATTTGGACAATGATGAGATTTGGGCTTTTCTTTTTCGTGAAAAGAGTGTTATCTACCATTCTCATGGAATAATCATGTTTAACAAGAAAATCTTTTAATCGATCATGCCAAGCCTTAGGAGCTTGTTTGAGTCCATATAAAGCTTTCTTGAGTTTATAAACATAATCAGGTTTTGCGAAGTCAATGAATCCTGGAGGTTGTGCCACGTATACCTCCTCATTGATAAAACCGTTCAGGAATGCACTTTTCACGTCCGTTTGAAATAACTTAAAGTCTAGGGCGCATGCATAGGCAAGGAGTATTCTTATAGATTCTAATCTAGCTACGGGAGCATAAGTTTCGTCATAGTCAATTCCTTTTTGTTGATTATAACCTTGGGCAACTAACCTAGCTTTGTTCCTAGTAACAATTCCATTTTCATCTAACTTATTTCTATATACACACTTAGTTCCTCTGATGGTCATATTCATGGGATTTGGGACTAGTTCCCAAACATCATTTGTCTTAAATTGATTTAGTTCTTCTTGCATGGCCATAATCCAACTTTCATCTTTTAAGGCTTCATTTATATTTTTAGGTTCTATTGTTGAGAGAAAAAAAAGGAAATTATTTTTATCTTGAGCTTGTGATCTAAGGGTTCTTTGATTTAGGATTCCTATTATATTATCTATTGGGTGTGATTTTGATTCCTTAATATTTACTATTTCATTTTCTCCTAGTGTTATATTTTCAATATCATCACCTAAGGGTTTAGTTTTACTAACCTCAATAGCTTCTTCTTCAACTAGGTCATCATCTTCTAGAGGCAATGTTTTAGGTGGTGGTGGAGTTTCATCAAATGTTACATTCAAAGATTCTTCTATTTTCATAGTGTGTTTATTAAGTATTATGTAAGCTTTACTATTTTGCGAATACCCTAGAAAGATTCCTTCGTACGACTTAGGATCAAACTTAGTAAGGTAATCTTTTGTATTGAGAACAAAACATTTGCTCCCGAATACCCTAAAGTAATTCAGATTAGGTTTTCTACCTCTTAACAATTCATATGGGGTTTTTCTTAATATTCGCCTAACTGAGACTCTATTTATTATGTATGTTGACGTATCTACGGCGTGACACCAAAATTTTTGTGGGATAGATTTTTCATTTAGCATTGTTCTACTCATTTCTTGTAAGGAACGATTCTTTCTTTCTACTACCCCATTTGATTGTGGAGTGCGAGGAGCGGAGAAATTGTGAGATATTCCATTTAAATCACAATATTTTCCGAACTGCACTTCGTTATCAAATTCCCGACCATGGTCCATCCTAATAGATACTATGGAACATCCTAGTTTGTTTTGAATCATTTTACTAAATATTTCAAACTTATTAAAGGCTTTGGTTTTATCACTTAAAAATCTAGTCCATGTGTATCGTGAATAGTCGTCTACAATTACCAAGGTATATCGGTTACCTCTGTAACTCCGCACTGCGGATGGACCAAAAAGGTCCATTTGTAATAATTCTAGACATCTAGTAATGGAGACTATATTCTTAGCTTTGTGACTAGCGTGTGCTTGTTTTCCCCTTTTACAAGCATCGCAAAAGTGTTGGTCATATCTTAGGTTTGGCAAATTTCTAACTAATTCCTTAGAGGCTAGGGATTGTATTTGTTGCATATTAGCGTGACCTAATCTCCTATGCCACAATGTAGAGTTTTCATCTAAGTTTGCTAGACATATTTTATCTTCCGGTTTATTTCCTAGTTTCATGACATATACGCCACCTTTCCTAATTCCTCTACCTATGACCTTTCCGTCCTTAACTATTTCGCTATCTCTATCGGTAAAGGTAACTCTACACTTATTATCACATATTTGTCCTATACTAAGCAAGTTGTACGTTAAATTATCTACATGCTCAACATTTTCAATAGTTAGAGAGTCTTGAGAAATCGTACCTTTGCCAATGATTTTACCACGAAAGTCACTACCGAAAATAACGTTACCTCCGTTGTAAGGCTTGTAAGAGGAGAATAGCTTGTGATTCCCCGTCATGTGTTTCGAGCATCCACTATCCTTAATCCATTCGTCAGACTCCAAATTTATCCCTAGGCATATTTCATCGTAGCTTGAGCTACAAGACATTTTTCGTCGTTTGCTTTGTCCGCTTCGTCTTTGTCGCTATCACTCCATGCTCCACTAACAAAGGCGCTTTGGTAATCATAACCCGGTGGATTCGGACATTCGCCAATGAGATGGTTTGGACTTCCACATCTAAAGCACTTTCTTTTCCCGTAGTTATCATTCCTACTTCTTTGGAGCGATCTTCTTTCATCTCGTGGTTGTCTTGTGAATCTTCCTCGTCTCTTAAAGAATTTCTTGAACTCTCTTACGGCCATTGCATATTCTTCGTCTTCACTATCGTCACTTGAATCGTCATCATCACTAATTTCCTTTTTGACTTTTAGCGCAAGTGATTTTATTTGATCTTTCTTGCTCTTGACCGTTTCCGAGTCTCTCTTTATAATTTCTTCATGAACCTTCAAGTTGCCGATAAGTTCATCAAGCGATAAAGTCATCAAGTTCTTCGATTCTTCAATAGCCGTGACCTTCGCACGCCATTTTGGATGTAATGCCATAAGAAATTTCCTTAACAAGTTTTGCTAGAAAAAGTCTCATCAAGTGCTTTTAAACTTGTGATGATAGTGTTAAATTTAGCGAATGCATTATCAATAGATTCCTCTTCAGGAATTGTAAATTGTTCATATTGTTGAACAAGAAGATCTATTTTGTTATCTTTGACTTGACTATTACCTTGGTGAGTGATAGTAAAGAATCCCAAATTTCTTTTGCGGTTTGACACATAAAAATTCGTTCATATTCTTTACGTGGTAACGCATTATAAATTACCATTTTAGCCTCATTATTTTTTGCTAATTTCTTTTTCAAATCATCATTTTGTTTTTCAAAAGGTACAATTTCATCTATTTTAGTTAAAGGATTATTTTGAATAGGGGGAAAATCACCATAGGTAATAACATGCCAAAGATCAAGATCTTTTGATTTCACATAAGTTTCGAATCTATTTTTCCAATAAAGAAAACCATCACTCTCAAATAGTGGTGGTCTTTGCATTGATTGCCCTTCTAAATATTTTTCAGATTCCATAGATCGTTTCAAGTTTTAAAATACAGTTTATTTTAAAAATCTTGTTTAACGTGGCTCTTGATACCAATTGTGGAAAACTAGAAGGGGGGTTGAATAGTTTTACGTCTTTTTAATTTATTATAAAAACTTTGTTTACTTTTGAAGACTTAGATTCGAATTTATGTGAACTTAACTCTTGAACAATATGAACAAATATAAGTAGATCTAAATTAACAATGTAAGTAAAGTAATGAAATGAAATGAAAGATAGAGATGGAAAGATCTAACCGCGAGACAATGGATTTATAGTGATTCGGCTACAAGGACAACTTCCTTGCCCTACTCCACTCCCCGATCACCTAACTCGAGAGTTTTCTTCACTATATCAACAAGCTCCCTTATGGCGGAGAAAACCTTACACAACTTTCGCTTACACCGGTTTAACGACACAAAGCTAAATGTCGAGTTCTAATCGTAGCTAGAACCAATCTCACAACTTCACACAACTTATTCACAACTTCTTCACACCGGCTTCACAACTTCTTCACGACGGCTTCACAACTTCTACACTACTTATGTACTCTTCTACTTCTTCACACCTTCACTACTTACACACCTTAACTTCTTCACACCTTCACTACTTACACACTAATCTAGCCTAACCAACTATACTCACACCAATCTAACAAGTATTCACAACTTATACAAATAAATGAATGATTTACAATAATGATAAACCAACAACTTGGATGGAAGAAATACTCCAAGTTGCAATACTTCTTGTCTTGAAGGATAGAAGTATTCTTCTTTTGCACTTGAGAGGTTGAAGCTTTGGATCACTTGAAACAAAAGCTTAAGAATATATGATCAAAGGATTTAGAAAGATAGAAGAAGAGATTTAGAACAGAAAGTTTGAGGTGCAAAAGGTGAGGAAAAAGTCCAGGGAAAGTCCAGTATTTATAGGCAAATCTGGACAGCTGGAGGAGCGGGGCGGTCCCCTTAAAATTAAGGGGGCCGCCTTGTATATTTAAAGGGGCCGCCCATCTGACCGTTGTCCAGATTTGTCTTTTTGTGGGGAAGGTTTTTCTGGAACATTTTTACCATTTTTGGTTGAAAATTTGAATTCATAAATTTATAAAGAATAAAACATTTTTATTTAATACCAAAAATGATTTTCTAAAAGATATAAAATGTTTGGATTATTTTATAAAAAATCTAGTGATTAAGAAAATGTTCCTTTGATCATATAATGCATTAAGCATTTGTTTATTCATACCTTAAGTGATTGAGTTGTTAAAATAGATATTAACAACTAACTACTTGTTTACGTCATAATTTTCCGTTTAATGATTTTACATTTTGTGATTATCAAAACGTAGAGATATCGAAAAATATTAATAATGTGTTTAGGCATTATTTATATCAACAGTCAAGAATGATGAGATGGTTGAATTGGTAATGGATTTAGTTGGGTCTTATCGTATGACACCTAGGAGGGAGTTCTTGTATGACTTCAAGGGTGTTAATGGTGATCCATTTCAGTTAGGTGATTACTGGACTTGCACTATCTAAGGGACAAGGATGGTGAATATACAATTGCATGATATTCAAGCATTATAGTGCAAGATGTCACGTTGATGTGTACCTAAACACACATCATTTTTGTACCGAAAAACATGCTAAAACAGACTAATAACCATGAAATATGTTAAATTATATTGCAAATACGTTTGGAATGTGTTATTATGTCTTGCAGGTACAAGGGTTTGAAAACAAAGCAAAAACGGTGACTTTCGCATTTTACGAGGTTCAGACAAAGACGAAAAAATTCCCCGAGCACACCATTGGAAAGAGCATGAAAAAACGAATCTGGGGGTACTTTTATTTATTTTTGAACCGGTCCAAAACTCGCTTAAATGACAGGTCAAATTAGAGCTAAATGGACCAGTTTACAAATGGGTGTTATATATTAAATATTGCATATATATAATTGAAACGCTGCCCAGCCCAGCTGGTAGCGCGTTTCACCCACGAGCCAAGCGTCTGGGGTTCGAATCCCGTCCGAGGCAAACTTGGGGTATATTATACATGCCACGTGGCACCTGACCCGAACCCAGATCCGACCCGACTCGACCAAGATCTGACACGGCGTTGACCGACCACCAAGTGGCACTGACAGGTGGCTCTGACATGTGACAGGTGGCAGGCCGCAGTCCAATCAGAAGTTGACACGTGGCAGATATGAAGCGTATGAGGTACGAGGTGGCAGATGTTCCAGAAGACGGCGCGGTCCAATCAGAAGCTAACACGTGGCAATGATTGGCTGGCAAGTGTTGGGATCATGCATAGCAGAGAAAGAGAGAGGGCTATAAATGCACCAGATCCGAGGCTGAATGATTCTTGAGGAGCTATTACACACAACATTTTTATTTTATTTTATAGAATAGGAGTAGAGTAGGTGTTAGGAGTAGATTACTTTAGAGAGTAGGAGTAGTTTTTAGCTTATTTCAAGTGCTTATTTGTAAGACTCTTTTACTTATCAATGAATTAAATGCTTATCACTTAGCTTATTCTTCTTCTTCATCTCTCTATTTTATTTTCTTTTTCTTTTCTTATCTAATAAGCCATATTAGCATATTAGCTTATTTGTGATTTATTTAGATTAACTTATTTGTGTAAGCTTTACCTCATAGCTTATTCAAATAAGCATTTTTTTCCTATTTCTTTATTTTCTTTTCTAATCTTCTTTCTTATTATTAGATCTATTAATCTTTTAGCTTAATCATCTTTTTCACTTCATAAAAATTGAAACTTTTTTCTATTTAGCTTATTTTTTCTTTTAAAAATAATCTTTTAGCTTATTTCTTTTCTTTTACTAATTTAGATCCATTTGCTTTTAAGCTTATTAGATTTAAAACTAGTACACTAGATTGGGTTAGCTTTTCTATAGCTTGTTTGATCTAGTTTAGTTATTTAGATTGCTTATTCTTAGCTTATTTTAAATAAAGTTTGGTACTTTTTAAATCAATAAGCTTTTCCATAGCTTACTTGATTCATATTATTGCTTATTTGTTCTAATCCTTTATAAAGTATTGATCTTTCTTAGTTTCTCATCATCCTACATCTAAGGCGAGGAGCTTAAGGGTTTTATAAGCTAGCTTATTACTAAAGTTTATTGATTTTTAGTCTTGATAAAGCTAATTAGTTAATAAAGTCACAAACTTTATTAACTATTTGGTTATATTAAAGGTTTTTAAGAAGTAAACGTTGGTGTTGGTCAAGTTTATAAAATCGGGTGGTTATTTTTGTTTTATCTCTTAGATCGGGTTCTATTCTCTTATCCATTTCACTTTTAGTTAAGTAGTTTATTAATATGAATATGTTTGTTGGATTATTTGTTTTTGCTAGCTTAGTTACTATGATTAGTGAGTAGATTTCTTTTATATGCTTGTTAAGTGTTGGTGATTATGAACTTAAGTATGAATAAGCTTAGAAATTGATGGTCAATAACCTTTGGTTACTTGGATTGATTTTTGGTTGTTTTAACGGGCAAAAGCTATTAAAGTAATTAATTGAATCTAGTAATTTTACCTAGATAAAAAGAAGTGTTTCCAATATAAACCAACGTTGTGAGAAAATATTCCTTTTTAAACGGGTATCAAAGGTTGTTAATTAACAATTTCCGGATTATTTTTAGATCTTTTTAATTGGTTGTTTTAACGGGCAAAAGCCTTTAGGATAATTGATTATTTAGATCTATTAATTTTTACCAAGAAAAATAATTGTTTTCAAAATAAACCAACGTTGTGAGAGAATAATTTATTTTGACGGGTATTAATTAAACGGGCTTAAACGATACTTCACACTTAAATGATCTTTTCACCACTCTTGACTAGCATATCTTTTAATATCATATTCTTAGATTAATTTTATCGTCATTAGTTGTTTACCATTTAAATTAGTTTAAATAGTCATTTTAATTAGTTTTAATAGTTTGTAAATTTAATTTTAAAAAAACCAAACCAAAAACATCGACAATCAAGCATTAACAAAAGACATAAACGTGATTTTCAATTCAAATCTCGCCGTGGAATACGACTCCGAAAGATCGAATTATCATTTGTCCTCAAGAGATTATTTTATCTAACGTGAATACAAATATTAAAACTGCCCCGTGCTACAATCGAATCAATTTTTGGCGCTGCTGCCGGGGAGATTTGTTTAGATTTTTGCGTTTTGTTTGGCATTCGTGCCTTGAAGATCCTTTCTTCTGAAAGTTTATTTTCTTAAATTTTAAAAATCCAAAAAAAAAAAAAAAAAAAAAAAAAAAAAAAAGTCATAAAAAAAGCCAAAAATATTTTCCTTTTCTAAAAATCATTCAAAAATCCAAAAATATTTTTCGTAAATATATTTTCTCAAATATCTGTCTAAAATATTTTTCAAAAAGAAAAACTACAAAAATATTTTTATTTTCTCAAAATTTTCAAAAAAAAGCCGAAAATATTTTTTCTATCTTCTTTCTTCTAGTACATAAAAAAATAAAAAATAAATAAAATAAATAATAAAAATGTTTCTAGAAAATCTCATTTCTTCTCCCTCTCATCCCCATGATCTTCTTACCATGGAGGATTTCTACCGCCCTTCACTCATCAGTATAGGAGGACCGATCGCTCCGACAACCAATCAAGAAACCAACTTCATTCTAAAGACGTTGTCAATCTTAATCTTTTTCCATTTTCTTTATCCCACGATGCTGAAAAATGGTTTTATCATCTTAAAACTCATTCGATTCTTACTTGGGCTGAGATGGTCACCAAGTTTCTATCCCAATATTATCCTTATTCTCGAGCATTGCAATTTCGAAAAGACATCTTTAATTTTCAGCAATGACCTGATGAATCTGTATTTAAAGCTTGGGAAAGATTCAAATCATTGTTGCGGAAATGTCCTGATCATAGAATTTTGCTTCTTGATCAAATCCTGATCTTTTATCATGGACTAACAATGATTGATCGGGACAAAATCATGTTGGATGCCGGTGGCAATCTCATGCGGAAGACTCAACAAGAAGCTTATGATTTAATCGAGAATATGACACATCATCATTATCAGTGGGACGCTGAAGTTCAGTACGACTCTACCACTGTTTTGATGATCATTATTCCGATTACATTTCCGCAGTGAGTGCACAAATTGAGGTCCTTGGCAAGCAAGGACTAGGTCATCCTAACTCTGTTCATTTTACATACTCTGATGAGAGTGATGAGGATGAGCCTTTAGAGGAAGTGAACTCAGAGATCAATTCACTCATTAAGGATCCTTCAGATGCCTTTTTTAATGGGGGACAAGGAAGTCGAATTCAATCCTCTTAATGATATTGATAACCTTGTTCCAATCCCAAGGGTATCCGAGGAACCATTCGATCTTCCTGATTCTACTTCACACACTTTCGATATGACTATCACTAATCCTTTGTTTGATTTCGATTCTGAATTTAACATCAATTCAGATAATCCAATCTTTGATTTTGAAAATGAGGAGAGTGATGAGTCAAATTTGGAGATTACAATGGACGATGTGCATATTTCTAGCCCAGAAAGTACCGCACATGTCCCACCTCCGTCATCAACATACATTCCACCATTTCCCTCTTTCCAAACAAATATCTGCTTGGGGGAAGTGGAAAGATTTGACCCCTTTCTCTCCCTGACACAGTCGGGTGAGACTAAATGGGTGATGGTTCAATTATCTCATCGATATATTAAAATACCATCATCCCTTCCTGTGGCATACATACTTTCGGTAAGTGTGTATCGCTATTTCCACCCGAACTTAATTCTAAGTGTTGGGTCTGACTTTATGAATAAACCTAAATAACCCTAGAGTCAAGCTAGAGACTCGAACAAAAACAAGCGCTTCTCGGGAGGCAACCCGTGTTATCTATCTATTTATCTATCTATCTATCTATCTATCTTTATTTTTTTTCTATTTATTTTGAATAAGTGTGATGTGGTATTCGGATTAGTGTGGGGAGTGTTTCTCTCCATGTTGTGTTTTGTGGTTTCCCGTTTTTGCTTGCAGGATTCCCTATGATCGAGAAGACCTCTGTGCTTGTTTTCAAACCCTCCAATCACTCGGCCTCCGATCATTTACTTTTTTATATCTTGGAATATCCTTTAGTCATATATAAGAGAAAAAAAATGTTTTTCCTCTTTCACACTTAGAATTTTTAAAACATAAGCCATTTTCGATCCTAAGTGGGAGGGTAGAACCCAATATTTTTGAACATTGAGGCCAATGTTCAGTTCTAAGTGTGGGGAGGATTTCTATCGAAATTTTCAAACCCTTGCATTTTCTGTGTCCCACGCAACCCCGTTTTTACCTATTTTGTTTGAATTTATATGAAGAAAAAAAATGAAAAAAATGAAAAATTATTATATGTATGAATAAGTAGGCCCATAGGATAGAACAAGGGAGATTCTGACTAGACTTAGTATTGCACTCTAGCTTTCCCCTTAGCTTTTGAGACTGAGCGTTCGCTTAACATAAAATTTTTGCGAAGAACGAAAAATGATAGAGTTAAATATAAGTTAGATGCTAAGCGTGGAGTAGTTGGATCTCTTTAGAGCTCATAGAGGTTATTTGTGGCTTTTTGCTCCCATTAGCTAAATAAACGCAAAAATAAAAAAAATCAAAATAATTAAAGGTGCACGGTTTTGGCGATAGTTAGTTTTTACTCCTTCTTTAGAGAATTCTTGCTTATGGGAGTTGGGTACACATCAGGGTAGTGTCAGTGTTGCGGGGAAATAATACAACTGATTCCTGATAGTTAGCTGCTATTGTTTCGGATGTTGAAAGACCGCAGGACTCAGGATTTGGCCCCTAATAAATGTGTGATAAACCAAAGCCGAAATAAAACTGCTATTTCCGGACGGTTCACTCCCGTTGACTCAGTTGTTTAAAGGGTGGAGGTAATAATAATAATAATCCAAAGTCGATAAAAGTTTTCTGTTTCCTGACGGTTCGCTCCCGTTGACTCAGACTTCAAAAAGGTGGAGGAAAATTCCCAAGGTCATAATAGGCTACTGTTTCTTGATGGTTCGCTCCCGTTGTTGCAGTTGTTATAAAGGGCCGAGGGCTAATATGCTTAATAATAATGATAATAAAGCCAAATTTCGACTCTGGGGATATCCTAATAAAGCTTCTGTCTCTGGACTCGTAGATGAGTTGTTTCATTCGAAATAAAAAGGATATCCCCTAAATCCTGTTAAATTAGGACCTTGATGTAGACCTCATTTTTATGGGCAGCGGTTCCCGAGGGATGGATTTTAAACTAGTTAGCGTCTAAACTGGGTGCTTTTACTGGACTAAAAATCTATCGAAATAAGAAAAACTCGTTTTTTAAAATAAAATCCTTAGAGGAACTAGGAATAAGGGAGCAAGAAGTAGCTGCGCGTACACAATTAGCATCTATGAGTAGTGTTAGCATCTAATTTTATATTCAGCTGTGATTCATTTTAAGCTTGGTTTGGCGGCTGCGAAAATCGAGGATGATGATCTTTATCTCCTGAAAACTCCCAGTTTGCGAGTTTCCCATTCTTAAAGCCTTTTATATGTTTTGAAAAAAAATTATTATTATCTACTATTTATTATTTAATGGTTAAAACGGGGCGTTTTTGAAACGAATGATTTTTTTTATATCCCTTGATTAACTTCTTTCTGTTCTTGTTTAATCTGAGAGATTATTGGTCAAGTGGGGGCAAAAGATTTCCTTTCACTACGTGTGTAATAAACATTGCGTGAGGGACCAGCAATGACTTAAGTGTGGGGAATTTTGATGTGTGCCTAAACACACATCATTATTGTACCGGAAAACATGCTAAAATAGACTAATAACCATGAAATATGTTAAATTATATTGCAAATACATTTGGAATGTGTTATTATGTCTTGCAGGTACAAGGGTTTGAAAACAAAGCAAAAACTGTGACTTTCGGATGAGTTTTGACAACGTTTTCATGTTTTACGAGGTTCAGACGAAGTCGAAAAAATTCCTCGAGTACACCATTGGAAAGAGCACGAAAAAACAAGTCCGGAGGTACTTTTATTTATTTTTGAACCGCTCTAAAACTCGCTTAAATGACAGGTCAAATTAGAGCTAAATGGACTAGTTCACAAATGGGTGTTATATATTAAATATTGCATATATATAATTGAAACGCTGCCCAGCCCAGCTGGTAGCGCGTTTCACCCATGAGCCAAGCATCCGGGGTTCGAATCCCGTCCGAGGCAAACTTGGGGTATATTATACATGCCACGTGGCACCACCTCAGTGGTCCACGTGGCACCCGACCCGAACCCAGATCCTAACCGACCCGTTTATGACCCGACTCGACCCAGATCCGACCCGGCGTTGTCCGGCGTTGTGCCACATGGCACTGACAGGTGGCTCTGACATTTGACAGGTGGCAGGCCGCGGTCCAATCAGAAGCTGACACGTGGCAGATATGACGCGTATGAGGTACGAGGTGGCAGATGTTCTAGAAGACGTCGCAGTCCAATCAGAAGCTGACACGTGGCAATGATTGGCTGGCAAGAGTTGGAATCACGCATAGAAGAAAGAGAGAGGGCTATAAATGCACCAGATCCTAGGCTGAATGATTCTTGAGGAGCTATTACACACACCAGTTTTTATTTATTTTATAGAATAGGAGTAGAGTAGGTTTTAGGAGTATATTAATTTAGAGAGTAGGAGTAGTTTTTAGCTTATTTCAAGTGCTTATTTGTAAGACTCTTTTATTTATCAAAGAATTAAATGCTTATTACTTAGCTTATTCTTCTTCTTCATCTCTCTATTTTATTTTCTTTTTCTTTTCTTATCTAACAAGCCATATTAGCTTATTAGCTTATTTGTGGTTTATTTAGATTAACTTATTTGTGTAAGCTTTACCTCATGGCTTATTCAAATAAGCATTATTTTTCTATTTCTTTATTTTCTTTTCTAATCTTCTTTCTTATTATTAGATCTATTAATCTTTTAGCTTAATCATCTTTTTCTCTTCTTAAGAATTGAAACTTTTTTCTATTTAGCTTATTTTTTCTTTTAAAAATAATCTTTTAGCTTATTTCTTTTCTTTTACTAGTTTAGATCTATTTGCTTTTTAGCTTATTATATTTAAAACTAGTACACTAGATTGGGTTAGCTTTTCTATAGCTTGTTTGATCTAGTTTAGTTATTTAGATTGCTTATTCTTAGCTTATTTTAAATAAAGTTTGGTACTTTTTAATTCAATAAGCTTTTCCATAGCTTACTTGATTCATATTATTGCTTATTTGTTCTAATCCTTTATAAAGTTTTGATCTTTCTTAGTTTCTCATCATCCTACATTTAAGGCGAGGAGCTTAAAGGTTTTATAAGCTAGCTTATTACTTAAGTTTATTGCATTTTAGTCTTAATAAAGCTAATTAGTTAATAAAGTCACAAACTATATTAACTATTTGGTTATATTAAAGCTTTTTAAGAAGTAAACTTTGGTGTTTATCAAGTTTATAAAATCGGGTGGTTATTTTCGTTTCATCTCTTAGATCGGGTTCTATTCTCTTATCCATTTCACTTTTAGTTAAGTAGTTTATTAATATGAATATGTTTGTTGGATTATTTGTTTTTGCTAGCTTAGTTACTATGATTAGTGAGTAGATTTCTTTTATATGCTTGTTAAGTGTTGGTGATTATGAACTTAAGTATGAATAAGCTTAGAAATTGATGGTCAATAACCTTTGGTTACTTGGATTGATTTTTTATTGTTTTAACGGGCAAAAGCCGTTAAGGTAATTAATTGAATCAAGTAATTTTACCTAGATAAAAAGAAGTGTTTTCAATATAAGCCAACGTTGTGAGAAAATATTCCTTTTTAAACGGGTATCAAAGGTTGTTAATTAACAATTTCCGGATTATTTTTAAATCTTTTTAGTTGGTTGTTTTAACGGGCAAAAGCCGTTAGGATAATTGATTATTTAGATCTATTAATTTTTACCAAGAAAAATAATTGTTTTCAAAATAAACCAACGTTGTAAGAGAATAATTTATTTTGACGGGTATTAATTAAACGGGCTTAAACGATAATTCACACTTAAATGATCTTTTCACCACTCTTGACTAGTATATCTTTTAATATCATAATCTTTGATTAATTTTATTGTCATTAGTTGTTTACCATTTAAATTAGTTTAAATACTCATTTTAATTAGTTTTAATAATTTGTAAATTTAATCTTAAAAAACCAAACCAAAAACATCGACAATCAAGCATTAACAAAAGACATAAACGTGATTTTCAATTCAAATCTCGCCGTGGAATACGACTCCAAAAGATCGAATTATCATTTGTCCTCAAGTGATTATTTTATCTAACAGGAATACAAATATTAAAACTGCCCCATGCTACAATCGAATCACACGTATATTTCAGGGTCAAGAAGAATCTTGATTTCATTGGGTGCTCTTGAAAAGAAGGTTATACTATGAAGATGCAGATGGGTAGAGTCAAGGTGCTCAAAGGTTGAGATTTTGATGACTGTGATCAGGTGAAAGAATTGTGTGTATACTCTTGAAGAAAAAGTAAAGACTTTCGGTGTACAAAAGCATGGAGGCTCAAAAGTGAAGAATTTTGGTGTTCAAAATCATGGATGTTCAAAACGTGTTGGATTCAAGAAATTTGGTTCTAAACAAGTTGGTTTCAAGAAACTTTGTCATACACAAGTTGGATTCAAACAACTTGGCTAAAAACGTGTTTGATTTGAGGTAGAACTACAGGGAGCTCAGGAAAATTGTAAACCTAAGGTTGTTCTGGATAGTAACTATGATGTTACAGTGGCTCAAAGATAGTTGGAGGTTAAACACTTCGAAGAAAAGACAAACATGAAATGATTGGTAATAGAGTAGTAAAATGCACACATTGGTATAAAGGTAGGGATGGCAAAAGCCCCCAAAACCGAAGGGGAAAACTGAAACCCAAACCGGTTTGGTCAGGTTCGGAGACGGGTTGGCGGGTTTTGATACGGGTTTGGGTATTAATAATTCTTTTTGGCCGGGTACGGTTTCGGTGACGGGTTCTATTAATACTCGCTCAATTACCCGTACCCGTACCATATCTATTTATGCGAATCTGTACCCACTTTAATTTTTATATAACTTCTTCCATTATATTTTTCATATAAGTATCTCTATTAGCTAACACATTTGCATTTTGTACATATTATTCAAAACGTTAAATCGTTTCATACTATATTCATTTTCTTTAACTTTCAAAAATTTGCATTTCTTTAACCGGAGTACATGGTCAAGAGGGTGCAGATGTTGATGTTCTTTAATAGAAGAAAGTGAAGGAGACTAAGAATTCTAATCTTTGAAAATTATGAAGTACAGTAGTTAGTCGACAAGGTGGTCTCAAATTCGAGGTTCCAACACATGAAAATATGTTGAGTATCGGTTATGTATAAATGTTACTCCTAAGGTGGAAATTGTGGAATATTAGGAGCATCATTTAACATAGTTAGGGGTTAAGTGTATGTTGTAATTAAGATTACGTATTAGACTATAACTAGGTGATATAGACTTGCCTTGTAAGGCAATGAAGGCCTTATGGCCAGTTCATGTGTTAGAGTCGATTGAGAATCCTTAACCGACTACTACACGGTTTCTCTACCTGTCATCTCTATGAATAGAGATGAAGGGGAACGCTAGTCATTTACAGTCTTCTTCCTCAAGTTGTAAACTTTATAGTCGATTAATAAAGGGGTGTTTGAGGGGTATCTCGTGTGCTTCTTGTTCTTCACAAAAGTCTATTGACTTTTGGGTTTTGGGTGTCTTGTGTCGATTGAAGCTAACGCTTCTTGTTTCCGAATTCAATGATCCAGGTTTGTTGAAGACGAGATTCCGACAAAATCATTATTGAAATTATTTCTGGAGGAATATAACATTACTTAAAAGGTGAATGTTCACGAAGAACTACATTCACCTTTCACCCATTGACCTCATTAGAACAGGTAATGTCGAAGCTATAATCTGAATTCCCCAAAGGATTCTTCCCAGTCTAGGTGACTTGAGATTCTATTGCAAAACACTATAAGCTCAAGTACATATAAAACCGATTGGAATATTACACATTTTTACAAGTAATTACGTGCAGACTTAATTAGCCTTTAACGTCTGTATCCGTGTCTACCGATGCCTCTTTTGACATTCGTTCCTTCGCCTGAATTATCTGAAAAGGTAGTGTTCTACTACTTAAATCATTAAACGAGAAACAAACAACAAACAAATCAGTGTGACCAAAAAATCATACTTGTTTTCCCCAATCAGTGCGTCCTGTTATTACCAATAGACCAATCGACAGAATTACAAATCCAATCACAATCCCAATCCAAAATCCTTTAGCTCTCAGATGTAAAGGGAAACCTAATACAACTGCTGCTGGGATCCCAAACAGATAAAATGCACCAAGGTTCACATAAGCTCCTATATGTTGCCACCCACTTCCCTTAGCGATTCCTAACTCATATAAAAAAAGTTTTAGCAGCGATTACTTAAGTTCAAAATAAACATGTATAAAAAAATGATCACCAACCAGAAATTACTGCTTGTAGGCTTTCTGTGATAATTGAGAGGGATATAAAAGGAGCCATTGATGCAACATAACTCACAACTGGCTTTTCATTGCTGTAAACTTTTCCAAGAAATTGGCGACAACTGAAAATCGTCGTGCTAACAATTATGCCTTCCGTGATGGCTAGCAAAATTGACACGCATACGGCTACCCAAGCTCTTTGGGGGTTCCCAGCCCCTAATTCATTTGAAACTCGAGTGCTATGTAATGAAATTTCTAAATAAGATTTCTTTTAATGGAATAAAACTTGTGGATTAGTGTGTGGTTACATATAGTTCTGGAAATTTACCTTTCCGCAACTCCAACTCCATATGATATGGTGAAGTGCAATGTGGAGATTATAAGGCTGGTTAAAAAACATTTTGGTAGATCAGATCATTGTTGCTAATTAATGATAATATGATATGAATAACTGAAGTAAGGAAAGTATACCATATTGAAAGAACTGAGGTTTCAAGCTCTGGATTTGGTAATAAGCCTGAGATCAAGATAAGTACTTCAAGTGCCCACCATTTGACACTAAAACGCATGCGCATTGCCGTTAGAAGTAAAAGTGAAAAACGATAGATATAATAATTATTAAGAACAGTCATGTATTTGAGATCAAATTATGTTTAATTTCATGTTATAGTTGGTTGGGTCCTCGCGACTCTCTACATAACTTCAAGGGAGGTGATTTGCACACTTTTTATTTTGATTGGGACACTCAGTTAGAGCATACTGTAAACATTGTAGAACTATGTAATGCACATAATATGTTGGGCTACAAAGTACTGCTACATGAAGAAAGTCAAAGTACTGTTCAATAAAAGTCAAAGTACTGCTCATGTTCTAAAGAAGTCAAAGTACTGCTAAAGATAAAGGACTGATATGCAAATACGTTTAAGGATTAATGTGTAATTCTAGAATGTTCTTAGAGTTATTATTAGATTATAATTAGAATTACTTGTCGTTCAAGTATTGTAAACTGACTAGGGTTTTCCTTGTGCCTATAAAAGGATCCCTAGGTTGGCATTAGACGTACAAGTTCATACGAAGTTTTAGAGAAAAGTATTAGTCAATTATTAAAGTATTAGTGTTTAGAGTTTGTTAGTGAATCTGTGTAAAGTAAGCAGGTTCAAGGTTTAATATAATTAAAGTTTTGTGTTAATTCTTCTTAGCTTTGTTGAAGTAGATTCCACATACTTAACAAAGTATATCAGCGTTTCAATATTAGTAGTTTTGGGTTTATCCAAGGTTGCTAAACCCTTAGACAAACTACAAGTTAGTTTGGTCAGAGTATATCGATCCAACAAGTGGTATCAGAGCTTGTGTGGAGACTCTGATTAAGAAGAAACCCTTAAAACCGATTTAACCACAAACCCTAAACGATGACGACTGAAGTTGCACCAATCCCATCCATCACCTCACTCAGAATTCCTATCATCAAGAAGGGAGAATATGATCTCTGGAGCATGAAGATGCGGCAATACCTTGCTATAACAGACCATGCTCTATGAGATGTGATTGTCAATGGTAATGTTGTTCTTGATGAACCTGTAGCAGTTGAAGGACAACCTAAACCACCTCAACCAACCTTGCCAGCAGCTACAAAGAGAAATCAAGATAAGGCTCTCAACATACTGTTGTCTGCTATTCCTGATGGTCACCTACTAAAGTTCCATGATGCTAAGGATGCAAAGCAATTGTGGGCTGCGATCAAGACAAGATTTGGAGGTAATGATGCTTCCAAGAAGATGCATAGAAACTTATTGAAGCAGCAGTTTGAAACTTTCACTGTTGGTGAAAGAGAAGGTCTTGATGCCGCCTATGACAGATTCCAAAATTTACTTAGTATGCTAGAGTTGTATGGAGCAGAGGTAACCGTTGAAGATGCAAATTTGAAGTTCTTAAGGAGTTTGCCATCTGTCTGGCATGTGGTTGCTACCATGATTAGAGGACAACCTGGATTGGAGTCTATGGACTTTGATGATCTCTACAACAATTTGAAGGTGTACGAGCAAGAGATGAATGGTCACAGTTCTCAGAAATCTCACAACATAGCTTTTGTGTCTTCTGAAAACAGAAGCAGTACTTCCACTAAAAGTACTGCTTATCCTTCTCAAAGTACTGTTGGTGATACACAACATGTTTGCACAACCACAACTACCCCCAACGCATCACCAACAAACAACACCAACTCTGATGATGTTGTATGTTCCTTCTTTGCTCAACAAGCCACTTTACCTGTTACCTATCAAGAAGACTTGTTGCAGATTGAAGAAGATGCTTTAGAGGAGATTGACATCAGATGGCAAGTTGCCATGATCACTGCAAGGATCAAGAAGTTCATAAACAAGACAGGAAGGGGAATTGATTTCAAAGCTAAACAGGGTATCACTTTTGACAAATCTAAGATTGAATGTTTCAATTGTCAAAAGGTTGGACACTTTGCAAGGGAATGCAAGTTTGCAAAATATCAAGCAAACAGAATGATTGAACAACCCAAGGTTGAAAGAAAAGAGGTTCCTATTACTGAATCACAACCAAAAGCTTTGGTGGCTCAAGAAAATCTAGCTGAGATTGACTGGAGCAGTGAATTTGATGATGAACCTGTAACCTATTCTATGGTTGCAATGGAAGATTTTGATTGGAGCACAGCTTTTGATGAAGAACCAGGATATGCTGCTTTGGAATCAAGAGATGGTCTTGGAAGCTTTGACTGGAGCATGGAGGATGAAGATGAACCTGTTCAGATTGCTATGGTAGCTACTTCACCAAGTTCATCCAATGTCTCTGAGGTATGCTCTAAGTGTAATGATGTGTATCAAAAGTTGCTTAAAGACTATGTGACTGAAAGAGATAATTGTAGAACAGCTAGGTCTGAGGTAGCTGGTTATCAATTAACTTTAGAGTCAATGGAAGACAAAATATTAACACATGAAAATAATGAAATGGATTGGGGAGAAAAATATGAGCAACAAGATTACCAATTAAAATTAAGTGAATGGAAGTTAGGATGTAAGGTGTCTGAATTAGAAAAGATTACTAAGGAAAGAGATGCTTTGTTAGAAAAACTTGCTAGTATAAAACAGGCTGGTCTATCACATGTTCAATTTGTTGAAAAAAAAAGAAGAATAAACAGTAGAGTTGGACTAGGTTATGGTGTTGAGGATAGTAGTTCAGATGAGACCCCACCTAGTGATAAGGAAGAGATCTCACCTAGTGATGATGAACTTACTAGCTCAGAAGAAAACACATCTAGGAATGAGGAACCAATTAGTGAATCACCTCCTGAGTTTAAGAAAGATAAGGAGTACCACTCAGTTCCTCCACCTACTGGTAGGCTTCAACCACCTAGGACAGATGTTTCTTGTTATGGTGTACACAACCTAGAGTTTAGGAAGAAGCTTACTGGTCAATCTAGTTCTGAGAAACCCAAGGATGATTTACAAAGGGGTAATGATCAAAAGTTTCCTACAGTCTTTCAAAAACAAGCAGTACCTCCAAAATCTTTTCAAAGTACTGATAGACATTCAGCAGTACCTTCAAGAGAAACTTTTCAAAATACTGCTAACTATAGGAAACCTTTTAATCATAGAAGAGGATTTGGGAATATGGAGCGAAAATTATGTTATGTATGCTATAGTCCTGATCATTTGATTAAGCACTGTGACTTTCACTCAGAATATTTAAGTCAGTTCCCAAAGAATAGACCTGCCACCCATAAGCCAAGGGAGACTAGACCAGTTTGGAATCACTCAAATAGGGTTAACCATAGTAATTTCTCTAAAGACTATAGGTACCCTCACCAGAAAAGACCTTTTTCAAAACCATCAGTACCCTCAACTACTGATAAATCTAAGGTTTCTCAAGCAGTACCCTCTACAAGTACTTCTAAGTTTTCACCCAATCATGGTACTGCTAACACTTTTTCACATAGAAGACCTAAGAGATTCACTTCATATAAAAGGTCTTACACCTCAAGCAGAGTACCTAGGTCAGAGAAACCTAAAGTCAAACGAAATTGGGTTAAGAAAGAAAGTACTGATAGGGAACAAGCAGTACTTTCATCAGATAAGGGTGAAACAGGGAGTGTTGTTGATAATACAACACAGGACATGGGACCAAAGCAAATAATCATTGACCATGCCTTCAAAACCAGTGGAGATTACATACTGAAGGAATTCAAGTATGTCACTCCACAAGGGGAACACAAGTCAGTAATGGCTTGGGTTCCTAAAAGAAACTAACCCTTTTCTTTTACTGTGCAGGGCAACCCAGAGGAGGAGCTTAAAGATCATATTATTGTTGATAGTGGTTGCTCTGGCAGCATGACAGGGGACAAGGAGATCCTGTCAGATTTTAAGGCATACTATGGAGTAAGAGTTGCATTTGGTAATGATCCTGATGGAGGGAGAATCACTGGCAAAGGAACCATCAAGGCTGGATGTATTGATTTTGAGAATGTTAGATATGTGAAGGAGCTCAAGTTCAATCTTTTTCAGTTTCTCATATTTGTGACAAGAAGTACCCAATTCTGTTCACTGATACAGAATGTCTTATTCTCTCTCCTGAGTTTAAGTTTGTTGATGATCACTTGGTAACATTGAAAGTACCAAGAACTAATGATGTGTACAGTTTAGACTTAAAGAATCTCAATTCTGCTGGAAGAGCAACATGTTTCGTAGCCAAGGCATCATTGGAAGAAGCACATCTATGGCATAGAAGACTAGGTCATGTAAATTTCAAGAACATCAACAAGCTGGTCAAAGGCAATTTAGTTAAAGGTTTACCTTCCAAAACATTCAAGACTGATCATTCATGTTTGGCTTGCAAGAAGGGTAAACAACATAAAGCTTCATGTAAAAAGCTTGAGGACAGAGTTATTAGAGAACCTTTGGAGTTGCTACACATGGATCTGTTTGGACCAGTTTCAGTAGAGAGTTTAAACAAGAAGAAGTACTGCTTAGTTGTGACAGATGATTGTAGCAGATTTAGTTGGGTCTTTTTCTTGGGATTCAAAGATGAAACCTTTGATGCTATCCATGACCTGATAGTAGCCCTTGAAAATCAATTGAGACACAAAGTAAGAGGTATTAGATGTGATAATGGAACAGAATTCAAGAACAAGCATATGGATGAATTCTGTGCCAAGAAATGGATCAAGAGAGAGTTTAGCATTGCTAGAACTCCACAGCAGAATGGTGTTGCAGAAAGAAAGAACAGGACATTGATAGAAGCAGCTAGAACAATGCTTGCAGATTCACAATTACCTATTCTCTTTTGGGCTGAAGCTATAAGTACTGCTTGCTATGTTTTAAATAGAGTATCAGTTACTAAACCTCAGATGAAGACACCATATGAGCTGCTCATGGGAAAGAAACCAAACATTCATTTTCTAAAACCTTTTGGCTGTTCTCTGACTATTCTAAATACCATTGATTCTCTGGGAAAATTTGATGGTAAGTCAGATGAAGGATATCTATTAGGTTATTGCACAAATAGCAAAGGTTTTAGAGTATATAACAGGAGTACCAAAAGGGTTCAAGATTGTCTTCATGTTGAATTTTTGGAAGATAAAGAACCTCAGAAAGGAAAAGGTCCTGATTGGATGTTTGATCTTGATCTCAAGTTCGCTCCATCTATGAATTATGTGCCTGTTAGAGAAGAAAATCATGTTAATCACAAAGAAGATGATTCACAGTACATTGTTCATGGAGTCAATGTTAGACCAGAAGATGTTCCTGATAAAGAACCTGAAGTTACTAATAAGGAACAAAGTACTGCTCAACCAACCATCACAGTATCTGATGAAGATCAAGCCATACAAGATGAACTTAATAGGATGCTTTTTCAAGAAACTATAGCAAAATCCTATGAAGATGAACAAAGGAGGGCTTATGATGCTGCAAAGAAACAGGGTAAATTCAAAGATACTGCTCACAGTACTTTTGATCAAAGTACTGATGATCCTTTTGACAGTACTTCTGGTGTGTTAGAACCATCAAATTGGAGCAATGATGATGATTCCAATGTTGATGATGAAGATTTGGATAATGCTAACATTCCTGGGTTAGAAGAAATTGATGATGAGCTCAATCATGAAGGTATTTTCTCAACTACCAATGAAGAACCTGATGTTACTAATTTGGAATCTGATCTTCCAATTCCACCAACTCCTACATTGAGAGTTCATAAAGCTCATCCACAAAGCAATATTATTGGATCACCCTCTTTAGGAGTGGTTACAAGAAACAAAGTTAAAGGTCTCTCTAAGCAACATACTGCTTTACTTAGCTTTGTTTACAAACAAAACAGGATGAATCACAGGGATCAACAAACATGCCTGTTTGCTTGTTTTCTATCTCAAACTGAACCCAAGAAGGTAGCTCAAGCTTTAGCTGATGAAAGTTGGGTTGAATCTATGCAAGAGGAGCTTCTACAATTCAAGCTTCAAGAGGTCTGGGTATTATGTGACCTACCAGATGGCAAGAGAGTCATTGGTACAAGATGGGTTTTCAGAATCAAAAGAGATGAAAGAGGGAATGTTATCAAAAATAAAGCTAGATTGGTTGCACAAGGATATCGCCAAGAAGAAGGAGTGGACTATGATGAAGTGTTTGCTTCTGTTGCAAGAATAGAGGAAATAAGGTTATTTCTTGCCTTTGCATCATACATGGGATTTCCTGTCTACCAAATGGATGTGAAAAGTGCCTTTCTTTATGGCACAATTTCTGAGGAAGTTTATGTTAAACAACCTCCTGGTTTTGAAGATCCTGCACATCCAAACAAAGTCTACAAGGTGATCAAGGCACTATATGGCCTTCATCAAGCTCCCAGAGCTTGGTATGAGAGACTTTCTACTTTTTTATTACAACATGGTTACAGGAGAGGAGCAATTGATAAGACTTTGTTTATCAAACGAGATAAGAAGGATATTATGTTAGTCCAAGTCTATGTGGATGATATTATCTTTGGAGCCACAAAGAAGTCTATGGTGAAAGAATTTGAAGAACTTATGCAGCAGGAATTTCAAATGAGTTCTATGGGAGAATTAACTTTCTTTTTGGGGCTTCAAGTTAGACAAACAAGAGATGGAATCTTCATTAATCAAGAAAAGTATGTTGAAGACATACTTAAAAGATTTGACCTTCCAACTGTCAAGCCTGCCACCACACCTATTGACAACAATAAACCATTAGGCAAGGATGAAGATGGACAAGCTGTGGATGTGAAGCTTTACAGATCTATAATTGGTTGTCTTATGTACTTAACTGCATCAAGACCTGACATCATGTTTGCTGTCTGCTTGTGTACAAGATATCAGGTTACCCCCAAGGTTTCACATATGTATGCAGTCAAGAGGATTTTTCGATATCTCAAGCATCAACCAAAGTTAGGATTATGGTATCCTAAGGAGTCACCTTTTCACTTGGAAGCTTTTTCAGATAGTGATTATGCAGGAGATAATTATGATAGAAGATCAACCTCTGGTGGATGTCAATATCTTGGAAGAAGATTAGTCTCATGGCAATGTAAGAAGCAAACAATTGCAGCAACCTCCTCTACTGAAGCAGAATATGTTGCTGCAGCAAGCTATTGTGGACAAGTTTTGTGGATGCAGAATCTACTCTTGGATTATGGATTCAACTTCAAAAACACTCCTATCAACATTGATAATGAGAGTACCATCTGTATTGTAAAGAATCCAGTTTATCACTCCAAGACCAAGCATATTCAGATTAGGCATCACTTCATTCGAGATTGTTATGAGCACAGGCTTATAAATGTGGTCAAGGTTCACACAGATGATAATGTAGCTGATCTCCTCACAAAGGGCTTTGATGTTTCAAGATTCAACCACTTAGTTGTGAGCATTGGGATGATTAACTTCTAGGCTACATTTGAGGGGAGGCTTTAGTATTAGTTAGTATACTTTCTTTCAGTTCTTAATGAAAGTATTGGATTTTTTAGTTTTAGTACCTATGTTGTATTTGAGGGGAGGCAACATAGTTATTAGTTAGAAGGTTGTGGATAAGAAGATGGAAAGTACTGGTTTTCTATACAAAGTATTGGTTCTGCAAAGTACTGCTTCAACGTACTGCTTTGAAGAGTACTGGTTAGGTGGACGTACTGCTTACGTGGAAGTACTGTTCCAACGGTCAAAAATGTGGGTCTACGGTTAATGAATTCATTCGGGAAGGGGAAACAAGCCAAATAAAACGGTAACACTATTAATTAGGCTTTGATTTTTTAAATCTTACCCATATTTATCCTATCCCATTATACCAATTTTCACTCTTCACTTTATTCTTATCCATCCATTTATTCATTCGGTATCTACGCTTCTACTAGTTAATTACCTTTGTTTAACACTCTTCACACTCAATGGCTAATCGTGATTTCTGTTCTAAGCATAACATGGTCACGAACTTGGATAAAATGGCAAAGAATGTTGATTTTCATGCGATAATTGATTTCTTGACTGGTTTATCAATCAATTATGCTATTTTGGTAAACCCTGATGTAATTGGACCATGGATTCAACAGTTTTGGTCTACTGCGAAGTCTGATGAACAAGATGGCGTTCCTTTTATTCATGCTAAGGTTGCTGGTCGAGCAATTAGGATTACTGAATCTTCAATTAGGGAAGATTTGCAGTTTAATGATGCAGGGAGTGCTATTCGTTTTGCATGGCAAGAGATTTGGGATACACTCAGGGATATTGGGTATGAAGGTGATCTCACCATACTTACTTTTCAGAAGCCATTGTTTAGTCCTCATTGGAAATATCTCATACATGTTCTACTTCACTGCTTGAGTCCTAAGAGTACTTCATGGGAGCAGTTTGGTCAGAACATTGCTTCTGCATTGGTGGGTTTAGCTACAAATCGTCCTTTCAACTTTTCAAGGATGATTCTTGATGGAATGCTCTCACACATCACTAATGGTTCACCATTCTTGATGTACCCAAGGTTTATTCAGGTATTCTTAAACAAACAACTTGAGGGGATTTCTAAAACACAAAGTTTTCTACCTACAGTCACACTTCCACCAAAGGTGTTTACATTCATTGCTAAGAAGAGTATCAAGTTCTCTGGGAGAAATACTCCTTTGACAGCTCATATATTGGAAGTTGCACAAGCAGTTAGGGATGCAGAGCAAGAGCCTGAACAAGAGCAAGAGGAATCCTCTGCATCAGCAATTAGAGAGCAACCAGCTTCAAGAGAAGATAGTGCTTCTCAACATACTGCTTCTCATCATACTGTTTCGTCTTCACAAAGTGCTGCTCAGGAGAATTCACCTCCAGATGTGACTCCATCACCAGCTCCCAATGCTTCTGCTTCCACATATAGACATCAATCATCTGAGGAAGATGAGGTAGTAGTTGAGGATGTCTTGACCAACTATGAACTTTCAAGGGAATTAAGGAGGCTCAAGAAGGTTACTGATGATCAAGCTGATCAGATATTGGGTTTGACAAGAAAGTTCAGACGATTAAAGAGGTTTGTTTGGCCATTAGTAAAGCAACACAGGTTGTGGGTAAAGTCAGAGAAGAAGACTGGTCAATCCTCAAAGAAGTCTAAGACAAAGAAAAGAAAGATTCACAAGCAGTCTTCATTCCAATTGGGGAGGAATTTAGAGAATTTGAATGAAGATACTAAGTTCAATGAAGATACTGAGTTCAATGAAGATACTGAGTTCAATCAAGATACTGGGCTTTATGATGATATACCACTTGAAGATATTCCTCATGAAGATACTGTTGAGAGGAAAAGTGATGAAACAGAGCAGATCAACGTTGAAGATGCTACTGTTGAAGTAAAAAGTGGTGATACTGAGGAATTGAATTAGGAAGGTACTGATGTTGAAAGTACTGCTCTTCAAAGTACTGCTCATCAAGGAACTATTACACCAAGGACTTTGGATTTTGAGGAAGATGTTGGTCCTTCAAGTCAAGTTCAAGAGGAAGTTGGCCCTTCCAATCCGGTTCAACAGGAAGAAGAAGTTAGAAAACATACTGAAAGTGATGATGAGACCATTGCTGACATCATGTTGAATATGTCTAGACCAAGAGGCATAAGTATTGTTGATGTTGAACAACCACCTCATACTTCTTCCCAACCTACACAGGCATTAGATCCAAAAGACAAAGGTAAAGGGATCATGGTAGAAACTAAGAAGAAGAAGCTTACCTTGAAAGAACTAAGAGCTATTCAGGATGCTAAAAATGAGGAAGCTGCAAGGAAATTACAGGCTGAATTAGATGCTGAAGAGTCAAGGAAACTTATCAAACCTAGAAAGCCACAAAGTAAAGCTCAAGAAAGAAATTCTATGATGGCTTATCTCAAAGGAAGAGGATATACAGGTTTGGTGAAATTGACACATACAGAGATGAAGGATTTGTATGATGCTGTTAGGGATGCTATAGAAAAAGATCTTGCAAGCATTATTTCTTTTGAAGATAAGAAGCTTGAAGATAGCAGAAAGGAAAGAGTTGTTACAAGGAGCTCAAAGAGGAAAAGAACAACAACTGATGAACAGTCATCAAAGAAGCTCAAGGATTCTATTGAATTAAGAGTAGACACAACTGATGAGCTAAGAAATCATTTGAGAGTTGTTGACTATGAGCATCCAAAATCAGAAGATGTTGCAAACAAGAAGTCCAAGATTTCTACATTCTCAGTTGTAGAATCACAAGAAGGGGACTACTTGATATTTCATAGACAAGATGGAAGTTTTAGAGTGTTCAATTTGTTATGGGATATACTACATCTGATAGATAGAGAGGATTTGCTTCAGCTATATCTACAAGTGCAGACATACTTTGAACATATTCCACCACAAGGAGTGGGTTTAGTTCTGGTAGGAGATCTCACAACCATCTGGGAAATAGAAGAGACAAGTGATAGTGCTCTCTGGGAAAATCAAGAGGATTGGGAAATTAACAGATGGAGGTTCTTTGAATCAGTGGGAATACATGTTTTGGAGTTAGAAGATGGAACAATGATCCACATGTTAGCAGAGCAAAGATATCCACTTACTAGGGATCTGATGATCAGAATGCTAGATTATGGCATGGAAGTGGAAGAAGAAAGTGAAACTGCATTGATGGTGATTGGATTGTTCATCAAATGGACCATGCTAGCTGAAGATTGATGCATAACTACTGGTATGATATTTATAATATAAATCTTTTGAAAAATAAGTACTTTATTTAAAAGTACTGCTTGACAAACAGTATTTTCTCAAAGTACTGCTTGCAGCATAAAACCAGTAAAGTTTTTATAAAATCAGTGATTTTTGAAAAAGTGCAAAAACATTTTGAAGCACAAAAGATTTAAACAGCAACAAATGGTATTCAACTCACCATGTTTAAATAAACAAGAAAGAGTTTGACTCATCATGAGGGTACGGCTCTGATGTGATTATCAAATCTGTTTTTAGTTGACAATTTACTAAAAATTGTATGGTTTTCAACTCACCATATCTATGATAGTAAAGAGTTGGCTAGCCCACAAGATAATGGCTTTGTGGTAAAGGCTGTGGAAAACCATTGTATGGTAATTAGTTCACCATGGTAGTGATTGTACTAAAAGAACTAGCTAGTCCAAAAGCAAACTGCTATTGGTAAAGACTACTAAAATCCGTTGATAGCTGATGATTTGCTAAAAATCATATGGTTATCAATGTACCATGGTTCTTAAACCTAAACATTGGCTACTCCAGAGTTAATGGCTTTGGTAAAGAGACATCAAAATCCATTAAGTTTTCAATGATTCACCTCTCACAGGAGTTAACACACCTGGAAGTGATGAGAGTAGTATGAAACTTTTAAGATCTGATGTACCTATTGCCAATATGATGCTGAGTTGCTGAAAAGATCTGTTGCTGATAAAGATTGAAGTTAATGATTACTTTGATGATGACAAAACAAACATGAGACAGAAGTTAATGATACAGTCTTTCCTTGAAGAAAAAGATGTTGAAGTTAAAGAAATACAAAGGAACTTGAAATCAAGCAAGTGGAATTCAAGTTAGGGGAGGATTGTTGGGCTACAAAGTACTGCTACATGAAGAAAGTCAAAGTATTGTTCGATAAAAGTCAAAGTACTGCTCATGTTCTAAAGAAGTCAAAGTACTGCTAAAGATAAAGGACTGATATGCAAATACGTTTAAGGATTAATGTGTAATTCTAGAATGTTCTTAGAGTTATTATTAGATTATAATTAGAATTACTTGTCGTTCAAGTATTGTAAACCGACTAGGGTTTTCCTTGTGCCTATAAAAGGATCCCTAGGTTGGCATTAGACGTACAAGTTCATACGAAGTTTTAGAGAAAAGTATTAGTCGATTATTAGAGTATTAGTGTTTAGAGTTTATTAGTGAATCTGTGTAAAGTAAGCAGGTTCAAGGTTTAATATAATTAAAGTTTTGTGTTAATTCTTCTTAGCTTTGTTGAAGTAGATTCCGCATACTTAACAAAGTATATCAGCGTTTCAATATTAGTAGTTATGGATTTATCCAAGGTTGCTAAACCCTTAGACAAGCTACAAGTTAGTTTGGTAAGAGTATATCGATCCAACATAATAGAGTGTCCTAATCAAATATATGAGTGTGCAAATCAATTCCCTAACTTCAAGTTTATTTAAAATCAAGCTATATCAATTTCAAGCTATATCCTTTGTACGGATATCACTTCTAGTAGTTATAAAAAATTATAGAGCTTTCCAGATCATTACGGCTGAGGGGACAGCAAACCGGAAGAACTCTTTGACACCAACAAACACATCCATGGAGAAAGTCACATGGGTGTTCTTACCAAGGGGTGAGAATTTAACATAGAGCACAAATAGTATCAGATAAAGCCAATTTGACAAACTAAATGCCACTGCAGCACCAACGATTCCTAACTTTAACTTGAACACCAAAGCCCAACAAACAGGGACATGGAAACATAAAACAAGGGTACAGCTCACAAGCAGTGGAATTGTCAAGCTCTGCAATTGAAGTGATCTCATGATGGGCTTAACGATTGCACCTCCAAACTGTGAGCAATATAATCTCGAAATGTTGCTTGCATTTGAAGACATTGAAAGACGAAGGACCAAACTCGTTCTTTAGAAAGTTTGTAACCGCCAAAGCGGTTATGTTAGTTAGAAAAACAGTTATGTATATAAACTAATGGTTGTGTCGTTTCATGAATAAACACAACGGTTTATAGTACCATTTAGTATAGTATATAAATGTAAAAACTTGTATCGATTCAAAGTAACAGAAATCGTTTAGTTATTCATAATATCATTTGCAATTTCATTTACACGTTTGGGACTAACATTGGCATCAAGAGCCTGGTTTGTACAACGTTCGAAATACATCACAATCCACATAAATCCATACGAGAACACAAAAAACCAAAAAGTAGAAACGTGCAGAATTTCTGTGAAAGAAGAATGCGACTATACAACGTCGCATGAATAACTAGAGGCACAAGAAGAGTAGTATACGACTCATATTGTGCAGAAGTTGCAAGTTTTGGCACCAAACGAGATTGGTGGACGGTTCTTGTTTATCATACTCGAACAACAAGAAACCATAAGAATAAGGACAATTGTCAGAAACCCTTGTTGGTGATACATACACGACAACAAGGAAGAAAAGGAGAAAACCTGTTGCACTTACAACGCAACAAAGAAGAAGGAAGACGAAAAAAATAAAAGGAAGGATAGAAAACCTTGTGTATTAACGAAATATACAAGAAGAAAACGGGTTGCTTGTACGTTTAAGAAAGGGTATACCGAACATAAACGATCAAGGATTGTTTATTAGAGACGTTTAGCAATACAAGAAACAACAACAAACAAATTAGGACGGGCTGATCACTCGAACATAAGGAAATACCGACGGGTATTGGAAGGTTGTTGTAGGATACGGTGTGAATCAGGAAAGGTATTGTGGTACAACGCATAAGAAGGGAACAAGCAACAAGGAACGACAAACAAAATTATTTGTTTAGACGTTGGGTAATACCGTGTGGTATTAGTGAAAAAGAAGGAAAGCAACTGTTATTGCTTTGGTAAAACGAAAAAATACCGAGAAGTATTTTGAAGAACTTGGTTCGAGAAAGAAAAAAAAACAACAAACAAGAAGTTTGATTGTGGCCAAGATAACACGTTAGGGTGTTTTTGGAAGAAGAAGTCGAGACAAAAAGGGTCTAGGACAAGTATTGGAAACCAAGTCGACAAGGAAAGGAACAACGTGACGTGTGGTATTAGAAGAAGAAACGTTTTAGCTAGTTTATTGATTCGAAAGCAAAAACAAACCGGATTGTTTTGAAAGGAGACGAGGAAAAAAAGGAACGTGGTTGGTAAAACTCATATTACCAATACACAAGTGGGAACACGATTGTGTTTTGACACAACGAACGAGGTCACAAATTTCAATTTTGGGTTTCTATTATACCTTAGATAAGTGTAGATATTATTTCATATTTTTAGGAAATCCCAAAAACTATATTGATCCCGTATTACTAGGATTCCCGAATAACTATTTTGTTCCCGTAAGTACTAAGTAAATACCACTAGTTAGAAAATTCCCATACGAATTAAAGGGTGAAAATCATAAACATCTTTAGGATGTCGGGTGATGATACAAAAGGTACCACGCCACCAAAACCCACTACAACACCAATTGCACAATACCAATGCCCAAAACTAAAAACCACAAATTACACTGTTTGGGCTATACAAATTAAAGTCATATTAGAGGCACATGGTTTCTGGGAAGCAATAGAACCTAAGGAAAACACGCAAGTAGACGATAAGAAGGATAAGGCAACAACGGCCTTCCTATATCAAGCGTTGACCGAAGACGTAATTTTACAAGTAGCAAGTTGTAAAACGTCAAGGGAATTATGGGAATCACTGAAAAGGAGACACGTTGGAGAAGAAAGAGTGCAACAAGCACGATTACAATCATTAATGATTGGATTTCAGACACTTCAGATGAAGGAAGATGACACGGTGGATGCATTTACAGCCAAACTGAACGGCTATGCCACGAAGGCTAAAGAATTAGGAAAAACGTTGGATGAATCACTTTTAGTACGAAAACTACTAGACTCCACACCAGATAAGTTCATTCAAATAGTAGCATCCATAGAACAGACAAATGATCTCGATGACATCACTTTAGATGAGATCGTTGGAAAACTTACGGCATTCGAGGAAAGAATAAAACTAAGAAAGGGAGAACAAGTAGAAGGCCAGGATAACCTATTGTTCGCACAAGGTGAACAATCTAGAAATGGAAAACGATTTACCAAATATAAAGGTAAATCAAACTACTCACGAAGAAACTGGCAAAACAATAAAAATAGAGATAACTCGAATGAAGGAAGTTCAACTCACAATGAAAAGTCATACAAGAATAAACGTGAGTGGAATAAAAAGAAAGTAAAATGTTTCAACTGTGGGAAACTCGGACACTTTCAGAAAGAGTGTAGTAAACCATCAACAACTCAGGAACAATCAAACCTTATCTTAGAAGACGATGAACCATCCCTATTAATGACAACACACGAAACTACACACGAAGAAGTTTTGTTAAATGAAGGACAAGTACAACCCCGAAAATATGCTACAACAGATGCTAGCATATGGTATTTAGATAATGGTGCAAGTAACCATATGACGGGAACTAAGAGTCATTTTAAGAATATTAACGAAAGCATCTCTGGACGCGTTCATTTTGGAGATGGATCATACGTAGAGATAAAGGGTAGAGGTTCTATATTATTAGGATGTAGAAACAAGGAACAAAAGATAGTTTCAGATGTTTACTACATTCCAAACCTCATGAGTAACATACTTAGTCTAGGACAACTTACATAGATAGGTTGTAAGATCATCATGGATGGAAACAAATTGACTTTGTATGATAAGAACAAGAAGCTGTTGATGAAGGTAGAAAGATCTAAGAATCGACTTTACAGTATTAGATTACAAATAGAAGCACCTATATGTCTCTTGGCAAACATAGATGACCAAGCATGGTTATGGCACGCTAGATTAGGTCATTTGAACTTTGATGAGATCAACAAAATGACAAGAAAGGGTCTAGTGGAAGGAATACCAAGGATAAACCATGTAGCACAAATATGTGATGCATGTTTATTAGGAAAACACAAAAGAAACCCATTTCCAAATCAAGCTAAATTCAGATCAAAGAACCCATTGGACTTAGTATATGGAGATCTCTGTGGTCCCATAAGTCCAGCCACACATTTAGGAAAGAAACTCGTCTTCTTGTTAGTAGATGACTGTACACGTTTCATGTGGGTCTATTTTCTAACAACGAAAGATCAGGCATTCAACACATTTAAGGAATTTAGACAAAAGATTGAAATGGAGCTAAGATTGAAGTTAAGAATGCTAAGAACGGATAGAGGAGGTGAATTTACATCAAATGAATTCACTAAATACTGTAAGGATAATGGAATAGCAAGACAGCTAACAACACCATATTCACCACAGCAAAATGGTGTAGTTGAAAGGAAAAATAGAACGGTGTTATCAACTACTAGGAGTATGATGAAAGCAATGAAGTTACCCTTAACTTTTTGGGCGGAAGCAGTCAAGCACGCTATTTACATACTCAACAGGGTATCTACAAAAGCCCTGGAAGATAAAACACCATATGAAGCACTCTATAACAGAAAACCGAATCTTGAAAACCTAAAGATATTCGGATGCACAACTTATGCAAAAATAACGATACCTCACTTAAAGAAATTGGATGACAGAAGCATACCAATGATCTACTTGGGAGTAGAGGAAGGATCAAAAGCATGTAGGTTATATGATCCTATAGGAAAGAAGAAACATGTTAGTGGGGATGTAAAGTTTATGGAAACAAAACCGTGGGATTGGGATAAGAATAAAGAGGAAGAAGGTACACAAGACTCATTTTGGGGAAGCTTTGTGGAAGAAGAAGTTGACAATGAAAAACCTATACCAGTCAACACAGAAAACATTGATAATACGTACCAGGAACTGGATCAAATACCAGATCCAGACTCACCAATCACACCACCAACATACAATTACAACCCTATCTCAGAAGATGAAGAAGAAGCTACTTTTAGCTCAGTAGGAAGCTCAGACAATAGGATTGATCATACACCAATACGAGGTTATAGAAATATATCAGGATTATACAGGAACACACGTGAAATAGAAACTGAAAGGTTATTATTTACGGAAGAAGAACCACGAAATTACAAGGAAGCATCAATAGATAAGAAATGGATTGAGGCCATGGAGATTGAACTGGATTCAATCAACAAGAACAATACATGGACTCTTACTGATTTACCTGAAAATCAGAAGGCAATAGGACTCAAATGGGTCTTTAAGACTAAAAGAGATGCACAAGGAAAGATCATAAAATATAAGGCAAGATTAGTAGCAAAAGGTTATGTACAAGAACAAGGGATAGACTTCGATGAAGTATTTGCACCAGTTGCTAGGATAGAGACAGTTCGTTTAATATTAGCACTAGCAGCCTATCATGGATGGCAAGTACATCACTTAGATGTAAAATCAGCATTTTTACATGGAGACTTGAAGGAAGAAGTCTATGTTACACAACCTGAAGGATTTGTTCAACAAGGAAAATCCCGAAAAGTGTACAAGCTAACTAAAGCTTTGTACGGCTTAAGACAAGCACCAAGACCTTGGAATGTGAAACTTTATCAAACCTTGAAATCATTAGATTTCAAGAAATGTAATCTCGAACAAGCAGTGTACACGAAGAGAAGCAAGGCTTCTACACTCATAGTTGGAGTATATGTAGATGATTTGATAATCACGGGCACTCCAAAGAAAGAAATAGACTTGTTCAAATCCCAGATGAAAGATTAATTTGAAATGAGCGATTTAGGATTGCTAGCTTATTACCTTGGGATAGAAGTTACACAGACAGGAGGAGAGATTACAATCAAGCAATCAGGATATATTAACAAGATCTTAAAAGAGACTAGTATGACGGAGAGAAATGATACAAAGATACCATTGGATCCTGGTACTAAGGTGGTCAAGGCGGAAGATGGAAACCCAGTTGACGCAACTTACTACCGAAGCTTAATAGGAAGTCTCAGATACTTATTACATACAAGACCAGATTTTAGTTACTCAGTCGGACTACTCAGCAGATTTATGCAAGAACCAAAGGATTATCACTTAAAAGCAGTAAAACAAGTAATCCGATACATCAAAGGAACAAAGGATCACGGAATAATATACAAGAAAGAAGGCGGCTGCAAGATTACAGGTTACAGTGACAGTAGTTATGGAATCAACACCGATCAAGGAAAAGGAACTACTGGAATAGTATTTTACTTTGGAGAGTCACCTATTACTTGGTGTACTCAGAAGAAACCTACAGTGGCACTATCATCATGTGAATCAGAATTTATGGCGGCTACTGGAGCAGCATGTCAAGCTTTATGGCTGAAACGACTACTTAGTGAATTAACTGGATGGCAAGAAAAAAGGATAACTCTTAGAGTTGACAACATATCAGCAATAGCACTCGTAAAGAACCCAATTTTTCATGGAAGGAGCAAGCACATCGACATTCGCTATCATTTCATTCGTGAATGTGTAGAGAATGGTCACATTAATGTGGAACACGTCAAAGGAGAACTACAGAGAGCAGATATCTTAACAAAAGCTTTACCAAGACTCAAGTTTGTAACTATGCGACAAATGCTCGGAGTTCAAGACCTAGGACGAAGCAACAATCAAGATTAAGGAGGAGAATGTGAGCAATATAATCTCCAAATGTTGCTTGCATTTGAAGACATTGAAAGACGAAGGACCAAACTCGTTCTTTAGAAAGTTTGTAACCGCCAAAGCGGTTATGTTAGTTAGAAAAACAGTTATGTATATAAACTAATGGTTGTGTCGTTTCATGAATAAACACAACGGTTCATAGTACCGTTTAGTATAGTATATAAATGTAAAAACTTGTATCGATTCAATGTAACAGAAATCGTTTAGTTATTCATAATATCATTTGCAATTTCATTTACACGTTTGGGACTAACACAAACAAGGCGGGAATAAGGTAGATAGAATATTTTCGGGCTTCTAGCGAGATCAAGGGGTCTTGGCCAATTAAAATTAGGAATTTGTCTAGGAAAATCCATGAGATGGAGACTGGGATGCAAACTAGTAGCAATGAGATAATAGCACTGCAGGTGTATATTCCAATTTTGTTGTATTCTTTGGCTCCATAAGCTTGACCACAAAGGGTCTCTAGTCCTCCCACAAGTACTGACTATTCGTTAAGCAAATATTGATATAATATAAGTGAATGAAGAAAGAAATAGAGCGTATATTAGAGTTTGACAATTAACTTGAATAACCAATTAATTAATAACATCACACTATAATGTAGAGGATCCATCTGTCATTATATATTTCGCAGAAAACTGTATTAGTTATATTAAACTAAAGGCTTGATAAAATGTTAATCTCTTCTTGTGGGACAAGTCACGCGCAAAACATCACTACCAGAAGAAACACAGTTATTACCAATAATTTTGTACCAAAAATTTGTAGGACATCCACTATGATAAACATATATTAAAATCTATAACCTTTTTTGTTTTATAAACCTATCATCACTATTTATAAACATTTTAAAGATTTATAAACATCTTTAATAATCCAAATGCATTAAATTAACAAAAAGTTCAATATTTTAAACCTTTTTCATATCACACAAACTTGTAATGGTTGCTAACTATAGTTTACTAGTTTTTAAACTTCTTCATCTTTTTATAAAACTCTTCATAAACGACCTCCATGGTGAATGTCTTTACTCAACTTCTCAGTAATGTTAAGAACGTGAGTTACTAATATTGTTTTTTTCGGTTCGCAAAAAATTATGAGTTGCTTCAAGTTATTGCTTATATGATACAATAGAAACATTTTAAACTAAGTTTATAGATGCAAATAGAATATACACGGATGAGGTTTTTCTTTGTTAAGTTATCTGAGTAGGACGAATCTTTAACTCAGATATACGTGGCCTTATCATAGTAGTAGATTATTTCTATTACTATTACAGTTGTCATTGGTAGAAATGGAAAATAACTGCTCTGATTAGAATCTGATTAGACATTTTAAAGGGATTTGGCCAAAATAATTTTGACACTCAAATTGATATTGTTGTCTACAAACAGATTAAGCCATATAGGTGTTGTCAAAAACACTACACTAGAGGCTCTAGAGCTCATATAAGCTCATGTTAGAAACAACATCATTCAAACATTACTTTGTAAGCCTGGCTTCTAGGGTTGTCTCATGCATTTCGAGGGCCCTGTTTAATATTCGAAGTAGACCCCTGACAGCAATGCTCGCTTGTTTGCGGAGATTTTGAGGCCCTGGGGCTACATTTATAAGGTATGGCTCACGAACATTAAAGACGTAATGTTAAAAATATTGTTATACATATTACAAGTGAATTAAAAGTATTAAAAAAATATCAAAACCACAGAGCCTAAACTCGATAATTAACACACCAACATCACTGAACGATCATTTAAATAAGTTTTCAAACTAGGGCAGAAACTGTTATATATTAAAAACTATTTTGGACTTATTTAAGAATAAGGCTGTCAATGATGCAGATTTGGATCGAATCATGACCCGGCCCATTAATAATCTAAGTAAATGATTCATAATTCGCCCCATGATCCAACTTGATAGCTCCTGATCCGACCCACGATTCAACTAACTTAAATAGATGGATCATGATCTAGATCGACCCATTTAAGTTAAAGTTTAAATTTTTCATTTTATAACTTGATGATACCCCCACCCCTCCCAACTTATAAATTATATATGTTTGGGAACAAGTTAGAAAAGTAACATGCTCTATCACATTCAAAAATTAAATATGTGATTCATTTTCATCTTGAGCCTGTTGTGCATATCCATCTACACAACGTTGTTGTTTTTTCATAACTACTTTTAAAACATGTTGAAACACAGTATGCAATATATGTAAAACCAACGCTAGAAACCCAATATGCAGATCTCTTTATGTTAACTGTTAATCATTTTGCTGTCCATAAGAGCTATATTTGATCTTATGAATATGCATACAAGACACAACAACCCCATTCACAACAACATATATGGCTAGCAAATCCTACTCCCGCAACACCAATTCATTTAATTTCTGACTAGACATTGACGAGGACGAATGGGTTAAAAGCATACGTAAATTTGTCACAAGATAAAGAACTCGACTCACAACAGTTAAATAAAAATAAACAAGTTTGGCTATTTATTTGTGGTTAGACATGAAAGGTAACAAGAAATTATCATTTATATATTCCGTAAGAAACAACACTAAAACTAATGGAACGAAAAAACCAAAGAAAAGTAAAATTTATAATAGAATTTTTTGATGTGTCGACCCGGGCGGGTCATGGGCAGATCCAAGTAATGATCCATCTAAATAGATCACCTGTTGGGTCTCTAATTGGATCCATGGATCATGCTTTCGCCTCATCGGGTCATATAAATGGGGCAGTTCGGGTCGGATCTAGATCAAGATCCGACCCATTGACGGCCTGTTTAAGAAAATAGCTATATGATTATGACGAAATTGTAACAACTCGGAAGGTGGAAAGTGAGCATGAGTGAAACTCATCTTCTTCCTCCTCGGTCGTTGGTTCCTACCCTTGTTTTTACTCATTCTTTCGAAACACTTCTTTTTAGGGGAAAATTCCATAGATATCAAGAAAAATATAATAATTCTATATTTCCCCAAAATACAAGTTTTTAGTGCATATGTGCAATGCCTCTAAAACATGTGTTGGGTAAATATGGAATTATGATGTTTCTTTTGGGTATATATGAAAATGCCTTATTTCAATACAGTTGAAACTAGTTAACTAATTTAAGTACGAATCAATTGTCTTCCGTTATGGTGGAGAATCAAATAAAAAGTTGAATCCTCCCTAAAAGGTCACCACAGGATGGCACTATGTCTTTTACTATTCGTTTTTGGCGGAGTATTGATGATCATAAATTCGAACTAATGAACATTCGAAGTGATGAATATACATTCGAATTTATGAACACTTGTGTTTTTAATGAACATACATTCGAACCGATGAACACTTCTTTTTATGAACATTGAGACCATAACTGATGAACAAACATTCAAACCGAGGAACATTTGAACTGAGGAACATACATTCGAACTTATGAAAGTCAGTAATAAACAATCGCACATTCAAAGTTTTATACATCACGTGCTCATCATTCTTAAGAATGTCATTGGTCAATTAATTTGATTTTTTCATCAAACATTAAAGCTTTTATATTTTAATGAATGTCTTCAAACTCAAAAATCACAAAATTACTTCATTAAGATATTTCATAGAACACCTATGGGTGCTTTCAAAAACACTTGACTTGTTTCAAAATTTTGAATGAAAATTTTTGCAAAAACATTATATAAAAAAATAAAATAAATAAATAAAATAAAATAATAAAAAATAATTAAAAAAAAAATTGATGTTACCTAATGTTAATTTATGTCAATCAATAATCACCACAATAATTTCATTTTGGATCAAATTGAACGAATCCCTAATTTTTTTATAAATCAGTGAACTTCGAATTTCATGAAAAAACTTGTAATTTAAAGTAATTGATCGAATATATTATGAAATCGAAGATAAATTGAAACCTAAACCTAATTTTGCGATTGTCAGTATTTTAAAACTAAAAGTAGGGTGAAGATTTGGGGAAGTTCGCAAAAAGGAAGAAGAAGAGGGAAAAGAAAGGATGTGAAATTGGGGAAAGAAAGATAGAGGAGTAGGACACATGTTTTAATTAGAAAACATTTTTAGACATTTTAAGAACTGAGTTTTTCACCCCACTTGCTACAGAATATAATAACCTAAAATCCGTTATAACTTTGAACTTTTGATATGAATATAACCTAAGTTGGAACATACATTATGATTTAAAACTACAAATATGGAATCTATAACCTAGGTATACATGAATTCGGCACAATATATATTTGATGAGGAACATCACACGTTTAATAAGTTATATAGGGACCAAATGTATTTTAATTTGTACACAACAATGTATTGATAATACCAAATAATATTTGAAATACTTGAAGAAGAAATGGTCCCCAATATTCCCTTAAACTCGGCATTCTCCCTATTATTTTCTCCATTCGCTATTTTGCCTCCAACAACCAAATATACATTTCTCCTACACATTTTAAAAACCCTAGAAACTAAAACACAAGCAGCGGCTGTTCTTTTGTTCTCTCAAGAAAATAAAAAGTTATGAAGGTGACCTTGAAGTTAGGTGGTGATCGGAATTGTGGTGTTCCAAGTGTGGGTGTGATCGTGTGGTGATTCAATCCAAAAAGGGTTGTGGTCTTGGTTTCTTGTTCCTTGATTTGTTCCTAATCCGATCCAAAGGTAACCTTATAATCGTCCTTGTCATTTTCATCCGAACCAATAGAATATGTATACGAAATAAACAACATGAAAACCTAATTTTTTGTTTCGTTAAAAATGGTTATACGAATGACAATTTTAGGTCACATAAGATCATGAATTAAGCGCTTATATGTTTTGTTTTGTGTCATGTTAATGGACTGATTTGGTGTGATTTTGGTCAGCCCTAAATCGAAATATAATGCACCTAATCAAGCCCTAAAAATCTATATTGAATGATCATTAATGAGCTTCTACAATTGAAAACCCTAGGCGTTAGATTTAGGGTTAGCAAGGGGAAAAATTATGATTTTATGTGATTGGGCTTTGATTGCTAAAACGTATGAAAGTGTGTATACATGCATGGTTGAACCAATCTAAGTTTAAACATCTGATATAGCAATGTTAAAAATAGTTCTTATGGAATATATAGCCCTCGTGTGCGTTGGTATAAAGTAAACATGTTATATGATGGTTTAAACGAGTTTTGAAACGGGACGGTTTTGTAATCTGAATATGTGTGCTTGATAACGTGAGTTTCTTCAGCTTTTAATTCTGTATTTTTGTATGAAAACTTATTTTAAGGTCATATTTAAGTTTTCCAATTGGTTTGGAATGAATTGGAATTGTATTGGTCATGCTTTTGAATTTTATGAAATCATGTGTCAAACCTGAGTTTTGGGAACGTAAAATCAGTCGATGTTTTTATTTTTAATTTTCAAAACACAAGGAACTGAGAGCTCTCCTTTGACAAAAGTGATATTTAAGTTATGTGTGACTTCCTGGAATTTTTGTATATTTTTATAAAGTGTTGAAATGGGTATATTAAACTCAAACTTTCTGTGTGTATCTGCAATTAACTTTCTGAACAGGTCTGGAAAGATGATTTTTAAAACAATACTTGTGAATGGTAATAAAATCTATAAAAATTTTTGAAGGTACTTAACTGATATGGGAAGCACTGAGAATTATTTCAGAATTTTTGGAGCTTAATTGGAAGGCCTTAAAAATCATAAGAATGTGATCCAGATTCACTAATATATCATAATTAAGTGATATATGATTTAGAAGTATCTATAAACCCTAAGTGTGATTAATTATGAATGTAACCTTAACTTACTAATTATAGAAACTTGCTAAATATATAAAGTTACTAATTCGAGAAAGTTACTTAATTCGGGGAACTCACTTAATTCGGAAAGTTACTAATTCGGGAAGTTACTAAATATGGAAAGTTACTAAATATGGAAAGTTACTAAATATGGAAGTTTCTAAATTTGGAAAGTTGCTATAAATAGCAGGAAACCCTAATATGTCAATCTGAACAACAATAAGTACTGAATCAGTAATAACTTATGAAATGGTTCTTAAATATTAAGACTATCATTAATTCATGTAGATTCGATGAAGAAGGAGTAACTTCTGATAATTGTGTTTCTGATATGGTTTCATTTGTGGTTTGAGGTACAGATATTCTACCCTTTCTCAGTAAGGGTGTCTTCTCTCATGCCATTCCGATCCTTGACTTTGATTCGTTTGCTTTGATATGATTCCATTGATATGAGTCTTTGCTATGATTCCGTTGATATAAGCCTTTTCTATGATTCCCTTGATATGATATTCGCTGCTATCCATTTGCTATGATATGATTCAATTCAGTTTGATACGTTCTGTTTGGATATGATATGATGACTTGGTATGATTTGTTCTGTTCTGTTGCCCGAGCTAACTAGCCATGGAGGTACCATGGCCATGTCATTGAGGCACCAATGGCATGACACTATCTGTGGCGGTGTGATTAGTCCACGGCGTCCCCATTTGATATGATATGATATGAGATCTCTTGGCCATTATGATATGTTGTATACTTGTCTTGTACAGGGTACATATATTATTTGTTTTGTAGGGGGCGTATGGATGCATCCTAGGTATATGTTTGGATATGATTATGATATGATTTGGTGATTGGTTTGTGTGTGCCTTACACTCCTCTCACTATTTGGTACTTAGAGGCCTCCCCTCTTCGTGCACTTATGATTTGACGGATATGTATATGTGATTATGTGGTCTATTCGAGTTTCTCGTTTAGACAGGCTTGTGGCTATTCCGTATATGTGATTATATGGTCTATTCAAGTGTCTCGTTTAGACAGGTTCGTGGCTATTCCAATTTGATTCCTTGATTCAGTATGATCATCTGATATTTGTATTATCTCTTGATTCTCTCATTTCGTTTATCTCATTTGACTTATGATATTTGTTCAGTTGATCCTTGAGTACTTATTCATTTGACATTTGATATTTTGTTCAGCAGGATCTTGTGGTTCCATTTCTCTATATTTATATATATATGCTTCGATTATTTCATTTTGGTTATATCTCTTCACTGGGCTTTTTAAGCTAAGCCGCATTTATTTTCCTGCGGCAGGTTTTAGGTTGGAAGCTGGGTTTGAGTAAAGAGTGCATAGGAGCTCTTAGTGGACTACCCTGACGATAGACAACCATTTGCTTATGGATTAGATTTGGATTCATTTTCAGTTAGATTAGTTTGGATTTGTATTTGGCTTTGGATCTCATTATGTTTAGATGTTAGTATTTCATTATTACCTTAGAATACATTTGTAACTATTATGTTTATAAGTCTTCCGCTTGCGTTTGTATGTTCTGATTGACACCATAATGTGGCATTTTGACCCTTGTCGGGTTGGGGTGTTACAATTATGGTATCAGAGCTCTGGCTACGACTTGTAGTACATAAGTTATGGCCTGTGAAGATTTGGACCCTTAGGTTTGCACTATAGGAGCTTATGAAATGACCTTTGAAGGATTTTCTTTAGGTTTCTCCCCGTATGAACTTCAGTTATGACCAGTGAGGATTGGGTAGATTATATGATAAGGCATTAGTTAGCTATCTTCTTCCGCATCACTCTGATTTGTGCCTCTGCTTTCAGTTAAGCCTTTATAATATCATTCGTTCTGGAGAATTAGAAAAGTTAGCAAGATACGCAGCATAAGCTTAGTGATCAAATAAGTTTAGAATGCTTTGAGAATTTTGCAGTAATGCCTTACAGGTTTCACTTTCTGAGGTTAGCACATTTTTCGAACTTCGATCTTTTATTCGTTTGTGATTCGTTTAGATACCTTTTCGTTCGTTCAGAGAATTCGTATATGTATCCGATGTGTTCAACACATTTTGTGGGTTCTCTTGCTATTGCTAAGCATATTAAGATCCCCTCTACACTATTAGAATTTGCTATACCTAGTTCCATCCCTATGAGAAATCTTGTGATTATCCGTCACAAGTATCGGAATTGTCCAGTACGTTTTGAAGATATTTGAAAATAAGTTTCGTTCTGCTAATCTGTTTCCTTTAGGAATGTTTAATTCGATGTTATTCTAAATATGGATTTGTTGACTGAGCATCGAGATGCTAACAACGGTCATATTATATTTGTCATCTTTGGCGATTTGAGAAACTCAAAATTCGGTACCATGTTTCCCAACCTAGTAAACAATTATGATCACCTTTGCTTTGAAACTCGTACGTTAATCCTTCGCGGTTGTAAAGATACTTCGTTTGATGAAACTCGACTTGATTGTTATTCATTTGTTTGAAATTTCGCATTGTGTTCTTGGTTTAACTATCAAGATTTCCATCTGAGTGTGAATTTGTTTTGATCTGGTTATGAGAATTTGTTTAGTCACGACTCGAGGTAGATTGTGATTGCAATAAAGGCATGTGTATATGATGCAAGTATTACGACGCCTGGCCAACGTGATAATAGTTACATCATATAACTTGAACTTATTGGGATCATAGGAGATCTTGAGCAGTGCCTGAGATCAGTAAGTTGGTTGATTCAGAAACCCTATCTGTATAAGAGAAACGTTTTGCCTAATTCTGAAACTCCGTATCTTATGACATCAGTTGAATGGATAGAATTGAAGGACCAACTTCTAGGAAGTGGTTTTTTCTGTTCGAGAGTGTATCTGTGTCGCGCTCCACTTTTTTGTGAAGAGGAGTGATGATAGTATGAAGTTATGTATTGGTTTCCGGAAGCTGAATAGTATTACAGTTTGAACCGTCATCTTTTATTTCGAATTGACAATTTGTTTGATCAACTTTGGGTGTGAAGTTTTTCTCAGTGATTGAGTTTGGATCCGATTATTTTCAGTTACGTTTAAAGGAGCGTGATGTTCCTAGATTTCTTTCGTAATCGTTATGATCTCTATGAGCGTTGTGATGCCAATTGTATTGGCTACTACTCCAACTGTTCCTATGGACTTGTTAAATCGTGTCTTTCATGAATACTTGGACGATTTGTCATAGTATGACATATTGGTATAGTCAGAGACGAAAGAGAAACACGGGGATCATCTTCGTATTCTGTGTTGAAATTTCTACGTTAGAAGAAGCTCTATGTAATATTCTCGAAGAAGTAAAATTTTGGTTGGAATGAAGAATGAGAGGAGAATTTTGAAAAGCTGAAAAGAGATTTGTTTCTACTCAAGAAGGAGACTTAGCTATGTCCTTATGCAACACGGGAAGATGGTTGGTTATGCATCAATATAGCTAGAACCGTAGGAGGTGAACTATCCGACGCAAGACTTGGGGTGATTTGTGACAGACATGAAGAAGCTTAGGAGCAATACAGTGGAATATGATCTATGTTAGAAGACTTGATGGAAGCGGTTTTGATTGAAGCACACAGTTCTACTTGCTCTATTCATCTTAGTTGTACTATTATGCATAGAGACTTGAAGCAGGATTTTTATGAAATGGTAAGAAGATGATTGCAAGTACCTTGGTGGCGAAGTGTTTAGCGTATCAACAGGTTAAGATTCAGCATCAGCGTACAAGTGTTTTTCCTTAGTTAGGATGTTCGAATGTGGAAGTGGGATTAAAATTTTAGGGACTTTGTAACGGAATTTCCGCGCACATTTAGGATGGACAACACGAATTGAGTTGTCGTGGATCGTTTGACTAGGTCGGCTCACTTGGAAGAGTGGCAAAGATTTCTTTCGGTAGAAGATTATTTAAGATACATGGCGCACCTGCAGTGATCATGTCAGAGATTCGCGTTTTTACTTCACATTCCTAGGAAGAACTACTGAAGACTTGAGGAAGCAGACTCAAGTTTAGTAATGCTTTGCACCTCTAGATTGATGAATAAGCAGAACAACTATTTGAACTTGGAAGATGTGTTGAGCAGGAAATTTGACAAGTGTTAAGTTATGGTTGTGTTTGCTCACTAAGATAGATGGCATGCAAGTGACAAAAGTTTTCCTTTCGGAGTTTTGTATGAACAGAGATGTGGAGCACCTTTTGGCTAAATAAAGTCGGCGATTTACTTATCGAAGGCCCGGAGTTGATTTCAGTGACTAATGGATTAGTTATCATCGTGAAAGAGAAACTTTGAAATTTTAGACCGAGAATTTGTGTGTTCCGTATGATTTCCTTGAACAACAGTGTTAGACGTTTTGGCATATAAGGAGGATTTAGTTCGCGATATGTTAGTCCTTAGATTCGTTCTTATTCTTATGATTATCCTACCTATTCCATTAGGCTTCTGATACGTTTTGATACTCCAGTGTGTGCTTAGTTAATCGTCAGTACGATTATGCTACCCACTTCATTATGCGTTTTGATACGTTTGATGATTCGGTATGTGCTCCTTTGATTATTAGTAAGTTCCTTAGTTCGTTCAGAATCTGGATAGAGTTGATGAAGTTTTATCGTTTAGCACTACCTCCGTATTTGCCTCGTGTGTATATGTGTTTCGTGTATCCCTTCATGAGATTACATCTGTCATCTGCTACGTAATTGTTTCGTATTCGTTGGATCAGATTTGTTATGATTTGTGTTCTATCAGAGAGCCTGGGGATATCCTAGTTTGTCGGGATCGAGTCATGAGAAATAAAACTATTCCGTTTGTGAAGATTATTTTGGAATAACCTCTCCGATGCGTGAGGCTATTTATGGTAATTCCTTTTGTGATTTGGTACGTATCCGTCTAACTTTTGCGACTTCAAATTTCAGGGACGAAAATTTTCATTTTAGAGGGGAAGAATATAATAACCTAAAATCCGTTATAACTTTGAACTTTTGATATGAATATAACCTAAGTTGGAATATACATTATGATTTAAAACTACAAATATGGAATCTATAACCTAGGTATAAATGAATTCGGCACAATATATATTTGATGAGAAACATCACACGTTTAATAAGTTATACAGGGACCAAATGTATTTTAATTTGTACACAATATTGTATTGATAATACCAAATAATATTTGAAATACTCGAAGAAGAAATGGTCCCCAATATTCCCTTAATCTCGGCATTCTCCCTATTAATTTCTCCATTCGTTATTTTGCCTCCAAAAACCGAATATACATTTCTCCTACACATTTTAAAAACCCTAGAAACTAAAAAACAAGTAGCGGCTGTTCTTTTGTTCTCTCAAGAAAATAAGAAGGTATGAAGGTGACCTTGAAGCTAGGTGGTGATCGGAATTGTGGTGTTCCAAGTATAGGTGTGATCGTGTGGTGATTCAATCCAAAAAGGGTTATGGTCTTGGTTTCTTGTTCCTTGATTTGTTCCTAATCCGATCCAAAGGTAACCTTATAATCGTCCTTGTCATTTTCATCCGAAACAATAGAATATGTATACGAAATAAACAACATGAAAACCTAATCTATTTTTTTCGTTAAAGATGGTTATACGAATGACACTTTTAGGTCACATAAGAACATAGCGCTTATATATTTTGTTTTGTGTCATGTTAATGGACTGATTTGGCGTGGTTTTGGTCAGCCCTAAATTGACATATAATGCACCTAATCAAGAACTAAAAATCTGTATTGAATGATCATTAATGAGCTTCTACAATTGAAAACCCTAGGCGTTAGATTTAGGGTTAGCGAGGGGATAAAAATTATGATTTTATGTGATTGGGTTTTGATTGCTAAAATGTATGAAAGTGTGTATACATGCATGGTTGAACCAATCTAAGTTTAAACATCTGATATAGAAATGTTAAAAGCAGGTCTTATGGAATATATAGCCCTCGTGTGCGTTGGTATAAAGTAAACATGTTATATGATGGTTTAAAAGGGTTTTGAAACAGGACTGTTTTGTAATCTGAATATGTGTGCTTGATAACGTGAGTTTCTTAAGCTTTTAATTCTGTATTTTTGAATGAAAACTTAGTTTAAGGTCATATTTAAATTTTCCAATTGGTTTGGAGTGAATTAGAATTGTATTGGTCATGCTTTTGAATTTTATGGAATCATGTGTCAAACCTGAGTTTTGGGAACGTAAAATCAGTCGATGTTTTTTATTTTTAGTTTTCAAACCACAAGGAACTGAGAGCTCTCCTTTTACAGGAGTGATATTTAAGTTATGTGTGACTTCCTGGAATGTTTGTGAATTTTTATGAAGTGTTGAAATGGGTATATTATAGTCAAACTTTCTGAACAGGTCTGGAAAGATGATTTTCAAAACAGTACTTGTGCTTGGTAATAAAATCTATAAAAATTTGTGAAGGTACTTAACTGATATGGGAAGCACTGAGAATTATTTCAGAATTTTTGGAGCTTAATTGGAAGGCCTTAAAAATCATAAGAATGTGATCCAGATTCACTAATATATCCTAATTAAGTGATATATGATTTAGAAGTATCTATAAACCCTAAGTGTGATCAATTATGAATGTAACCTTAACTTACTAATTATAGAAACTTGCTAAATATGGAAAGTTACTAATTCGGGAAAGTTACTTTGTAGCAACCCATAAATTTTCGCACATCAAAATGACTATTTTACCATTTGACTTTTTTTTAAAAAAAGTTTTGACTTTGACTTTGAATTCTTGACTATTTGACTTTTACATTAACGTAAAAGCAAATACGGTAATCGGTAGTTAACCGGTAACTTTCCAAGTTAAATAACTCGCTCTGATTCAAATTGTTACTATCTGAACGTTACGTTCACCCTTGTCTATTTAACAAGAGAATATATTGTTTTTCTTGCATCTGAACACCGCAATAAAAATGGTTTATATTCGATAATCATTATTCGGAATCAATAGTCTCGTTTTTATATTAGTTTTAATATAAAAACGACTCCAAAAATATATTCCTCGCAATTACCCAACCAAAGTACCGTGTTTATACTTTAACTCACGGGAGACGGAGTACACACAATACATAAAAATTCTTATCTTCTTATCCCCTTTCATATCTGAAAAAAAAATCTTATCCAATCACTCCATTAAATCCGGTCTACTTTTATATCCCTCCCTCCCCTCACATTTGCAATACATCGGATCTATACTTTTTTTTTCCTTCTCTTTGGTGAATGACGAACAACAGCAACAACACCACCACAGGCGCCACCTCTCCACCACCATGGCCACAGCCGCCTCTCCTACCTCCTCTCTTCACCTCTCTCGATCTATGGGCATGTCAACAACATAGCCCCCCCTTCGTAGGTATTTTTAACACCGATTATCATAAATCATTTCATATGTTTTCGTGGATTAAAAAGAGATTAAAAATGTTTGTTAATCAATCATGTGGAAAACTAGAAGGGGGGTTGAATAGTTTTTACCGTTTTAAAATTAATTCGCTTTGTATACTTAATGTGATTTCAAAGTAAAGTGAACAATCAAGCACACAAACAAGTAATATAAGTAAAGAAGTAAAGAGAGGAAAGATCAAACCACACAACACAGATGTTTATAGTGGTTCGGATACAAGGACTCTCTTCCTTGCCCTACTCCACCCCTCGAGCCTCTAACTCGTGAGTTTTTCTTCACTAAGAAACAAGCTCCCTTCTAGGCGGAGAAAACCTTTACACGTCGCTTACTCTTTATCCGATACTAAGCTAAACATCGGGTTCTTTACAAGGGTACAACCACTCCCGTTGGTTCTTTCACAAGGGTACAACCACTCCCGTTGGTTCTTTACAAGGGTACAACCACTCCCGACACTCTTTGTGTTTTGAGGACTAAAACACTAACCAAACTCTATTGAATAAATGATACAAACAATGATGTGTGAACTAAAACAAAATCACACAGACTCTATACTAAAAGGATAACAACAGAAGGTTGATCCTTATATGCTGTGATCTTCTTTGCTACAAAAGGAAAGATCAATGAGATGAAAGAATGATATGGGTTAGTGATATGTAAATGAATGAGTATGTATTTAAGCTATATGAGTGATGAAAATGCCCAAATGATCAGCTTGCTATTTATAGGCAAACTGATCAACAGTTGGCGGATCTGGCGGATCCCAAAAATTGGATCCGCCCTTGTATGGATTTGGATCTGCCATGTCAGGCCAGCTAAGAGATCTTCATATCTTTCCAAATCTTGCACAATCTTTCCATATCTTCAAATGTCAACTCTTTGGCTTGAAGATCTAAACAAAATATCTCAAAATCTTTCCAAGATTATGTTCATGATGCATGCCATGATGTCATCCTAATATTTAAAAAAATAAAGTTTCTCTTTTAAGGAATAAACTTGTAAATATATGTAATGTTATCCCTAGTATACTTGTAATGTGTAAATGTGTTTTAAAAGACTTATCACTATAAATGTAAAAGGCTTATTCTTATATTTATGCTTTTGCTTAAAGATAAACTTTGTATTTGTCATTAACAAAATTAAGCAAAGATCGTAAAATATAAATAATGTTTTTAGGACGATATTTGTATTAACAATCTCCCCCTTTTTGTTGATGACAAAACATAAAGTGTATTTTTACGTAAAGAACTTAAATAAAGGATGAGTCTTTTAAAAATATAGATTAAGTTAGTTTGTGCAAGTTTTAAAATCTATTTTAAGCAAAAAGTATGTACAGTGATGAGAACTTAATCCTTTCTCCCCCTTTTTGTCAAAACAAAAAGAAGAAATGCGTAGCGGAATGTGATTTTGAAAACTTTAAAGCTCCCCCTTGATTTATACTCCCCCTAAATGGAGTGCCAAGGATATGATGTATGATCCTACAAAAAAATGGTTAGAATATGATATGCTCCCCCTTGATGTATACTCCCCATTGCTAGAGTACCAACGTATACATTTCAAGAGTATGAGATGCTATAAAAGAAAAGTTAGTAATGAACAACTTCGATCATGAAGCAAAATGCATATGCAATGGTCAACCAAACAAGAAAGGTCAACCCATTTGACTTTAAAAAGTCAAAATGAAGTGTCTGATCAAAATTTAATACCTAATGTACATTTGATCAAAGCATTATGTGAAGTTAAAAACAACTATACTATGATGTTAGTAATCTAAAATGAGATAATATGCTTAATGTTGATCACCCACAAGCATAAAAACATAACATTCATTACTTGGAAAAAATGATGTTACATTTAAACAAAGAAAATAAATCCTAAAAGAAAAATTCTAAAACAACATCCTAAAAGTTCCTATAAGAGGAAACTAAAAAGCTACTATTGAGGAGGATGAGAGATTGCATTGAGACGCTCGAGAATGTGGTTCAAGATGAACCTCATTTCATTTTGGAGCTCATGGACCAAAATGTTGGTCCTTTGGGCCAAATGAGCGGTCCTCTCACTTTGAGAGCAATCATGTCTTGGAAAACCGGGAGGAAGGGTAGGCTCATTGTTTTGTGGTGGTGGTGATTGGTTGCTTGATGGTGGTGGTGGTTGTTGGTGAGATGATGGTGGAGTTGGGATGGAGTTCATCAAGATGGTTTGGAGATCCATCGCTTCATCAAGGCGGGAATCCACCATATTAGAGAGAGCATGGAGGCGGGCGAGTTCCTCGTTGATCTCTTCTTGGGTTTGTGGCTCATTTATCTACATTGTCTCATCAATGGCAATTAGTGTGGATGTGGGTGAGAGAGGTTGTGTTTGAGGTTGAGATGGTGATGCATCACGGTATAAAGGACCGTGGATATCCTGATAAAGCGGATGAAAAAGCACGGGTTCTTGACCTTCAAAGATCATGGGTGGAGGATTGGTTGACCTTGGTGGAAGGTCTTCCAAGTCATCAAGATATGGATGTGGTGATGTAGGTGGAGTCCTAAATAATTCTAGAGGCTGAAGTTGTGGTGATTTTGGTGGTGAAGGTGATTTGCTAGGTTGAGTTGGAGCAGGAGGTGGAGTTGTAGCAACAGGTGTGATTGTTGGTGGTGGTGTGGATATAGTGGTGTGAGATGGTGTTGGAGTAGCAAGATTGAGAAAATTCTCATTTGCGATTGGTGAAGAGATGTTAAGAGGGGATGATTCCTCCTCTGATGAGTTAGCTAAGTTTATGAAGCAACAAGGCTTAACATTAATACGAGCAGTTCTTTTTGGGGGTCTGCTAGTGGATGAGTTATTTGATTTTGTCATGGTTAAGATTGATAATGTAGCTAAGAGGTACATGAGAGATATGTAGAGAAGATGATGAGTGAGTGAGTTTTGATTGAACTTGAACTTCCTAATTTATAGACAGTGAGATTTTTTAAGTTAGTGTTTGGATTTGATGTGATTCCAATGGAGAATGTTGGTTCCTAATGATTTGGAACAAAAATTTATGCTAGTCACATCATTTAAGTCAAACCATAGAGCTCAAGTTGAGCGAATTGTAGAAGATTTGCAGTTAATGCAAAGAGTGAGTGGAAAATCTGTTGATATGATGTTCCCACGGATTTGACGGATCCCAGAAAAGGGTTCCTTGCTTGTATTGGAAAGGTAACTCACATGGAAAATTTGAAAATTCAAATTTTGGTGGGAAATTGATTTCTTAAGGTTCTAAGGGTTTCCTAAAACATTCTAAAGAGTCTAATGATCAGTAAAGAATTCCTAAAAACTATAATCCAAAATCTAACTATCGGGATTAGTCGGGAATTTTTGAAAAATGTTACTGTAGGCACCTGCGGATCCAATCGACAACAAAGACGGATCCAAAATTTGGGAGCCGTCGAATCCACAGGTTCAGGAATGGCGGATCCAAAATTTGGGATCCGCCAAATCCGCCATATGGAAAGTCAGTTTCTTAACAGAACATATGTCGAATTTTGCGTTTCTCGGTCAAAACCCGAAAAATCTCCTAAAACATATGTAATAGCTAATATGTGATACAAATATACTAAACATATAGATTCTAACACACGTATACACATAGATTAATCCGATCATAATATGTTACCATAAAGGGAGTTAAGCCAAACGGGGGCTTAATCTTGGAAAATTGATAACAACATGTGTTATCGCCCTGCAATGTCAAGTTAGTTTACACATATGTCAAGTACTAACATAATGTCTTAAGAAACATACATGTTCAACACATCATTGTCTAATAAAGTCTAAAACCAAACACTCCTTTCAACCTAACTTCTTGCTCAATTTCTTGTAACCCTTGTGAAGTTTCATGATCCAACGCCCCAAATTCTTCACCATTCCTTTGGTTTGCCGAAAATTCCGCCGATTCATTTGGGATTGGTGGAAGTTGACTTAAGTACTCCGGTGGAGAGATCCTAGAGTTGGGCAAACCATCATCTTCGTTCATTGATGATGATGATGATGATGTAGGAGGATGAGGACTTTTGCCTTTTGCAACCGCTACCCTATGATCACTTAAAGGAACAAAGGTGTGTGGAATCTCGGTGTAGTCGGGAACAAATCCTAAATCATTTCTACAAATGGGTGCAAAAGCTTTGTAGAGACGGGTCAAAAGCATCCCGTAGGGCATTGCGGTGGTACCTTGAACCGAAATATCAGCCATTCGGTTGGCGATATAGTATGCAAGGTTGAACGGTTAATGGTTTGACACACAATACATCATGTAGCAAAGGCTAGCATTGATGTGGTCTCTATTTCCTATTGTGCTTATGACATTTTCCCTCAAAACTTCCTCAAGCTTCTTAAATTGAGGCTTAAGTTCATTAAGTTCCATGGAAAATGGGTCTCAATCTACTTGACGACCTCGATACATCCTAGTTTGGTTATTCCTAGGTAAAAAGAGATGCTCACGAATGGTTTCTTTTGCAATCAATGGTGTGGCATATGGTTCCGTACGATTAAGGTTAGACTCTAGAATGGTTAACGACCACTTGTCATAATAGAAACAAGTTCCTTGATTTGGAACTCCTAAGACATCTCCAAATTGATCTAAGGGAATGTTGAATTGGGTTCCATTGACTCTAAAGTGAATGTTCATGTATCCATGATCATTAGAACTAAGTCCTACAGAAGCATAGAACTCGAGAATGAACCTAGGGATGATGGGCTCATCAATGTCTAGTAGACTATCGAAATGAATCGCGGCTAGTTGCTCACGAAGAATGGTACCATCATAGAATGAGGGGTCTACAACCCTACTCTCATGGACATATCGTTTTTCTAGTGCTTTAAAAATATTTACTTGAGCTTCGGTGAGACCTTTGGTTTTATGGTGTTTGGGAAGGTATTTGATGGTGTTTTTGTGATCATAATTAGTTGCGGGAGGCATAGTTATCCTAGAAAAGAAAAATATATAGTTTAGTTAAAATTATCGAAAATACGTATGGATGTCTAGTGTTTGCCTACATGGGGACAATGTGGAGGTACAGTTATCTCGACTCCTTTTGATGCATGAAAATTTTGTTTATGCAAGTTTTATGATAAAATGAGAGATAACTCAAACACTCCTATTTCAATTTAGCTTCATTTGAATGTACCCGAAAATACATAATAGTTATGTATTCCCTTTAGCATTCAAGAGACATTATGCAAGTGATGTTTAAAACATATCGTTTTCGTATTTGTATGAACAATGTTCAAAAACAGTTTTTCCTAGTCGTGAGAAGATTTTAGCAAAAATTTCTCATGGGGTTTTTGATGAATAATGATAATGTACTACAAGATGCAATTCCTAACTATGAAAAACATGATTTATTATGCAATTTAGTAAATATGCTTCATGATTTTTCAAGAATTATGCATAAACCCCAAGTTTTGGTTTTGTGCATGAAATAGAAATCCTAGACACAGATCAGGAATGTATACATGATAAGGATACTTACAGTGATGTTTAGAGCTCAATTTAGTTGAGAAAGATGGCCTAAATTTTGAGTTTGGTGAATTATGGGTCGAATTCCAGTAGGTGTTTGAGTGTTGGGAAGTGTGATGAATAGTACAGGAAGTTTATTAAATAAATAGAAAATTGGCTCAACGGGCCACGGATCCGGCAGATCCAAAACAAGGGATCCGCCCTTGTTGTCGGATTGATCCGCAGGATCAGAACACCAATTTTGGTATTGCCTGCGTTTGGTTAATCTAAGGTTCGAGATAATGTTTAATCTACTCACTAGGTTCCATTAATCCTAAACCAAGTCTAAGATAGTTGAAAGGTTCTCTCTTGAGAGGTTTTGTGAGGATATCGGCAATGTTGTCCTCTGAGGAAACTTTCTCAATTGAGATGTTTCCCTTCTGAACATTGTCACGTAGGAAATGGTGATGTATTTCTATGTGTTTGGTTCTAGCATGTTGGACTGGATTTTTGCTAAGATCGATAGCTCCTTTGTTGTCACAAAGAATGGGAATGTCTTTGAGTACAATTTCATAGTCGACGAGAGCTTGTTTCATCCACAGTGCTTGTTGGCAAGCTTTTCCTGCTGACACGTACTCGGCTTCAGTTGTTGATATGGCGAGGGCTGTTTATTTCTTAGCAAACCATGAGGTGAGACAATGTCCTACAAAAGTACAAATACCGCTTGTACTTTTCCTATCAACATAATCACCAGCATGGTCAAAGTCGGCATACACTATGGTTTCCATTCCCGTCCCATTGGGATACCATAATCCTAGATGTGTAGTGCCTTTTATGTACCTAAATATCCGTTTAACGGCTTCAAGATGGGATGTTTTGGAATCTTCTTGAAAGCGTGCACATAGACAAACACTAAACATAATGTCCGGTCTACTAGCCGTTAGGTAGAGTAAACTACCAATCATCCCTCTATATTTAGTGCTATCTACGGATTCACTTTCGTCATTGATTGGGTCTAAACAGTCAACTTAAATCAACCACTGATGTGGTCAAACAAAGTCAAACTATCATGGACACAATGCAATAATCCAAGGAGTATAGTTTTATCCCCGGGTCGTTTAAGTCCCAGCGAAGTGTGAAATTGTGCTTAAAAACGGATTGTGATCAAGTGTTATTGAACAGAAAAGGGATTATGATTTTGATTACACTAATGAGATAAGAAAATAGCTTTAACCAAGCTATATAAACAAGAACTGGAAACCAAATTACTTAAAAACGTATAAAAACCTAAAAAGCGTACGTTTAAATTTAAATAAACGTAAACGTACGAAATAAAAAGTGAGATTTAAGAAATAAACAGCCTACGGATATGAAATTTATATTTTTACAACCCTAATAATAAAAGAAAATTATTGAAAAAAGAAAATTATTTATTTAACTTATTAATTAATTATTATTAATTAAAAAACTATTTAATAATTATTTAAACTAATTAAAATTCTAATAAATACTAAAAGATCAAACAAAAATCTGAAAATTTTTATATAAATACTCTAAGGTAATAAAAAGATAAGAAAATTATAAAAATGAAAATTACTTAATTAAAATTTAAAAAGATAAATTCTATTAAATAGAAGCTATCACTATATTTCTATTTCGTTTGTTTTTAAGTCCTAAAAATATTTTTATATTTTTCCTATATTAAAAATGACAAAAGAAAATTATGAAAATTGGAATTATATTTTTTTGATTATTTTTCTATTTATTATGATTAAATTACTATTAAAAACTACTTAAAATGATTAAAAATATTAAAACTGATCAGAAAATTATGAAAAATTACAGATAATGCTAAAATATTATAAGGAAGCTGGGAAAAATAAAATGAAAAGCTGACAAGGCCCAATAAGCAGATTTGGGCTAATAAGCAATAAGCTAATAAGCCAAAAATAAGCAAATAAGCAGTAAAATTGGCCAAATGATCAGAACAAGCTTAATACACTAAAATAAGCTTAAAACAACTTAAAACTACAAATTAGCACAAGAGATTAACAGATTTGATCCTTGGCTGCTATGGAATTTGATTCAGAAAACTCAGGAAATAGCCCAACTTTAAGACCAAATTAAGCTAAGCAATAAGCTACTGAGATCCAATATTAGGGGGGCAAAAGTTAGCTTAGCTTGTGAGCTATCTAAAAATCATAAAAGCCCTATCAATAAAACACCAATTGAGGTCTGATTTTGCCCAAGATCAGCAACTCAGAACCATGGTCTGCTGTGGTATTGACTTTTGCAGAAAAATAGAAGTTTTGACTTTGGTGAGATTTGAATGATTCCTAGTGATTGACAATGGTATACTAAGCTATGAAAAGACTATCCTAAGCAATTCTAACAACAATTAAACTGATTTGGATTATTTTCACAACCCAAATCACAACAGTGCAGCTGTTGTGATTTAATTGTGGTGATTTTGACTTTTTACTAAACAAGGGCTTGTTTTTATGGCTGTTCTGAACTTATATGACTTATAGTAACTTGTGAGATCTAAAAGCAACAACAAACAACAACCAAAACACAGACAATCAACTAGATCCAAACACCCCTGATCATGACAGGTTTGCAAGGTTTTCAAAGCAAATCTGAATTTTAAAACACAACACTTGATTCCAACACTTTCTTAAGATTATCTAAGACCAATTATACTAGAAAATCCAAATAAAGCAGCAAGAACTAAAGAACTTGACAAATTGCTATTTTGACTGTTAAAAGGAGATTTTAGCAAATAAGATTTTTAATGAACAAGCAAGGTGTTTTAATGCATAAACCTACTCAATATCAACTAAGAAACACAGAAATGCAATGATCAAAGATTAAAAACAACTAACACAATGAAATGCCAAATTACTTAGAAATTCTTACAACTGCTTTCCAGCTTGAAACCAAGAACAAGGACCAATGAATCACTCCTATAGAACCTCCTCAGGTTCACTAACCCAGGGCAATCCAATATTTACCCTGCTCCAGCATTAATCACCATGATCATGAAACTTTGACTTTTGTTGACTGTTTTTGTATTTTTGATTTTCTGATTACTAAACTTGTTTTACTGATTACTAATAGCTTTAATAAGCTATATGGGAGCTTATGTTTACTTATGAGTCAATATAAACAAACAACAACAACAATACAGCTTAATTAGATTTTTGAGATAAAAGTAGAAATGGCATAAACTGAGATAACAACTGAAACTTGAAATTAATTATTAGAAAAGGTTTATATTACACTGGAACAAACTAAATTCAACACTTGAAAGATTAAAATTACACAGAGAATTTAAATTTAACTAGGTCGACACTAAATAACTAAAATTACTCTAGATAATCTAATACACACTCTCTCCTCTGCTCTTTATAGTCCCTTATCACCTTGTCGACATTTCTGAGTACTTCCCACCATATCTGAGCCATTGATTTCCAAGAATTCATCAGATTCGACCACTTGGCACTTTTGGCGGGAAAGGTGGATTTTGGTGATTAACTCTGATTTTGCTAGTGGGGAGTGGGAGGGATGCATTAATTGGTTTTGGCATGTTAGGTGGAGTGTTGAGGAGGGGGGATGAGGTGGATGGTGGTTTTGGGTGAGCTGGGGGGTGAGTGTCTGGTATTGGCGGGATGGGTGGTTTAGGAAGAAGGGTCAAAGTGGGTTTGACTGAGTTTTTAAACTCAGTTAAGGGTTTGGGCTTGTTTAGATTTGGGCTTGGGTTATGGGTAAATGAATTGGGGTGGGATGGTTGTGTTTTTATTTTGGGTTTAGATAAGCAGCTAGGGTCCGGATTTGGATTTGGTTTTAGGTTTAAATAAATCACAAGGACTAAACTTGTAATTCTTTCATTCTTGAGGGGCTTGAGTTGTCATCTTTCCAAAGTTACTCAAAAGGACCAATATTGCCAAGATAAAAAATACAAGGGTTATAATTATTTATTTTCCATTTTAAATAACCCAGGGACCATTTTTGACACTTTTCAAAATTGAGGGACCTTTTTGTAATATTTGCTCAAACAATCATTCAAGGACCAATTTTGATAATTAAGATTATTTTAGGGACCTTGAATGATAAAATTCCATTTTTTTAGATTCTAGGGACTAGATTTGCCAAATTCTGAAAGTTCAGGGACTAAAATGCAAATTATGCCATTTATTGTTTGTTTTTCCCTGAAACTTATAAAAACACAGTCAGATGATATTTTTATACATTTTTAGACTTTTTAAAGTATTTTTGACTGTTTCTGTAGCTCAAATGTAAAAGAAATGATGAGTATTTACACACTCATCAATCCCCCACACTAAACTATTGCTAGTCCCTAGCAATCTTTTATGAAGATTTTAATGGATGTATCTCTTTACCAGAAGCCATCACCTCTGGAGTAGCCAAATGTTTTAGTTCAAGTAAGAACTATGGTACTCTGATAACCATGTGATTTTGAGCAAATCACCAGCTGTAAACGGATTTGATTTGTCTTTACCAGAAGCCGTTTGCTTCTGGACTAGCCATTGTTTTAGTATGTGATACTTTGGCACAATGATAACCAAATGATTTTGAGCAAACCATAAGCTATAAACGGATTTGATTTGTCTTTACCAGAAGCCGTTTGCTTCTGGACTAGCCAGCTCTTAGATAAATTACAACTATTATCTTTGGTGAGCTGATTACCAATTATGGTATTCCAAAGCCTTTACCACAAGCCATAAACTTGCGGGCTAGCCAACTCTTCACTAATTAAAGATATGGTGAGTCGAGAACCATACAATTTTTGGCAAATTGCAAGCCATAAACGGATTTGATACATCTTTACCCAGAGCCGTTTGCTCCGGGATTAGCCAATCCTTTTGTGTGTTAGACATGGCGGACTGATAACCATTTTCTGAGTTCTAAGTGAGAAAAAATTTTAAAATTTTGGCTAAAATGGGGGTGCTAGATGATACATTTGATAAAATTCGCTAGAATTTCCCCCCCACACTTAGAACTGAATATTGCCCTCAATATTCAAAGAACCGGCTGTTAAACCAACACTTAGAACGTAAAAGGGAAATACTGAATAGCCATTATTTTTTATTAATTATTTATTATTTATATTTATTTATTTGTTACTTTTTATTTATTTTTTTTTCTTTTTATTTATTTTTTTTTTATTTTTTTTTTTTAACATGAAACTGAAATACTTACATATATACAACCTGTGGGGCATTCCTCCAAACTTGGGTGGTAGAAAATAGAAAGAAGTCAGAAATATGGGTGAAAAACCCATATGGTGCGGGCTAATGTTTTTTATCACCGAGTCACTAGCCTGACTCGACCCCGAATTAAGTTGATTCCTCCCGAACAGTCAGGTTTATCACGCTAGCTAACCGCTTGTGAACGGCCAACTGTAATAAAGTGCTCCTGAACAGCCCGGGAGAAAAAGCAATTTAAAAGTCTACGGGGAAGTAAGTGGAAGAGACCATCTCCCCCACACTTGGTGGTAGAAAAGAGAAAGAAAACAGAGACACGGGTGAGAACCCATGTTTTGCTAATGTTTTTGATCACCGAGTCACTAGCTTGACTCGATCCCCGCATTTATTGGCTCATGGGGAATGTTTGAAGATCCGGGACAACCATAAATGGTATGTCCTCTCCAAAGTAGTGTTTTAACCGATGACCATTCACTTTGAAATTTGGTCCGTCATTTTGAGATAACTCAACGGTACCATATGGATAAACTTTTGTAACAGTGAATGGACCAGACCAACGGGATTTGAGTTTTCCCGAGAAAATCTTCAATCTTGAATTGAAAATAAGGACTCGATCACCAACGTTGAAAACGCGGTTCTTGATTTTTGAGTCATGAATCTTCTTTGTCTTTTCTTTATAAATCAAAGAGTTCTCTGTAAGATTGATCACGCAGTTCATTTAATTCATTCATTTGAACTTTTCGGTGATCACCCGCAGTTTGAAGGTCAAAGTTTGCATGTTTCAAGGCCCAGTAGGCTTTGTGCTCTAATTCGATAGGAAGATGACATGCCTTTCCGTACACAAGCTTGTAAGGTGTACACCCGATGGGTGTTTTGTAAGCTGTACGAAAGGCCATAGTGCATCATCCAATTTATCCGACCAGGATGCACGATTTTCTCCTACAGTCCTTTCTAAGATTCTTTTAATCCCCCGATTTGAAACTTCAACTTGCCCACTTGTTTGTGGGTGATACGCAGTAGAAAGACGGTGAGTTACACCATACTTTTGCATGACTTTGTCAAATTTGTCATTGCAAAAATGCGTACCACGATCACTGATTATAGCACGTGGGGTTCCAAAACGGGCAAAAAGAGCTTTCAGGAATTTTACAACAACTCGGGCATCATTGGTGGGTAAAGCTTTTGCTTCAACCCATTTTGACAAATAGTCAACAGCCACGAGAATGTATTTGTTTCCTCTGGATGATGGAAATGGCCCCATAAAGTCGATGCCCCAGACATCAAAGATTTCACAGACTTGAATTGCATTTTGTGGCATTTCATTCCGTTGTGAAATATTTCCGTGACGCTGACAAGCTTCACAAGTTTTTATGAGTTCTTGGGCATCCTTATAGATTGTGGGCCAATAAAAGCCGGAATCAAACACCTTTTTGGCGGTGTAGTTTGGACTATGATGGCCCCCCGTGGGTCCAGCATGGCAAGCTTTGAGAATGTCAATAGCTTCCTGACCATAAACACACCGTCGGATGACTTGATCCGCACAGATTTTGAATAAGTAGGGGTCGTCCCAGAAATAATGTTTAACATCCTTGAAGAATTTATTCTTCTGTTGGGTCGACATCCCTTTCACTATGAAGTTACCCGCATGGTAATTTGCGAAGTCGGCAAACCATGGGGTAGTAGAATCTCCTCGAAAAGTAACCGCATTGAGTGTCTCGAGAGGAAATGTTTCATTTATTTCCTTTCTCTCGAAAACATCTTGGTGTGGGTTCTCTAATCGGGATAGATGATCAGCAGCTAGGTTCTCAGCTCCTTTTTTATCACGTATAATGATATCAAATTCTTGCAGGAGGAGAACCCAACGGAGTAATCTCGGCTTTGCATCTTGTTTTGCAAAGAGATATTTAAGAGCCGAGTGATCCGTGTACACTACACATTTTGTCAAGATCAAATATGGCCGAAACTTCTCAAAGGCATACACCACAGCCAATAATTCTTTTTCTGTAGTGGTGTAATGAGTTTGAGCTTCAGTCATGGTTTTACTTGCGTAGTGGATAGGCTGAAAATGTTTGGCTTTTCGTTGCCCCAGGACTGCACCGATTGCAAAATCACTTGCATCGCACATGAGCTCAAAGGGAAAATCCCAGTCGGGGGCAACTAGAATGGGTGCCTCAGTAAGCTTTTTCTTTAATATGTCAAAAGCTTTGATGCACTCTGGTGAGAAGATAAAAGGAGCATCTTTTTCAAGAAGATGAGTCATAGGCCGGGCGATTTTAGAAAAATCTTGTATGAATCGACGATAGAAACTGGCATGACCCAGAAAACTCCTAATGCCTTTGACGGTAGTGGGATGAGGTAATTTACCAATGACATCAACTTTAGCTCTGTCAACCTCAATCCCGTTCTTTGATATCTTATGGCCGAGGACAATGCCCTCTCTGACCATAAAATGACTCTTCTCCCAATTTAGACAAAGGTTGGTGTCTTTACACCTTTTCAACATGTTTTCTAAATTGGAGAGACATGCTTGGAACGAATCCCCAATGACCGAAAAGTCATCCATAAAGACCTCCATTGTTTTACCAATCATGTCGGTAAATATAGCCATCATACACCTCTGGAACGTGACCTGGAGCATTACATAAGCCGAAAGGCATACGTTTATAAGCAAAGGTTCCATAAGGGCATGTAAAGGTAGTCTTTTCTTGATCCTGTGGATCAATGGGAATTTGAAAATAACCCGAGAAACCATCAAGGAAACAATAGTAATCGTTTCCTGCTAATCTCTCAAGCATCTGATCCATAAAAGGCAGAGGAAAATGGTCTTTGCGGGTGGCATCATTTAACTTACGATAGTCAATGCAAACACGCCATCCCGTAACCAAACGAGTTGGAATTAACTCATTCTCATCATTTGTGACAACAGTCATGCCACCCTTTTTTGGAACACAGTGAATGGGACTAACCCAAGGACTATCAGAGATGGGATAAATCAATCCTGCATCAAGAAGTTTAAGAACCTCTTGTTTGATTACATCGTGGATTTTAGGATTCACCCTTCTTTGATGTTGGACTGCTGGTTTAAAGTCATCCTCCATTAAAATCTTGTGAGTACAAAATTCAGGGTCAATACCCTTAATGTCGGAGAGTTTCCAAGCAATGGCTTGCTTGTGTGACTTTAAGACCTTTATGAGAGCAATCTTTTCCTCATCACTTAAATCTTTAGCAATAATGACGGGTAATTTATCATCACCCTCCAAAAATGCGTACTCAAGATGAGGCGGTAAGTCTTTGAGTTCGACCTCAGGAAATTCATCAGTTTTCTCAACTGATCTGATTTCCTCTTTATGAAGTTCAACGGGAGGGAGTAGAGGAGAATTGTCCTGATTTAACAATGTCTCAAGAAGAAGAATATCTCCCTCCAGATCAATCTCAGCGTCATCAATCCCCTCTAGGAATGAATCACATTTGAGAAAATCATCGATCTCTTCCAAATTGAAATCACCTCCTTCAAACGGAGTGAGAGAAGGGGAAGAGTCGGAAATGCCAGGTAAAGAAGATGTGGTGGTATCCCCACTCACAGAATTATGAGAATAACCAAGAAACTCTTGAGAATACTCCTCTGAAACAATATCAATGACATCGATTCGGTTAACCGATTCAGAATCATAATTTGAGGAGTACCTCGAAGTTTGATCGAGGTTAAAGGTAACAGCTTCATGACCCACACGTAATGTGATTTTATGCTCAAATACATCTATGAGAGCACGGCCCGTTCTTAGGAATCCTCTTCCAAGAATGAGAGGAACCCTAGGATCAGCATCGAAATCAACAACCACAAAGTCAGCTGGAAAATGGAACTTTCCTACTTTCACAAATACATCCTCAGCAATGCCGCGTGGATGAGATGTGGTTCGATCTGCAAGCTCAAGAGTCATGCAGGTAGGAGTGAGTTCAGGAAGAGAAAGTTTCTCCCATACTGAGTAAGGCATCAGGTTGATGCTTGCACCAAGATCGGCCAAGGCATAGCATTCAACCATTCCTGGAAAAACACAAGGTAGTAGAAACCTTCCAGGATCTCCAAGCTTCTCGGGAAGCTTTTTCAAGATAACTGCTGAGCAGTTCTCATTCAATGGAGTCTTTGCCATTTCAAACAGTTTTTCCTTGTTGCTCAACAAGTGTTTGATTGTGGATGCAAACTTGGGCATCAGAATTATAGCATCCGCAAAGCTTATGTCAAAGTGTAATTCTTGGAAAATTTGGAAGAATTTATCCATTTGTTGACTAGCTTTTTCGCGGAGCTTTTGCTCATTTAAACGTGATGGGTAGGGAATAGAAGTTTTGGATTTAGGGTCTTCAACCGGGGTTTCAGGATGTTCAAAGACCACTTGAGGTTTAGTCTTGGGTTTCGGGACACTTTGAGGTTGGACGTTGTTGGTACTTCCGTTATTAGTAGGAAGTACCTGGTCTTTAGTCACCTCAGGCTCACTTCTCACTACCTTGGGGGAAAAAGAAGAAGTGGTAGTGGAAACAGTGGGTCCCTCATATGAAACACCACTTCGGGTTGTGATCGCCTTAGCATCGCCCTTCGGGTTAGCGATCGTGTTGCTCGGAAGTTTTCCTGAGCCCGAAGGTTGATCATTTAAAGACTTTTTAATCTCAGAGATCTGGCTGACCAACAACCTGTTTGTGTCCTCTTGAGCTTTCATGAACTGCCTCAACAACTCATCAGATGATGGATGTTGGGCTGGAATGGCTTGATGTTGATTAGGGAAATTTTGCATTCGGTTATTTTGATTATAACCTTGATGTTGAAAATTCCCTTGATTTGGATTACCATTTCCCTGAAAATGATTTCCCTGATTGGAATTGTTTCGGTTAAAGTTTCCTTGGTGTTGGAAACCTTGATTTTGTCCAGAATTGAAATTCCCTTGGTTTTGATAACCTTGGTTCATTCTAGGTTGATTTTGGTTCCGGTTTTGCAAATTCTGGTTTTGATTAAACCCGGGTGGTCCTTGGTAACTACTAGCTCGGTATGGTTCCATTTGAGGACGGTATTGATTACCTCCCTGATTTGAAGTACCGGCTATAGCATTAACTTCAAAAGGACTACCATCGGTGGCAGTACAGTCGTAGTATGCGTGAGGGCCACCACAAGTAACACAGACTTCCACTTTCTTCACTTCAGCATGTGAAGGAGTTTGTGTGAAAGTGACTTTCTTTTGGCTTGAGAGAACCAAAGCTTGAATAGCATCCGTGAGTTTGTCAATCTTAGCATCGGTGCTAGAAGTACTCACGGGAGATGAAGTAGAAGGACCGGCACTAGCCTGAGAATGATATGGCTTTGTTCGTGCAGTACGGACCTTAGATTTATTTTCAATAATTGCTAAAGCTTCTTTGACAGTTCTGCTCAAAAAGTTCCCTCCTGAGGAGGCATTGAGAGAATCTTGGTCAGATTGGCTCACTCCATTATAGAAAGTGTCGATTTGCATCAACTCGGTAAAACCATGATGAGGACATTTACGAAGCAATTCTTTGTAACGATCCCACGCGTCACTAAATGATTCATCAAATCTTTGTGTGAATTTGATGATTTCATTTTTAAGACTTGTCGTTCTAGACGGTGGAAAAAATTCGTTTACAAACTTTGTAACTAAGTCCTCCCATGTCTCAATTGAACGAGGGGGTTGTTTTTCAAGCCATATCCGGGCTTGTCCCTCGAGAGAAAATGGGAATAGAAGAAGTTTGATTGAGCTAGCAGGGATGTTCTTGTATTTGATGGTAGATGTAATTTTGTTAAACCATCGAATGTGAGCATGAGGATCATCCCTCTCAAAACCGTAGAATTGGCTTGAGGTTACAAGATTCAGTAACCCGGTTTTGAGCTCAAAACTCTCAGCTACAATAGCTGGAACAACAATGGCATCTCCATAACCCTCGATGGGTGCCTGGAGAAGCTCATTCATTGGCAATTCTGCCATGACGACAGGATCAGTACGTTCCTCAGATACGCCTGATGGGGCAGAACGTCTACGACGCCTTCGAGGTATGTTTCCAAGCTCATGGAGAGGGCTTGATGACCTAGAAGAACGAGTGCGCATGCACTAAGACGAGTCTGAGAATCCTTTATAGTGGAGGAAACTCAGAAAAGGGTAAGAAGATTCTTTTTTTTTTTTTTTTTGGATTTTATTTAAACAAAATTTTTCTATTAAAAATCAAGATCGAGAAAAAACACAAGTGAACTTAAACCAATAATCAACAGGCGTACGGTAGCTCTCTAACTGACAAACGCACAGAGTGGCGGAGAAGCAAAGGTGGGCAGTTACGCTCCTTAAAAACCCGCTTCTTTCAGTCCGACAATTTAATGTCAGACTATCCTAGAACCTCCGTTAGAGTTTGTTTATCAATTAAAGGTGAGCCGATATTCGCAGGTGATACAAAGGCAAGTTTTTATCTTAGGTTTGGGAACTTATTATGGCCGCACCCCCAGTTAGGTAGTGCTCAGTCTTGGTTCTCGATGGTTAATTTTTTATTGTTTATTATTTAACACAGAAAATGGAAAATATTTTTGATGTTTTTATTTTTTAGATGATAGTATATATAGAAAAGAAAAGAAAATATTTTTGTTTTTTATATGGTTTTAGGGGAAATAGGAATACGATATTTTTGGTGCTTGATCCGTTAAATGAGTTAACTTCACAAGCGTTTTGCTTTATATATGATAAATATACAAGAGAGAAAAGATATTCACAGATTGGGGTTCAAAGACACGATACTGCAAAACGTTTAGAACACGCTGCACACCTCCCCGGCAGCGGCGCCAAAATTTGATTGGGTCTAAACAGTCAACTTAAATCAACCACTGATGTGGTCAAACAAAGTCAAACTATCAAGGACACAATGCAATAATCCAAGGAGTATAGTTTTATCCCCGGGTCGTTTAAGTCCCAGCGAAGTGTGAAATTGTGCTTAAAAACGGATTGTGATCAAGTGTTATTGAACAGAAAAGGGATTATGATTTTGATTACACTAATGAGATAAGAAAATAGCTTTAACCAAGCTATATAAACAAGAACTGGAAACCAAATTACTTAAAAACGTATAAAAACCTAAAAAGCGTACGTTTAAATTTAAATAAACGTAAACGTACGAAATAAAAAGTGAGATTTAAGAAATAAACAGCCTACGGATATGAAATTTATATTTTTACAACCCTAATAATAAAAGAAAATTATTGAAAAAAGAAAATTATTTATTTAACTTATTAATTAATTATTATTAATTAAAAAACTATTTAATAATTATTTAAACTAATTAAAATTCTAATAAATACTAAAAGATCAAACAAAAATCTGAAAATTTTTATATAAATACTCTAAGGTAATAAAAAGATAAGAAAATTATAAAAATGAAAATTACTTAATTAAAATTTAAAAAGATAAATTCTATTAAATAGAAGCTATCACTATATTTCTATTTCGTTTGTTTTTAAGTCCTAAAAATATTTTTATATTTTTCCTATATTAAAAATGACAAAAGAAAATTATGAAAATTGGAATTATATTTTTTTGATTATTTTTCTATTTATTATGATTAAATTACTATTAAAAACTACTTAAAATGATTAAAAATATTAAAACTGATCAGAAAATTATGAAAAATCACAGATAATGCTAAAATATTATAAGGAAGCTGGGAAAAATAAAATGAAAAGCTGACAAGGCCCAATAAGCAGATTTGGGCTAATAAGCAATAAGCTAATAAGCCAAAAATAAGCAAATAAACAGTAAAATTGGCCAAATGATCAGAACAAGCTTAATACACTAAAATAAGCTTAAAACAACTTAAAACTACAAATTAGCACAAGAGATTAACAGATTTGATCCTTGGCTGCTATGGAATTTGATTCAGAAAACTCAGGAAATAGCCCAACTTTAAGACCAAATTAAGCTAAGCAATAAGCTACTGAGATCCAATATTAGGGGGGCAAAAGTTAGCTTAGCTTGTGAGCTATCTAAAAATCATAAAAGCCCTATCAATAAAACACCAATTGAGGTCTGATTTTGCCCAAGATCAGCAACTCAGAACCATGGTCTGCTGTGGTATTGACTTTTGCAGAAAAATAGAAGTTTTGACTTTGGTGAGATTTGAATGATTCCTAGTGATTGACAATGGTATACTAAGCTATGAAAAGACTATCCTAAGCAATTCTAACAACAATTAAACTGATTTGGATTATTTTCACAACCCAAATCACAACAGTGCAGCTGTTGTGATTTAATTGTGGTGATTTTGACTTTTTACTAAACAAGGGCTTGTTTTTATGGCTGTTCTGAACTTATATGACTTATAGTAACTTGTGAGATCTAAAAGCAACAACAAACAACAACCAAAACACAGACAATCAACTAGATCCAAACACCCCTGATCATGACAGGTTTGCAAGGTTTTCAAAGCAAATCTGAATTTTAAAACACAACACTTGATTCCAACACTTTCTTAAGATTATCTAAGACCAATTATACTAGAAAATCCAAATAAAGCAGCAAGAACTAAAGAACTTGACAAATTGCTATTTTGACTGTTAAAAGGAGATTTTAGCAAATAAGATTTTTAATGAACAAGCAAGGTGTTTTAATGCATAAACCTACTCAATATCAACTAAGAAACACAGAAATGCAATGATCAAAGATTAAAAACAACTAACACAATGAAATGCCAAATTACTTAGAAATTCTTACAACTGCTTTCCAGCTTGAAACCAAGAACAAGGACCAATGAATCACTCCTATAGAACCTCCTCAGGTTCACTAACCCAGGGCAATCCAATATTTACCCTGCTCCAGCATTAATCACCATGATCATGAAACTTTGACTTTTGTTGACTGTTTTTGTATTTTTGATTTTCTGATTACTAAACTTGTTTTACTGATTACTAATAGCTTTAATAAGCTATATGGGAGCTTATGTTTACTTATGAGTCAATATAAACAAACAACAACAACAATACAGCTTAATTAGATTTTTGAGATAAAAGTAGAAATGGCATAAACTGAGATAACAACTGAAACTTGAAATTAATTATTAGAAAAGGTTTATATTACACTGGAACAAACTAAATTCAACACTTGAAAGATTAAAATTACACAGAGAATTTAAATTTAACTAGGTCGACACTAAATAACTAAAATTACTCTAGATAATCTAATACACACTCTCTCCTCTGCTCTTTATAGTCCCTTATCACCTTGTCGACATTTCTGAGTACTTCCCACCATATCTGAGCCATTGATTTCCAAGAATTCATCAGATTCGACCACTTGGCACTTTTGGCGGGAAAGGTGGATTTTGGTGATTAACTCTGATTTTGCTAGTGGGGAGTGGGAGGGATGCATTAATTGGTTTTGGCATGTTAGGTGGAGTGTTGAGGAGGGGGGATGAGGTGGATGGTGGTTTTGGGTGAGCTGGGGGGTGAGTGTCTGGTATTGGCGGGATGGGTGGTTTAGGAAGAAGGGTCAAAGTGGGTTTGACTGAGTTTTTAAACTCAGTTAAGGGTTTGGGCTTGTTTAGATTTGGGCTTGGGTTATGGGTAAATGAATTGGGGTGGGATGGTTGTGTTTTTATTTTGGGTTTAGATAAGCAGCTAGGGTCCGGATTTGGATTTGGTTTTAGGTTTAAATAAATCACAAGGACTAAACTTGTAATTCTTTCATTCTTGAGGGGCTTGAGTTGTCATCTTTCCAAAGTTACTCAAAAGGACCAATATTGCCAAGATAAAAAATACAAGGGTTATAATTATTTATTTTCCATTTTAAATAACCCAGGGACCATTTTTGACACTTTTCAAAATTGAGGGACCTTTTTGTAATATTTGCTCAAACAATCATTCAAGGACCAATTTTGATAATTAAGATTATTTTAGGGACCTTGAATGATAAAATTCCATTTTTTTAGATTCTAGGGACTAGATTTGCCAAATTCTGAAAGTTCAGGGACTAAAATGCAAATTATGCCATTTATTGTTTGTTTTTCCCTGAAACTTATAAAAACACAGTCAGATGATATTTTTATACATTTTTAGACTTTTTAAAGTATTTTTGACTGTTTCTGTAGCTCAAATGTAAAAGAAATGATGAGTATTTACACACTCATCAGTCATCCTTGGTGAGTTTGGTTTCGGAAGACATTGGTGTTTTCATAGGTTTAGAATCTTCAAGACCAAATTTCTTAAGCATATCCTTGATATACTTAGATTGGTTGAAGAATATCCCATCTTCTAATTATTTTATTTGGAGACCTAAGAAAAAGTATAGTTCCCCCATCATACTCATTTCAAACTCATCATGCATGATTTTCGAGAATTCATCGCATAACTCTTGACAAGTTAAACCGAATATAATGTCATCCACATATATCTGGACTATGATAATATGTGATCTCTTTTTATTGGTGAAGAGAGTGTTGTCTACTAAGCCCATGGTATACTTATGGTCAACTAGGAAGGTCTTAAGTCGATCATACCATGCTTTTGGTGCTTGCTTAAGTCCGTATAATGCTTTCTTAAGTTTGTAGACATGATTAGGTTTTTCAAAATCGGCAAAGCCGGGAGGTTGTGCAACGTACACCTCCTCATTAATAAAACCATTAAGAAATGCACTTTTGACATCCATTTGAAATAGTTTAAAGTCATGTGCACATGCATATGCAAGTAGTATCCTAATTGACTCTCAAGTCTAGTGACGGGGGCAAATGTTTCATCATAATCTATACCTTCTTGTTGATTGTAGCCTTGTGCTACTAGCCTAGCTTTGTTTCTAGATACTACGCCATTTTCATCCATTTTGTTTCTAAAAACCCATATTGTACCTATTATGGTTTGATTTTCAGGTTGTGGGACTAATGTCCAAACGTCATTTCTAACAAATTGATTTAATTCCTCTTGCATCGCAATGACCCAAGATTCATCTTTTATGGCTTCATTAACATTTTTAGGTTCAATTGTTGAAACAAAACAAAAGAAATTACTTTCATTTTGAGCTTTAGACCTTAATGTTCTTTCATTGATTTTTCCTATGATGTTTTCTAATTGATGACTTTTGGTTTCTTTGATATTAACTATTTCTCTTTTCACTAGTTCATCTTCTTTCTCACTTTCAATATTTTCCTGATTATTAACCATTTGACTTTCAACTAAGTCATCATCTACCAAAGGTGATGTCTTAGAGGGAGGTGGACTTTCATCGAATGTTATGTTCAATGATTCCTCGACTCTTGAGGTTTCTTTGTTCAAAACTATATATGCTTTACTAGTTTGTGAATATCCTAGAAATACACCTTCATACGACTTTGGGTCGAATTTGGTGAGATAATCCTTTGTGTTTAAAATGAAGAATTTGCTTCCAAACACTCGAAAATATCCTAAAGTAGGCTTTTTGCCTCGGTATAACTCATATGGAGTCTTTTTCAAGAATGGTCTAATTAGAACTCGATTTAGGATATATGAGGATGTATATACAGCGTGACACCAAAACTTTTGAGGTATGTTTTGTTCATTTAACATGGTTCTATTCATTTATTGAATTGTCCTATTTTTGCGTTCTACTATACCATTAGATTGAGGGGTTCGAGGAGCCAAGAAATTATGAGTTATGCCATTGGCATCACAAAAAGCTCCAAATTGGATTTCATTGTCAAATTCACGACCATGGCCGGTTCTTATTAACACTATGTTACTTCCTATTTGATTTTGAATTTTCTTACTTAAGATTTCAAATTTATCAAATGCTTCGTTTTTAGTTTTCAAAAACTTAGTCCATGTATATCAAGAGTAATCATCTACTATTACCAAAGTATAGAAGTTTCCCCCGTAAATTTGTATAGCGGATGGACCAAACAAATCCATATGTAATAATTCTAGACACCTAGATGTAGACACCATGTTTTTAGCCTTATGGCTATTATGAACTTGTTTTCCTATTTTGCAAGCATCACAAAAGTGTTGGTCATATTTCAACTTAGGCACGTTCCTAACGAGTTCCTTAGATGATAAGGATTGAATTAACCTCATATTGGCGTGACCTAAGCGTCGATGCTTTAGAGTTGAGTTATCGTCCAAAGAAGTGAGACAAAGTTTGTCTTTAGGTGTTTTGTCTAGTTTCATAACGTAAACGTTATTCTTCAAAACACCTTTTCCTACGGTTATGCCATCCTTAAGTATTTTACTTCCATTTTCACTGAAAAGGACGGTATACTTTTTGCGGCATAATTGACTAATACTAAGCAAGTTAAATCCTAAGTTATCTACATGAGCAACATCATCAATAGTGAGAGAGTCATGAGAAATCGTACCTTTTCCGATGATTTTACTTTTAAGCTTGCTACCGAATGTGACATTACCTCCGTAGTACACTTGGTAGTTTAAGAAAAGGCTTTTGTTTCCCGTCATGTGTCTTGAACACCCACTATCTTTAATCCACTCATCAGGTTCTAATTCAACTTTCAAGTACACCTCTTCTGTGTCATGAGCCATGAGAGCAACTTCGTCGTTCTTAGGCTCGTCGTCATCTCCTCCACTATCACTCCAAGCTCCACTGACAAAGGCTCTTTGAGACTTGTTCTTTGGAGGCTTTGGACATTCTCCTATTAAGTGACTAGAATCACCACAACTATAACACTTCCTGTCTACCTTTCCTTTCCTATCATCACGGTCTTTTCGAAAGGATTTCTTTTCTTCACGAGGTGGTCTAACGAACTTTCCTTTTCTCCTGAAGAATTTCTTGAAATCTCTTACGGCCATGGCATATTCTTCGTCTTCACTACTAGAACAAGACTCTTCATCATCACTTGACTCAACTCTAGCTTTCAAGGCAATGGACTTCATTTTCTCCTTCTTGCCTTTAACAATTTCTGAGTCTTTTTCCATCACCATTTCGTGAACTTTGAGATTTCCTATGAGCTCATCCAGTGTCATGCTTGAAAGATCCTTAGATTCTTCAATAGCTGTCACCTTTGCTCTCCACTTCGGGTGGAGTGCTCTTAGAAATTTCCTGACAAAATTCTTACTAGAAAAATATTCGTCAAGTGCTTTAAGAGATGTAATAATAGTATTAAACCTAGCAAACGCGCTATCAATAGTCTCATCTTCAGAGATAAAAAATTGTTCATATTGTTGAACAAGAAGATCAATTTTGTTATCTTTGACTTGTGAGTTCCCTTGATGAGTGATAATTAGTGATTGCCAAATATCTTTAGCCGTTTTACACATAAAAACTCTTTCATATTCTTTCTTAGGTAAGGCATTGTAAAGCATCATTTTGGCTTCATTATTTTTAGCAATCAACCTCTTTTGCTCATCACTGTGACGAATAGAAGAAGTACCTACATCCCGACCACCTGAAATATCATTACTTATGAGGTTTTAATCACCCTCTACAATAAAATAGCACAGATCTAAGTTCTTTGACTTCACATATGTCTCAAAGCGATTTTTCCAATATATGAAACAATTTGGTTCAAATAGTGGTGGTCTTTGCATAGATTGCCCTTCTTTAAAGTTTTCAAAATCCATTGATCGTTTCAAGTTTTTAAAATACAATATATTTTGAAAATCTTGAGTAACACCGCTCTGGTACTAATTGTGGAAAACTAGAAGGGGGGTTGAATAGTTTTTACCGTTTTAAAATTAATTCGCTTTGTATACTAAATGTGATTTCAAAGTAAAGTGAACAATCAAGCACACAAACAAGTAATATAAGTAAAGAAGTAAAGAGAGGAAAAATCAAACTACACAACACAGATGTTTATAGTGGTTCGGCTACAAGGACTTTCTTCCTTGCCCTACTCCACTCCTCGAGCCTCTAACTCGAGAGTTTTTCTTCACTAAGAAACAAGCTACCTTCTAGGCGGAGAAAACCTTTACACGTCGCTTACTCTTTATCCGGTACTAAGCTAAACACCGGGTTCTTTACAAGGGTACAACCACTCCCGTTGGTTCTTTCAAAAGGGTACAACCACTCCCGTTGGTTCTTTACAAGGGTACAACCACTCCCGACACTCTTTGTGTTTTGAGGACTAAAACACTAACCAAACTCTACTGAATAAATGATACAAACAATGATGTGTGAACTAAAACAAAATCACACAGACTCTATACTAAAAGGATAACAACAGAAGGTTGATCCTTATATGCTGTGATCTTCTTTGCTACAAAAGGAAAGATCAATGAAATGAAAGAATGATATGGGTTAGTGATATGTAAATGAATGAGTATGTATTCAAGCTATATGAGTGATGAAAATGCCCAAATGATCAGCTTGCTATTTATAGGCAAACTGATCAACAGTTGGCGGATCTGGCGGATCCCAAAAATTGGATCCGCCCTTGTATGGATTTGGATCCGCCATGTCAGGCCAGCTAAGAGATCTTCATATCTTTCCAAATCTTGCACAATCTTTCCATATCTTCAAATGTCAACTCTTTGGCTTGAAGATCTAAACAAAATATCTCAAAATCTTTCTAAGATTATGTTCATGATGCATACCATGATGTCATCCTAATATTTAAAAAATAAAGTTTCTATTTTAAGGAATAAACTTGTAAATGTATGTAATATTATCCCTAGTATACTTGTAATGTGTAAATGTGTTTTAAAAGACTTATCACTATAAATGTAAAAGGCTTATTCTTATATTTATGCTTTTGCTTAAAGATAAATTTTGTATTTGTCATTAACAAAATTAAGCAAAGATCGTAAAATATAAATAACGTTTTTAGGACGATATTTGTATTAAAAAATCCGTGTGGTATAAAATTGTTCAAGAGGCGTTTGTTTGATTTGTTTTATAATCGAATCGGGTTTAAACCCGAGTGGGTTTCACAGCCGAGACCCTTATGGGTTTTGTGATGGTTTGATATGCTTATTTTTCTTTGTAGTTTGATCGATTTTTATTAGGTTGAAGCATATCTGGCGTTTGAATTATTATTTGTTAAGGAATTGGAATAAACCCGATGGGGGTATTTACTTTGCCTCGGTAGATAACCACCCGAAGGGTGTGCTAGTTTATTTTGGCTCACGGCCACACCCAAATAGGGTGCTTGGTTGCTCTCGGCTGAAAAAACAACCAACAACGTGGTACGTTTGGCTGGTTGCTTCGACCCACCACCAAAACAACCCACATCAAGGGTATTTGTTTGATCCTGGTTCTCGACTAGAAACTACCACAGGGGTGTTTGAGTCTGCTTGCTTTGCTCGGACCAACACAAGAGCCACACAAGGGTGCGTTTGAATTAGTGTAATTGACTTGCTTATCTCTTTTGGACATAATTAATTTTTAAGCTTATTCGGGAACTTTATGGTTTCGGTAAAAATAAACCGCTAAGGGTGTTTATTTGTTGTCAGTTCTGACTGCTAATATTGAACCTCTAACGTACAAGCTAATTCAGTTAGTTGTTATGTCAATGGAAAGCTAGGAATTGGAAAATCTTCAAAGCTACTTGACTGTCATTTATTGCAGCTCAAATATATCACAAATTGTAAATTGTTTTAGCATAAAGGTGTGTTTGATTTGTGAATTATTGGGCTAGTGAGCCCATAAGTCAAATAGGGTGCGTTTGGTTTGAGATTGGGCCGAAGCCCACCATAACAAATTAAGGGTCATTTGGTTTTAAATGGGCCAAGGCCATTAACTTTCAATAAGAGTGTGTCCGAATTTTTGTAAATATAAATTAACATGTCTTGATTATTTTACGGATTATCAAATTAACGGACTATGTATTATATATATATTGGACAATAAATATACTTGACAGACCTTATTGTCGGACTTGCAACAGACTTGACCACTTGGACATATACTGGACTATCGGACCATTATTATTAGACTTGGTAATATAAACTGGTCAACAAATATTAACGATCATGAATTATATTGATAACTCGAATCACACTTAGATACAATGTAGAAGTCATATAAACAACCAAGTTATTACCCAAAACTTAACCGGTCTACCTATCTCTCGTTTATTTGCTAATTGATTCTTAGGTGCTTATTTTACCTTTCATACTTATGCTATATGATTTATGCTTTAACGTGTGTTTTTTCTGAGTCTATGACTTCATACCACCACACGAAATGAGATACTAAACTTCTTACAAACATTGCTACAAATATTCCACGAAACTAAAACACTCTATCTTTTGAAACTCGTACGTATCGATTACTTTCCGCTTGTCATATTTTGAGACAAGCTTATATTCATTAGGTTATGACGATTCTGTATTCTTTGAGCTATACATCTTTACACTGTTTTGCCATACTCCTTGGTACCGTTGTGTTACTCACGTCACTACATTCCAAGGTGAGTCATAGCCCCTTCTTTCACTTATTTTGAACTCTTTGGGGGAGATACATGCTCGTTCTACTTACAAATTTACTCGTTTACCTTAAATATTGTACTCAAATGATGACACACTTTATTTGTTTATTGAAACATAATTCTTGTTTTCACTTATACAAGTAATATACACTTTTACGAATTACCATGAATTCATACACCCACTTTTATACGTTTTCTATCTCCTAGGGAGATACATGCTACAAGATAGAACACATATATTTTTCTTTTTGCAACACCCGTTTGATATTGCCTAAGTTACAATATTGTCAAAAGCCCCTCACATCATGAACCATTAATCACTTGCGAGTGAATGCGAATATAGTGAATAGATCTATTGGAGGCTGACTGCCTATTCCACTAATGCCTGACGGATAGCCTTAGTTGCTAGTCGGATTAGTTGCAATGCACTATATTTGAAGGAAATAGGAAATGGCAAATCAACTATTATACGAGGGCTATAACTCACACCATTAATTTGGTGTGTTCACCACCGTTTCACGGTACACTGTTAACGTTTGCGTGTCATGAGACTTAGGGCAATATATCCAACTGCAATATCAATATTTAAAACAAAGATTGTAATTCACAGGCAATCACAAATTTGTGTTCAACTTATTAGCATGCAAATCCTATGGATTCACTCACCTTTGACCCGGTTTGGGCAAACAAATAAACTATGGGCGTATAACAACGTAGCTCACTTTCACCCAAACTTGAAATTTGTGTTCAACTGACATACAATTACAAACACTATGGATTTCAAAAACTTAGTCCGTGTATATCTAGAGTAATCATCTACTATTACCAAAGTATAGAAGTTTCCCCCATAAATTTGTATAGCGGATGGACCAAACAAATCCATATGTAATAATTCTAGACACCTAGATGTAGACACCATGTTTTTAGCCTTATGGCTATTATGAACTTGTTTTCCTATTTTGCAAGCATCACAAAAGTGTTGGTCATATTTCAACTTAGGCACGTTCCTAACGAGTTCCTTAGATGATAAGGATTGAATTAACCTCATATTGGCGTGACCTAAGCGTCGATGCTTTAGAGTTGAGTTATCGTCTAAAGAAGTGAGACAAAGTTTGTCTTTAGGTGTTTTGTCTAGTTTCATAACGTAAACGTTATTCTTCAAAACACCTTTTCCTACGGTTATGCCATCCTTAAGTATTTTACTTCCATTTTCACTGAAAAGGACGGTATACTTTTTGCGGCATAATTGACTAATACTAAGCAAGTTAAATCCTAAGTTATCTACATGAGCAACATCATCAATAGTGAGAGAGTCATGAGAAATCGTACCTTTTCCGATGATTTTACTTTTAAGCTTGCTACCGAATGTGACATTACCTCCGTAGTACACTTGGTAGTTTAAGAAAAGGCTTTTGTTTCCCGTCATGTGTCTTGAACACCCACTATCTTTAATCCACTCATCAGGTTCTAATTCAACTTTCAAGTACACCTCTTCTGTGTCATGAGCCATGAGAGGAACTTCGTCGTTCTGAGGCTCGTCATCATCTCCTTCACTATCACTCCAAGCTCCACTGACAAAGGCTCTTTGAGACTTGTTCTTTGGAGGCTTTGGACATTCTCCTATTAAGTGACTAGAATCACCACACCTATAACACTTCCTGTCTACCTTTCCTTTCCTATCATCACGGACTTTTCGGAAGGATTTCTTTTCTTCACGAGGTGGTCTAACGAACTTTCCTTGTCTCCTGAAGAATTTCTTGAAATCTCTTACGGCCATGGCATATTCTTCGTCTTCGCTACTAGATCAAGACTCTTCATCATCACTTGACTCAACTATAGCTTTCAAGGCAATGGACTTCATTTTCTCCTTCTTGCCTTTAACAATTTCTGAGTCTTTTTTCATCACCATTTCGTGAACTTTGAGATTTCCTATGAGCTCATCCAGTGTCATGCTTGAAAGATCCTTAGATTCTTCAATAGCTGTCACCTTTGCTCTCCACTTCGGGTGGAGTGCTCTTAGAAATTTCCTGACAAAATTCTTACTAGAAAAATATTCGTCAAGTGCTTTAAGAGATGTAATAATAGTATTAAACCTAGCAAACGCGCTATCAATGGTCTCATCTTCAGAGATAAAAAATTGTTCATATTGTTGAACAAGAAGATCAATTTTGTTATCTTTGAATTGTGAGTTCCCTTGATGACTGATAATTAGTGATTGCCAAATATCTTTAGCCGTTTTACACATAAAAACTCTTTCATATTCTTTCTTAGGTAAGGCATTGTAAAGCATCATTTTGGCTTCATTATTTTTGGCAATCAACCTCTTTTGCTCATCACTGTGACGAATAGAAGAAGTACCTACATCCCGACCACCTGAAATATCATTACTTATGGGGTTTTAATCACCCTCTACAATAATATACCACAGATCTAAGTTCTTTGACTTCACATATGTCTCAAAGCGATTTTTCCAATATATGAAACAATTTGGTTCAAATAGTGGTGGTCTTTGCATAGATTGCCCTTCTTTAAAGTTTTCAAAATCCATTGATCGTTTCAAGTTTTTAAAATACAATATATTTTGAAAATCTTGAGTAACACCGCTCTGGTACTAATTGTGGAAAACTAGAAGGGGGGTTGAATAGTTTTTACCGTTTTAAAATTAATTCGCTTTGTATACTAAATGTGATTTCAAAGTAAAGTGAACAATCAAGCACACAAACAAGTAATATAAGTAAAGAAGTAAAGAGAGGAAAGATCAAACTACACAACACAGATGTTTATAGTGGTTCGGCTACAAGGACTTTCTTCCTTGCCCTACTCCACTCCTCGAGCCTCTAACTCGAGAGTTTTTCTTCACTAAGAAACAAGCTACCTTCTAGGCAGAGAAAACCTTTACACGTCGCTTACTCTTTATCCGGTACTAAGCTAAACACCGGGTTCTTTACAAGGGTACAACCACTCCCGTTGGTTCTTTCAAAAGGGTACAACCACTCCCATTGGTTCTTTACAAGGGTACAACCACTCCCGACACTCTTTGTGTTTTGAGGACTAAAACACTAACCAAACTCTACTGAATAAATGATACAAACAATGATGTGTGAACTAAAACAAAATCACACAGACTCTATACTAAAAGGATAACAACAGAAGGTTGATCCTTATATGCTGTGATCTTCTTTGCTACAAAAGGAAAGATCAATGAAATGAAAGAATGATATGGGTTAGTGATATGTAAATGAATGAGTATGTATTCAAGCTATATGAGTGATGAAAATGCCCAAATGATCAGCTTGCTATTTATAGGCAAACTGATCAACAGTTGGCGGATCTGGCGGATCCCAAAAATTGGATCCGCCCTTGTATGGATTTGGATCCGCCATGTCAGGCCAGCTAAGAGATCTTCATATCTTTCCAAATCTTGCACAATCTTTCCATATCTTCAAATGTCAACTCTTTGGCTTGAAGATCTAAACAAAATATCTCAAAATCTTTCTAAGATTATGTTCATGATGCATACCATGATGTCATCCTAATATTTAAAAAATAAAGTTTCTATTTTAAGGAATAAACTTGTAAATGTATGTAATATTATCCCTAGTATACTTGTAATGTGTAAATGTGTTTTAAAAGACTTATCACTATAAATGTAAAAGGCTTATTCTTATATTTATGCTTTTGCTTAAAGATAAATTTTGTATTTGTCATTAACAAAATTAAGCAAAGATCGTAAAATATAAATAACGTTTTTAGGACGATATTTGTATTAAAAAATCCGTGTGGTATAAAATTGTTCAAGAGGCGTTTGTTTGATTTGTTTTATAATCGAATCGGGTTTAAACCCGAGTGGGTTTCACAGCCGAGACCCTTATGGGTTTTGTGATGGTTTGATATGCTTATTTTTCTTTGTAGTTTGATCGATTTTTATTAGGTTGAAGCATATCTGGCGTTTGAATTATTATTTGTTAAGGAATTGGAATAAACCCGATGGGGGTATTTACTTTGCCTCGGTAGATAACCACCCGAAGGGTGTGCTAGTTTATTTTGGCTCACGGCCACACCCAAATAGGGTGCTTGGTTGCTCTCGGCTGAAAAAACAACCAACAACGTGGTACGTTTGGCTGGTTGCTTCGACCCACCACCAAAACAACCCACATCAAGGGTATTTGTTTGATCCTGGTTCTCGACTAGAAACTACCACAGGGGTGTTTGAGTCTGCTTGCTTTGCTCGGACCAACACAAGAGCCACACAAGGGTGCGTTTGAATTAGTGTAATTGACTTGCTTATCTCTTTTGGACATAATTAATTTTTAAGCTTATTCGGGAACTTTATGGTTTCGGTAAAAATAAACCGCTAAGGGTGTTTATTTGTTGTCAGTTCTGACTGCTAATATTGAACCTCTAACGTACAAGCTAATTCAGTTAGTTGTTATGTCAATGGAAAGCTAGGAATTGGAAAATCTTCAAAGCTACTTGACTGTCATTTATTGCAGCTCAAATATATCACAAATTGTAAATTGTTTTAGCATAAAGGTGTGTTTGATTTGTGAATTATTGGGCTAGTGAGCCCATAAGTCAAATAGGGTGCGTTTGGTTTGAGATTGGGCCGAAGCCCACCATAACAACATTAAGGGTCATTTGGTTTTAAATGGGCCAAGGCCATTAACTTTCAATAAGAGTGTGTCCGAATTTTTGTAAATATAAATTAACATGTCTTGATTATTTTACGGATTATCAAATTAACGGACTATGTATTATATATATATTGGACAATAAATATACTTGACAGACCTTATTGTCGGACTTGCAACAGACTTGACCACTTGGACATATACTGGACTATCGGACCATTATTATTAGACTTGGTAATATAAACTGGTCAACAAATATTAACGATCACGAATTATATTGATAACTCGAATCACACTTAGATACAATGTAGAAGTCATATAAACAACCAAGTTATTACCCAAAACTTAACCGGTCTACCTATCTCTCGTTTATTTGCTAATTGATTCTTAGGTGCTTATTTTACCTTTCATACTTATGCTATATGATTTATGCTTTAACGTGCGTTTTTTCTAAGTCTATGACTTCATACCACCACACGAAATGAGATACTAAACTTCTTACAAACATTGCTACAAATATTCCACGAAACTAAAACACTCTATCTTTTGAAACTCGTACGTATCGATTACTTTCCGCTTGTCATATTTTGAGACAAGCTTATATTCATTAGGTTATGACGATTCTGTATTCTTTGAGCTATACATCTTTACACTGTTTTGCCATACTCCTTGGTACCGTTGTGTTACTCACGTCACTACATTCCAAGGTGAGTCATAGCCCCTTCTTTCACTTATTTTGAACTCTTTGGGGGAGATACATGCTCGTTCTACTTACAAATTTACTCGTTTACCTTAAATATTGTACTCAAATGATGACACACTTTATTTGTTTATTGAAACATAATTCTTGTTTTCACTTATACAAGTAATATACACTTTTACGAATTACCATGAATTCATACACCCACTTTTATACGTTTTCTATCTCCTAGGGAGATACATGCTACAAGATAGAACACATATATTTTTCTTTTTGCAACACCCGTTTGATATTGCCTAAGTTACAATATTGTCAAAAGCCCCTCACATCATGAACCATTAATCACTTGCGAGTGAATGCGAATATAGTGAATAGATCTATTGGAGGCTGACTGCCTATTCCACTAATGCCTGACGGATAGCCTTAGTTGCTAGTCGGATTAGTTGCAATGCACTATATTTGAAGGAAATAGGAAATGGCAAATCAACTATTATACGAGGGCTATAACTCACACCATTAATTTGGTGTGTTCACCACCGTTTCACGGTACACTGTTAACGTTTGCGTGTCATGAGACTTAGGGCAATATATCCAACTGCAATATCACCATTTAAAACAAAGATTGTAATTCACAGGCAATCACAAATTTGTGTTCAACTTATTAGCATGCAAATCCTATGGATTCACTCACCTTTGACCCAGTTAGGGCAAACAAATAAACTATGGGCGTATAACAACGTAGCTCACTTTCACCCAAACTTGAAATTTGTGTTCAACTAACATACAATTACAAACACTATGGATTTCTCCCAATCTTTGACCCGGTTAGGGCAAATAAACAAACTATGGGTGTATAACAACGTAACCCACTACTTATTTCATCAATATTTGTATTTATCACAATTATCATTTCACACTTGAAACTATTGGAATCAACTGTTTTACTTACAAACTCTATGAACTCACCAACCTTTGTGTTGACACTTTTAGCATGTTTATCTCAGGTCCATAATGAACGAGGATGGCACGGAGGAGCACGGATCCATCAAAAGGGCTATAAATTTTATTATCATTCGAAAACTTATTTTGTAAATCTTACAACTACTGGGACCTCACTTGTAAAATCTGATCTTCGAATGGTAAATCTTTTAAAACGACTCAAATAGAGATCGTTTTCTATCATTATAACTGTTATGCCATGAAGTAACACCCAGTTTGAATTCCGCTACGTATTGCGAAATTGGAGGTGTTATAGATTGGTATCAGAGCTATAGTTATAGAGAAAATGGTCTAATTGAGACCTAAACTATAACTGCTTTTTCACAAAAATGTTTCATAGCCTTTCTCTCTCCGTGCCTTCCATCCTCCAGACGATTATGTGACTTCTAGGTAATTTATGCTACTCAAACACTTAGTATATTGATAGATACACACTCAACATACTTTCGATCCCTTTGGAACTAAATACATCTGCGTATGCCTATTCTAGGGCATTACGACACAACTACATTTCTTCAATCATGTACCTACTCATACTTTAGCAGTGGGTTGTAAACACACAGGTTGCAAGTCTTGTATGGGCGGGACTTGGGACTGAGTGGATTTACGATGCCTTTGCTATGGAGACTTAATTCAAGGGCTTACAAATCAACTATACAAATATGCCCTACTCTTACACTTTTGTGGTGTAGGAAACTTCCCCCAGGACATTGTAACTGATTACAATGGTCTTTCCTACCACCCAGACATTGTAATTTATACAATGGTCTCATTTATTTTTTCAAGGCACTATAAGTCCTACAGTGGTCTCTATTACATCCCCAGACACTGTAAACGAAACAGTGGTCTCACTTATTTCTCAGACATTGTGAGTTGCACAATGGTCTCACTTATTTCTCAGACATTGTGAGTTGCACAACGGTCTCATTTATTTCTCATATATTGTGTGTTGCACAATGATCTCATTTATTTATCAGACATTGTAAATGATTACAATGATCTCTAAACTTTTCACAATCTTACGTAATATTATTTTACATGGAACCTGTCACAAACTATTGATTTCCTTGGTAGAAATTAAGGATATGAAATTGCTAAGGAACAAACTGATTCATCATTTACAAAAGCTGAAGTTCAGCAACTTTCTCTACATTCATCAAAGTTCTCTTCCGAAACTTTCATTGTTAAAAGTCTATGATTCTAGCCAGTGTGGACTATTTTCTTTTCCAGACGTATGAGTGTTTTGTCAGAAATTCTTAAGTAGGATGATTTACAATGTCTTTATTTGAATGGATTGGGACGCTTTTTTATTTAAATAAAGAAATTATGAATCGCCGAACCATAAGTTTATACTTCTTTATTTACATTGTTTGCGACGCTTCTCTATGTAAATAATGAATTATAAATAAGTGGGCTTATTTGTATCCGATATGACATGAGTAAGAACTCGAACTTTAGAATCTCTATTATTCTATTATTTAGTAAAAATCTTAAGAACTCATTTGAACTTGCATGGACACCTACACATAAACTCTCCCAAGAGTTCCTTCCATTTGTCGACCTTTATTTTAGAGACGTTGTTTCTCGAAATGTTCTCTCTCCACATCCCCACACCGTTTGTTATTGTTGTTACTATTGTAAATTTTGCCATTATTGAATTCTTGAGCAGACCGAGCTCGAACAACATGATCCACTAGCTTACGAGACATCCAAATTGTTTCTTCTAGTGTGAGTGATCAAACGAAGTTACGTTCTCTTGAATACTGAGTGGAAATTCTTAAATGTACTTTTCCCATGACTTCTAATTGGTTGAGACTATCATTGGGAATCCTATTGCCAACTCTTGTAATGTTACGCCCCGTGCCCGCTTTGACCGAAAACTTAAAACTTTACGCGGAAACGACCCAATTTTTATGGACATCCTGTTACTCTTTTGACCATTTATAAAAATCCATAAACATTCAGACCATGAGACTATTTTTAAATGAAACTAGGCTCAATTACCTTCGAAACTCCAAGTGGCACGACCCATGATGACTTACGGTTTAAAAGATATGATTTTTCAAAGATTGCCAAAAACTGTCGAAAACCATCCATCTGATCGGATTGCTCCCGCATCCGATTCGGATGGGCTACAACTGATCGGCAGAACCCTCCATCCGATCGGATGGAGGCTACTGACCTCCCGGAACCACTTCCAAGTCCCGTACTTGAAAACCCGACCTCCCGAACTTGATATTTCACGCTACCTTCCAGATATACTTAATATATCATTGGGCTCATTTCCATACAAAAACATTTACCGTTTGACCCTCGGAATATTACTTTACAAGTTGACGGGTGTTGCACCAAAACCCGTTTTGACCCATTTCATGACATAAGACACATACGATTTCCACATCACCTCAAACTTAACCAAAATCATTAACTTAACATATTAAATCTGTTTCATAATTACTTGACCCGCTTACAACCCAAAATGGGTAGAATCACGCTTATGCCAAACACCCCTTTAACTTTGACTATAACACATCAAACACACTTTGACACACCTTTTGACCACCAAGCATTACAACGACCTTTACATACACATTACAAATCATAAAAAGATTCTCGGGGGTACAACCTTGACTTGAGCTCGGTATTCTACCTAGCTTTACTTTCTTACTCAATCCTTCTAACATTGCATGTATCCAAACCTTGATCCTTAATCCATGCCATAGCAACATATGTGAACCTACAAAATATTGGACACTTAAACCGTAAGCACGGATGCTTAGTAAGTAACACGGGTATAACTTAACATTATACTTCATTCAACGAGTTACACATTATACAACCATTAATCCAAAACAACATTTACATAATCACATACCTTGACCTCTTAAAGCCTTAACCTTCCTTATTCCTTATTGCACTCTTGACTAACCCCAACTAACCTTATATCCTCTTACACATAAATACCATTATACTAAACAACCATAAACCTTAACACATTAAGCCACATAACACATAATGCATAGAAATCATTATAACTTTACATTATACTGGTTTACTTAACTTGAGTCCAAGCTAAGTCTAACAATAACATCATCATCATCATCTTCATCCTTTATCATCATCATCATCATCATCCTAGGTCATAATCACATAACATAATCATTTAACCCCATGACCAAATAACCTTAACAATGGTTCCTACAACCATTATCTTACCCCTAAACATCTCTAATCATCATATAATCATATCTTGATTATATGATGATCAATCCCATCATTAACTAACTTAAACAAGATTACTTACTTGTAGAGAGGATCATAGTAGGCTTAACCCTTGGCAAGGAACACATCTTATCTTCCTCTTCATCATCAAAGCTTTATCCTTCCCTCCCTTTTTCCCTCTAATAATCGGACCAACAAACACACCCTAGAGAATGATGGAATTCTCTAGAGAATGGTAGATAAGATATTTATCTTATACAACTTTGGCCCTTTGGCATAATTGGTCCCTCTAGTCTTCTTCTTTCTTCTTTGGGCATAATCAACTTATAACACATTTAGCATATTAGCACTTAGGTCCTTGAAGTCCATTACCTTTCTAGTTGAGTCACATAATATTTTCTATAGCCATAATACTCATTCTTTGACTATCGGGTTTGACTATAACTTACATTCGTTGACTAGCTAATCACGTTAAACCTTACTCAATTCCATTTAGGGTGGGGCCTATTTGTATCCGGGATACGAGTGTTACAATTCTACCCCCCTTATTTAGATTTTGTCCCCAAAATCTCTTGTCTAAACTATCCAAAACTTAGTCCCATCTTACTCCCGTTCTTAGCACTTTCCTTTCTTCATCCCTTTTAGTTCCAACGATCTAAGTGATCTTGCAATTCAAGGTCCACTATACGCACATCATACCCTTAACTCATTCTATTTCTAGCTTAACTTTTCTAATATTTCATTTCTTCTTAATCATTATGTCATTCAAGAAACAATCCTTGCCTCTAATGTATACCATTAAACCATTTATACGTTTATCACACAACCTACTAACTCATTCCATTCTAACTTTCCCGTCAAGGACTATGTGTCACTTGAACATTACACACCATCTTAACTTTCATAAGTCAATTATTTATTAACTTTCTACTTTTACCGTAACCTTTTTACTATTCCGTTAGCATTTTACTACACGTTACGTTTGCTTTTACTTCTTTCAATAATTTCCATTCGCATTATGACCACTACAGTCTTTTCTTACATTACAACAAGTCACAAGACATTCGTAACATTGGCTTACATTCCCTTAATCGTTTCAATTTTACCCCTTAGGCTCCTAAGTTATAAGTTCTCATGACATCTCCCATCTAAGGTCGATATCCAACTTAGTTTCTATCCACCTATCTTAGTTCTTATAACCATAGCTAGTCCTAGACTCCCGTTTCTACCCCTTCACCCTACTCACGCCATGTCAGGAACACATAAGCCCACTCATTCATACTTCCTCATTTACATGGAGAGGTGTCCCAAACGATGTAAATCAAGAAATACAAACTCATGGTTCGGTGATTTACGACTTCATTATTTAAATAAAAAGGCGTCCCAATCCATTTAAATAAGGAAATCATAAACCAACCTACTTATACACTTCTGACATAACACTCATACCTATCCATCTCAAGTTTAGCTTTTAAATCTTTTCATTCTTTTTATTCTTTACATTATGTGACAACCCGTATTTTTCCAGACTTATTTCTATACGAGATTATCCCTGTTTCACATTTATAAATCATTCCGAGCTCATTTGACCATAAAACGTGAAGTTATCTCGCGAAACGTGAAATTTGTACACAACGCGTACTGGCACAACCGACGAATTGATTTGAATATTTTATTATCCATGAGAAACGAGGCGTATGAATAGTCGTTTTTATTGGAAAAATTATTCTGAGCGCAGTGGTGAAATTCTCGTGTCTTGAACCGATCGTTTGCTATCTTAAACGAGCCCCGAGCCTCATTTCAAGGAAGATTGCTAAAATAACAGATTTGGTCCCTGAACTAAAGTTTCACTGCCTTCCCTAAACTTTAGTTATTGACAGTTTGGTCCTTAGGGTTTACACAACCCTAACCCCACTCTATACACTACTCTATATAAACACACTTATAAACTTTTTAGGGTTATATTTCATTTCTTCTCTTCTAGCCGACAATCCCTAACCTCCCATCTCTCCTCTCTTTTCCGGCCCCGAATCCGGCCACCAGAGCTCCACCTCCGGTCACCACCTCTCACCGCCACCACCAAACTTCACCCCTTAAAACCCTTGTTTCATTTCTGCTGTGCACGTGCCAAGAAACCCTCCTCCTCCACCACTGCCGCCGCGTTCTCTCTTTTTTTCCAGCACCACCGACGCGCCATCGTCACCACCGCCTTGTCCTCTCGCTCTCTTCTCGACTTGGTAAACCGAGAAAGCCGTTTTATATATTTTCTTTTATATATAACCGATTATTATTGTTATTGTTTTCGGATAATCAATGTTGTGTCGATTCGTTTTTGCTCGTGGATATAAAATAAGATTATTAGTTTTATGATTTAAAAACCGGATTAAACTTTGAGATAATAAATTCGTGTGGTTAAAAACAAGTAATATCGTGTTTGCTTCGTCTTTGATCTCGGGTTGTGTCTCAGTTGAGACTCGATTTTGGTTATGGATGATTAATAGTTTTGATATTGATGTGGTCCTAGTTTTGTGTTCTTGCGTGTTAAGTTGTGCGGACCAATTCACAGCCGAGACCTTCCATAGTCTCGGCATAATAGAGTGATATGTTCTTGATGTTGAGTTTTGTTCGGCTCACAAAGCCACCTACGAGGGTGCTGTTGGGTTTGTAGAAGTTGAGCCCAGATCAAAGTGGTCTCGGCAATGGTCTTTGTGGTCGGTTCGTTTGTTGTCGTTGTTATGTTGTTGTTGTTTTGATGTTTGGTGCTCGACAAGGGTCTCGGCATAACAAAGTTATAATGTGCTCGTTTGTTTATTTTGGTCTTTGGCGAGGTAAAAGCAAATTTTGGTTCGATTTAGTTATGTTAGAGTCGTGGTTTGCAGTTGGATTCGAGTTGGCTTTAACAGCCCATAGGGGCACAATTTAGTTTGAATTTGGGCCGAAGCCCATGAGTTGTGGTTATGTGGACCAAAACACATAAAGGTTATAAAACGGGTTTGGTTAGTTAAATTTACCTAAGTAAATCTGTAGTAATATTTCAAAATATTAAACGTGAACTAACGATATCTGTTTGATTTGACATTAATACTCATTAGTACGTTTCGGGTAATATTTGGAATCGTGATTTGAAATTGAATACGGATGTTGATTATTATACTTGGACGTTTGGAAAATCATGGATCGTTATCGGGTGTACAACATTAGATATTGGACTTATTGAACATTTTGAGACATGAGACGGTATAATATATTAAACTCGAAAAGACTTTAATATATTAAACTCGGACCGGACACAAAATCTTCAATAAAACCAAAACTAATATTTACAAGGATAATAGCGAGAAATAAACTTATTAAATATTGTAATTCCAGTTTCGATTAATCCAAGTCTCGACGACTCGAGAAAAACTAGTTTTATTAGTTAATTTTTTTTTATAAAACGATTATGTTTTATACAAGTTATTTGGGATAACGGGGTAAATGTCGAAACGTACAAACTGAGTTAATTGAATTGAGGTGTTTGTTTGTCTTAAACGTCTAGAGTTTTCTTCCTTGGTTTGAACTCTCGTCAGTATTCTCTCGAGTTTGTTGATGTCTCCTCTCTTCGGCGTGAGTTTTCTGTCGAGTCTATGTCTTCTTACCACACCACACGAAACCTGAAGCTAAACTTTTGATAAGTTTTGAAAACTGAGTAATCCACGAAAACTATGACACGCTGTCTTTTATAGACTTTATTATTTTGCGATACGTATTTTGAGATAATCGTATACGTATTAGGTTGTGCCGATCCTAGACCGTTGTGTACCGCCGTGCTTGTACCCCGTGTACCATCGTGTCGTATGTTTTGAGACCGTTGTGATATGCTCTAGGTACCAGTTGTGTCTGTTGTGATTCCTGCATTGCTGTGGCTAAGGTGAGTTCATGGCCCCTACTTTTACCAGTTTTCTAACTATTTTCGGGGGAGAATACATGCTCGTTTTTAACTAAATTCATGACTGTTTATTTGGAATACGTGAACTGGTTGCTCTAATTTGGCTATTTGGCTGATATATTTGATCTGGTTATTTGATGGCGTTAAGTGATTTATCTGGTTATTTGATGGCAGTACGTGATTTATCTGGTATTCATGAGTGAAAACATTTAAACTATTTTGAATGGACCAAACCGTTGTTTTGGAATTGCTATAACTCGTTGACTGGCTAAGGGTTAGACTTGCGGTAGATGTTGACTTAGTCTAGGGTAGCAATCCCTTGCTATAACCATGATGCCTAGCTAAGAATAGATATCTGCTTACGGCCTAGACCAGGGTAGCAATCTCTTGCTATAGCCATGTTGCCTGGCTAGAGTCGCTTAGGGCCTTACTTGAGATCTCGTTTTGATATTGGAATGATTGGTTTTGGAAGTATTATTAGAACTCGTGGTTTTCATCGATCTTAGTCCAGTGTAGCAAATCCCTTATCTTGGTCCACTATTATACTTTTTCTTAACCCGTAATTTAGGCAGTGTTAGCCTACGTTGAATTTGACTTGCTTGCGAACGATGATTTGAACTTGAAAACCTTTTGGTTCAACAAAACTATTTTAAGCTAAAACCTATGAACTCACCAGCGTAAGCTGACCCTTTTAGCATGTATTTTCAGGCTTAAGGCTATAGCTTATCTCTAGAGGCGCTTGGCAAGGGGCATGGTCATAGACGACTCTGATAACTATATTGGGACTGCTTTACTCATTTTATGGGCCTTATTTCCGCACTACTTTTTATTGATGTAAATTTAACTCTTTTTGGAAATGAATTTATCATAAACGGTTGAGGTAAAACCGTTCTTTGTACCTTGGGTTGTGATACCAATTAAGTAGCGCCCCAGTGACATGTATGCTTCTGCTGGACCCGATTTTCGGGGTGTTACAGATTGGTATCAGAGCCCAGGTTATAGAGAACTGGGTTTATTTTCAAAAACCTGGACTATAACCACTTTTGGCGAAAACTTAACCCTATGACCGACACGTGCATGCCTGCCAAGCTGATGCCTCGCGTATGACTTTGTTTGAGGATATGATTGATATGACGGGATAGTGATGATATATTAGATGAGACGTTCATGATATACTTGATGAGTTGTTTGACGAGATACTTGATTTTATAATTGTTGAGATGTGTGCCTGACTCTTGGATATTTTATATTCGCTCGTTTTAGCTGTTCACTATAAGCATTTCCATATGCTTATACTTGCACCGTACCTATCACTGAGTTACGCTATTTCCTTGCGTAATCTCACTATTGAATATCGAGTTTGTATACTCGTCGTGGTTTTGGGAATGATTCTGGATATAATGGACATACTACTAGTATAACCAGGCTTAGTATTCCAAGATTCATTGAACCTCGGGTGAATATAGACTGATAACGTATATTCAACCAGGGACAGTGGGACATAGCCTGATCACCTATGTCCGACTCAGAGGTGAATTTTGCAATACTTGGAGTAGTTATAATGGAATTATGTCTGGGTTGACTTTTGGATTTTTGAAATGGTACAATTTCGCGTGTGTACACGGACATGGAATTTTACTTCCATACATACTACACACTGGCATCACAACACCGCGTGAACCGTAATGCCCTTGGCATCGCTATACGTCTCCATTATATGGAAATCCTGTTTGCCGCCGTCTGGCCGTATTTTGCATCGGGTCGAGTTAGATCCGATTGGCATCATTTGAATCCGAGTTATTTGTAACTCCTTAAGAGCGTTATACGCCGTCCGAGCTTACTGGAACGTTTACATTCGATTTTGACCACGTTTGGTTTTACATTTTGGCTACGTTTGGAATCGATTTTGGCCACGTTTGGATTTGATTTTCGGCAACGTTTAGAATTGATTTTTGGCCACGTTTGGATTTGATTCTACTACGTTTGGATTCGATATTGACTCTGTTTGGATTGGTTTTGATTCTGATTTAATTCGGATTGTTTGATTTTGTGATTTTGGACGTCATCCTGGATTTGGATTCGTTATTCAGCCTTGTTTTGTTGTGGCCTTGCTACAGTCGCCTTTACCCTAAGCCTTGCGCTCAATCGATGATGTCCATCATTCCGATCGGGACTGTTTAATCGAAGCGGTTCAATTAATGTTGTATCTCTCGCTTTAAGTACTATGTAAACTACTAATTCAACCAACTGATTTCTTATGGCAATCAACATCTTCCCTCAGATTTGTACTCTGAACTTGCTAAACTCTCTATTTGGCAGAGATTCCACGCCCATCAGAAATCCTGAGACTCTAAGGAGTAACTGAAACCGCGATTCCTTGGGACAACCACCTGACTTTTCACTCGTCCCTCGGAAGTACCAGTGATCCTTGCTACCTCCTTACCAGATGATTATTTACATCATAAACGAAACCTTGGAAGTAAATCTCGCGCCGCTATCAGAGTGATTGTTGATAATCCCATCTAATCTACTCACTTTCTGCTAACCCAAGAAATGACAGTATTGGCAAACTTAATCGTCAATACTCATTGGAAATCTTTACACGGCATAGAGTGTCGATTCTTACCATTCTCTGATCGGGATAGTTGTTTCACATCAAATTCCTGACAATCACTCCAACAAGCCATGAGAACAGATTTGGATATGAATATTGTGTATCATCTCCAGACTGATGGCCGAAGTGGAGAAATCATTCAAGCGTTGGAGGACATATTGTGTGACTGCGAAATCAAGTTTGGAAATGGTTGGGATAAACATCTCTTGTTGGCCAAATTCTCTTATAACAATACCTACAACTCCAGTATTTCACCGACACCATACAAGGCACTTTATGGCCGCAAGTGCCGATCGCCGACTTGATGGGTAGAATTTGGGAATACCCAACTTACTGACCCTGAACTTATTCACGAGACTACCGAGAAAATCGTTCAGATCAGAACCAAGTTGCAAGCTGCTCACGAATCGTCAGAAAAACTATGCTGAAAAATGACGTAAACCCATTGAATTCCTAGTTAAATCCCAGATTATGCTTAAAGATTCACCATGAGAAGGTGTGATACGTTTAGTAAACGAGGAAAGCTTAATCCTCGCTATATTGATTCTTTTGAAACCCTTGCTAGATTTGAACCGGTAGCACACAAGCTCGAGCTACCGTCAGGACTCAGCAGTGTTCGCAACGTATTTTTGTGCAATGTGAAGAAATGACTTGTCGATGAGGCAACCGCTATTCCTCCGGGAAAGATCCAGATTTATGAATGTTTAAACCTTGTTGAGAAACCTATCTAAATCATGAACCGTGAAGTCGAACGACTATAGTAAATTCGCATCCCTATCGACAAAGCTCATCGAAACTCTTGAAAAAGTCCTGAATTCTTGTGAGAACATGACGATGAATCCTCGCACGTATATACTCATCTCCTTTCAACCGTAACGAGTAACTTGAATTGAATCGCGAGGTCGCGATTCCGTTAAGGAGGTGAGGCTGTGACAACCCGTATTTTTCCAGACTTATTTCTATACGAGATTATCCCTGTTTCTCATTTACCAATCTTTTCGAGCTCATTTGACCATAAAACGTGAAGTTATCTCGCGAAACGTGAAATTTGTACACAACGCGTACTGGCACAACCGACGAATTGATTTGAATATTTTATTATCCATGAGAAACGAGGCGTATGAATAGTCATTTTTATTGGAAAAATTATTCTGAGCGCAGTGGTGAAATTCTCGTGTCTTGAACCGATCGTTTGCTATCTTAAACGAGCCCCGAGCCTCATTTCAAGGAAGATTGCTAAAATAACAGATTTGGTCCCTGAACTAAAGTTTCACTGCCTTCCCTAAACTTTAGTTATTGACAGTTTGGTCCTTAGGGTTTACACAACGCTAACCCTACTCTATACACTACTCTATATAAACACACTTATAAAATTTTTAGGGTTATATTTCATTTCTTCTCTTCCAGCCGACAATCCCTAACCTCCCATCTCTCCTCTCTTTTCCGGCCTCGAATCCGGCCACCGGAGCTCCACCTCCGGTCACCACCTCTCACCGCCACCACCAAACTTCACCCCTTAAAACCCTTGTTTCATTTCTACTGTGCACGCGCCAAGAAACCCTCCTCCTCCACCACTGCCGCCGCGTTCTATCTTTTTTTCCAGCACTACCGACGCGCCATCATCTCCACCGCCTTGTCCTCTCGCTCTCTTCTCGACTTGGTAAACCGAGAAAGCCATTTTATATATTTTATTTTATATATAACCGATTATTATTGTTATTGTTTTCGGATAATCAATGTTGTGTCGATTCGTTTTTGCTCGTGGATATAAAACAAGATTATTAGTTTTATGATTTAAAAACCGGATTAAACTTTGAGATAATAAATTTGTGTGGTTAAAAACAAGTAATATCGTGTTTGCTTCGTCTTTGATCTCGGGTTGTGTCTCAGTTGAGACTCGATTTTGGTTATGGATGATTAATAATTTTGATATTGATGTGGTCCTAGTTTTGTGTTCTTGCGTGTTAAGTTGTGTAGACCGATTCATAGCCGAGACCTTCCATGGTCTCGGCATAATAGAGTGATATGTTCTTGATGTTGAGTGTTGTTCGGCTCACAAAGCCACCCACGAGGGTGCTGTTGGGTTTGTAGAAGTTGAGCCAAGACCAAGGTGGTCTTGGCAATGGTCTTTGTGGTCGGGTCGTTATTGTCGTTGTTATGTTGTTGTTGTTTTGATGTTTGGTTCTCGACAAGGGTGTGAAGCTGAGACCCCTTGGTCTCGGCATAACAAAGTTATAATTTGCTCGTTTGTTTATTTTGGTCTTGGCGAGGTAAAAGCAAATTTTGGTTCGATTTAGTTATGTTAGAGTCGTGGTTTGCAGTTGGATTCGAGTTGGGTTTAACAGCCCATAGGGGCACATTTTGGTTTGAATTTGGGCTGAAGCCCATAAGTTGTGGTTATGTGGACCAAAACACATAAGGGTTATAAAACGGGTTTGGTTAGTTAAATTTACCTAAGTAAATTTGTAGTAATATTTCAAAATATTAAACGTGAACTAACGATATCTGTTTGATTTGACATTAATACTCATTAGTACGTTTCGGGTAATATTTGGAATCGTGATTTGAAATTTAATAAGGATGTTGATTATTATACTTGGACGTTTGGAAAATCATGGATCGTTATCGGGTGTACAACATTAGATATTGGACTTATTGAACATTTTGAGACATGAGACGGTATAATATATTAAACTCGAAAAGACTTTAATATATTAAACTCGGACCGGACACAAAAACTTCAATAAAACCAAAACTAATATTTACAAGAATAATAGTGAGACATAAACTTATTAAATATTGTAATTCCAGTTTTGATTAATCCAAGTCTCGATGACTCGAGAAATTCTTATTAGTTAAATTTTTTTTATAAAACGATTATGTTTTATACAAGTTATTTGGGATAACAGGGTAAATGTCGTTACGTACAAACTGAGTTAATTGAATTGAGGTGTTTGTTTGTTGTAAAGTCTAGAGTTGTCTTCCTTGGTTTGAATTATCGTCAGTATTCTCTCGATTTTGTTGATGTCTCCTCTCTTCGGCGTGAGTTGTCTGTCGAGTCTATGTCTTCTTACCACACCACACGAAACCTGAAACTAAACTTTTGATAAGTTTTGAAAACTGAGTAATCCACGAAAACTACAACACGCTGTCTTTTATAGATTTTATTATTTTGCAAGACGTATTTTGAGATAATCGTATACGTATTAGGTTGTGCCGATCCTAGACTGTTGTGTACTGCCGTGCTTGTACCCCGTGTACCATCGTGCCGTATGTTTTGAGACCGTTGTGATATACTCTAGATGCCAGTTGTGTCTGTTGTGATTCCTGCATTGTTGTGGCTAAGCTGAGTTCATGGCCCCTACTTTTACCAGTTTTCTAACTATTTTCGGGGGAGAATACATGCTCATTTTTAACTAAGTTCATGACTATTTATTTGGAATACGTGAACTGGTTGCTCTATTTTGACTATTTGGTTGATATATTTGATCTGGTTATTTGATGGCGTTACGTGATTTATCTGGTTATTTGATGGCATTATGTGATTTATCTGGTATTCATGCGTGAAAACATTTAAACTATTTTGAATGGACCTAACCGTCGTTTTGGAATTGCTATAACTCGTTGACTGGCTAAGGGTTAGACTTGTGGTAGATGTTGACTTAGTCTAGGGTAGCAATCCCTTGCTATAACCATGATGCCTAGCTAAGAATAGATATCTTCTTACGGCCTAGACCAGGGTAGCAATCTCTTGCTATAGCCATGTTGCCTGGCTAGAGTCGCTTAGGGCCCTACTTGAGATCTCGTTTTGATATTGGAATGATTGGTTTTGGAAGTATTATTGGAACTCGTGGTTTTCATCGATCTTAGTCCAGTGTAGCAAATCTCTTATCTTGGTCCACTATTATACTTTTTCTTAACCCGTGATTTAGGCAGTGTTAGCCTACGTTGAACTTGACTTGCTTGTGAACGATGATTTGAACTTGAAAACCTTTTGGTTCAACCAAACTATTTTAAGCTAAAACCTATGAACTCACCAGCGTAAGCTAACCCTTTTAGCATGTATTTTTAGGTTTAAGGCTATAGCTTATCTCTAGAGGCGCTTGGCAAGGGGCATGGTCATAGACGACTCTGATAACTATATTGGGACTGCTTTACTCATTTTATGGGCTTTATTTCTGCACTACTTTTGATTGATGTAAATTTAACTCTTTTTGGAAATGAATTTATCATAAACGGTTGAGGTAAAACCGTTCATTGTACCTTGCGTTGTGATACCAATTGAGTAGCGCCCTAGTGACATGTATACTTCCGCTGGACCCGATTTTCGGGGTGTTACACATTACATTTTAACTTTTCAGACTTGGATCCATACCATTACCACATTCGTTTTGGGGACTTTTTTTTATATGCCAAAGATGTAGGCAACCCCATTGCCGATGAAGGCAATACGTTTTATCCCGAAGGATCTTTAACATATCCCGAAGGATCCTTTAACATTCATTAGCTCGGTCATCCCGAAGGATACCATCATTCATCATCATTAGCTCGGTCATCCCGAAGGATACAATCATTCATCATCATTAGCTCGGTCATCCTGAAGGATACCATCTTTAACCTTTCACATTTCCATCATGGATCCAAGTCATAGCATTGTAACGCACACATTATCCCATTCATTTATTTTTAGTGAAGCAAGTGACATAGAGCATATGAACCTGCTTATTATAATTACACATTTTCTATGTGTTTACCATCCTACATTCTTAATCCGCATTAATCATTTTCACATCCTTACTTTACCGTTTAGCCTATCCGACTTTCTCCGCGTTTAAACCTTACATAGGTTAATTTCATTCCTTCATTAGCATCATTCATTCTTCTTACACATTTTAAGTCGTTTACACATTCTTATCTCGTTTAATTTTCACAACACATCATTACTCTTAACTCATCACGTTTTCATTCTTACACCTTAACTCATCTCTTTAATTATCTTTGCATCTCAAGCAACATCGTTCTATCTCATCTTTTACATATCATCTTACTTTAATCCCATTCTATAACTTTTATATTATTAGATATTTAGCAACAAATACGTCAAGTCATTCTCACTTTCATTACCACACACCATAACATTGTTATCATTATTACACATTCATGTACATACTCAATCCTCATACGTACTCATCTCATTCTCATTTACATTCTTAACTTATCGCATTTAACTTTTAGCATTCAAACTTTTTCGTTTAATTTCCATCCTTTATATACCAACACACTTTATCACAACTTCACGTTCACACTTAAACCTCAAGTACTTTACCTTACCGTTACCCCGTCTCTATACCACTTTAACATTAGTCTTTAGTCACTAAATATAATGAGACCATATGTTGGTCACATTTCATGCCATCATTCCCTAACCTCATTCTTTAACCTTCAAGTCATTAAACACTTAATCATTAATTCGTTAGTTTCATCTTGTCTTTTCACGCTATAACTTAGTACACTTAATATCATTATGATCCACACTTAAAGCGTCATTACTTAATTCACTTGCTAGCCCATCTCTAATACCACTTATCATTCCTACTCATATTCCATTACCGTTACTTTAACATACATTCATATAATCACAATATAATCACTGGCACTAACCGAAGTGCACGGAAAACAATTCACTTAAACACTTCAAGTCCTCCACGGACTTACATCACATACACTTTAACACATAAAACACCTTCATCATACTTACTAACTTAAGTTCACATGGCACATCACACATTCCTTCTTCTAGCTTAACATTTACTTTCCGCATTCCTTACACCTACGTTCAACGCTTCTACGAGTGGTTTAAGACTAGGCAACCTAAATTGGAAACCTAATTCACTTAAATCGAAGCTCTGATACCAATTTGTTACGCCCCGTGCCCGCTTTGACAGAAAACTTAAAACTTTACGCCGAAACGACCCAATTTTTACGGACATCCTGTTACTCTTTTGACCATTTATAAAAATCCATAAACATTCAGACCATTAGACTATTTTTAAATGAAACTAGGCTCAATTACCTTCGAAACTCCGGGTGGCACGACCCATGACGACTTACGGTTTAAAAGATATGATTTTTCAAAGATTGCCGAAAACTGTCGAAAACCATCAATCCGATCGGATTGCTCCCGCATCCGATTTGGATGGGCTGCAACTGATCGGCAGAACCCTCAATCCGATCAGATGGAGGCTACTGACCTCCCAGAACCACTTCCAAGTCCCGTACTTGAAAACCCGACCTCCCGAACTCGATATTTCACCCAACCTTCCAGATTTACTTAATATATCATTGGGCTCATTTCCATACAAAAACATTTACCGTTTGACCCTCGGAATATTACTTTACAAGTTGACGGGTTTTGCACCAAAACCTGTTTTAACCCATTTCATGACATAAGACACGTACGACTTCCACATAACCTCAAACTTAACCAAAATCATTAACTTAACATATTAAATCTGTTTCATAATTACTTGACCCGCTTACAACCCAAAATGGGTAGAATCACGCTTATGCCAAACACCCCTTTAACTTTGACTATAACACATCAAACACACTTTGACACACCGTTTGACCACCAAGCATTACAACGACCTTGACATACACTTTACAAATCATAAAAAGACTCTCGGGGGTACAACCTTGACTTGAGTTCGGTATTCTACCTAGCTCTACTTTCTTACTCAATCCTTCTAACATTGCATGTATCCAAACCTTGATCCTTAATCCATGCCATAGCAACATACGTGAACCTACAAAACATTGGACACTTAAACCGTAAGCACGAATGCTTAGTAAGTAACACAGGTATAACTTAACATTATACTTCATTCAACGCGTTACACATTATACAACCATTAATCCAAAACAACATTTACATAATCACATACCTTGACCTCTTAAAGCCTTAAGCTTCCTTATTCCTTATTCCACTCTTGACTAACCATAACTAACCTTATATCCTTTTACACATAAATACCATTATACTAAACGACCATAAACCTTAACACATTAAGCCACATAACACATAATGCATAGAAATCATTATAACTTTACATTATACCGGTTTACTTACCTTGAGTCCAAGCTAAGTCTAACAATAACATCATCGTCATCATCTTCATCCTTTATCATCATCATCATCATCCTAGGTCATAATCACATACCATAATCATTTAACCCCATGACCAAATAACCTTAACAATGGTTCCTACAACCATTATCTTACCCCTAAACATCTCTAATCATCATATAATCATATCTTGATTATATGATGATCAATCCAATCATTAACTAACTTAAACAAGATTACTTACTTGTGGAGTGGATCATAGTAGGCTTAACCCTTGGCAAGGAACACATCTCATCTTCCTCTTCATCATTAAAGCTTCATCCTTCCCTCCCTTTTTCCCTCTAATAACCGGACCAACAAACACACCGTAGAGAATGATGGAATTCTCTAGAGAATGGTAGATAAGATATTTATCTTATACAACTTTGGCCATTTTGCATAATTGGTCCCTCTAGTCTTTTTCTTTCTACTTTGGGCATAATCAACTTATAACACATTTAGCATATTAGCACTTAGGTCCTTGAAGTCCATTACCTTTCTAGTTGAGTCACATAATATTTTCTATAGCCATAATACTCATTCTTTGACTATCGGGTTTGACTATAACTTACATTCGTTGACTAGCCAATCACGTTAAACCTTACTCAATTCCATTAAGAGTGGGGCCTATTTGTATCCGGGATACGGGTGTTACATGTAAGCCATGAATATAAGTTGTGATATCAACACGACTGACACCAAGAAAACTTCACTTCAATTTCTTACACCTCATTCCGAGGATAATATTTATTGATAGATAATTTCTCCAACTAGCCCTGCAACTTTCGGCTCTCCAATTGTATTAGTTCTCCAATCACCTATATCCTTACTTTATTTCTTACAAATACTAATTTGAGCCATAATATTCAATCAGAGCACTTTTACCCACCCATCAACACATTAAAAGAGTTCCTGATTTCACCTGGGAGTGTGAGATCAAAATTCACCACAAATACCTACACTCATTCCCAGACATCTCAACATCGGACTATACAAGATCCTAACTGGGATTGGTCACTATTTCTCTGGAAGAGATCCAGATTGACTAATATCCGAACTTTATCAAAGAACCTATCAAGATCATAGACCGAAAGCCAAACGACTTAAATAAAGTCGCATTCATATTGTCCAAAAGTTCGTTAGAACACACTGTCCACAGATAACACCCGCTGAACTTCGGGACGAAGTTCCCCTTGAGGGGTGGATACTGTATTAACCCGTAAATTTTCAAACATCAAAATGACTATTTTACCCTTTGACTTTTTTTAAAAGTTTTGACTTTGACTTTGATTTCTTGACTATTTGACTTTTACCTTAACGTAAAAGTAAATACGGTAATCGGTAGTTAACTGGTAACTTCCCAAGTTAAATAACTCACTCTGATTCGAATTATTACTATCTGAACGGTACGTTCACCCTTGTCTATTTAACAAGATAATATATTGTTTTTCTTGCTGTAACACCCCGAAAATTTGGTTTTAGCGGAAGCATACATGTTTGGGTGCTACTAAATTGGTATCACAACACAATGTATAAAGAATGGTTTTACCTCAATTATTTAAATAGATTCCATATTCAAAAGAGAATTGTTTACAAAATTTCAAAAATTGGTGTGGAAATATAAGCCCATAAAAGATTTCATGTGGTCCCAATTATATCAGAGTCTTCTATGACCATGCCATGTCCTGCCAAAAGCCTTCACCACTAGATTATCGCCTTAACCTGAAAATACATGCTAAAAGTGTCAACACGAGGTTGGTGAGTTCATAGGTTTAAATATTCGTGAATGTGGAATGCCAGTTTATAATATTCAGTTAAGCGGTACGCTCGTAATGACCAGTACACCTGGTAGTGTGACCGTTACGCCCGGTAATGTGACCGTTACGCCCGGTATGTGACCGTTACACCCGGTCATGTGACCGTTACACCCGGTCCTGTTATATGTGTTCGTCCAGTACCCCTGGTCAATGTGTGTGTTATGTGTACATATAATGTATTCGAGTGAACATTCAAGTATTTCAGCCAAACAGTCAAATATGGAGTAAATAGTTCGCATTTTCCAAATAAACAGTCATAGAGTTTAATTAAAAACGAGCATGTATTCTCCCCCAAAACAGTTGTAAAACAAGTAAAGGTAGGGGCCATGAACTCACCTTGGCTTGCAGCAACGCAAAAATATCACAGTGGTCACATCTGGCATCATGAGTAAAATATAACGATATCGAGGGTATAGGCACAACGGTGCCGGATCAGCACAGCCTAATATATATGCAGTCATCTCAGAATACGTCTCGAAAAGTAAAGAGTTATGAAAAGACAAGCGTCTTAGTTTTCGTGGATTACTCGTATCAAAGTTTGTAAAAGTTTAGTGTTAACGTTTCGTGTGGTGTGGTAAGAAAATAGAGACTCGACATACAACTCACGCCAAAGAGGAGAGACATCAACAAACTCAAGAGAGTACGGATGAGAACTCAAACCTAGGGAGACAACTCTAGAAGTCAATGACCAATAAACACCTTAAATACAATAACTCAGTTTGCACGTTTCGACATTTACCCCGATATCCCAAATAACTTGTATAAAACATAAACGTTTTATAATAAAAATGAGTTTAACTAATAAAATTTGTTTTTCTCGAGTCGTCGAGACTTGGATTAACCAAAACTGAAATTACAATATTTAACAAGTTTATGTCTCGTTTGGTAAAATATATTTTGCTTAAAATTTATAAACAAACACATCTTAAATTGTTTTGGGCTTATGAGCCCTTTTTAACCAAACAAACATCATTGGGCTTCGGCCCATTCTTTAAACCAAACACACCCACATGGGCTTGTTAAGCCCAAGTCCAATTTAGAAGAAATACTAATACAACTCATCTTAGACTAGCAGTAAATTATTAAACCCAAGTTCACATTATGTGGCTGTTAACAAGACACAAACATTAACTCACATTTTTACCATTGTTGTTACTAAGAATCGAGACCAAAACCACTATAAAGACAACCACGAAACAAGAATATTACAATTTATATCACACCGAGACCACTTGGTCTCGGCTCCAAACCGGTAACGACAACAACAACGAGCCATACTCGTTTACCAATTCCACATTCAGATCGAACCAAGCGCACCCTACGTGGGTGGCTCACCTGAACCAGGAGCAAAACACGAATCTCGCAGGTTTATCACAACCAACTCGATTCTAACCGGTTCTCACTTGACCCGAGAACAACACTTCACCATTATACGAGTAATTAAAACCCGCGACTCTAAACGATTTAACCTCACAACTTGACAACAATAACAACAACAAAACTTCAATACCAATAAACATGGTAACTGGGCGCACCCTACTGAGACCATAACTGATATCAACCATAACTGAGACCATAACTGATATCAACCATAACAAACATGGTAACTGGACAAAATCTGAGGACTAAATGGGACCAACCCGACCCGGTAACAAGCAAATCAGTGACAAATCTTACCACACAAAATGTTTAGCAACCACGTTCCAATTTGAATCCTAACCAGGAAACTAATTAAACATGTCTTTCATTATTTTAGTTTCACGAAGACTAACAACGAGGTTAAATATAATTGCTTCAAATAAAAGTAATTTAACAAAACAAATTTTATTGAGTTAATCCACGAATTCATCAAACTCAAGATTCCAATATATTTACAAAATCAGTAGAAATGAACACGAAGGAGATTTGGATAAAACCTTTACGAAGGTGAGAGATGTCGATTGAGAAACAATGGAACCCAAGCACAAATCGATCCAATCCGAATCCAAGCGAGAACCACAGCAGACTCTTTATCACTCTCTTAAGAAAACTTTTCTTGTGATAATTTACAAGTGAGATTTGTTGATGTGGGATCTCCTGTGGATTCGGTGTGATTAAAAAGAAAAGAGGAGGTAAAGCTTGACCAACTTTCCTAGCGTGCTTCTCGTGAAGAGCTTAGTTTGAGAAAGGTCACCATCAATTTTCCTTCCCAAGAGCTAGGCGTGACTTCGGGAAGAAGAAAAGCAGAGAACTCGTGACTATGGGGAGAAGAGAAGCAGAGAAAAGGAAATAAAGTAAAAAGGAGAAGATAAAGAAGGGGGCGGTTGTATCTTAAATGGAGGGTTAGGTTTAATGATTCCCCGTGTATTCCGTGTCCCGCTGAGTTAAATTTTAAACGTAACCTCTTGGTCTGGTAAAAATACGGGAAATATATTTCTAAAAACGTTTTTTTTTTTTTTTTTTTTTTTTTTTTTTTTTTTTTTTTTTTTTTTTTTTTTTTTTTTTTTTTTAAGAGTGATGTAAAAACAAGGTTATTGACCCCGATTATGAATTATAAAATTTAAGCCATTACTGTTGTGGTGACGGTACGCTTGTGGCCTCACGTTTTTCAGAAAACGAGATGACTTCTTGGTTTTGCAAATAAATTGCCAACAAATGATCATTTTACTTTTCTTGATAAAATTTAGTGATTTGGAGGTTTACTGTATTGCTATAGTGTGCGAGATAACTTTCTGAAATAGTCAAATAAGCTCAAAAATGCTCAATTAAATTGTCAAGTAATAATAAGTTAATTTTTGTCATAAAAAAAATGTTTGAAAAATTACGGGTGGTTGCAGTCTACCCTCCTTAAAGTGAAATCCGTCCCGGATTTCAGTTTATGTTATCCGATTAAATGGTGTCTTAGAAGAGAAGTTGGTACTCACAACAAATTTGAGTCTCACCAGGCTGTTTAGGGGTTTCTCTTTGTTGGTGGGAGGGTACTGAGGTTGTCTACGATTGATTTTTCCTATTTTTGTGAGTTGGCGAGATACATGTTCTATTTTAGAGTGATAAGATAGCATGATGACTGGTTGCCAAGGTTTGATCCGGAGTGGTGTGTTTTTCCTCCTCTTAGGGTTGGATAGAAATCTTGTTCGAAAACTTTATTTGAGTAGGTCTTGACACGAATTTGACCAAAATAACTTTCCAGTTAATACACATTCCTTTGTTGGAGATCAATAGATACGTAGGGTGACACGGTTTCAAAAGATTTAAAACTCCGTAAAACGGTTCTTAGTCATGGTGTGGATGGGATAATTTCTACAAAAGTTGGTGTCTGACACTCCTTAACAAGAGTTTGGTAAAGTTTGAGCAGAAAAATTTCACGCATCCAAATGAGTGTTTTAAAAAGATATTACTACAGATTTTATAAACATAAGTATTCAATTTATTTTTAACTGCACCAAGAGGTAGTAATCTGAATGCTTTCCAGGTGAGTGGATAGTTCACCAGTTGATTGCAAAACAGTTTATAAAATGATTTGTAAAACAGTTTATAAGGTAATAGGAAAACAATTTATTATTAGCAAAATAATAGCAAACTGCAGTTTAGTTTGTGATATAGTCGCAGGGCAACAAATCGGTTTATAAAATGACTTGTGAAATGATTTGTAAGACAGTTTATAGAATCAGAACCATTCGTTGTTTACAAAATAGTTGTAGGGTCGAAATGTTGATTTCATACAGTAGCGGTGAAACATTTGTAGGGTGACTGCAATATGGTCTATAGAATAATCGAAAACAGTTTGTATGGCATTAGCGACATGGTTTATTATTTTATGAGAGGGTAGTAAAAATAACAGATATTCCCAAGAGACGAGAGAGAGATTAGGTGATTATCCCAAGGAACGCGGTTCAGGTTATTCCTTAGGGTCTTAAGGTTTCTGTCGGGCGCAGAATCTCTGCCGAATGGGGAGTTTAGCGAGTTAAGAGTACGACTCTGAAGGAGGATGTTTATTGCTACTAGCAATTACTCGGTCAAATCAGTAATGTACATAGTACTTAAAGCGAAAGGTACAAAATCGGTTGAGTGTACGTAGGGTTTGAGGTGGAGGTGACTGTAACAAAATCACAACAAAACAAAGCTGGATAATAAATCCAAATACAAAATGAGGTCCAAAATCGCAAAATCCAGCGATCCAAATTTCAAACATAGCTCAAAACCAAATCCAAACGTAGCCAAATTCAAATTCAAAGGTAGCTAAAATCAAATCCGAACGCTCCAATAAGCTCAACTGGCTTATTACAATCTCGATGGGTTACAAATAAGCAACTCGGGTTCAAACGGTGCCAATCGGGTCTAACCGGCCTGATGCAAATTACAGTCAGACGGCGACAAACAGAAATTCCGTATAAATGAAGGAGTATAGCGGTGCCGGTGTATTACGGTTCATAAGGTGTTGTGATGCCAGTGTGTTGTGTGTAGATGTGAATGTTCATGTTAAGCAATGATTATGTTCACACAGAAATTTTTAAAATTTTCAGGAGTCAAGTAGAAAATCAATCTGGAGATAACTCCTAGTATAACTACTCTGAGTATTGCAAAATTTACCTCTGAGTTGGACATAGGTGATCAGTCTATGTCCCACTGTCCCTGGTCGAATATAGGTGATCAGTCTATATTCCACCGAGGTTCAATAAATTTTGGAATAGTCAGCTTAGTTACACCAGTAATATATCCCTTACTTTTAAAAGAATATGTCTTATCATGAGTAAGGCAGCAGGCTTGGCAGGCAGCATGTGTCGGTCATAGAGTTTTGTTTTTGTAAAAGTGGTTATAGTCTAGGTTTGAAAAATACCCAGTTCTCTATAACCTAGGCTCTGATGCCAATCTGTAACACCCCGAAAATCTGGTTTTAGCGGAAGCATACATGTTTGGGTGCTACTAAATTGGTATCACAACACAATGTATAAAGAATGGTTTTACCTCAATTATTTAAATAGATTTCATATTCAAAAGAGAATTGTTTACAAAATTTCAAAAATTGGTGCGGAAATATAAGCCCATAAAAGATTTCATGTGGTCCCAATTATATCAGAGTCTTCTATGACCATGCCATGTCCTGCCAAAAGCCTTCACCACTAGATTATCGCCTTAACCTGAAAATACATGCTAAAAGTGTCAACACAAGGTTGGTGAGTTCATAGGTTTAAATATTCGTGAATGTGGAACGCCAGTTTATAATATTCAATTAAGCGGTACGCTCGTAATGACCAGTACACCTGGTAGTGTGATCGTTACGCCCGGTAATGTGACCGTTACGCCCGGTATGTGACCGTTACACCCGGTCATGTGACCGTTACACCCGGTCCTGTTATATGTGTTCGTCCAGTACCCCTGGTCAATGTGTGTGTTATGTGTACATATAATGTATTCGAGTGAACATTCAAGTATTTCAGCCAAACAGTCAAATATGGAGTAAATAGTTCGCATTTTCCAAATAAACAGTCATAGAGTTTAATTAAAAACGAGCATGTATTCTCCCCCAAAACAGTTGTAAAACAAGTAAAGGTAGGGGCCATGAACTCACCTTGGCTTGCAGCAACGCAAAAATATCACAGTGGTCACATCTGGCATCATGAGTAAAATATAACGATATCGAGGGTATAGGCACAACGGTGCCGGATCAGCACAGCCTAATATATATGCAGTCATCTCAGAATACGTCTCGAAAAGTAAAGAGTTATGAAAAGACAAGCGTCTTAGTTTTCGTGGATTACTCGTATCAAAGTTTGTAAAAGTTTAGTGTTAACGTTTCGTGTGGTGTGGTAAGAAAATAGAGACTCGACATACAACTCACGCCAAAGAGGAGAGACATCAACAAACTCAAGAGAGTACGGATGAGAACTCAAACCAAGGGAGACAACTCTAGAAGTCAATGACCAATAAACACCTTAAATACGATAACTCAGTTTGCACGTTTCGACATTTACCCCGATATCCCAAATAACTTGTATAAAACATAAACGTTTTATAATAAAAATGAGTTTAACTAATAAAATTTTTTTTTCTCGAGTCGTCGAGACTTGGATTAACCAAAACTGAAATTACAATATTTAAATAGTTTATGTCTCGTTTGGTAAAATATATTTTGCTTAAAATTTATAAACAAACACATCTTAAATTGTTTTGGGCTTATGAGCCCTTTTTAACCAAACAAACATCATTGGGCTTCGGCCCATTCTTTAAACCAAACACACCCACATGGGCTTGTTAAGCCCAAGTCCAATTTAGAAGAAATACTAATACAACTCATCTTAGACTAGCAGTAAATTATTAAACCCAAGTTCACATTATCTGGCTGTTAACAAGACACAAACATTAACTCACATTTTTACCATTGTTGTTACTAAGAATCGAGACCAAAACCACTATAAACACAACCATGAAACAAGAATATTACAATTTATATCACACTGAGACCACTTGGTCTCGGCTCCAAACCGGTAACGACAACAACAACGAGCCATACTCGTTTACCAATTCCACATTCAGATCGAACCAAGCGCACCCTACGTGGGTGGCTCACCTGAACCAGGAGCAAAACACGAATCTCGCAGGTTTATCACAACCAACTCGATTCTAACCGGTTCTCACTCGACCCGAGAACAACACTTCACCATTATACGAGTAATTAAAACCCGCGACTCTAAACGATTTAACCTCACAACTTGACAACAATAACAACAACAAAACTTCAATACCAACAAACATGGTAACTGGGCGCACCCTACTGAGACCATAACTGATATCAACCATAACTGTGACCATAACTGATATCAACCATAACAAACATGGTAACTGGACAAAATCTGAGGACTAAATGGGACCAACTTGACTCGGTAACAAGCAAATCAGTGACAAATCTTACCACACGAAATGTTTAGCAACCACGTTCCAATTTGAATCCTAACCAGGAAACTAATTAAACATGTCTTTCATTATTTTAGTTTCACGAAGACTAACAACGAGGTTAAATATAATTGCTTCAAATAAAAGTAATTTAACAAAACAAATTTTATTGAGTTAATCCACGAATTCATCAAACTCAAGATTCCAATATATTTACAAAATCAGTAGAAATGAACACGAAGGAGATTTGGATAAAACCTTTACGAAGGTGAGAGATGTCGATTGAGAAACAATGGAACCCAAGCACAAATCGATCCAATCCGAATCCAAGCGAGAACCACAGCAGACTCTTTATCACTCTCTTAAGAAAACTTTTCTTGTGATAATTTACAAGTGAGATTTATGGATGTGGGATCTCCTGTGGATTCGGTGTGATTAAAAAGAAAAGAGGAGGTAAAGCTTGACCAACTTTCCTAGCGTGCTTCTCGTGAAGAGCTTAGTTTGAGAAAGGTCACCATCAATTTTCCTTCCCAAGAGCTAGGCGTGACTTCGGGAAGAAGAAAAGCAGAGAACTCGTGACTATGGGGAGAAGAGAAGCAGAGAAAAGGAAATAAAGTAAAAAGGAGAAGATAAAGAAGGGGCCGGTTGTATCTTAAATGGAGGGTTAGGTTTAATGATTCCCCGTGTATTCCGTGTCCCGCTGAGATAAATTTTAAACGTAACCTCTTGGTCTGGTAAAAATACGGGAAATATATTTCTAAAAACGTTTTTTTTTTTATTTATTTTTTTTTTTTAAGAGTGATGTAAAAACAAGGTTATTGACCCCGATAATGAATTATAAAATTTAAGCCATTACTGTTGTGGTAACGGTACGCTTGTGGCGTCACGTTTTTCAGAAAACGAGATGACTTCTTGGTTTTGCAAATAAATTGCCAACAAATGATCATTTTACTTTTCTTGATAAAATTTAGTGATTTGGAGGTTTACTGTATTGCTATAGTGTGCAAGATAGCTTTCTGAAATAGTCAAATAAGCTCAAAAATGCTCAATTAAATTGTCAAGTAATAATAAGTTAATTTTTATCATAAAAAAACATGTTTGAAAAATTACGGGTGGTTACACTTGCATATCAACACCGCAATAAAAATGGTTTATATTCGATAATCATTATTCGGAATCAATAGTCTTGTTTTTATATTAGTTTTATAGAAACGGCTCAAAAAATATATTCCTCGCAATTACCCATCCAAAGTACCGTGTTTATACTTTAACTCACGGGAGACGGAGTACACACAATACATAAAAATTCTTATCTTCATATCCCCTTTCATATCCGAAAAAAAAATCTTATCCAATCACTCCATAAACTCTGGTCTACTTTTATATCCCTCCCTCCCCTCACATTTTCAATACATCGGATCTATACTTTTTTTTCCTTCTCTTTGGTGAACGACGAACAACAGCAACAACACCACTAAAGGCGCCACCTCTCCACCACCATGGCCACAACCGCCTCTTCTACCTCCTCTCCTCACCTCTCTCGATCTATGGGCATGTCGACAACATAGCCCCCCCTTCGTAGGTATTTTTAACACCGATTATCATAAATCATTTCATATGTTTTCATGGATTAAAAAGAGATTAAAAATGTTTGTTAATCAATCCGTGTGGAATAAAATTGTTCAAGAGGCGTTTGTTTGATTTGTTTTATAATCGAATCGGGTTTAAACCTGTAACACCCCAACCCGACAAGGGTAGAAGTATCACATTATGGTGACAAATCAAAGCATACATAAACACACAGCGGAAGTCTTGATAAATAATTCAAAGGAAAAGTCAAGTCAACACGACTTGAATAATACATAAGTTCAAAGAAAGGAAATAATCCAAAGGTACGAATACAAAGGAAATCCAAGTTCAACAAAATCATAAGATAAGGTGGTCATCTAAGGTCAAAGCTTCATCTAACTCTCATCCCATCCAAAGCATAATCCAAAAGCTCCTAGCTTAGATACCTGCCGCACACGAAAAGAAAACGTGCGGCTGAGCTTAAAAAGCCCAGTGAACAGATATATATATAATAAACGGAAACGAATAAATGAAGCATAATGAAAGAGAGATAAATAAAGTATAAGAGTAAAGGTTAGGACAGTCATCCACCACGAGCCCAAACAAATCAAATATCCAAATTCTGTAGTAGTCCAGAGGGGATACCTCTATAGTAACCAGATAATATGAGGGGTGTCCTCATGTATCAAATTGGAGTGATCAGCTCCCAAATTTTGTGAAAGACGTGGATTGCACCCATCATCAGTCACCAAATACAAATATACAAATCACATACAAATCAAATCTAGGATGCATCCATACGCCCCCCAAACAAATCATATTGGCCATAACAAATCATAGTGAGCTCATATCAAATCAAAATGGGGACGGTGTGGTTAATCACTCTGACCACACAAGAGTCATGCCATTGGTGCATCAATGGCACGGCCATGTTACCTTCATGGCTAGGAAACAAATTTGGCTCGTAGTATCAAACTGGGGTCAAAGGTCAAAGGTTCAAATATCAAAGGTGCATAGCAAAGGGTTCATATCAAAGCAAAGGTTCATATAGTCATAGTCCGAATCTCAAGGTTCATATCAAAGGTTCATATCAAAAGGTTCATATGCCAAAGGTTCAAATGTCAAAGGTTCATAGCAAAGGTCAAGGTCAAATCAAATCAGTGTTCAAGAGACTGAAGGCACCTTATTAAAAAGGGCAGAATATCTGTACCTTATTTCAAAAGCAAACACAACCAGAAATGAGTAAGATGAAAAGATCAGGTCCTCTCCTTCTTCACACCTAGAGGGGTAGAAAAGAATTACAACCTTTCCATTTTAAGTAACTTTCCATTTTTTAGTGGGTTTCCATATTTAGTAGGATTTCCATATTCTCATTTAGGTTAAGTCGTTATCAGGACATATTATGGTTTTAGAGTGGATTTTAACAAGTCACAAAGTTTAGGGTTACTTATGACAACTTTACATGAATTAGGGTTTAAGTGTAATTATATCAAGGATAAGGTTCAAATATGAAAATATCCCAAATAATCTGTTTTGAATCCATATTTATCAAGTTGACAAATTCAGCCCTTCAAGTTTCCCAATTTTACACTTTACACCCTTAAGTTATATAATTTACATTTTAAACCTTATAATATTCATAATTACACATTAAGCCCTTAATTTATCGAAATTACACAATGGACACTTATTTCACCATGTTGTACGAATCTACCCTTAAAACTTCATAATTTACACATCAAGTCCCTCAAGTTATCAAAGTTACATATTTAGTCCCTTAAATTACAATTTCAACTTTTAATTATCAATAATTATATATTAAGCCATTAAATCACCAAATTAACACCTAACCCCCTGAATATATTAAGATACTCAAAACAGCACTTACTTTCCAGAAGTTACAAGTTTAGTCCCTCCATTTAATTATTTTCTAAATCGAACCAATGTTAAATCCTAAAAACATTTTAATCCTTTAAAATACAAAAATGACACTAGACCCCCTCCTCTTATATTTTATACAGTAAGTACATGTCCCAAAATAAGTTCTAAAAATAACCCTTGAGTTTTAAAAGTTACAAAACACCCCCTAACATTTAAATTCAAATCGCATAACATTTTATTTAACCAAAACTCTAGCCCTAAAAATACCAATCATTACTAAATCATCATTTAATCATTATAACATCATTTATCATTTAAAATCAAGCCCTAATTTATAAACCCTAATTCGAATGACATTATATTTTCTTTTTCTTTTAATTTCCTTTAAATCGGCAAATTAGGTAAATCCACAAATAATTCGATTTGGCCCCAACAATTCGAAATAACATTTTTCTCAGATTATTATGATCATGTAGAGTCCAAATAAAATAAATAAGAAGCCTCAAAAATTCGGATTGAATTATTCATGCTTTATACACGTTTTTAAGATTTAATTCACAAATATTATAATGAGCATGCATGGATCGACTTATACATTTTATTTGATGTTCATATAACATATAGGATCTGAGAAAATTACCACAAGGAGATTCGAACGTGTGAAATGAGGTGTACGAATTCTTTTGTACTCGATTAGCCAAAACGGGTCAAAAATCACCACGACTTCAAAAACGATCTAAAAATCATGAAACCAATTTTCACAGGTCACATATGATGTGAGGAACACAAGAAAAATAAGAAACGAATTTATAGGAGGTCGCAAGAATTAATTCGTTCAATACCTTATTTTGTTCTAGCGACAAGGAATATTTCCCTTGGATCGAATCCGGCCACAAACCACTTCCAAAACAATTTTTCTAGCCTTCTAAAGGTGACCAAGAACACAGGAAAAATGGTCTAATGCTTGAGAAAAATCGTATGAGAGAATGACGAATTATTTGTGTGTTTAGGGTTTTAGTGATTCGGTTTGTTGATTTGGAGAGAAACAAATGATGAGGGCTGAATAAAATGGGTAAATGCCGTGAGAAGGGGGGGGGGAGATAGCTAAAATAACGGCACTAATTCAAGACTCATTCAAATTGAGTTAATTTCCTTCAATTTCCAAATTAATATCTCCTTAAATGATTTTAGAGGATTTTAATTATTTTCCAAAAATACCATTCGGCTAAATAAATTATTTAAGGGTCCATTATATGTTTTTAATGTGTCTTAAGAGTCTTAATGTCAATTTGTTTCATATGTTATTTATTTACAAAATTTTGGAATCAAAAAGATACATTATAAGCTTATTTATCAAAGTTTTAGATTGTAAGGGCATTTTGGTCTTTTCACATGTTTTAGAATTTCTGGGTTTTACAACTCTTCCCCTCTAAACGAAAAAATTTCGTCCTCGAAATTTGCAAAGAAGTAGAACTGAAATGGAACGAAAACAAAATAGAGACATACCAGATCAGAATACAAAATGAGGATAACTAGCACGAATAGACTCCTCGGTCTCCCAGGTAGCTTCCCGCTCTGGGTGGTTCCGCCAAAGAATCTTAACGAATGGAATGACTTTACGTCTCATAACTCGTTCTTGGCGATCTAGAACTGCTTCCGGCTCCTCCGGAAGAGACATATCCGGCTGAATCTGATCGAGAGGATAAGATACCACATGAAGAGGATGATAGTTGTATCCCCGTAGAAGAGATACATGGAATACATCATGCACATGCGAAAGCTGGGGAGGTAGAGCTAAACGGTAGGAAACCTCTCCAATACGCTCCAGGATCTCGAATGGTCCGATGAATCGAGGACTCAACTTGCCCTTGATTCCGAAACGTTTAACTCCTCGAACCGGTGAAACCTTAAGGAAAACCCGATCGCCAACCTGAAACTCCAAATCACGGCGGTGCTTATCCGCATAACGTTTCTGACGAGCCCTAGCTTCCTTCAACTTCTCCCAAGCGACATCTACCTTCTCATTCGTGACTTGAACCAACTCCGGACCCTCAATAGCACGCTCCCCCACTTCGTTCCAACAAACGGGTGCTCTACATTTCCGCCCATACAACATCTCGAAAGGAGCCATCCGAATACTAGCATGCCAGCTGTTGTTATAAGCGAACTCTACTAAACAAAGATACTTGTCCCAATTTCCCGTCCACTCTAACGCACATGCCCTCAGCATATCCTCCAATGTCTGGATGGTCCGCTCTGACTGACCATCTGTCTGAGGGTGAAAAGCCGTACTGAACTTGAGTCGTGCACCCCAAGCCTTATGTAAACCCCTCCAGAATCTAGAAGTAAAACGTGGATCTCTATCAGAAATAATGGCCGTGGGCATACCGTGAAGCCTAACAATCTCCTGCCTAAAGATCTCTGCCAACTTATTAACGCCGTACTTCACACGAATGGGTATGAAATGAGCAGATTTGGTCAGCCGGTCAACGACTACCCAAATCGCGTCATGTTTCCTTCTAGTAACAGGTAAACCCGTAACAAAATCCATAGTAACTTCCTCCCATTTCCAAGTCGGAATATCTAACGGCTGCAATAACCCACTAGCTCTCTGGTGCTCGATCTTGACCTGCTGACAAGTCAAACACCTAGCTACATAAGACGCCACATGATGTTTCATGCCGCTCCACCAGAAATGCTGCTTCAGGTCTCGGTACATCTTAGTGGAACCCGGATGTATAGTAAAGGGAGAACTATGCGCCTCTGACAAAACAGCCTCTCGCAAATCAGGATCGTTGGGAACACAAAGACGATCCTCGTACCACACTACACCAAACTCATCAACCCGAAACTCAGATTGCTTTCCATCTTCTACATTCTGTACAATAGCCCAGAGTTCACCATCATCTTTCTGGGCTTCTTTAATCTGCAGGATGAGATTAGACTCAACCTTTAGGCTAGCCCAGTAACCGTCACAACCCCGAACACAAAACTCAACATCTAGAATCTCCAAATCGTTTAGAATCCGAGGCTCAAAATTCAGACTAGCAACCATACCCGACTTCCGGCTCAGAGCGTCGGCAACAACATTTGCCTTGACGGGATGATACTGGATGTGGGTGTCGTAATCTTTCAGGAGTTCCAACCATCGCCTCTGTCTCATATTTAGCTCCTTCTGCGTGAAAATATATTTAAGGCTTTTGTGGTCGGTGAAAATGTCACATGACTCGCCGTAGAGATAATGCCGCCATATCTTAAGAGCGAAAACCACTGCAGCCAATTCCAAATCGTGTGTCGGATAATTTTCTTCGTACGGTTTCAGTTGCCTCGAAGCATAGGCGATGACTTTCCCATGCTGCATTAAAACGCAACCCAAACCCTTTTTAGATGCATCACTGTAGATCTGGTAACCACCCGAACCAGACGGAAGAGTCAAAATAGGTGCCGATACTAATCTCTGCTTAAGTTCCTCAAAACTGTTCTCCCTCTCCTCAGTCCATACAAATTTCTCCCCTTTTCTCATCAACTGCGTCAACGGCAAGGCCAGGCGCGAGAAACCCTCAACGAAACGACGATAATAACCAGCGAGTCCCAAAAAGCTTCTCACCTCAGTCACATTTGTAGGTCTAGGCCATTTAGTGATAGCCTCGACCTTCGCTGGGTCCATAGTGATACCCTCCGCAGAAACAACGTGACCTAGAAAAGCGACCCGACTCAACCAGAATTCACACTTAGAAAACTTCGCGTACAACTTCTTCTGTCTAAGAATCTCCAACACAGTCCGAAGATGCTGTTCGTGCTCCTCCTTAGATTTCGAATAGACAAGAATATCATCGATGAAGACAATGACAAATTTATCTAGGAACTCATGAAAAACCCGGTTCATAAGGTCCATAAAAACGGCCGGAGCATTGGTCAAGCCGAAAGGCATAACCAGGAATTCGTAATGACCATAACGGGTGCGAAAGGCAGTCTTGGGAACATCTTGTTCCCTCACACGAAGCTGATGGTAACCCGATCTCAAATCAATCTTAGAGAAATGCTTTGCCCCTTGCAATTGGTCAAACAAATCGTCAATGCGCGGAAGGGGATAGCGGTTACGGATAGTAATGCGGTTGAGCTCCCGGTAATCAATGCAAAGGCGCATACTACCATCCTTCTTTTTCACAAATAGCACAGGAGCGCCCCAAGGAGAAACACTCGGACGAATAAAACCGTTCTCCAATAACTCCTCTAACTGTACTTTCAATTCTTTGAGTTCAATGGGAGCCATTCGGTACGGAGCCTTAGAAATCGGCTCAGCACCGGGAACTAGATCAATACTGAATTCAACTTCTCTGGTGGGAGGAATACCGGGAAGTTCTTCGGGAAAGACATCAGCGAACTCCCGAACAATGGGAACACTACTAATATCAGGTCCCTGAGAGGACGTATCTTTAACAGAGGCCAAAAACCCTTGGCAACCATGAGAGATTAGAGTCCGCGCTTTCATAGCAGAAATGAGTTTAACAGATTTCGAAGGCTGAGAACCTTGATAAACAAAATCCGGATGATGGATATCGCCAAATCTTACACATCTGGCATGACAGTCGATAGAGGCCTTATGGAAAGACAACCGGTCCATACCCAAAATTATATCAAAATCAATCATATCGAGGGGAAGTAGATTAGCCGGACGAACACAATCATCAAACCTTAGCGGGCAATTTACATATTCACAATCGATGGTGACTTGGGTTTTCATAGGAGTAGAGATAGATATAAGATTATTCAATGGTGTTGGAGTTACTTTTATTTTCTTGGCAAGCGTATTAGATATTATAGAATGTGTAGCACCGGTGTCAAATAAAACAAAAACAATATGATCTCCAACATAAAGATAACCGGTAATGGTACCTGACGTGCCTGCCGCCTGATCACGTGTGAGAGAATAAACCCGACCAGTAGTAGGAGCTGGCCTACCCGAACCTGATGGAACAACCTGTTTTCCTTGTGGGCAGTCCTTCACCCTATGAGAAAGAGACCCGCATGTGAAACAACCGCCAGTAACCCTGTGGCATGGCCCCGGATGAGGCTTTCCACATGTGGAGCAAAGAGGCGGAGGAGGTAACACTTCATCAGTCCTCCTCTGTCCAGAAGAACCCGTCTGATAACCCGACTGAGCACCCCGAGTAGTCTGATCACGATACTGACGTGGGTTGTTATTGAACCCACTCCTCCCAGAAACCTGTCTATCATAACCCCGAGAATCCTGTCGCCTCTGACTATAGTCCCGGTCCTGGCGACCACGCTGATCATACCTATGGTCCTGTCGACCGCTCTGCTCAGATGCCTGGTCCTGCCGACCTCTGAAATCCTGACCCTGTCCCTGCTGACTCTGTCCTCTGAAATGCACCCGGTTACCATCCCTATCACGCTTATTATAACCACTATCATCACTATGCAACATCTCGATGTTGCGAGCGTCGTTCGCAACCGCCGCCACATCATCATAATGCGTATTCACTATCTGGTTCAGTATCCATTTCTTTAACGCCCACTTGAACGTCTTAGCCTGACGGTAAGCATCTCCCGTAATCTCTGGCCCAACGAAACTGGCCAGCCTCATAAATCGCTGCATAAATTCCCCAGTAGTCTCCCGGTCCCCCTGACGGATGTTCCCATACTCCCGCTCATATCGCTGCTGTTCCGCCACTGGAATGTACTGCTTATAAAAGATACCCATAAAATCTTCCCAAGTACAAGTCTCCTCAAAACCCTGCTCCTGAGCCTGGACATAAGCTGTCCACCAGCTCTGTGCATCGCCTTCAAACTTAAATGCAGCCAATCTCGTCTTAAACTCATCTGGACAACCCAAAACCTTAAATATCTTTTCCATGTGGATAATCCAGTCTTCCGCCTCAGTGGGGACGGCAGCTTTACGGAAAGTGAGGGGTTTGAGCTTGTTAAACCTCTCAATCCAGACATGGATACCAACTGGTGGAGCACCTCCACCACCATTACCTGGACCTGAACCTGCACCACCCCCTTCGGAAGAACCTGCCCCATTCTGAATATTGTTGGTAACCTGAGTCACCAAGTTAGGAAGAGCGTTGGCCAAAGCTTCTGCTATCATGGCCTTAAGATCAGGGTTTCCTCCATTATATTCCTGATGTCGAGTATTCACCATCTGAATGATTTCGAAATCGATTAGCAACAATATAAGAGAATAAGCACGAAATAGAAGACGAAACAGAACCTATGACTACCCAAAACCTCACCAGTCAAAACTTAAGCCTTAAGGGTCAAATCCTAGGGTCCATAAGACTCACAGGCCATGACTTATGTACTACAGGTCGCAACCTGGCTCTGATACCATAATTGTAACACCCCAACCCGACAAGGGTAGAAGTATCACATTATGGTGACAAATCAAAGCATACATAAACACACAGCGGAAGTCTTGATAAATAATTCAAAGGAAAAGTCAAGTCAACACGACTTGAATAATACATAAGTTCAAAGAAAGGAAATAATCCAAAGGTACGAATACAAAGGAAATCCAAGTTCAACAAAATCATAAGATAAGGTGGTCATCTAAGGTCAAAGCTTCATCTAACTCTCATCCCATCCAAAGCATAATCCAAAAGCTCCTAGCTTAGATACCTGCCGCACACGAAAAGAAAACGTGCGGCTGAGCTTAAAAAGCCCAGTGAACAGATATATATATAATAAACGGAAACGAATAAATGAAGCATAATGAAAGAGAGATAAATAAAGTATAAGAGTAAAGGTTAGGACAGTCATCCACCACGAGCCCAAACAAATCAAATATCCAAATTCTGTAGTAGTCCAGAGGGGATACCTCTATAGTAACCAGATAATATGAGGGGTGTCCTCATGTATCAAATTGGAGTGATCAGCTCCCAAATTTTGTGAAAGACGTGGATTGCACCCATCATCAGTCACCAAATACAAATATACAAATCACATACAAATCAAATCTAGGATGCATCCATACGCCCCCCAAACAAATCATATTGGCCATAACAAATCATAGTGAGCTCATATCAAATCAAAATGGGGACGGTGTGGTTAATCACTCTGACCACACAAGAGTCATGCCATTGGTGCATCAATGGCACGGCCATGTTACCTTCATGGCTAGGAAACAAATTTGGCTCGTAGTATCAAACTGGGGTCAAAGGTCAAAGGTTCAAATATCAAAGGTGCATAGCAAAGGGTTCATATCAAAGCAAAGGTTCATATAGTCATAGTCCGAATCTCAAGGTTCATATCAAAGGTTCATATCAAAAGGTTCATATGCCAAAGGTTCAAATGTCAAAGGTTCATAGCAAAGGTCAAGGTCAAATCAAATCAGTGTTCAAGAGACTGAAGGCACCTTATTAAAAAGGGCAGAATATCTGTACCTTATTTCAAAAGCAAACACAACCAGAAATGAGTAAGGTGAAAAGATCAGGTCCTCTCCTTCTTCACACCTAGAGGGGTAGAAAAGAATTACAACCTTTCCATTTTAAGTAACTTTCCATTTTTTAGTGGGTTTCCATATTTAGTAGGATTTCCATATTCTCATTTAGGTTAAGTCGTTATCAAGACATATTATGGTTTTAGAGTGGATTTTAACAAGTCACAAAGTTTAGGGTTACTTATGACAACTTTACATGAATTAGGGTTTAAGTGTAATTATATCAAGGATAAGGTTCAAATATGAAAATATCCCAAATAATCTGTTTTGAATCCATATTTATCAAGTTGACAAATTCAGCCCTTCAAGTTTCCCAATTTTACACTTTACACCCTTAAGTTATATAATTTACATTTTAAACCTTATAATATTCATAATTACACATTAAGCCCTTAATTTATCAAAATTACACAATGGACACTTATTTCACCATGTTGTACGAATCTACCCTTAAAACTTCATAATTTACACATCAAGTCCCTCAAGTTATCAAAGTTACATATTTAGTCCCTTAAATTACAATTTCAACTTTTAATTATCAATAATTATATATTAAGCCATTAAATCACCAAATTAACACCTAACCCCCTGAATATATTAAGATACTCAAAACAGCACTTACTTTCCAGAAGTTACAAGTTTAGTCCCTCCATTTAATTATTTTCTAAATCGAACCAATGTTAAATCCTAAAAACATTTTAATCCTTTAAAATACAAAAATGACACTAGACCCCCTCCTCTTATATTTTATACAGTAAGTACATGTCCCAAAATAAGTTCTAAAAATAACCTTTGAGTTTTAAAAGTTACAAAACACCCCCTAACATTTAAATTCAAATCGCATAACATTTTATTTAACCAAAACTCTAGCCCTAAAAATACCAATCATTACTAAATCATCATTTAATCATTATAACATCATTTATCATTCAAAATCAAGCCCTAATTTATAAACCCTAATTCGAATTACATTATATTTTCTTTTTCTTTTAATTTCCTTTAAATCGGTAAATTAGGTAAATCCAAAAATAATTCGATTTGGCCCCAACAATTTGAAATAACATTTTTCTCAGATTATTATGATCATGTAGAGTCCAAATAAAATAAATAAGAAGCCTCAAAAATTCGGATTGAATTATTCATGCTTTATACACGTTTTTAAGATTTAATTCACAAATATTATAATGAGCATGCATGGATCGACTTATACATTTTATTTGATGTTCATATAACATATAGGATCTGAGAAAATTACAACAAGGAGATTCGAATGTGTGAAATGAGGTGTACGAATTCTTTTGTACTCGATTAGCCAAAACGGGTCAAAAATCACCACGACTTCAAAAACGATCTAAAAATCATGAAACCAATTTTCAAAGGTCAAATATGATGTGAGGAACACAAGAAAAATAAGAAACGAATTTATAGGAGGTCGAAGAATTAATTCGTTCAATACCTTATTTTGTTCTAGCGACAAGGAATATTTCCCTTGAATCGAATCCGGCCACACAAACCACTTCCAAAACAATTTTTCTAGCCTTCTAAAGGTGACCAAGAACACAGGAAAAATGGTCTAATGCTTGAGAAAAATCGTATGAGAGAATGACGAATTATTTGTGTGTTTAGGGTTTTAGTGATTCGGTTTGTTGATTTGGAGAGAAACAAATGATGAGGGCTGAATAAAATGGGTAAATGCCATGAGAAGGGGGGGAGATAGTTAAAATAACGGCACTAATTCAAGACTCATTCAAATTGAGTTAATTTCCTTCAATTTCCAAATTAATATCTCCTTAAATGATTTTAGAGGATTTTAATTATTTTCCAAAAATACCATTCGGCTAAATAAATTATTTAAGGGTCCATTATATGTTTTTAATGTGTCTTAAGAGTCTTAATGTCAATTTGTTTCATATGTTATTTATTTACAAAATTTTGGAATCAAAAAGATACATTATAAGCTTATTTATCAAAGTTTTAGATTGTAAGGGCATTTTGGTCTTTTCACATGTTTTAGAATTTCTGGGTTTTACAAAACCCGAGTGGGTTTCACAGCTGAGACCCTTATGGGTCTTGTGATGGTTTGATATGCTTATTTTTCTTTGTAGTTTGATCGATTTTTATTAGGTTGAAGCATATATGGCGTTTGAATTATTATTTGTTTCGGAATTGGAATAAACCCGATGGGGGTGTTTATTTTTGCCTCGGTAGATAACCACCCGAAGGGTGTGCTTGTTTATTTTGGCTCACGGCCACACCCAAGTAGGGTGCTTGGTTGCTCTAGGCTGAAAAACCACCAACAACATGGTGTGTTTGGCTGGTTGCTTCGACCCACCACCAAAACAACCCACATCAAGGGTATTTGTTTGATCCTGGTTCTCGACTAGAAACTACCACATGGGTGTTTAAGTCTGCTTGCTTTGCTCGGACCAACACAAGAGCCACACAAGGGTGCGTTTGAATTAGTTTAATTGAGTTGCTTATCTCTTTTGGACTTAATTAATTTTTTAGCTTATTCGGGATCTTTATGGTTTCGGTAAAAATAAACCGCTAAGGGTGTTTATTTGTAGTCGCTTCTGACTGCTAATATTGAACCTCTAACGTACAAGCTAATTCAGTTAGTTGTTATGTCAATGGAAAGCTAGGAATTGGAAAATCTTCAAAGCTACTTGACTGTCATTTATTGCAGCTCAAATATATTACAAATTGTAAATTGTTTTAGCATAAGGGTGTGTTTGATTTGTGAATTATTGGGCTAGTGAGCCCATAAGTCAAATAGGGTGCGTTTGGTTTGAGATTGGGCCGAAGCCCACCATAACAACATTAAGGGTCATTTGGTTTTAAATGGGCCGAGGCCATTAACTTTCAATAAGAGTGTGTCCGAATTTTTGTAAATATAAATTAACACGTCTTGATTATTTTACGGATTATCAAATTAACGAACTATGTATTATATATATATATTGGACAATAAATATACTTGACGGACCTTATTGTCGGACTTGCAACAGACTTGACCACTTGGACATATACTAGACTATCGGACCATTATTATTAGACTTGGTAATATAAACTGGTAAACAAATATTGATAACTCGAATCACACTTAGATACAATGTAGAAGTCATATAAACAACCGAGTTATTACCCAAAACTTAACCGGTCTACCTATCTCTCGCTTATTTGCTAATTGATTCTTAGGTGCTTATTTTACCTTTCATACTTATGCTATATGATTTATGCTTTGGCGCGCGTTTTGTCTGAGTCTATGACTTCATACCACCACACTAAATGAGATACTAAACTTCTTACAAACATTGATACAAATATTCCACGAAACTAAAACACTCTATCTTTTGAAACTCGTACGTATCGATTACTTTCCGCTTGTCATATTTTGAGACAAGCTTATATTCATTAGGTTATGACGATTCCGTATTCTTTGAGCTATACATCTTTACACTGTTCTGCCATACTCCTTGGCACCGTTGTGTTACTCACGTCACTACAGTCCAAGGTGAGTCATAGCCCCTTCTTTCACTTATTTTGAACACTTTTGGGGAGTTACATGCTCGTTCTACTTACAAATTTACTCGTTTACCTTAAATATTGTACTCAAATGATGACACACTCTATTTGTTTATTGAGACATAATTCTTGTTTTCACTTATACAAGTAATATACACTTTTACGAATTACCATGAATTCATACACCCACTTTTATACGTTTTCTATCTCCTAGGGAGATACATGCTACAAGATAGAACACAAGTATTTTTCTTTTTGCAACACCCGTTTGATATTGCCTAAGTTACACTATTGCCAAAAGCCCCTCACATCATGAACCATTAATCACTTGCGAGTGAACGCGAATATAGTGAATAGATCTATTGGAGGCTGACTGCTTATTCCACTAAATCCTGACGGATAGCCATAGTTGCTAGTCGGATTAGTTACGATGCACTATATTTGAAGGAAATAGGAAATGGAAAATCACCTATTACACGATGGCCATAACTGACACCATTAATTTGGTGTGTTCACCACCGTTTCACGGTACACTATTAACGTTTGCGTGTCATGAGACTTAGGGCAATATATCCAACTGCAATATCACCATTTAAAACAAAGATTGTAATTCACAGGCAATCACAAATTTGTGTTCAACTTATTAGCATGCAAATCCTATGGATTCACTCACCTTTGACCCGGTTAGGGCAAACAAACAAACTATGGGCGTATAACAACGTAGCTCACTTTCACCCAAACTTGAAATTTGTGTTCAACTGACATACAATTACAAACACTATGGATTTCACCCAATCTTTGACCCGGTTAGGGGAAATAAACAAACTATGGGTGTATAACAACGTAACCCACTACTTATTTCATCAATATTTGTATTTATTACAATTATCATTTCACACTTGAAACTATTGGAATCAACTGTTTTACTTACAAACTCTATGAACTCACCAACCTTTGTGTTGACACCTTTAGCATGTTTAAAACGACTCAAATTGAGATCGTTTTCTATCATTATAACTGTTATGCCATGAAGTAACTCCCAGTTTGAATTTTGCTGCGTATCGCGAAATTGGGGTGTTACATACTTAATTCGGGTAACTCACTTAATTCGGAAAGTTACTAATTCGGGAAAGTTACTAAATATGGAAAGTTACTAAATATGGAAGTTACTAAATTTGGAAAGTTGCTATAAATAGCAGGAAACTCTAATATGTCAATCTGAACAACAATAAGTACTGAATCAGTAATAACTTATGAAATGGTTCTTAAATATTAAGACGATCATTAAGTCGTGTAGATTCGATGAAGAAGGAGTAACTTCTGATCCTTGTGTTTCTGATATGGTTTCATTTGCGGTTTGAGGTATAGATATTCTAACCTTTCTCAGTAAGGGTGTTTTCTCTCATGACTTTCCGATCCTTGACTTTGATTCATTTGCTTTGATATGATTCCATTGATATGAGCCTATGCTATGATTCCGTTGATATGAGCCTTTGCTATGATTCTTTTGATATGATATTCATTGCTATCCATTTCCTATGATATGATTCAATTCAGTTTGATATGTTCTGTTTGGATATGATATGATGACTTGGTATGATTTATTCTGTTCTGTTGCCCGAGCTAACTAGCCATAGAGGTACCATGGCCATGACATTGAGGCACCAATGGCATAACACTATCTGTGGCGGTGTGATTAGTCCACGGCATCCCTATTTGATATGATATGATATGATATGAGATCTCTTGGCCATTATGATATGTTGTATACTTGTCTAGTATAGGGTACATATATGATTTGTTTTGTAGGGGGCGTATGGATGCATCCTAGGTATATGTTTGGATATGATTGTGATATGATTTGGTGATTGGTTTGTGTGTGCCTTACACCCCTCTCACTATTTGGTACTTAGAGGCCTCCCCTCTTCGTGCACTTATGATTTGACGGATATGTATATGTGATTATGTGGTCTATTCGAGTGTCTCGTTTAGACAGACTCGTGGCTATTCCGTATATGTGATTATGTGGTCTATTCAAGTGTCTCGTTTAGACAGGTTCGTGGCTATTCCTATTTGATTCCTTGATTCAGTATGATTATCAGACATTCGTATTATCTATTGATTCTGTCATTTCATTTATCTCATTTAACTTATGATATTTGTTCAGCTGATCCTTGAGTAATTATTCGTTTGACATTTGATATTTTGTTCAGCAGGATCTTGTGGTTCCATTTCTCTATATTTATATATATATGCTTCGATTATTTCGTTTTGGTTATATCTGTTCACTGGGCTTTTTAAGCTCAGCCACATTTCTTTTCATGCGGCAGGTTTTAGGTTGGAAACTGGGTTTGAGTGAAGAGTGCATAGGAGCTCTTAGTGAACTACGCTGACGATAGACAACCATTTGCTTCTAGATTAGATTTGGTTTCATTTTCAGTTAGATTAGTTTGGATTTGTATTTGGCTTTGGATCTCATTATGTTTAGATGTTAGTATTTCATTATTACCTTAGAATACATTTGTAACTATTCTGTTTATAAGTCTTCCGCTTACATTTGTATGTTCTGATTGACACTATAATCTGTCATTTTGACCCTTGTCGGGTTAGGGTGTTACACAGAATCACGGCTCCTTACGTTATAACATACTAAATAAATACTTTCGAGCCAAAAACTGGATTGATATTTAAAAAATATTGGGGCATTAAAAAAATTTAAAGGCTTGTGTCAACCATCACTTTGCACATGCCCATATCCGGCTGCTACCATTTATCATAAATGCATAATTTTTTTTCTTCAACTATACTAACCAGGTGTAAACAAGTATACAATTATTGAAAAAACACACACCAAGCCTCTTTTTTTTTTTTTCTTTTTTTTTTTTTTTTTTTTTTTAAACAAGTCATGATAAGTATAGTTTTCAAAATATGCAAATTTTAAAAATGATCAATTCCTTATTTACCCAACTAAAACATTTAAATTATTCTACATTTTCCCAACACATGCTTCAAAGGCATTGTACTTGTGTATTGAAAACTTGTGTTTTGAAGAAATATGAAATTTTGATGCCTTAGCCGGGTAATTATAGAATTTTTCCTTTAAAAGCGCGTTTATAAAAGGGGGTTCTAATAGCAAATGAGACAATGGAATTTTTGAAGAAAAAGAAAGAACATTGATTGATTTTCAAAGTGGATTTTGAGAAGGCGTACTATAGTATTAATTGGAGATTTCTATTAGACATAATGAAAAGAATGGGGTTCGGAGAAAAATAGTGTAAATGGGTGGATACTTGTCTTTGGTCATCATCTATGTACATCTTGGTTAACGGGTCTCCATCAGAGGAATTTGGGCTCGAAAGGGGTGTTAGACAAGGTGACCTGTTATCACCTTTCCTATTTATTGTGGCGGCTGAGAGGCTCAACGCCATTGTTACCGAGGCAGTGGAAAAGGGTATTCTTAGAGGAGTTGTAGTTGGAGAAATAGGGTCACGGTTTCACACTTAAAATACGTGGATGGTACAATATTTTTTGAAAAATGGAATAAGGAGAATGCTAAATCTGTTATGTGCATTCTCAAATGTTTTGAAGAGGTAACCGGCTTAAAGGTAAATTATAACAAGAGTAAAATTTATGGTATTGGAGTTAACGGGATATGGCGGATATGGCGAGATGAATGGGGTATGGCATTGGGGAATGTTGGGTCTAAAGATGCTGCTGTTCGTGAAATATGCCAAGTGTTACTCTGCTGATACTAAGTAACTCTTCTGATTAGTCTATTACTCTGCTGTTTGGTGTTATCTACTGATTGGAAAATAAGCTAAGTATAACTCTGCTGCTAGCCACGAAGACTCTGCTACTATGAAGATTATGCTGTTGCTTATTGGATATGTATAGTATGTTAAGGATAAGTATAGAAAAGATACGTAAAGATATTTTTCGTGTATAGAAAGTTTTGTAACCGACTAGACTCCTTAGTCTATACAAGGAGGATCTAGGGTTAAGTTTTATATACGTATCATTATTGTTTACACTTCAAGGTTTCTTGTAACCCTATTGCTATCGAGCAATCGTATTAATATATTGAAGTGTTGTTTGAGAATTCGTTTGTGTTTTATTCTTCTTAAGGTCAAATATTAATTTCCGCATAATATTTGATATACAACTCAAGATCAGTTTCTATACCGATTGCTTTAGGTTTATATCTAAAGTAATTAATAAGATCGTGAAGCTCAACTGGGATCAACAAGTGGTATCAGAGCTTGTGATCTAGAAACTGGTACCAAGAAGAATTACTAAATACAAGATCTGTTAATCATCAAAGTAAGCAATGGAATCCGATTCAACACACATGGTTACTGCATCAAGAGTCCCCATGCTCAAGACTGGAGAATACGAGATCTGGAAGATGAGAATTCAACAATACATGAGAATGGTTGATTACTCACTTTGGGAAGTTGTTCTACATGGCGACAGTCAGCCAGCCAAGACTGCTACTGGATCAGTCTTGACTCTCAAGACAAGTGAGGAGAAAGCACAGAGAAGATTGGAGGTCAAGGCTCACAGTATTCTCATGATGGGAATACCTAATGATTATCAACTAAGTTTTAATCATATTGAGTCTGCTAAGGAATTATGGGAAGCTATTGAACTTCGATTTGGTGGGAATGAAGCTACCAAGAAGTCAAGAAAGAACCTAATGAAGCACCAGTTTGAAACTTTTACTGCTTTGAGTTCTGAGAATATTGAGGGAACTTATGATCGACTTCATAAGCTGACCAGTCAGATGGCTCTATTAAAGATTGATGTATCTCAAGAGGATATCAATCTAAAATTTCTGAGAAGCCTAACTCCTGAATGGAACACTCACACAGTGATTTGGAGGCAAAAGGAAGATTTTGAGAAGATGACATTGGTTGATCTGTATAACAACTTGAAAGTATATGAATCTAAAGTTAAGGGATTGTCAAGTTCATCTTCTACCACCAATAATCTTGCTTTTGTTTCCTCAAGCAACAAGAATTCTGGTAGTCATCAAGAACAGCACTCTGCTGCTGGTTGATGCGTGCGATGTGTCGTTGCGGTTTAGCAGTATTAATGCCTACTCAAGTTTTAAATTTATATTTAGCCGACTTATCAATAACACACACACTTAACGAGCAGTGTACCCGGTCAGTATGAATATAATGGTAAGTAGAGTGTCGATCACTAAGAGTGGAACGTATTATCTAGTTAGTCTAATCAGTATTTTAATATATTAAGTTAGCTATACAAGCTTATCTAACGCAAAGGGGGTTCAGCCTGAGAGACTGGCACGATTTGGTTGCAATTAAATAATAAACTAAACCAATAGGCACGAATCAGCAAGTAGCACACACGTACACAGATAAATACTTGAGACAATAAGAGGGCTGTCCTAATAGATAAGTAGTTTGTCACTTGTTTTATTGCTAGTCTTATATGAAGTGTATAGTTCGATGCAACGAACCGAGATTAAGTCCTTTCTCGTTGGTTCTAATCTTATCGGCGAGTAAACCCTTAATGATTACTTATGACTATCCTATTTATCTTTCTTCCTACCTTTCTACAGACCATAGAATTCATAGGCGATCTAATAAATAGGCGAGGGCAGAGGCATGGCGACCCGATCAACGCTCAGCTAGACACAGAGGTTATCAATTCACTAATAAAAGTCACCAAAGACATCAACATATAAACTTTAATTGATTAGAAAGCAGTTTTAAGGGAGTGCAATCTTTCCGTTGTCACATTACACAAGCCACCAATCTTGATGAATTAAAGTTTACTAACACAATAAAACAAAACTACTTAATGAATTAAACACATGCAGCACCTTCTTACAGCTCTTGTATCTTCGTTTGGGTGTGTCTTGTGCTGCTGCCTTGACTGAATTCGTCCTAGGGTTTTTGTACTTCGGTCTCGTATATAATATATGTCTCTCGAATTCGTCTGGTCTTGGGGTATTTATAGTTTCTGTCTGAGGGTAAGATGCGGCGCATCTAGTAAGTAGATGCGGCGCATTGACTTAACTTCGCGTGGGGTCCAAGATTATAATATTCAGGAATATTCGTACACCGCCAGAAGATGCGGCGTATCTTCATTTATGGATGCGGCGCATGTCCTCTTGTATCTTGGATCGTATCTGGTGAAATATTGATAGTGATGCGCCGTATGTAATAAGCAAGATGCGGCGCATCTGGAGCAGAATGTCTTGATCTTGTACATTTCAGTAGACTCTTAACTTCTTGCATGTTTTGCTCCATAATTAGTCCAAAATCGCCAAGTTTCACCAAATGCTTGTTTTTACCTGAGAATTACAAAAGTAAACGATTAAGTATCATTCCTCATACATAATATAATAAAACAAGTCAAATAAATAGGATAAATGATAGTAATAAAATGTACTTATTTGAGTTCATCAAATATCCCCCCACTTGAACTTTACTTGTCCCCAAGTAAACCTTAGAATTAATCTTATGAAAATGTATCCTAAAAGATATTAGGATTTATTTTTATATTTAAGCACGTATTCATTTTTTGTCATAATCACACAACTAAACACTTAACGAATTAGAAGTAAAATAAAATAATTTGATAAAAGCAAATCTAATCGTTTAACTGTCCAGTCGCGACGAATATTCTATCATAAGCTTGGCAAGTATACACATCTCCCCCACTAAAGCCAAGGAATAGCAAGTCTAAAGCGGTAAAAAGGGTTTTGAGGCTTAAGGGTTAATTATTCTTAATCTCTATCGATCTCAAATTCCAGAAAAGGCGACAAAATCACAAATACATGATCGAATCCACGAACACGATACTTGCAATTGCTCAAATCCTTAACTCGAATAGGCTAAAGATAGGTCCAAACTTCACCAATAATAATATATCAAAAAGGGCGACAAAATCATAAATACATAGCCGAATCCACGACTACGATACTTAAGATTGCTCAAATCCCTAATCTCAATAAATCAAAGGTTTGGTTGGATAAAGAATAATATAGGGTATGGATAACATTTGGGATATAAATTGGTGTAAAATGAAAAACAAAACAAAACAAATAAATTAAAATCCTAAGTGTGGTTAATCACTATCCCAACCATCCCATGAATAAGACTCATATCATAGAATAACTCACGCTTTAACACTTGAAACACACGCTTTAGGTAGACACGAATTATACTCAACAAGATCTTAATCAAAGAATAAACCTTAGTTGACGTTCCCATAACTGCCAACTCCCATTCAATCCATAGATATAATATACAACAAATAGTGGTGATATCGACCACTTAATACAAAACTTTACATAAGTTGGTTAAATCAAACATCCAACTCTTCTTTTTCTTTTTCTTTTCTTTTTTTTTTCGATTTTTTTTTTTTTTTTTTTTTTTTTTTTTTTTTTTAATTTTTAATAACATAAACATAGATGTGTAAAATTTCACCACATCACTATAATGATAATTCTGGATAATTTTTTTCATACTTTTCATAACTTCAGAAATAATGGTAATAGTGAAAGTAGTAAACACACGAAAAATAAACTCAAATATATACAATATTTACTTTCACTCCAATTGCATTGTGCAATTTCCCGACCTAACCATAAATAATGAATTACGCACGCGAACACAGGTAATGTAAGGAAACACACTTTGCCTATAGCAATTAACCAACCACGGATTCTAATCTACAGGGTAGGCTAAGGTGTAAGGGTGTAACGAAACATTTTAACAAAGGTGTAAGAAACGAAAGGAATGGCTCTGAGTGTTTTTCTAGGGGTATCTTACTCTAAAAATGAGAGTAACAAAAGGGTTTATACGGGGGTTAACTAACCAGTGTAGTTAGCTAATAACACATAACATATAATAGGCTTTTTGGGTGTAATCCTAGAAATTTTACCAATTTAGACAAGTCATTCCAATTATATAAATAATACTCATTATGGTGGTCTCGAATAGTATTCAAGCCAAGTTCTAAAGTTTGCAAGTCACCGGCACACTTATAGATTTGTGAATTTTGAAAAATCACGATTTTTGAAAATAACGTCATGTGTGCAGCTATGCAACTTAGACTTTAAACAAAAACATGCTAAAAAATTTTAAGTTTTTGATATATTAAGCACATTTTAAGCATACTTTAAAAAGTTTAGGACAAGTAAGTGTTAAGTGTTCTAATTCTCCAATCCCCCCACGTAAGTTAAACAACGTTCTCGTTGTTTGTATCAAAGGTTAAAAACTGGAAAATAAAAGAATTAGAACAGAAAAACTCCCCTGAGATTTGCTCGGTATGATCCTCCATTTGTATAAGAGAAAAAATCATCTTTCTTGTGGATGAGAACGTTTAGGCTTCATAATCGATGTATCCACAGGAAATGCAGGAATCTATAATACCACCAACACTTTAAAACACACCTAAGGTAAGAAAGGTTCAAACTTGCATAATACATTAGTAGTTAGATAAAAATAAAACATAAAAAATAAAAATGAAAATCGTCAGGTCAGTCGATGCGCCGTATCTTATGGAAGAAGATACGCCGTATCGAGCCTGGAATAAATACTGATCAGAATAGAAGATGCGTCGCATCCTTAACCAGGGATGCGCCGCATTAAAATAAACTGATAAAAAGTTTTAAAGTCGAAAAGTAAAAAATGCAGAAAAATAAAGATATGACCATTGCAGGAGATGCGTCGCATCTCAGAGTTGAGATGCGGCCGTATCCTCTGCGGCCTGACTGACTCGACACAAAAACAGAATAATAAAAATTTCTCCGGGTTGTCTCCCGGTCAGCACTTGTCTTTATTCCAGAGTCTTCAAGTTAGACTCACGTTCAGCTCTTCATTTAGTCCTTGTCACGGTCCATCCTTCTTCCTTCATCCGAAAGATGTTCCCGTATAGCTTTACGACGTTTTCTTCCGTTCGGCTTAATCTTCTACAACTCTTGGTCTTCGTCGCAAAATACTCTTCATCTGGTCCCAAAGAATATTTGATGATTTTAAATTTTTCAGAAATAATCATGGGTGGCTCATTATAAGGGATCCCAAGTAGTTGACACTTTCTTTTGGTGAATTCTTCCTCGTCTTTATCAACAAACTTAAAGTAAGGATCCTTAATCAAATAGTCATCTAGTTCATCAATTAATGACTCATTGCTATCATCTTGAATTGCCTCCCATTCTCTTTCCAATTCCCATTGTAGCCGTCGACTAAGCTTCGTGAAATCATCAAATTGTTCATGCACCCATTCCCAGAAAGTAGTATCCGATGTTCCCTTAAGTCCTTTCAAGTATTCAATTCTACCCTTTTCTTGCAAAGCCTCCGCTTTTTGTGGGCAGTCTTCAACATTATCGTACCACTCATAATCTTCAAAGGTTACATCTTTTCCAACCCGTTTCATCCCAATAATACTTCCCCCATTACAGGTTCCGTCACTCTTATAATCACAGGTCGGCCAAACACTACTCCCATCCTTGAAAAAGAAAGGTGAACAGGTGTGATTAATGTGCTCAAATTCCCATGGTTTATCCCAAACCCATGGTATTTGGTCATTCCATTCGTAGTACCAGGTGTTTTTGAAATCATCATAAGTCTTAAATCCTGGTAGATCTCCAGTAAGCACATCATCGTCAACTCGAAGAAGGTAGTTAAGTTCCTTGAACTGCTTGCACAAGGGTGTCTCATAATCGAACACATCAATGTCAATTCTGAAAAGTTCTTCAATGCCCTCATTGACTGTTGAATCATGAAGTGACGACCCATAGTCGCTCTCTACTTCTTCGTCTTCACCTCTTATCCAATATACCCATAATGCATCCTTAGTAGCTCGATCCATACTCTTATGGTTATTAAACTTACTAGCCAACCACTCTGAAAAATCAACATCGTTAGGATCATGGTCAACGTCAAAGCAAGCTTTTCCAATCATATTCCTCCTTATCTCCATGAACTCATTAAATTGCTCCTTAAAACTACGTGTCAACCATGAAGTCATAATCCGCTTAACTTCATTTGCAGGGGCAAATTTCGGACTACCATACTTAAGTTCAAGCCAATCATTGAGGGAGAGGTCCATCAATCTTACCAACCTGCCATGAAATAGTAACTCCGCCACAGCATAAATTCTTTCATCGTCCAGACAGTTCTCGTTTAATCCCCAGTGCTGTTCGGAGTAAGGCATGTAGGAGATTTGGGTATTGCCTCCACCACAGCTTTTGTTTCTTGAGTCCGTGTATGCAAGATAGAATTTCCCATCATCTTCTTCGATAGTAGTCCAGTTCAATCCTTTGGACTCAATGATAGGCCATAAGAGCAACAGTTCATCTCCAGTGTACCTCACAAATACATCATAAGAGAATACCCCTTTGTCAATGTTGCATAAACGCATGAATTCCTTAAAAGCAGCTTCAAGAGGGGTCTCCCAAGAGAATAAATCCGTATCAATCTTGAGTACATTGAAGTTGACATTATCATAAACTTCCATGGATGAGTTCGAAAGCAAGAGCTCCATAGCAAGATATCCGTTCTTCGACATATCTTCCATAGCAAAATCTGTCATCACAGGTATAATCATCAGTAGGATTTGTTCGCTATAAGATAAATTAATGAATTCAGAAACGGATATAAGAATACAAATAGCTGATATCTGCAGACGATGCGCCGTATCCAAAAAGTTGGATACGCCGTATCTTATAATCGTTAAAATTAAATCAGACTTGTATTCAGAAAATAGATACGCCGCTTAGGAATTAGAATGCGCCGTATCTGTTTTAATAATAAATAATCGATATTTATTTAAAATTAAATGCGTCGTATTAACAAAAGTTAATGCGCCGTATCTACGTTACGTTTCAAAATATAAGATTTTTGATTCAGAAGATACGCCGTATCGATAGAGATCGATGCGCCGTATCTGTTTAATAATTCGAAAATTGTTTTTAATTAAAATAATAGATACGCCGTATCTGATGAAGCAGATGCGTCGTATGACGTTACGTTTAGAAAAAAAATTATCAAAAACAGATACGCCGTATCTTGGGGAAAGGATGCGTCGTATCGAATTATTTAAACGCGTTGTATTTTATAAAAAAATTAAATGCAATACGCCGTATCTGAGAGATCAGATGCGCCGTATCGTTTGATTTAGCTCAGTACAACGATAGCAGTGTGCAAAAAATACGAAAAATAAAAACAAATAAAACACACGAAAATAAACACAAATAAAAACAAACAAATAACACACAAAAACAGAAAATATGCAAAATATTACAATGAATGCAAATTAATCTAATACACAACAAAATTAGCGGTTAGATAAAAAAAATTAAAAACCTAATTAAAATACTAATCAAATTAATAGATAATAACAATTCACTCCCCGGCAGCGGCGCCAAAAACTTGATGCGTGCGATGTGTCATTGCGGTTTAGCAGTATTAATGCCTACTCAAGTTTTAAATTTATATTTAGCCGACTTATCAATAACACACACACTTAATGAGCAGTGTACCCGGTCAGTATGAATATAATGGTAAGTAGAGTGTCGATCACTAAGAGTGGAACGTATTATCTAGTTAGTCTAATCAGTATTTTAATATATTAAGTTAGCTATACAACCTTATCTAACGCAAAGGGGGTTCAGCCTGAGAGACTGGCACGATTTGGTTGCAATTAAATAATAAACTAAACCAATAGGCACGAATCAGCAAGTAGCACACACGTACACAGATAAATACTTGAGACAATAAGAGGGCTGTCCTAATAGATAAGTAGTTTGTCACTTGTTTTATTGCTAGTCTTATATGAAGTGTATAGTTCGATGCAACGCACCGAGATTAAGTCCTTTCTCGTTGGTTCTAATCTTATCGGCGAGTAAACCCTTAATGATTACTTATGACTATCCTATTTATCTTTCTTCCTACCTTTCTACAGACCATAGAATTCATAGGCGATCTAATAAATAGGCGAGGGCAGAGGCATGGCGACCCGATCAACGCTCAGCTAGACACAGAGGTTATCAATGCACTAATAAAAGTCACCAAAGACATCAACATATAAACTTTAATTGATGAGAAAGCAGTTTTAAGGGAGTGCAATCTTTCCGTTGTCACATTACACAAGCCACCAATCTTGATGAATTAAAGTTTACTAACACAATAAAACAAAACTACTTAATGAATTAAACACATGCAGCACCTTCTTATAGCTCTTGTATCTTCGTTTGGGTGTGTCTTGTGCTGCTGCCTTGATTGAATTCGTCCTAGGGTTTCTGTACTTCGGTCTCGTATATAATATATGTCTCTCGAATTCGTCTGGTCTTGGGGTATTTATAGTTTCTGTCTGAGGGTAAGATGCGGCGCATCTAGTAAGTAGATGCGGCGCATTGACTTAACTTCGCGTGGGGTCCAAGATTATAATATTCAGGAATATTCGTACACCGCCAAAAGATGCGGCGTATCTTCATTTATGGATGCGGCGCATGTCCTCTTGTATCTTGGATCGTATCTGGTGAAATATTGATAGTGATGCGCCGTATGTAATAAGCAAGATGCGGCGTATCTGGAGCAGAATGTCTTGATCTTGTACATTTCAGTAGACTCTTAACTTCTTGCATGTTTTGCTCCATAATTAGTCCAAAATCGCCAAGTTTCACCAAATGCTTGTTTTTACCTGAGAATTACAAAAGTAAACGATTAAGTATCAATCCTCATACATAATATCAAGGTTGTCAGGATCGCGATCCTGCTCGTAGGATCGTACGATCCTACGATCCTACACCCACAAAACGAGCAGGATCGCTACGGGATCGTAATTCAGGTAGGATCGTTACAGGATCGTAGGATCGCTCGTAGGATCGTAGGATCGTGAACGATCCGATCCTGTTGGTAACCCTTTTTTCAGGTAGGATCGTTACAGGATCGTGGGATCGCTCGTAGGATCGTAGGATCGTGAACGATCCGATCCTGTTTTTTTTTTGACTTTTTTTGACTTTTTGTGAGGAAGGTTTTTAAAAATGGTTTGTATACATATGTAAAGGAAAAGCCGAAAACGATCCTAGGTAAGATCCGATCCTACGATCCTACGATCCCGATCTTGCAAAGCCAAAAACGATCCTAGGTAGGATCCCGATCCTGACAAGTAAACGATTAAGTATCAATCCTTACATAATATAATAAAACAAGTCAAATAAATAGGATAAATGATAGTAATAAAATGTACTTATTTGAGTTCATCACTGGTACTTTCATTCCTGCTGCTGGTTCACATGTCTCTGCTGCTGACTCTACCAATACCAACACCATCAGTGACGCTGCTATTTGTGCTTATTTAGCTGAACTTACTACAAGTACTTCAGTTATGCCTCAAGATCTGGATGAACTTGATCATGATGATGTTGAAGAGATTGATATGCAATGGCAGTTTGCAATGCTGACTATGAGGGCAAGAAGGTTTCTTAAAAGAACTGGTAAAGAAATGAAGTTCAGATGAAACAAGAATGTGGGATTTGACAAATCAAAGGTTGAATGTTATAACTGTCATAAGAAGGGACACTTTGCAAGAGAGTGCAAAGCACCCAAAAGAAACAATGAGAATGTCAAGAAGCATACTGATGAAGAGCCAAATCCTAATACTGCTATGGTGTCATGTGATGGGTTAGGAGAGTATGACTAGAGTGATCATGCTGAAGATGGTCCAAATTTTGCATTGGTAGCTGACGAAGAACCTAAAGAGCAACAATTTGCTCTCATGGCCTACTCTTCCTCTGGATCAGACTCTGAGGTATCCAATGAATCATCTTGTTCTTTTAAATCATGTTCTGATACAATAGAAATACTTAAGTCTAGCAATGGAAATCTTAAAATGGAGAATGAAAAACTTAAGTTAGACAATCTTAGTTATGAATATGGTTTAAAGAATTTAGAAGAGAAGCTTGAATTTTATAAAAAGGCTAAAATTGAATATCTTGATAAGATCACTAGTCTAGAAATTGAGCTTATCAAGAAAGATTGTGAGATTAAGGTTCTTATGGGGAAAGTAGAAGAGGCTGAATAGACTAAAGATTCAGCTATAAGTGAGACTGAAAAACATGTTGTTAGGGTGGAAAAACAACAATTTGCCACTGACATTCTCAGTAAACCAATAGGAAGACACTTTGCAGACTCAGGCAGTGGTTTAGGATATAATGTTGTTGCTCCACCTAAGAAACTTAGTGCCAATGCCCCTCCTACTAGGACATTATCTTTCATACCTGAGTATGAGGCCAAACCTGTAGGTGAAACTAGTGAAACTAAAATAGAGTCACCTAAGGTTGAGAAAAAGTGGTCTGATGCACCCCTTATTGAAGATTGGGAGTCTGACAGTGATGATGAAGTTGTGGAATCTGATTCAACCACTAAGAACAAAAAGGAAGAAATTTTTGCTGTTGTTGAATCAAAAGTACCTAAGGCTAAAAAGGTTGAGTTTGTTAAGCCTAAGCTAGGTAAAGGTATCTCTAGGAAGATGGCTGAGTATGAAAACACACCTAGAGTATATCCTAAGAGAACCAATAACTTGCCTAGAGGAAACCAGAGAAATTGGAACAACCTAGTTTCACAAAGATTAGGTACTGATTTTCAATTACTTAAAAAGGCATGTTATAGTTGTGGTAGTTTTGATCATCTGCAAGATGAGTGCTACTACTATCAAAAACCAGTTTGGAACCAACATACAAGGGTGAACCATAGAAACTTTGCTAGAAAGACTCACCCTCATCCCAAAAGAAACATGGTTCCCAAGGAAGTTTTGATGAGAGATGGTGCTTCTAGAGTTATCTCACTTATTGCACCAAAAGGGCCCATAAAGAAGGACATAGTTGATACTGCTGCTAAGGCAGACTCTGCTGTTTTGCCAAAAGTGGTTACTGATACTGTTGTGGGCAATCATTTTTATGCTGTTAAGGCCTCAGCTTGCTAGGTCTGGAAACCTAAAGTTAAAGTTTTGGATCATGTTCTCAGACACAGCAGTGCACCAATGCAGTTGAAGAAATTTGACTACTTTGATGCATAAGGCAGATCCAAGTCAGTAATGGCTTGGGTCCCAAAGAGAAACTAATTCTCTTACTTTTTGTGCAGGGCAATCTACAAAAGGAGCTAAAGGATAAATGCATTTTTGATAGTGGATGCTCTTCACATATGACTGGAGACCAGAGCAATTTGGAAAACTTTGAAGATTTGGATGGTGGATACGTTGCCTTTGGGAATGACCCTAAAGGAGGTAAAATTGTTGGAAAAGGCATCATCAGAACTGGAAAATTGGATTTTGAGAAAGTATATTTGGTGAATGGACTAAAGTTCAATCTTTTTAGTGTCTCACAAATGTGTGACAGAAAGAATTTTGTTCTTTTTACAGACACTGAGTGTCTTGTCTTATCTCCCGACTATAAGATACCTGATGATAAATTAGTATTTCTTAAAGTCCCTAGAAATGACAACATATACAGTGTGGATATAAAGAACATTATTCCCAAAAGAGATTTAACTTGTTTGTTTGCCAAAGCCACTATTGATGAATCCAAACTTTGGCATAGAAGGCTTGGCCACTTGAACTACAAGGCTATCAACAAGTTGGTGAAAGGGAATTTGGTCAGAGGATTACCTTCAAAGGTCTTTGAAAATCTTGAAGTATGTGTTGCTTGTCAGATGGGAAAGCAACATAGAGCATCTTGTAAGTCCAAATTGGTGAATTTTATTACTGAACCCTTGTTTATGTTACACATGGACCTATTTGGACCTACTTATGTGAAAAGCTTGAACAAAAAGATGTATGGCTTAGTGGTCACTGATGATTTTAGTAGATTTACTTGGGTATTCTTCTTAGCTACTAAGGATGAGACTCCTGGAATTCTTAAGGCTTTTATTACAAGGATAGAAAACCTATTTAATCACAAGGTTAAGATCATCAGATGTGACAATGTAACTGAATTTAAGAACCAAGTGGTGAATTAGTTCTGTGAGGAAAAGGGTATAACTAGACAATTTAGTGTGGCTAGAACTCCTCAGCAAAATAGTGTTGCTGAGAGGAGAAATAGAACATTAATTGAGGCTGCTAGGACCATGTTGTCAGAGTCTAAGTTACCCACTATCTTTTGGGCTGAAGCAGTCAACACTGCTTGCTATGTGCAGAATAGAAGTAAGATAGTTAAGCCTCATAACAAGACCCCTTATGAGTTATTGCATGATAGGAAACCTCTGATAGATTTCTTTAGACCATTTGGGTGTCCTGTTACTATCTTGAACACCATTGACCACTTAGGCAAGTTTAGTGAGAAAGCAGACATAGGTTTCTTTGTTGGATACTTCACTGAAAGTAAGGCTTTTAGGGTCTTCAATCAAAGGACTGGGCATGTGGTGGAAAATTTACATGTTAAAATTAGAGAAACCACACCTAATGTTGATGGAATAGGTCCTGAATGGATGTTTGATATTGATTCTTTAACCAAAAGTATGAATTATCAACCAGTTATTGCAGGTACTACTAACATGTCTGTAGGTACACAAACTAACCCTAATGCAGGTACACAAGCAAAGAAGGATGGATCTGCAGAGGAGTTTGTTTTGATTGAAAAGTGGAAGTTTGATCAATTCTTCACTCCAACAGATAAAGAGGGAAAGAGTTCAGATGATGATGCTGTTCATAAGGAAGTACCAAAGGTTAATGCAGAAGGTGATGATGAACCTTCTCATGATGACAAGAATGATGATAAGGAAAGGAATGAAGAGTCAGAAATTGAGGGCAACAAGGGAATATATCTAGCAGCAATTCTCTCAACTCTGCTGCCAGGATAAAACACTCTGCTGTTAGGCCAAAACACTCTGCTGTTAGGCCAAATCACTCTGCTGTTAAGCTTGGTAACTCTGCTGCTGTGCCCAAAGACTCTACTGCTGATAAAGATGGTGATTCTTATGGTGATTCTTCTAATGAGATGCCTGAATTAGAAGAAGTGTATGTGGACACTGATGATGAAATTGTTGATGTCTTTGGTGCTGAAGCTGACTTATCCAATTTGGAGACTGATATACCTGTTAGTCCCACTCCAACAACCAGAATCCACAAGAATCATCCAAAGGAGCAGATTATTGGTGATGTTCACTCTGCTGTACAGACCAGAAGTAAATCAAAAGGTTTGAGTGATTTACTTGATCAGGGATTGTTTGCTCAAACACTTAAAAAGAGGAATAGCCACAAGGATTTACAAAATTGCATGTTTGCCTGTTTCTTATCTCAAGAAGAACCCAAAACAATTCACAAGGCTATGAAAGATGAAAGTTGGGTTGAAGCTATGCAAGAGGAGTTGCTGCAGTTCAAGCTTCAAGAAGTCTGGACATTAGTTGATCTGCCTAATGGGAAAAGGGCAATTGGTACAAAATGGGTGTTCAGATGTAAAAGAGATGAAAGAGGCATTGTTATAAGAAACAAGGCTAGATTGGTGGCTCAGGGATACACTCAGGAAGAAGGAATTGATTATGATGAGGTATTTGCCCCAGTTGCAAGAATTGAGGCTATCAGACTATTCTTGGCATATGCCTCATACAAGAATTTTCCTGTGTATTAGATGGATGTGAAAAGTGCTTTCTTGTATGGAAAGATTGAAGAACCAGTATATGTGATGCAACCACCTGGTTTTGAAGATCCTAAGTATCCTGATAGGGTTTACAAGGTGAAGAAAGCACTATATGGACTACATCAAGCTCCTAGAGCTTGGTATGACACCTTATCCAAGTATTTGCTGGCCAATGGTTTCAAAAGGGGATCCATTGACAAAACATTGTTCATTAAGAAAGACAAAAAGGATATCCTACTTGTTCAGGTTTATGTAGATGATATCATTTTTGGGTCTACAAATAAGGTGTTATGTGAAGAATTTGAGAAGCTTATGCATAACAGGTTTGAGATGAGTCTATGGGAGAACTCACTTTCTTTTTGGGGCTTCAAGTCAAGCAGAAATCAGATGGGATTTTTATTAGCCAAGACAAGTATGTGGCTGAAATTTTGAAGAAGTTTGGGTGTAAAGATGTGAAGCCTGCAAAGACAACAATAGAGACCAACAAACCTTTGCTCAAGGATGAAGATGGGGAAGAGGTTGATGTTCATCTTTATAGATCAATGATTGGTTCATTGATGTATCTAACTGCTTCAAGGCCAGACATTATGTTTGCAGTGTGTGCTTGTGCCAGATTTCAAGTGTCCCCAAAAGTTTCTCACTTGAATGCAGTTAAGAGAATTTTTAGGTATTTGAGGAGTCAACCTAGGTTGGGCCTCTGGTATCCTAAGGATTCACCTTTTGACTTGGTGGCATACTCTGATAGTGACTATGCTGGAGCTAGTTTGGATAGAAAATCAACCACTGGAGGCTGTCAGTATCTTGGACATAGGCTGATCTCTTGGCAATGTAAGAAACAAACAGTGGTGGCTAATTCAACAACTAAAGCAGAATATGTAGCTGCTTCTAGCTGCTGTGGACAAGTTCTCTGGATTCAGAATCAACTGCTGGATTATGGGTACAATTTCATGAACACCAAAATTTACATTGACAACAACAGCACAATGTGTATTATTAAAAATCCTGTTTTTCACTCTAAAACAAAACACATAGAGATAAGACATCATTTTATTCGAGATTGTTATGAGAAAAAGTTAATTCAAGTGGTTAAAATACATACTGACAACAATGTTGCTGATTTACTTACAAAAGGATTTGATGTAGGTAGATTTCAATTTTTAGTTGCTAGTATTGGCATGATAAATCTTTAATCTTTGAACATCTTATCTCTGTATGTTTTTGTAAAATTGTGTAAGGATTTGTGCTGTTGTTAAGTCAAAATTTGTTGTTTCTTAAATTGTTTGTTGTTTAGTTGTCTGCTGCTAAGCTACTCTGCTGCTATTGTGGGATATTCTTGCTTGTGTTTTGTGGCTTTCTACTAATCTTTTGCAGATATGCATACGAACACATCAAGTAAAGCAAGGAAATTTCAAATTCATTAATCACAAAGTGGAATACAAAATAAAGCTTCATTACATCCATAGTTCAACAAAAATCAAGACACAAGATTCTAAGACATACAAAAGATCCTACTCAAGCTTTCCTTTTCCTTTTCCAACAATATCAGGCATGACTTTGCTGCGGGGTCCTCTACTACCCATGTGTTCAGAAACCTTCTTGTAGGGAAGTGCCAGTATTACTGGTCTTGGAGATGGAATTTGCTTTTGACTTGAAGATGGACCTTGCTTCTTCTCAGGCTTCTTCTTTGGAATAGGGAGTCCCTACTCCACTGTACGTGGCCTTGGATGAGGCAGATCGACACTCTTCCCAAAGGCGGTAACAGCTTTCTCCATTTGTCTTGTGAGCTCGACAGTCAAGGGATGATGAGGAGGATCTATTTCCCAAGAACCTTGATAATACGTCAAGGATTTTGGCAATAATGTTGTTTCTTCATCAGAGCTGGAATCTTCAAATGAAGATGGAGTAGAAGGAAGAGGGTCAGACGCTGTTTCTTCAACTTTAGCTTTGCCTTTGTGTTGTGAAGAAGATGAAATTGGGGGAACATATTTTCCCCATCCTAATGACGTATCGGAAGAGGAATCAGAGGAAATTTCGATGATCGGTGTTTTTGATGCACTCATGGTTATTTGATTTTTGTGTTAGGGTTTGTGAAATTGGGGATTTGCTAAGATATTGAGGGATTTATAGACTTAAATGAGGAGTTGGTATTGTATTTAATCTGATTGGGGGATTAAATTTGGAAGATTTTGGAAAGTTGACTTTTAGTCAAACTTTTCATAACTCTGCTGCTGAGTTTGAAAGTCAAGGGGTCAACTTGTAAATTTTGGCGCGTCTTAAAACCTAATTAGATCAAAACGGATTCAAAACCCAATTCGATCTCATTACATTTTAACTGCTCAAAGTTACATTCTATTCTCACCCAAAAACACTAATTCATCTCATTATATCCAAAACCCCCAAAATCAAAATGGCTAGAAGAAGGTTTCCCGATGAGCACAATCAAATCGCTTTTCTTAGCAATGTTTCGGCTGCTGAAGGTTTTCATGAAGTCATGGATTTTCTAAGTGCATCACACTTAAGGTATGCTTTAACAGTTGATCCTCCCATATTTAAATCTCATACGCACCAGTTTTGGTCAACTGTTAAGCTTGATACTTTAGACGGGGAGGAAAGGTTGATTGGTATTGTGGATGGAGAGAGTATTGTTGTTAGTGAAACATCTATAAAGAGAAGTCTTCGTCTATCCGGTGTTACAACACCCCCTAATCTTACCACAGATGTTATCTTAACTGAGCTAGAGAAAATTGGGTATGAGAGGCCTGAGGCTAGTGGAACATTTTATAAAGGCCTTCTTTGCCCACATTGGAAGTTTCTTTTGCATACTCTTCAAAATTGTTTGTTTCCTAAAGTAGGTGGATGGAATGAATTTAGTGCCTCTCAAGCCACAGCCTTGGTTTGTTTGGCCACAGGACAACCGTTTGATTTTTCATCCATGATTTTTGAAGGTATGAAGAAGTATGTCAAAAAGCAGTTTTATTTGTATCCAAGGTTTCTACAACTTTTTATCAACCATCAGCTAAAGAAAACCTTGAAGCATACACATATTGAGCCAAGCAATAGAATGACTATCAAAATGTTTTCTTTTCTGAGAAAAAATGGGAAAGGTTTTTCTGGCACTATCACTCCCCTAACTCAATACATTTTGGACATTGTGGCTGCTGTTAATGAGGATGAAGAAGCTGGAACTCCCACAGCTTCCCATCACACATCCTCACCTTCAAGTTTAAATGCATTATCCTCTAATGAACCTCAAAATACCCATTCAATTAGGATTTCACAAGAACAGGGCACTAAGTTACCTCAAACTAGTGCTGGTATGGTAGCAGATGAGGCTGCCATAGGTGATGGAGATGGCATGAAGGAAGGGGCTGACACTACTGTCTCTGGTTTAGTACCTGAGCAGGGCAGTGTCAACATATTTAAGACCCCAACCGTGGCAACATCTACTGCTGAGGGTTCTTATAAACCTGATGCACAAGATGGAAACCCTAGCCACATGGCAAATATAGGGGACTCAGATGTTCTGCCTAGGGTTGAGACTGAGTTTGTGTCCAAAGATTCACCTCTCGGAGAAGGTAACACATCTCGAAGTGATGAGGACATAGATGAAACAATTGAATTGATGGACACTGATGTACACATTGACAATGCCCATGATACACCTCTCGGACCAGGTAACACAGGTCGAAGTGTTGAGGCTAGCATTGAACATGAAACAGAGGATTGGACGGTTAAAACACCTGTACACAATGCCAAATCCAGTGATCAACCTCTCGGGTCTGGTCACACAGACCGAAGTTGTGAGGATATCATGAAACAATTAAAGGAATTGACGGATACTTGTACAAAATTATCAAAGGAGGTTCTTGGTCTTAGAAAGGAGCTAAAGACAGTGAAAGCTTCTCAGGGTGCTGAAATCAGAAGGCTTAAGCTTAGGGTTAAACATCTTGAGGGGTTGCTGAGATCAAGATCTTCACGGTTGAAAGTTTCCAAACCAAGTTTGGGAGAGGATGCTCCCAAACAGGGGAGGAATGAAGCTGAAGAAAACAAGGCTCAAGGGGAGGCTGAGATGGATTTGGATAAGAATGTTGCTGGTTCTGGTAAGGATAATGTTGAAGAAGATGTTGGAAGAAAACCTGCTGCTGAGGTTGGTAAAAAGAAGGTAGAGAATGATTCTGCTGCTGGTGCAGGACATTCTGCTGTTGGACTTAAAGATTCTGCTGTTGGTTTAGAGAAGGATGATTTTGCTAAAACAGATGAGGAAACCATACTTATAGCTCAAATTATGTTAAACCTTCATGCTAAATCACAACAACCACAATCACAACCTGCTGCTCAACCTTTACCAAAACCAAAACAAGTGATTGTCTCAAGACCTAAAGCTAAAGGAGTTGTTATACAAGAGCCTGTGCCAACAAGAAAACCTGTTCAACCACCTACCTACAAGGGTAAGGGTAAGGAGAAAATGGTGGAACAACTTGAACCTTATCCTGATCCTAAAGAATTTCCCATTGAGGATTGGCCTAGACATTTGCAAGAAAGGTGGGATGCAGAAGAAGCTCAGAGGATTGCTGATGAAGAAAAAGCTGAGTATGATAAAGCTATGGAGAAACAAAAGCAACAATCTGAAAAAAAATCTGAAGTTGAAGCAAAAGTGGCTGCATGGGAAAATGAGCAGGTAAGATGTAAAGCTGCTATGGCATGGGAGAAAGTGAAAGTAGAGATGGAAGATGTTTTTACAGATGAAGGTATTAATGATTGGATTCATCAAGCCATTGTGGAGAATAAGAAAAGGTTTCTGGTTGCAAGGAGAAATAAGAAGGTGAACAGACCACCAACTGCAAGGCAACAGAGAACTCTTCATGAACAATATCTGAGAAACATGAAAGGATGGAAATTGAAGGAATTGAAGCCATATTCTAATGAAGAAGTTAAGCAGAAGTTTGAGGCTGCTAAGAAAGAGATAGAGATGAAATTTAAACCTTTAACTGATGCTGAGATTAAAGAGTTGAAAAGAGTCAAAGTAGCATCAAATGCTTATATGAATCCTGAGTCAACTGTCAAAATGCCAAAAGTGTCAGATATTGAGAAAGAGAAAGAGGTTATTGTTGAAACAGAGATGCAAAAAGATGTTGAGAAAGAGAAAGAGAATGTAGATGAAGAAGAAAAGCCTAAACCTACTGTTGGTATAAAGAGATATGGGAGAAGAGTAAAACAGGTTGCTAGGAAGAAGAGAAGAACTAAGGCAGTGATAATGAGTGATTCAGAGCAAGAAGAAAGTGATGAGCATAATTTTGAAGATGTGACAGCAGATGATATGAAAAGGGTTATGGATTTTACAATTCATAAAGCTCAAGAAGAACCAGAACTAATCAATGCAGTTCCATTGGATTCTAAACATCCAATCATCTCCTATACACATGAAATTCTGGATGGTAGTGAAGCATGGTGGGTGATCAAAAGGGCAAATGGTGTATGTCAGAAATTTGTTAGATTCTCACAAATGCTGCATTACATGGATAGGGATGATATTGTTCAGCTCTGGAGGTTATATAAGGAGAAGTATGGGGATATAAGACCAGATGTGATTTCTTAAAGATTACACTACTATTACCTAAAGAACATGTTTGAGCCTGATCCAAGGGATATTGAATGGATTGATTTGTTACACTCAACTAAGGTTCATAAATGGTACCTATTTCAATCATGTGGAGTACATGAATTGATTGGGAAAGGTGTAGGTGTGTATATGCTGGTGGAAAAGGATTACCCCTTGAATAACAATACTGTTGTTCTCACTGAGAGGCTACAATATGGAAAATTAAGGTTACAAAGACCATTTTTGTCAGATCATCAAGCATATGAGTTGGTAGATAAGTATCAAAAGATTCTGAAATCAAAGACTTCAAAGTAGTAAGTGTTTGTGATGCGTGGTTTTGCGACCTTACAACAGGTTTTACCTCTCAAGGGATCTTGAGAAGTTTGCAATCCCCACCAGGCAGTGTACCTGACTGATGTAGTATAGTGAAGTGGCAAGTACCGGGGGATTGATCGTTCAACTCAAAGAATAGTGTTCGTTAGGATTGAAATTTATCTACTAGGTCTAGAGGTGAGGGATGATTCTTTTTTTATTTTTATATTTTATGAAAAGCAAGTAAAATCTCCGGTTTGAAGGAGTGGGCGGAATTAGTTGCTAATCAACTAACCCAAAAGCTACTAATTAAACTAATGTGCAGGAAAGTAAACTAGGGTTCTACAAGGGAAGTGAAGCATGTCTACCTATGATATGTTACTCCTTGCTAGCTATCCAATTCTACCTATTGAATTGTCACACCTTGTTTTAATTGACGGGTTGTATTCCTTAATACCAATCGTGGGGGTGTGTACGATCTTCCCCAACTCTATAAGCTCCTACTTCACTCCTATGTCGAGCCGGCTAAGAAGCTCCTAACATGGGATCACTAGAATTCGCTTATGCATTAAATACAACCAATTAACCTTAGTTCACCTTGGTTCATGTTTCTTAAGATGTTCAAGCAAATTACCGTATAGAAGGTTAGCCAGTTTTCCTTAGCCTAACATCGATATCATCCAATCATATAAGAAACAATAGGAAACAAGAATTATAAGCTAAACCAATTAGATCTATTGAAGTTGTCACGCCCTAATTGATGGAGATGGACACACACATCAACAAGAAATCAATAAGATCTAATTAGTTATACACAAGTTTCACACAATCATAGGTAAACACTAGGTGATTTAGTAAAACATAATCAATGAAGAACAAGCAACAATAATAATGGAAGACATAATTAAGATAGAATCAACACACCATTACAAGATGTTTATGGAGTGATTAAGACCTTCTAAGTTGCTAGAAAAATACCTACCTAAACCCTAGAATCGGACTTAGGGTTTAGGGCTTACAAATAATGAAGTTATAAGGTTATATTTATAGGTAACTTTCTGTCGGCCCGATCTGACAGCGTCAGCCATACACTTGACGGCGTCAGATACCCTTTTTCACCAAATTGTAGATTTCTTCGCCCCGAATCCGTGGCCTTTTGAATCACCTAAATCCGAGTTCGTATGAGGATTTTATGGCTAAAACAGTAACAGCTACTCCGCGCGCGAGTTGTGATTGTCTTGATTAACTTGTGGCAGTTTCACTAAGGTTCCTTCTCGTGTAAGAATACTTTGACACCGTCACTCTATATCATCTGACGTCGTCAGGTCTATGATCCTGACGCCGTCACCTTCAAAAATCCTCTGGCCCGTCTCTCTTTAACTTAACACTTGACGGCCTACATCCATTAACACGTCACGCCGTCACCCTTTAATTCCACAAAACCTTCTGGCGCGTCACGTGTAAATTCATATTCATCCTTTTGCCAGTATGTGACGCTGTCAACTACAAAGCGTGACGCCGTCAAGCTCTGTTTCCAGCTTGATTTTGGAGACTTTGCCGTTTTCTCCACTTTTCGCTCCAAAAACGTCCAAAATGCTTCCTTTTCCAGATTTCTTCTCCAAAGTACCTAAAATGACAAAAGGAACGATTTAGGGCAATATTTGATCAAATAAATACGATTTAGGGCTTAAATGACCCCCGAAAAGCGGTACACTTTTTGCCTCATCAAATACCCTTACACTTGAGATTTGCTTGTCCACAAGCAAATGCGCTTTTATTCTAATCAAAATACAAGTTAGGGGTCATTTAACTCTAATATAAAAGTAATTACAACAAATAGTCGTTCCACTTTAATCATAATAAGCATGGAGATTACAGACTAGCACCTCACAAGTAGTGTTTAGATACTCACATCTCTCAGGTGTCCTAAAAGTATATCTCATAAATGAAAATGAATAATATCTCTCACTACCTGTCATAGCAAATAGATTACCATAGGCTTGGGAAAGGATCAAAAACCTCCTCCACTAGGCGTAAACACCTAAGATAAACTATCAAAGAGGGCTTTTACATGGGTTATAACGTGAGGTGTAGGGATATGATAAACACGGTTTTGTTGGATAAGGGATATTTTACTGGTGGCGTGTTAAAGATCTTGATTAATCACATGTACAATATGGCGTTGCTAAGCCAAGACTAGACTCGACTTAAGCTAATGAAAGAAATAACAAAAAGATAAAGTAAACATAAAATGAAACGGGATGGTAGTCCGTATGTTTTTTTTTTTTTTTTTTTTTTTTTGCATACACTCTTGCCCTACCATCCAAAATAATACATCGTAGGGGGGTTGTATCCCCCTTACACTTGAACTTTTACATAACTTTACAATTAACTATTCTAATGACTCGAATTAAGATAATCGAAACACTTGGAGTACTTTTAAAATATTTAGCACATATGCGGGGTAATAATGTTGTTCTTCCCCATTACTCCATTACACTAGTACTTTACCCATGAGTCCCAATCGTCCCAAAACAATATGTACAAGGATATGACTCGACTTAGCAACCATGTAATCAATTAGATAATTAACTTGGGGTTTAAACAAATGTTGTCACAATAATGCACTAAAAATGAGTGCATACAAGGTAGGCTAAGGCGATTTGGGTGTACATTTAAGTGGGGTGTAAACAAATTCTTACTTTAAGTAAAATGCTTAAAGTTAGAAACGAAAAGATAGGCTCTGAGGGGTGTACTAGGGTATCGTGTACTAAAAATGAGTACAACGCAAAGGGTGTGGGAGAATTACTTGACCAATGTAGCCAATGTAATTATAACAAAAACACAGGTGTAAAACAATGGGTTAATCCTAATGCCTCTTATCATGTAGTAAATCTAACTACACGAATGTAGTCTCACTTGTGGCCTCGGAATGGTCCTAACGCAAGTTCTAGAATCTAAGTGCTACCGGTACACACATCATAGCATAAATGCTTTTCCTACCAATTCTAGGGGCGAACCTCACATATTTGGGGGTGGAAAAATTTTTAGTGGTACGGTTTTGTGCTAGTCATATAACTCCTATCCGTGAGACGCTCATTAAGACCAAAGTTTCACTCCTATATGTTGTAAAAAAATTTAAATTTGACACTAAAATTGCCTTAACAGGTATTTCTCTCAGTTTTATTACACATCTACCATTAAACAAACAAAAAATCAAGCGTAATAGCATTCTCTAAGGTATCGTACTTTACCCCCCCCCCCCCCTTACACTTAAGATGAACATTGTCCCCAATGTTCAAATAACAAGATGTAAAAGTAAATAAGGTAAAAGAATGAAATCAAATACTCCCCTGATTCGCTCGGTGGATAAAGGGGTAACATGGTTAGATCTTCTTCCAAGGTAATGCGGAAACTTCAAGATTAAAGCAGCGCCAAAAGCTAGATTCCACATACATATCCTTGTCCAAAATAACCTGTTAATCCTGAGAAAACAAACAAGAAAAACCAAAGCATCAAACCGAACAAAGACAACTCACAACTAGGTGTAATTCCAGACTTAGAAATAAAACAATTAAAGATATAATGCTTGCGGAATGAATGTTTTGCAGATTCCTGGAGTTTATAAGTTAGAGATTTAATAAAAACTTTTTATGATTCCGGTAGAAAAACAAAACTTTCAAAAATTTCAGAAAATTAAAACCTGACGCCGTCAGGTTGTAAGGCCTGACGCCGTCAGAAATGATCTGACAGAATTCTCCTGTTATGTTTCCGGAAAATTTCTGGAAAAACCTATACCTTACTTCCTGGAATTCCTGCAAAACTTCATTATGACTCGATACAAGCATTTGACTCAAACAAATACTAATATGCATGCTTATATCTCATTGTTATCGTTCATGTTCAATCTTGTTCTTAAAAACAAATTTGGATTTCCCTTACACTTATCTTTTGCAAAATACCTTTATATGTAGTTAAGACGAAGTTAAAAACAAAATAAAGCATTTTCACAATTTATATTTGAGACATGAACAGTAAACAAAAAGAATAAGAAATGCATACGGAAACAAATAAAATTAAATAAACAAACAATCAAACAAATAAAGCAAATAAAGCTTGGGTTGCCTCCCAATAAGCGCTTGTTTTTGTTCGAGTCACGAGCCTGACTCTACCCTTATTTAACAAAAATAGGGGAGGTTTTCCCTACACTTAGGATTAAGTGCGGGTGAAAGTAGCGATACACACCCTTAGGGTGGAAATATGCCACGTGAGGTGAAGGGGGTGAGTGAATGGCTTCCTTCATCCTAAAACTACCTGGATAATAAGGGTTGATGGGTGGGTTGGTTCCTCTTTTGTCTCCTAGATGTAAATCTAAGGATGGAAAGTTGTGTAAAGGTTGAGGTTCCGGTTCATCAACACTAGGAAATTCCCTAGAACTAAGAGTAAGGTCATCACTAAAAGTGTTCAAACCTATATCCTCTAGTTGTGCTTGGTCCAAGGGTTCTACCTCCATTGGGATTCCTAAAGTCACTTCTACTTCTTCCGGGTAAGTCACGGGCGGTGTGTGTGCCTCAAATGATGGTAGGACTTGTGGGGTATTTAGCGGGCTTATGTTACTTACCTCATCATTCCTTGTGTCAAGATCACTTATGTGTTCATCCTGTATTATGGTAGTGCCTAACCATGACATGCAACTAGGTGGCTCAACTCTACCCTCATCCCCAAACAAACATGTTTCATGATCCTTGAAATTTGTGGTCAATTGACTTGTAATAACGTTTGTTGGGTTGTCTACTCTATAATAATATTGGGCACAATCTTCTATGGTATCCCATGCTTCTTCAGCATTTAATTCCCTAAGGTCCCTATTGGCAAAATCGTTAATGCACATTTGGTCATATCGGTCGACACGATCGTAAAAGATTTGGGTTAGGGATGCTAAATCGAAGCTATGATGAGGGACTATTCGGAGTAAGTTTTTAAAACGAGTCCATGCATCATATATGGGTTCATCTCGATATTGGTTGAACATCAAGATGTCATTAGGGGCAAATGGATTTCGTGGTCGGTAGTATGGTGGGTTCGCGTACTCCATATTGGTGAACGGAAGAGTCAATTGAAAGGTTTTTACGAACAAAGACACAAAGAAAAGATAGACTACTAGAAAGCTAATAAAAAGAAAATAAAAATCTCACTAGATAGGAATCTAATGAGTAGACCAAATAAAAATAAATTTCAACCTAAGCAATAACTATTTCCCCGGCAGCGGCGCCAAAAACTTGATGCGTGGTTTTGCGACCTTACAACAGGTTTTACCTCTCAAGGGATCTTGAGAAGTTTGCAATCCCCACCAGGCAGTGTACCTGACCGATGTAGTATAGTGAAGTGGCAAGTACCGAGGGATTGATCGTTCAACTCAAAGAATAGTGTTCGTTAGGATTGAAATTTATCTACTAGGTCTAGAGGTGAGGGATGATTCTTTTTGTATTTTTATATTTTATGAAAAGCAAGTAAAATCTCTGGTTTGAAGGAGTGGGCGGAATTAGTTGCTAATCAACTAACCCAAAAGCTACTAATTAAACTAATGTGCAGGAAAGTAAACTAGGGTTCTACAAGGGAAGTGAAGCATGTCTACCTATGATATGTTACTCCTTGCTAGCTATCCAATTCTACCTATTGAATTGTCACACCTTGTTTTAATTGACGGGTTGTATTCCTTAATACCAATCGTGGGGGTGTGTACGATCTTCCCCAACTCTATAAGCTCCTACTTCACTCCTATGTCGAGCCGGCTAAGAAGCTCCTAACATGGGATCACTAGAATTCGCTTATGCATTAAATACAACCAATTAACCTTAGTACACCTTGGTTCATGTTTCTTAAGACGTTCAAGCAAGTTACCGTATAGGAGGTTAGCCAGTTTTCTTAAGCCTAACATTGATATCATCCAATCATACAAGAGACAATAGGAAACAAGAATTATAAGCTAAACCAATTAGATCTATTGAAGTTGTCCCGCCCTAATTGATGGAGATGGACACACACATCAACAAGAAATCAATAAGATCTAATTAGTTATACATAAGTTTCACACAGTCATAGGTAAACACTAGGTGATTTAGTAAAACATAATCAATGAAGAACAAGCAACAATAATAATGGAAGACATAATTAAGATAGAATCAACACACCATTACAAGATGTTTATGGAGTGATTAAGACCTTCTAAGTTGCTGGAAAAACACCTACCTAAACCCTAGAATCGGACTTAGGGTTTAGGGCTTACAAATAATGAAGTTATAAGGTTATATTTATAGGTAACTTTCTGTCGGCCCGATCTGACGGCGTCAGCCATACACTTGACGGCTTCAGATCCCCTTTTTCACCAAATTGTAGATTTCTTCACCCCAAATCCGTGGCCTTTTGAATCACCTAAATCCGAGTTCGTATGAGGATTTTATGGCCAAAACAGTAACAGCTACTCCGCGCGCGAGTTGTGATTGTCTTGATTAACTTGTGGCGGTTTCACTAAGGTTCCTTCTCGTGTAAGAATACTTTGACGCCGTCACTCTATATCATCTGACGTCGTCAGGTCTATGATCCTGACGCCGTCACCTTCAAAAATCCTCTGGCCCGTCTCTCTTTAACTTAACACTTGACGGCCTACATCCATTAACACGTGACGCCGTCACCCTTTAATTCCACAAAACCTTCTGGCGCGTCACGTGTAAATTCATATTCATCCTTTTGCCAGTACGTGACGCCGTCACCTACAAAGCGTGACGCCGTCAAGCTCTGTTTCCAGCTTGATTTTGGAGACTTTGCCGTTTTCTTCACTTTTCGCTCCAAAAACGTCCAAAATGCTTCCTTTTCCAGATTTCTTCTCCAAAGTACCTAAAATGACAAAAGGAACGATTTAGGGCAATATTTGATCAAATAAATACGATTTAGGGCTTAAATGACCCCCGAAAAGCGGTACACTTTTCGCCTCATCAAATACCCTTACACTTTAGATTTGCTTGTCCTCAAGCAAATGCGCTTTTATTCTAATCAAAATTTTTGGCTTTATTGGGAAAGTGGTGGTGGAGGTTTAGGAAGGATGGCAGGAGCTTATGGGTTAGGGTGATTAAAAGCATCCATGGGAATAGTGGGGGGTTGGGTGAGGTTAGGAGGTGGGGCGGGTTTGGGGGTGGTTTTTTTAATGATATTGTGCGGATTGGTAGGGAGATTGATGGAACGGGGATTGATTTTTCTTCATCTTAGGTGTTGGGGGATGGGAGGGATATTAGGTATTGAGTAGATAGTTGGGTTGATAATTAGAAGTTATGTGATAAATTTCCTAGGTTATATCATTTAGATAGGAGAAAAGAGGGGTGTGTGCGGGATAAGGGGTCGTGGGTTAATGATGTGTGGAGTTGGGAATGGGATTGGGTTACAAGTATTAGTGGTAGAGCAAAATAGGGAGTTCGTAGAGCTTTTAGAGGTTGTACAAAATATCGTTGTTAATTCTAATTGTAGGGATAAATAGAGGTGGGAGCTTGATGAAGATGGTGAGTTCACGGTTAAAGAGCTTGCAAGATTGGTGGATGAGAAGACTTTACAAGTGGAAAGTGGAAGCCAAGAGACGATATGGAATAAATTGTGCCTAAGAAAGTAAACATCTTCGTGTGGAAGGCGCTAAAAGGAAGACTTCTGGTTCGTGTAGAGCTAGATATAAGAGGCTGATGAAGCGAAAAGTGTACCGCTTTTAGGAGGTCATTTAAGCCCTAAATCATATTTATTTGATCAAATATTGCCCTAAATCGTTCCTTTTGTCATTTTAGGTACTTTGGAGAAGAAATCTGGAAAAGGAAGCATTTTGGACGTTTTTGGAGCATAAAAGTGAAGAAAACGACAAAGTCTCCAAAGCTGCTGGAAAAGTACCCGTGACGGCGTCAAGGATTGCTCCTGACGGTGTCACGGCTTGGCAAAAGAGGTGGATATGACAAAATACACGTGACGCGCCAGAGAGTTTTACAATAGAATTCTGACGGCGTCACCCTTTAAGGTGATCAAGGTCGTCACGGTTTAAGTTAAAGAGAGACGACGTCAAGCACAATTCTGACGGCGTCAGACCTTGACGGGCCAGAGAGGATTTTGGAGGATTAAAGAGGGACGGCGTCAGGAAGACCATCCGGGAACCCTAGCCGCGGCGAGGTGACGGCATCAAGCTCTACAATGTGACGCCGTCAGCCCCTAAACTCTATATATAGTTTTGCAATTTTTAGTCATTAGTGTGCAACTTTGTGAGGAGAAACCCTAAGACGAATTTTCTGCCATTTTTAAGGGTTTTATACCCTTGGACCTCCCATGTTTAATTGAAGATAAGTAATCATTTAATCATTCAATATGTCTATGTGTTGTTTGATTATATCTTGTTCTTGTCTTTTAATTAACATGCTAGGCTAGATTTATCTTGTGTTTGCTTAGATCTAATGAAACCTAACTATTGATTATTGGTTGTTGGTGTGTTATTAATTGTTTTTGGATGATTGTTTATCGATGTTAGGCTTAAGAAAACTGGCTAACCTCCTATACGGTAACTTTCTTGAACGTCTTAAGAAACATGAACCAATGCGTACTAAGGTTTTTATGGTTGTATTTAATGCATGAGCGAATTCTAGTGATCCCATGTTAGGAGCTTCTTAGCCGGCTCGACATAGGAGTGAAGTAGGAGCTTGTAGAGTTGGGGAAGTACGTACGCCACCCCACGATTGGTATTAAGGAATACACCCGTCATCCATGCAATTAATACACACTAATCAACCGGTAAAAGATAGTTAGGGAGTAAGGAAATCTAAGTAAACACATTTCTCTTCATATAAGTTCCACAACCTTTTATTTTCAGTTATTTTATTTTATTTGCAATTGTAGTTATTTGGGTTAGTTGACTAGCAACTAATTCCGCCCACTCCTTCAAACCCGAGATTTTACTTGCTTTCATAAAAAAATATAAAAATACAAAAAGAATCTTCCCTCACCCTTAGACCTATTAGAGTAGTTTTTCAATCCTAACGACACTATTCCCCTAGAGAACGATCAATCCCCCGGTACTTGCCACTTCACTATACTACATCGGTCAGGTACACTGCCTGGTGGGGATTGCAAGCTTCTCGAGATCCCTCGAGAGGTAAAACCTGTTGTAAGGTCGCAAAACCACGCATCAAGTTTTTGGCGCCGTTGCCGGGGAATAGTTATTGTTTAGGTTGAATTTTTATTTTATTAGGTCTACTCACTAGATTCCTTTCTAGTGAGATTTTTATTTTATTTTTCTAGGTTTTCTTTAGTCTATCTTTTTTTCTTCGTTTCTTTGTTCGTAACCATTACCATCCGACATCATGGAAGGTGGTAATATCCTTGATCCCAACAACCCACCACCACAACAACACCCACCTCCTAGAGCCCGTACCTTAGGAGACTACTCCCGTCCTAGCCACCATGGCTATCGAAACACCATTGAGCTCAATCAAGGAGCCAATGTCACTCCCTTGCGATCCGACACCATCCGGTTGGTGCAAAGCGGATGCGCATTCCATGGACTTCGTTCCGAAGATCCTAATCAACATCTCAAGGACTTTCTCAAAATCGTTGATTCTATAGACCTTGATGTTGCCACTCGAGAGACGACCCGACTGCGTCTCTTTCAATTCTCTCTGCGGGACCAAGCTAGTCAATGGCTAGAGCGTCTACCCGCAGGATCCATCACCTCTTGGGATGATCTCACCACTCGTTTCCTTGCTCAGTTTTTCCCACCAGGAAGAACTACCAAGTTAGGAAGGATATCTTGATGTTCGAACAACGTCGAGGCGAAACCCTATATGGGGCATGGATTCGATTCAAGGACTTACTCCAAAAAGTCCCTCATCATGGCATAAATCTCTGGCTTCAAATTCAAATCTTCTATGACCATGTTGATTACCACACCAAGCGTGCCATCGATCGAGCCGCCAGAGGCAGATTGCGTGACAGAAGCGCCAAGGAATCATGGGAAATCATTGATGAGCTTGCATCCGATGATGATGAATTGTGGCAAGTTTCCCACGACGTACGCTCGGCGGTCAAGACATATTCATCGCCCAATAAAGCCAATCAAATCACCGAGGAAAGCGTTAGTGAACTTGAGAAGAGGGTTGCATATCTTATGGAAAAGCAAAAGAGACCCTTAAGTCCACAAAAAGCAACAGTTAACTCGGTCTCAAGCATTAAGCAAGTACCATTTTCCGAATCACCCCGGAGGGAAAATACTAAACCCTTCCATAAGCACGCTCAACCCAACTCACCACCTCAGGAACTTAGTCCAACATTCGAAGCTCGAATGAGAGAATACATGTCAAGACACTCCGAACGGTTGTCAAAATTTGAGGAAGCTATCTACAAACAAAAGGAGGAGATGGAAGAGAAGATGGCTGAGATGATGGGCCTTTTGAAAGAATACACAAAAACAAAAGCTCCTGAAAATGTGTTAGTGCGAAAAGACGTTGAAGTTCCCAACACTAAATGTGTTAATGCCATATCCGTCGTCCAAGAGGGAGAAAATGATGGAAGAGGGAAGTTGATAACTGTGGAAGTTAACAAAATTGACCTCGTCCCACTTAATGACGGAAACGCCAATGCCTACAAATGCGATTCCGACATGGGAAAGGAGGCGCCCTCTGAGGAGCGCCAATTGATAGAACCGCCAAAGTCACAACAAGTGAGGCATTACTTGAAGCACGAAATAAACAAGGAGACCATAAACGATTGGGTGAGAAACTATCGACGTACTCATCTACCCAACAAGGAGTCCAAGAGGATGGAACCGGATGATGAATCTGACACATTACCCGGAGGGCAATTGTATGAGAGCCTCATAAGACAAAAGTTAGTGGAAAAGCAGGAATTCTACGGGGTCTTCGAAATACCATGCAGCATTGGAAAACTCAAGTATCTGGATGCGGTAGCTGACCAAGGTTCCGACGTAAATTTGATGCCTTTATCTGTTTATGTCCAGTTAACCGACGAACTGCCATCCATCACCCGTACTAAACTCTCCTTTGCAAAACACTCTTATGAGTACCCGTTAGGAATTGCGGAAGATGTGTTGGTCAACGTTGCCGGATTCCTGTATCCGGTCGACTTCATGATTATTGAAAGAAATGATATGAATATGCCAATAATCCTTGGGGCACCCTTTCTCGTTACCACTAGGGCACAAATCGATTACGAAAATAGTACCATCCAAATGAAGAAGGGGAAGAAAACAATAAACTTCCCAACGATCCCACGACATATACGAGATGTTGCTCTACAAAAGAAGATGGAGACGAACCCCAATATAATCCGTGGTAATGTTCGAGAGAAAATCCTTGCATGGGAGGCAAGGATTAAGAATTACAATGAAAATGAGTTTAGAGAATGTAAGGGTGGAAATAACGATTATATTGAGGCTGATGAGCAGACCAATAACCCCGCTGAATTTACAAAAGGAGACTCAGTGCTCCTAAGGCATTCAGAAATAAAAGCACCTACCGATGAACCAAGTCCCTGGTGGTACGGACCATTCACAATTAAAAGTCTACACCAAGATGGGGTAGTAAGCTTGACCAGCAAGGGAGGAGGTGAAGTGACTGCGAATGTCGAGCGATTGAGACACCACCACACTGATAACAAGGATTATATCTATCAGGGATACGTCATTATGAATGATGGAATCACGTAATGTACGTGACTTTGAGTCTAGCTACAAGACTCGTTAATAAAGAAAAGCGCTTCTTGGGAGGCAACCCAAGCTTTATTTGCTTTGTGTGTTTATTTATTTGTTTGTTTGATTTTATTTGCTTCCGTATGTATGTTTAATTTTTATTATTATTGATTCATGTTCAAAACTAAATTGTGAAAATGCTTTATTTTGTTTTTAACTTCGTCTTAACTACATATAAAGGTATTTTGCAAAAGTTAAGTGTAAGGGAAATCCAAATCGGTTTATCAGAACAAATGAACATGAATTGTAACAATAATAAATTAACATACATATTAGTAATTGTTTGAGTCAAATGCTTGTATAGAGTCATAATGATGTTTTGCAGGAATTCCAGGAAGTAAGGTATAGGTTTTTCCAGAAATTTTCCGAAAACTTAACATGAGAATTCTGTCAGATCATTTCTGACGGCGTCAGGCATTACAACCTGACTGCGTCAGGTTTTAATTTTCTGAAATTTTTGAAAGTTTTGTTTTTATACCGGAATCATAAAAAGTTTTTATTAAATCTATAACTTATAAACTCCAGGAATCTACAAAATAATCATTCCACAAGCATTATATCCTTATATAGATTTATCCCGCCGTTGTTATGCAGGTTTTCGTATTTGTTTTCTCAGGTTTAACAGGTTATTTTGGACAAGGAGATGTATGTGGAATCAATCTTTTGGCGATGCTTTAGTCTTGAAGCTTCAACATTACCTTGGAAGAAGATCTAACCATGTTACCTCTTTATCCACCAAACGAATCAGGGGAGTATTTGATTTCATTCTTTTACCTTATTTACTTTTACATCTTGTTATTTGAACATTGGGGACAATGTTCATCTTAAGTGTAAGGAGGGTAAAGTACGATACTTTAGAGAATACAATTGCACTTGATTTTTGTTTGTTTAATGGTAGATGTGTAATAAAACTGAGAGAAATACCTGTTAAGGCAATTTTAGTGCCAAATTTAAAATTTTTTACAACATATAGGAGTGAAACTTTGATCTTAATGAGCGTCTCATGGATAGGAGTTATATGACTAGCACAAAACCGTACCACTAAAAAATTTTCCACCCCCAAATATGTGAGGTTCGCCCCTAGAATTGGTAGGAAAAGCATTTATGCTATGATGTGTGTACCGGTAGCACTTAGATTCTAGAACTTGCGTTAGGACCATTCCGAGGCCACAAGTGAGACTACATTCGTGTAGTTAGATTTACTACATGATAAGAGGCATTAGGATTAACCCATTGTTTTACACCTGTGTTTTTGTTATAATTACATTGGCTACATTGGTCAAGTAATTCTCCCACACCCTTTGCGTTGTACTCATTTTTAGTACACGATACCCCTAGTACACCCCTCAGAGCCTATCTTTTCGTTTCTAACTTTAAGCATTTTACTTAAAGTAAGAATTTGTTTACACCCCACTTAAATGTACACCCAAATCGCCTTAGCCTACCTTGTATGCACTTATTTTTTAGTGCATTATTGTGACAACATTTGTTTAAACCCCAAGTTAATTATCTAATTGATTACATGGTTGCTAAGTCGAGTCATATCCTTGTACATATTGTTTTGGGACGATTGGGACTCATGGGTAAAGTACTAGTGTAATGGAGTAATGGGGAAGAACAACATTATTACCCCGCATATGTGCTAAATATTTTAAAAGTACTCCAAGTGTTTCGATTATCTTAATTCGAGTCATTAGAATAGTTATTTGTAAAGTTATGTAAAAGTTCAAGTGTAAGGGGAATGCAACGCCCCTATGATGTATTATTTTGGATGGTAGGGCAAGAATGTATGAAAAAAAAAAAAAAAAAAAAAAAAAAAAAAAAAAAAATCGAAAAAATAAAGAAAAATACCAAAAAAAAATGAGAAAAAGAAAAGTAGAAAAAACATACGGACTACCATCCCGTTTCATTTTATGTTTATTTTATGTTTTTGTTATTTTGTTTTTATCTTAAAGTCGAGTCTAGTCTTGGCTTAGCAACGCCATATTGTACATGTAATTAATCAAGATCTTTAACTCGCCACCAGTAAAATATCCCTTATCCAACAAATCCGTGTTTATCATATCCCTACACCTAACGTTATAACCCGTTTAAAAGCCCTCTTTGATAGTTTATCTTAGGTGCTTACGCCTAGTGGAGGAGGTTTCTGATCCTTTCCCAAGCCTATGGTAATCTATTTGCTATGACAGGTAGTGAGAGATATTATCCATTTTCATTTATGAGATTTATTTTTATGACACCTGAGAGATGTGAGTATCTAAACACTACTTGTGAGGTGCTAGTTTGTAATCTCCGTGCTTATTATGATTAAATTGGAACGACTATTTGTTGTAATTACTTTTATATTAGCGTTAAATGACCCCTAACTTGTATTTTGATTAGAATAAAAGCGCATTTGCTTGAGGACAAGCAAATCTCAAGTGTAAGGGTATTTGATGAAGCGAAAAGTGTACCGCTTTTAGGGGGTCATTTAAGCCCTAAATCGTATTTATTTGATCAAATATTGCCCTAAATCGTTCCTTTTGTCATTTTAGGTACTTTGGAGAAGAAATCTGGAAAAGGAAGCATTTTGGACGTTTTTGGAGCATAAAAGTGAAGAAAACGACAAAGTCTCCAAAGCTGCTGGAAAAGTACACGTGACGGCGTCAAGGATTGCTCCTGACGGCGTCACGGCTTGGCAAAAGAGGTGGATATGACAAAATACACGTGACGCGCCAGAGAGTTTTACAATGGAATTCTGACGGCGTCACCCTTTAAGGTGATCAAGGTCGTCACGGTTTAAGTTAAAGAGAGACGGCGTCAAGCACAATTCTGACGGCGTCAGACCTTGACGGGCCAGAGAGGATTTTGGAGGATTAAAGAGGGACGGCGTCAGGAAGACCATCCGGGAACCCTAGCCGCGGCGAGGTGACGGCGTCAAGCTCTACAATGTGACGCCGTCAGCCCCTAAACTCTATATATAGTTTTGCAATTTTTAGTCACTAGTGTGCAACTTTGTGAAGAGAAACCCTAAGATGAATTTTCTGCCATTTTTAAGGGTTTTATACCCTTGGACCTCCCATGTTTAATTGAAGATAAGTAATCATTTAATCATTCAATATGTCTATGTGTTGTTTGATTATATCTTGTTCTTGTCTTTTAATTAACATGCTAGGCTATATTTATCTTGTGTTTGCTTAGATCTAATGAAACCTAACTATTGATTATTGGTTGTTGGTGTGTTATTAATTGTTTTTGGATGATTGTTTATCGATGTTAGGCTTAAGAAAACTGGCTAACCTCCTATACGGTAACTTGCTTGAACGTCTTAAAAAACATGAACCAATGCGTACTAAGGTTTTTATGGTTGTATTTAATGCATGAGCGAATTCTAGTGATCCCATGTTAGGAGCTTCTTAGCCGGCTCGACATAGGAGTGAAGTAGGAGCTTGTAGAGTTGGGGAAGTACGTACGCCACCCTACGATTGGTATTAAGGAATACACCCGTCATCCACGCAATTAATACACACTAATCAACCGGTAAAAGATAGTTAGGGAGTAAGGAAATCTAAGTAAACACATTTCTCTTCATATAAGTTCCACAACCTTTTATTTTCAGTTATTTTATTTTATTTGCAATTGTAGTTATTTGGGTTAATTGACTAGCAACTAATTCCGCCCACTCCTTCAAACCCGAGATTTTACTTGCTTTCATAAAAAAATATAAAAATACAAAAAGAATCTTCCCTCACCCTTAGACCTATTAGAGTAGTTTTTCAATCCTAACGACACTATTTCCCTAGAGAACGATCAATCCCCCGGTACTTGCCACTTCACTATACTAAATCGGTCAGGTACACTGCCTGGTGGGGATTACAAGCTTCTCGAGATCCCTCGAGAGGTAAAACCTGTTGTAAGGTCGCAAAACCACGCATCAGAGGCATCGATTTAGACTCAGTTCTTTGTCCTTGTAACAACATCGCGGTAACATATGCTTATAACTTGGTCTCTTGTGACTTAGCGATGAGTGTGGGAAAAAGTATTCAAATGGTGGAAGGTTGGGATCGTTAATGCTTTCACTCTCGATGAATTATTTTCATCTAATGGATGTGTAAATGTTCCAAACATTTTATCTCGTGTTTGGCAAGTTGTTATTTGGACTTTCGATTACTTCATTTGGAAAGAAAGAAATGCATGTGTGTTCGGTAAAAAAGTTTCAAGTACTAATAAGATTGTTTAAGATATCCAACTTAAAAGCATCGAATGGATAGTGAGAAGATCAAACAAATATAAAGAGTTAGATTGGCAACAATGGTTACGGGAACCACTCAAGATTCGACTACAGTAAGGTCTGGAATATGTTTATTCGAGATACAGTATCTGCTGCAATTAATTCTGTGTGGTCAGTTTAGTTTTTGCTTCAGTTAATCTTCTGTTACAGTATCTAGTGTCAGTCTTGTCTTGACCCATTATGTTTTTCCATCTGGTTTTATAAAAAAGATAGTGGGACATAGGTAAGTGAGTTAGTGACTTTTGTTTTGTCTGTAATACGTGGTACTTGACCCATTGTTTTGGTTTCTTGTACTTAGGCTAAAAGGAGTGGAGGGTGACCCCTCCCTCGTGAGGTGCCTTCTCACTCGTCACCCCATTCTACAAACATTGCTCGAGCGTAAGGATATGGAAAAAAAAGGGAGGTGAAAGGTAACTAAGTCACCTCTCAGTTCTTTTGTTATTTTATTGTTAAAATAATAATAATAATAATAATGTTTGTGTGAGGTATTTAGTGGGATATATTTATATAAAGTGAGTATTTTAATAAAATGTGATGGGTGGTGTGACCACTACGAGTGAAAGATGAAGTGAGAGCATAGAAAAAACTGAGACGACGCTTACGTGAAAGGTGAGAGGAAGGTGAGCAAAAGTAACCACTACCTTTAGTCATAGTCTTTGTGTATCTTTTAATGGTTTAGTTGTAGGCACTGTATCTGGTGTATTTTATTTTATTGGATCATTCCTCTTCAATGGCTTTGTTGAGGAGGTAGGATGCAATTTTTTTTTTTTTTTTGTAGAGCAAATTCACAAAATGGTACAAAAAGTTGGGTTGTGGTCACTATATGATACAAAAATAACACCTCTTCTCTAAATGATCATGTGCGAATGTGCGACTCCATTAGATGTGCGACACATGTCATCTTTTTTAATAATAAAGTACATTGGTAGGTGGGTATTTTTCTCATATATTCTTTTTTTTTTTTGTCTTTTATTAAAAGTGTTAAAACACTATAATACCCTTATCTTTATATAAAATTATTTCTCTAACCTCTCTCTCATTATTTCTTTCACCACTCTTCTCTCTTATTTATTTCTTTCACCACTCTTCTCTATCCCTTTTTTTTCCAGTCACCACCACCTCGCCATCACCGCCACAGATCAACACCACCATCACCACCTCATCACCATCACCACCTGATCAACACCACCACAGATCTGCCATCACCACCGTAGATCAACACCACCATCATCACCTGATCAACACCACCACAGATCCGCCATCACCACCGCAGATCAACACCACCATCACCACCTGATCAACACCACCACAGATCCACCATCACCACTACAGATCAACACAACCATCCCCGTGACTGCCACCAGATCTGTTACTACTCCGCCACCAGTTGCATTAGATTAATCAAGATCGTTATTATGGTTTTAGTTTATGAAATTAATTGGTTAAGTTATTGACTTTTAAAAATTTGTTTCAAGTTCAGATTTTTTGCAGTTTTTTAGTTGACGAAGGTTATCGACACGAGTATTCAGGTTTATCAAGAACTGATGAAAGTTTAGTATTTTAGTCTTTTAGGGGTTTCAAAGGTTAATAAGCTGATGGTTTTTAGGAAAGTCAAAGGATATAATTAGAGGTGGCAAAACGGGCAGGCCGGGCAGGCACGGGCACGGGCTAGAACGGGCACGGGCTAGAACGGGCACAGGCTAGAACGGGCACAGGCTAGAATGGGCACGGGCTTAAACGGGCACGGGCTAAACGGGCACATGTTATACAAATCGCTTTATAGAAGACCGAAAATGACGAAATAAATTCCTTAAACGTAATACCCCATTTATATTTAAAAAATTAAATATTATATATATATATATATATAAGTTTTTCTTTAAAAAACGATTATAATGTTCTCTAATTGAGAGAAAATATGTGTCCGTTTTGCCCATTTAACTTTTCAATGGGCTAAATGTGCCCATTTCAAAAAAATGAGGGGGCTAAATGTGCCCAAATCTTTTACAAAGTAGTCAAAATTAGTCAATTTTTTTTTATTTTGGGTACAAATTGCCACCTCTAAATATAATTGACTTTGTTTCATATGTTTGATGTTCAAGTTGTTATGTTTTTGCAATTTTGCTGGGTTTGATGCACTTTCATATATTAATGATATTATATAGTTTCACATATAAAGGTTGGCCGGAATAACTGGGTGTTGCCGGAATATATGGTTGTCACCGAAGCTATTGATGATGGTAAAAAAAATACGAGTCGTACATTCGCACATTTTGTAAAAGAGGGTATTTTGGGATTTTTAATACTCTTATAATAAGACAAAAAAGAGAATATATGGGCAAACACCCACCTAACAATGTACTTTATTATTAAAAAAGAGGACACATGTCGCACATCCAATGGAGTCGCACATTCGCACATGACCATTTAAGGAAGATGTGTTATTTTTGTACCATATTGTGACCACAACCCAACTTTTTGTACTATTTTGAGAATTTGCTCTTTTATATATATATATATATATATATATATATATATAATATATATATATATATATATATAACATATATATATATATATAATATATATATTATAATAGATGCGTTCATGTGGTGTACAAGCTTAAAATAGATAAAATAGGTACACATCTGGACCGTTGGATCAACCTTGATAGATGAGATCAAAATAATTAATATTAATTAATTAGATAATAATATTAATTAATTAAATATTTAGCATAAGGGTATTATAGTAATTTTATAATGTCCAATTATCTTGCCAATGTAATCCCATTCTTAAATGTTCCCGATCCTGTTTCATACGTTATTTTTTTTCACTCTCAATAAAACCATGGCGACATCTTCAATCCAGAAACACCAGGATCGAATTTACCACAATGTCGAATTCAACCGATAATGATTCCATTCAAGGTATTCTTTTTTCAATCAGTATTCCTTTTTCCATTTCAATCGTTTGTCCCAAAAACACCAGGCTTTTCTATGTTTCCTTTTCGTTACAATTTTTAACCATTTGTAAATGGAATTGTGCATTATCTTATTCGAATTGTGCATTAGCTTATTCGAGTTGTATTCCTCTTATTGTGTCGATAAGCATCAATGGGTCATATGTTTTGAAAAGAATCTGTTAGTTGATTATTCGTATTTGTTTCATGTGTTGTTTTTAATTTAGGTATATGTTGGTTATGTGTATTAGTCGAAATAATCTTTTCGAATAATGTATTCGTTGTTTATGTTTTTTTCTTGAAATAAACCATTGTGTATTGGTTGATTAGGATTATTGTGCGCCAGCTGTGTATACGTTTTCTAATCAGCTATTAAGTTACAATGATTAAGCATTTGGATCATTTTATTCTATTTTTTCGATTCATAGTAATACATAATGTTTATTTGATACCAGGTGAGCCATCAACTCCACGATCAACTCATAATGTGCAAGACAATGTTGTTGATGCTGAAAGTGTCCCACAAGTTGGGAGTTACCAACCAACCCCGCCAGGTAGTAAGTTTTGGATTCCCGAAGCTAAGAAAAAACCCGTGGAAGGAACCTTGTTTGATACAATTGAACAAGCTTTCCATTTTTATAAAGAGTATAGGAGGGAAGGTGGTTTTGAAGTTAGGAGGGGTGGGCAGTCTAACAGGAAAAAAAAATCCTGATTTGAAATACTTTTTTTGTTCTAGAGAAGGCTCGAAACCCCCAAAAATAGATAAGTCAACAACTGATACAACATCATCTGATATCGCAGAAGTAGTAAAGGTGATTAAAAGAAGGAAACGAGCATCCCAACGTTGTGGATGCAAAGCTCTACTTCGTCTTAGGAAGACCCCTGAAAATAAGTATGTTGTGTACACATTTTTTGAAAAACATAACCACACTTTGGTCCATGAAAATGATTACAAGTATCTTCGGGCTGCTAGGAAACTTACTTTTTCTAAATAGTAGTTGTTGCGTCAGCTTTCCAATGCTAATATTGGTCCCACAAGAGCATGGAAAGTAATGAAAGAAATGTATGGCGGGTTTGAAAACATCGGGGTTACAGATGTGGAGTGTAGGAACTATAGGCGGGGTTTGGATAATTTCATTGGTGATCGGGATGCGCAGATGGTTGTCGAGAAGCTGTTGAGTAGACAAGAATTTTTCTCTGACTTTTCTGTTGAATACAAGCAAGACAAGAATGATAAAACCTTGATAGGTTTGTTTTGGGCAGATGCACAAGCAAAGTTTAACTATGCTTCTTTTGGCGATGTGGTATCGTTTGATGCAACCTTCCGTTCAAACAGGTATACCGCTACATCTAAACATACTATATGTACAAACAATATCGGTACTAAAGTGTACATATCCTTGTGTTACATGTTGTAATTAGCTTGTGTCCATATAGGTACAAAATGGTGTTGGTTCCTTTTACGTGGATAGATAATCACAATCGATGCATACTTTTTGGAGCTGCATTACTAGCAAGTGAAGCAGCCAAACGGTATACTTGGTTATTGAAAAGGTTTAAAATAATCTTTGGTACTGCTCCAAAGGTAGTCGTAACTGACCAAGACCCCGCAATGAAGATTGCAATAGAGAAAATATTTCCTGAATCAAGGCATCGCCTGTGTATGTGGTACATAATGCAAAAACTCACTAAAAAGGTATTATTACAATCCAAATATAATAATGAATCACTTTAATTATTTGTTGTTAAACGTTTACATGACTGTTTTAATTTCTAACTTGTTGTAGGTCGGCCCATCTTTATGTAGCGACACTGATTTCAAGCGCCGTTTATGTGATATAGTTTGGACCGACAAAATCGACCCCGATGTGTTTGAGTCGGAATGGAAATCTATCATGGAAGACTTCAATTTAAAGGATAACAAATGGTTGAGCGATATGTTTGACATGCGGACTAAATGGATACCATCTTACTTCCGTCATGAACCCATGTCTGGCCTTATGCGCACTACCTCCAGGTCCGAGAGTGAAAACCACTTTCTTGGGCAGATTACTAACCCACACTTGAGTCTGGTTGAATTTCTTAGCCATTATGATACTGCAATTGATTCACAAAGATTCATATATGGCAAGAATACACATAATTCAAACTACACGACGCCTGATTTTAAAACTCATCTCCAAGTTGAAAAGGAAGCCTCTGAATTCTACACACACACAATTTTTTATGATCTTCAAGATGAGATTTTCTCATCTCTGATGTATTGTTGTTCACTGAGTGTACAAGAGTCTGATACGTGTTCTACGTTTGTGATTCATGACACAGAAGCCGACTACAGAATAAAGGATTCATTCGTGCAAGTCAAGTATGAGGTAACAATAAACATTTTTGCTACTTTATCTATTTGTGTACCTGCATATTTGTTGTTGTGTGTTTTAACGGTCTTTTTAATCCCATATGCAGGTTAAGTACGTACCTTCTGAATGTTCTGTTCAGTGCACTTGTTTAAGGTACGAATGCTATGGTTTATTGTGTCGTCACATTTTTTACGTGCTCCGTATGTCCAAGGTACACCACTTCCCAAAACAATACATTTTTTACGTGCTCCGTATGGTTTATTGTGTCATCACATTTTTTATGTGCTCTGTATGTCCAAGGTACACCACTTCCCAAAACAATACATGGACAATAGATTGCAATGGAACTAGGCGGCAAACCAAAGAGAATGTGCAAAAGTTGTGGCAAGTTGGCTAGGCATGATTCTAGGAATTGTCCCAAGAAGAAGAAGCGCCTTCAAGACCAGGACGTGGACTAGTTCAATGATGATTATATGGATAGTGACTAGTTTATGTATTCGATGTTGCCTATTTCTACTCCTTTTAACTATTTAAGACTTCTTGTTACGTTAGACTTGACATCAAGTCCTTTATCTGTTTCAAACGGTTGTTTCAATCGTAGTTTGTTTAATAAAAAGAGTTCATTATTCTATCTCATGAACTACTTGTATTGGCATTTAAATTGGATGTGTTTACTTGCAATATTAGATGTTCATTATTCTTTAGTTTTACAGCTCTTTTAGTTTTACAGCTCTGTTAGTTTTAACATGCAGCGGGTAAAAGGAAAATGAACTTTATGTGTATCATCCAATTTATGTAAACTTGTAATGTTCACTTGTATTGGCATGTACTATTTTTTCACTTGATTTGCATAACCAAACACATGGTACATATTCGAGCTTTGTGGGAACAAGTGTGTTACTGATTATCTGTCTCACCAGATGTTTTGAAGCAAATTACCTCCAACACCATTGAACCTGGTGTTGACCCGTTAACTCACTGTCACAACAAAAAGCCAGTTTTCATCCGTTTCAAATTTTCAAATTACCTCCATCACCATTGAACATGGTGTTGACCCGTTAACCTACTGTGACAGCCAAAAAAGCGGTTTTGACCCGTTCAAAATTTCCAAAATACGTATTCAGGATCGTGAAGTATATATTATTTGCTCTTTATATTGATTTGTCCAGTTTATCACACATCATTCACGACGGTGAAGTATAGCCAACAAACCAATTTTGACCCGTTGAAATGTTCCTACTGGTTTTTGCATTTCAACTAAGTTTTTGTTCACTTAAGTCATACATCAGCAAATCCAAATGAACCCAAACAGTAAATTAACTAACACACAGCTATATACATTTCCTGACGGAAGTAATTAAGCCAAACTACCCATTATACTAAAACAACAGACAGAGTTCTACCCAACCGTGCCTAACTCCCAAAAATTCCAAAAAATTGCAGACAAAAAAACCAGTAGCCAACAAAAAAAAATGACCCATTGCACCAAACATCGCTAAACCTACTGTTACCTTATAACTTTTGCACCAGTTCGCCTATGAGATGTGAAATCTTGTTTCATATTGTGCATACAAGCATGGATGTCAATCTAACTCTTTATATTCGTACACACACCAGTAACTCATAACAACTAACTAAGGAGATTCATAATAGACCTGTGCAAAAAGTACGTGTGAAAGTGGGAAAATCCAGGTTGATTGTGTATCTGGTGATTGACCTGTCCAATGTCAAATTTCAACCATTGTTGCAAAAACACAATGGACCCTGGAAATCGATCCAAAATATAAACACATGGATTACACATATATAATTAAACATAATGCACAATCTCATTTAAACATATACCCTAACTGGGCTAACCATATTGCATAATTCCATTTTTTAAAATTAAACACACCACACCTAGATTAAAGGTTACTCGGTAAGCATACGCGAGTATTTTTTTGACACTAAACTGAAAACACACAAACATAATAAAACTTGAACTATTATTTCTACTAATTAAATCCAAACTACATAAATCAGTTCATTTCCCTTCAAACTTGTTCGACACACGTAACTTGATGGTTTCAAACGCAGCCATCCATAACCGCTTATTTTCTTCATGTGATACTTTCCTGAATCCATTAACTTCCTTATCAAAATCACCCTTCGCCAAGTTGCAATCGGACAGAAGAATCTTTACTGCATACATACTACGCAGATCCCTCAGTTCTTTCATTTGTTTCTTCCCTTCTGTGCTCAAGCAACAAAGGTCAGCACCATCACCTTTGTAGGTTTCCATGTGGCGCATTGTAAATACACCACAGTCTACAAAATTGTTGGTTGTCCTGCATCCCAATTGCAACACCTTTCTTGGCGCTTTACTCATTCTTTCATAATTTGGATTGTTTTTGTGCAACAGATAGTCCTCAAACATAGACATCTGATATACAAAAAAAAAAGGGAAGTTACATATGTAATCACAGTATAAATAAACATATGTACAACACACCTAAGTTGCAAAACTTGTCAGCAGTTCACAATTTCACAACCGTAACACATACCTATCCTTTACCAACCACACAATTTGCAAACATTGTATACTACCAATCAATTTGCAGACTTCAAAACCACATTTTTACGAATACCAAACATACGGATATGCAGCAAACACATATTTTTGCAGGCTAAGAAACATACAAATGGAATTCTACACATGAATTCAACTAAGTAAATGCATCATTCCCAACTAACACACATACTCAACTTTCGGAAGCAAACAGCTTGTACACATTATCAACTGACGCAAACGAATCTTTATCAACTAATACACCTAAGTATATTTCAACTAATCTACCTGATCACATAACACACATACTCACCTTACCCATACCTAACGGTGCACACAACCAACTAACATCTTATCCCAAGTTACGATTGGTAACACATTTGCAATTTCCTTTTTTACAGATTAATGTGCATGTTCATGAGAAAACAACACAAACCTTATATCACTTTTTGGTTATCTGATGCAGTTCAATCATATTCAACTAACCTACCAATTTACTGATGGTTCACTTGCTATAACTTTTGAAAACAAGGCTACACACATAACTGATGGTTCACTTACTTATGGTTCAACTAACCTACCAATTTACTGATGGTTAACATTTACAGATTACTGATGGTTCACTTGCTATAACTTTTCAAAACAAATACCAAACTGATGGTTATCTGATGCATTTGAATCATATTCAACTAACCTAACAATTTTACAAACAAGGCTACACACATAAACCAACTCATACACAGTTGCAAACTACCAAACACACAAACTTTTTCAGACTAGCAAACCTGTAGTTGCAGCAAACAGTTGCAGACTACCAAGACACAAGTTATTGACTACCAAACATAAACCCATCAATTCTAATAACCTGTCACTCTTTTGTTTACTAAGAAAGAATATGATTAAACACAACGTACCAGTTGCATGGTAAACCAAGTGAATCTTTCATCCTCGTTCGTACTTGGCAGAAGGAGGTTATCCAAAAGTTGTGCTTCACCATCCTTCATGTTCATGCATACTACAAAGAAATGACGTCCTTCAATAACAGGGAAAAAAACCTGCCAAACATTTAAACAACGATCTTAAAATACATGAATTTTTTTGAATTGATACGTGTTATAGGACTGGATATGTGATACCTACCAATTGAACACCATCAAGGGTTTTATACTCGCTTCTATTCACTACATTATCCATGTTTTCGACAAACTTGTCCAATGCCTTTTCGTACTCCAGCTTAGCATGTCACTAGTCTGCATTCACATGAAATTGTGCTGGTAAGATGTTCTCCTAAAATTTATGAAACAAAATTATGAAACTGATACGTATTCGATATCCTTGGCAACTTACCAGCATAGTTGTGTGGCAAAAAAGCCTTGTGACCGTAAGCTTGCTTCTGTGCTTCTCTGCATTGTTAAGTACATGCGTGAATATGTCAATCGCTCCACTTGCTATATCTATGCCTGGAAACAGACTTTCCAACACGACCCGTTCCCCATCAACATATTGTGTCTTGAACACAATGTCACTGTCATATACACATGAGTTAAACACTAAATAATATACATGTTCCTACAAATTATTAACTGTCTATGATGCATTTAGACTTACGTTTCTAGTAATCTAGCACTGAAGAAGCATTCAGCAACTCTCTGTTCGAGTTTAGATATGCCATCTAACAGTGACACTTCCCTGGTCATGTACGGTGACCTTAAAACTTCAGGTAATAGTCTTTGACGCTGCGCCCTTGCACGATCACGCTTCGGTTCCAAGACTCTTAAAGGCACCAGCTCTGGATACACAGTTACAATCTCTTTGCATTTACTTCCCAGACTCTCTCTACTAAACCTTGATAACCTGTTTGTTGTATTGGTTTCATGAGCGCGCCCTGAGATGGGATGATCAGGCATCTTAAAACCACCACCATCTGCTGGTTCCTGTGATACATAATTTCTCAGGCTATCCAGCAACATTTGGTCTTCTGCCAGGTCATCTACAACGCATTTTCCTTGCGTTGCTGGTGGCTGTGTGACATTCAAATCGAACTCTGTACCATCTTCAAAGTCAAGACGCGTCGGTTTCTGTTGATTTTGTCTCTCCCAGTGTCTGCACACTTCATCTGATACGGCAATCAGTTCGGTAGGCGTCCCGTATACCTGCGTAAACGGGAAAACAGATTCATCCGGTGCGCCACCATGCTTTTCATTCACACCTTTTTTGGGTGTAAAACAACTCTCACGTGCATCATCAGCTGGATCTTTCTTGTCTTCTCTCTCATGAGAGTACTCCCGATTAACACACAAATTATCTCTGATTTCCTTTAAGTCCATAAACCCATGATCCTCCGGATAATGCTCAAGTCCTTTAGCTATCAACAGGTCTGCCATATCAATCAGTTCCACAACACTTTTAAGATATGTTGATGCTTTCTTTTTCATCACCTATCGGAACAAATACATTATGTATTACGCTCTGATCTAACAATCCAAATTTACGAGACAACCAAAACAAAAATATATTAGTCACTAAAACATACCTCAGCATCTTCTGGTACACTCTCATAGCCATTGTCGTCACACACATAATCTTCACACGCTATATCTTCATCAAGGTCTGCACAAAAAACAATTTAACATTGTAACTAACATACACGTTACCACACTAGTGTATTTCATATGAATGGAATTAAATTAATCAACGCTTACCCTCATCATCCACTTCTTCATCGGCAGCTCTATCATCAGCAGCTGCATCATCAACAGGTTCCTCTGGGAACATGTCTCTATCATCAGCAGCTGCATCATCAGCTATTTCTTCATCCATAGCTCTATCATCAGCAGCTGCATCATCAACATGTTCCTTTGGGAACATGTCTTTCTCGAGTTTATGCAACAAGTCAGAAGAGCATTGTTTGATATGTGTATCCAACGTGGCATACACAACCTGTGATTAAAAATAAAAATTAATAATTAACTATAAAAGTAAAAAAGAAATATGGATTTAATAAACATATATTACACGCCGAATACATAAGAAATATCATACCAGCAGTAGTATTACAGGACCATTGAAATGTCTCTTCCGATTCCACGATCTTCTTGTTCTTACCAAACACTCGACTATATATGTGCACCAGTCTAACTTTCGTATATCGTCTTCTTTGTTGATGCACGGTAGGAACCGAATATTTACGGTATTTCTCAGATTTAGCTCACCGATTGTAGAAAAAAACAATACCAAAAAATTTAACTTGAACATCCACCCACCTCGGTTTGTTTTCAATATTTGACTTGCCACATGAGTGTTGTAAAACTTTTTAACACCATCCCCAAACTGTTCCTTCCACTGCTTAACTAAGGGGTTCCTATAATCTGCATTATCTCGAGTCTCAATGTGTAAATCCCCCCTTGGTACACCTAACACATTTTTTACTAGGTCTGGTGTAATATTTATTCTTCTACCATCTACACACAAGCTACATGTGTTTTCATCAAAGTTGTCTAACAGCTAGTAAGCAAGACGGGTCGGTATATCCTTTATCTGAAACCCTAGCAACTCACCAAAACCTATCCTCTTTACATCCTCTTTTTGAATATCCGACATCTCTGTTATAACGCGAAACAAATTGCCTGGCGGATTCCTTAAACGTACTCTATTCACATTCCCACCAACATTAGGAACCGCTCTATTCTTTCCTTTTTTACTCTCTGCTCCTACTTTACCTTTCCTTTCAAACCGCTTTTTGGTGAACACTTTTTTCTTACTGACAGAAACTTTGGGTATCTTCGTTTTCTGTTGCGAAACAAAATCATCGTCTGTTGACTGTCCATCTACAGCTGCAACATCTTCATCTACTGACACACCAAATAAAATGCGACAATTACATCAACATATTTAAACACGTACACACTAATCACTTGCTCCATTCAATAAAACTGTAATACAAAATCCAATTACCTTTATCAAATAATTTTCCCCCTATTCCGGCTTCTGTTTCCATCTTCCGTTTAGCCGTTGCACGTTTGCCTGTTGACACCACAAGTTTCCATAAATTATACCAGTCAATCATAAACAAAATACGAAACACATAAATAATATCTCTTAGCTATAAAATACCTTTTCCAGTTCCCTCTCTTTCATCCTCCATTTTTTTACTACCCTTGTCCCTTTTCAACTCCTTTTTTTTTGCGTGCCTCGTCATTCTTCAAACTAGCACCTTTTTCAGTTTCTTTATCCACCTTTTCTCCTTCAAATTGAACACCAATATCTGATTCACCACATACACCAACCAAAAAACATTACACTCTTACATACAACATTAACCAAACAACCTAATACACATAAGTCATCAACTGATATAGATTAGTCTATTTAAAACTCTTTTATGAGTGGTACGATATCATGTCATACACATAAGCTGCTATCATCTAACACACATACCAATCTATTACTAGACCTGCATGCGACTAATTGAAAAGCCTCATTACAAAGTTACAGCATACATTACAAAGTTACAGCATACTTTACAAAGTTACAGCATACATTACATAAAAAGCAAACAAAGTGAACCTCCTTTTTTTATAACAACGAATCTATGTTTTACATTACACTCTTACATACTCATTACAGACACATATGTGGTCTGATTTAGATAGCCACAGTCTCTCAAGTCTCAAAGGATGCACATATGTAATTATAAAGTTACAGCATACATTACATAAAAAGCAAACGAAGTGAACCTCCTTTTTTTAGAACCACCAAACTATGTTTTACATTACACTCTTATATACTCATTACAGACACATATGTGGTCTGATTTAGATAGCCACAGTCTCTCAAGTTTCAAAGGATTCATATACCTTTCGCTCATCTATGAAATGCAACAGATCAAAAGTTATACCAGTAGTTCATTACTTATATGACCCATTCACTGTTATGTATGTATATCATGTAATACGAATGACCTGCTATCAACTACCACACGGTCCAAACTATTACTAAACACGTATGCGACTGATGCACAAATATCATTACACACACATTGGTTTACGTACATAAGACTTAAAAACACCTATATGTAGCTAATACACCGTCATATATAACTAGGCGACACCACACAACAACTACTAGTTGTTTATTTCAAAACAGTTAATAAGCAATACACAATCAACTACTTCAACTTACACAATGTGTTAACAAGAAATACACAATCAACTACTTCAACTTAAGCAATACACAAAACAGTTGATAAGCAATGCACAATCACCTACTTCAATAGTTAATAAGCAATACACAATCAACTACTTCAACTTAGGCAATACACAAAACAGTTAATAAGCAATAAGCAATACACAATCAACTACTTCAACTACTAGTTGTTTCTTTCAAAACAGTTAATAAGCAATACACAATCAACTACTTCAACTTATACACTTAATCAAACAATAACTTCTTTTAAAACCCATCCGTATACAACTAACAGTTATCTAACTACCTTCCACAACTAATTCAACTCATACACATCCGTTAGGTAAGAATCGTACACAACCAACTCAACTCATACATACCAAGTGACAAATACACACAAATGAACTGACACACATCCCAATAATTAAAACCGTATATTAATAAGACGCAATACACATTACCTTGATCGTCTTCACTATCTCCATCAAGAGTTAGATCGATAGTTTCAGGTTCCTCATTATCACTTTGTCGTTTCCAAGAGTTAGGTCGATAGTTTGGTCGTCTAACCATTGTCAGCCTTCCACTTCGTCGGACTGAAACCAAATCACAACAATGTGTTGATTAAAAAAAAAAAAAAAAATCTTTAAAGACTGAATAAAAAAAATAAATAAATAAAATAAGAAGAACCATGAATCAATTACCAGGCGTTATTTCTTGTGCATTTGAATTGTTAATCACTTGACAAACAAAATTCGGCATACTTGTACACACACCTTTGCTACCTGTATTTAAAGGAAAAATGTAGAACGAAGGTTTGGGGATTTTCTATTGATTGAACGATTTGGGGATTTTCTATTGATTGATCGATTTGGGATTTTCTATTGATTGAACGATTTTGGGGATTATGATGTTGATTCCGAATTGCATTATATCCGGTTAAATAATTGGGGGTGCTTAATTGTGGCTACCTAATTCTTAGTCTAACTGATACTCGTTAATGATCAACACAATATATAGGATCCTATAAAAACTTGATAAACAAAAGCCATTTGTCTTTCACTTAATTACAATTGTGCCACTCATATATTTAATATCTAATCTCATCTACTTAGATTGATCCAACGGTCCACGTGTGTACCTATTTTATCTATTTTAAGCTTGTACACCACAATAACGCCCCCCCCCCCCCCTATATATATATATATATATGTTAGTCCTTTTTTAAAAATAATAATAATAATAATAAATAAATAAATAAATAAAAACCGGTTAACTCTGCTGGAATTATTACGAGTAAGTCGGTTACCTTATAAGAAGATACTCCATAAAATACCTTTATATTGTAAAATATTTTAATTTTGCATCGTAAATTGAGGAAAAAATTGATAGCTTAAAGCTATATTGCCCTACAGCTTAGTATTTTATTTGCAATTTGACTTTTCAAATGTAGTTACACTAATACTTTATAATTTCTTCTTATCGAGTACTTATTTAATAATTACCAAATTCTTAACGTTTTCTATAGGATAGTTTTAAAATATTTTGTTACAAGCTTTTTTCTTTTCTTTTTTTTTTCTTTTTTTTTTTTAATCCATTTGAATTATTTATGTTTTTGTATAAGATTCCTTTTTCTTTTTACATGATTATTTTCAATGCTTCTTTATTATAAAATATTATAGCTCGTGATCATGCCTCGTGATTTCAGAGTAGATTTTCTGAATATTTCTTGATTCCTAATCGAGCATTCACCTCCATGAATGGGACTCATTATATAAACAATATTAATTAAAAAGTGCAATAGTATAATTAATACAATGATTATTAGGAGATTTATGTAGTCTAAAGAAACAAGCCGAGAAAGTACAAGAAACTGTTCCAACAGTCTCAAAAACCCACGGATCAGACGGAACCAAATCCTTGGTTCCGCCAGTGGTTGAGAAAGGATCTGTGGGAACTGTTACGGAACAGAAAGCTTGCATATCGGCTCATACAGAGTTCGTTAAAGTCACAAGGAAACCTAATACTAGTTCAAATGTAAATAAACAAAAACCAGCTGTTACTATAGGAATAAGACTTGCTAAGAATGAATTTAGAACTAAAACTACTTAACAAAGACCTAGGACGACTATTCCTCAACGCCCCTTTCCAAAAAGCAACTACAATACACAACCAAATTATCAAAATGGTTGAAACCAAAACTTTCCTAGGCATTATCAAAGTCCAAATTACATGTCATGGAACCCATATCCACCATTCTCATACATGAATCAAGTTAATGGGATGTTTAACCAAAATGGACCCATGAGATATTGGGGACCAAATGCTTGAGTTTTTCTATAACTTAGGTATGCTTGAAAGTCGGTTTGGAACCAGACGAGTGGATAAAAGACAGCGGGTGTTCAAGGCATATGACGGGAAACAAGAGCCTTTTCTCAACCTACCAAAAATATGACGGAGGTAATGTTACTTTTGGTAGCAAGTTAAAAAGCAAAATCGTCAGAAAAGGTACTATCTCTCATGACTCTGTCTCTATTGATGATGTTGCTCATGTTGATAACCTATGATTTAACTTGCTTTGCATTAGCTAACTATGCCGTAAAAAGTATGATGTCTTTTTTAGTGAAAACGGAAGTAAAATACTAAAAGACGGTATAACCATAGCTAAAAAAGTTTTGAACAATAACGTATATGTTATGAAAATAGATAAAACATCTAAAGATAAACTCTGTCTCATCTCTCTAGATGATAACTCAACTCTTTGGCACAGACGCTTAGGCCACGCCAATATGAGACTCATCCAATCTCTATCATCTAAGGAACTCGTTAGGAATCTACCCAAGTTGAAATATGACCAACACTTTTGTGACGCTTGCAAAATTGGGGAAAAAATGCATAATAGCCATAAGGCTAAAAATATGGTGTCAACATCTAGGTGTCTAGAAGTTTTGCAAATGGATTTATTTGGTCCATCCGCTATACAAAGTTATGGAGGCAACTTCTATCCTTTGGTCATAGTAGATGATTATTCAAGATACACTTGGACAAAAATTTTGAATAGTAAAAATGAAGCTTTTGATAAATTTGAAATTCTTAGTAAGAAAATTCAAAATCAACTAGGAAGTAGCATTGTGTCAATTAGAACGGATCATGGTCGTGAATTTGATAATGAAACTCAATTTGGAGCTTTTTGTGATGCTAATAGCATAACACATAATTTTTCAACTCCTCGTACTCCTTAGTCAAACGGTGTAGTAGAACGTAAAAACTGAACTCTCCAAGAGATGAGTAGAACAATGCTTAATGAACAAAACATACCACAAAATTTTTTGTGTAACGCCGTTGACACATCTACCTATATCTTAAATAGATTTTTAATAAGACCATTTTTGAATAAAACTCCAAATGAATTATATAGAGGCAAAAAGCCTACATTAGGCTACTTTAGAGTTTTTAAAAGCAAGTGCTTCATTCTAAACACTAAGGATTATCTCACCAAATTTGACCCAAAGTCTTACGTGTAACACCCCCAAAATCATGATTTTCGGAAGCATACACATTTGGGTGCTACTAAATCGATAATCACAACACAAAGATATAGAGAACGGATTAAAAATCCGTTTTAAAATAGTTTACATTTCCAAAGTTATATTGTTATACATCACGTTGCATAAGCAAAAACATTTCCAACAAATTAATGACCATTTCCATGCCCTGCCTTCGTTAAAAACATTCTCAAATACCTGAGAAAAACATGCTAAAAGTCAGATAACGCTGGTGAGTTCATAGGTTTGAAGTAAATAAGCACATATGGACCATAACAAATAATTCAGCAAAACAATTCAGCAAACACACTTTCCCGCTATGCAAAAACAATATGCCAAGCTGGCATAGCAAATAAAGGGTGCCCGCGAGTGTTAATCCCCAGACACTCGGAAAATTCCGATATGGCATACGTTCGCATTAACTATGCCGAGCCAACCGAACGGGGGAGTCACCCCCAATAGATCTATTTATATCACACGCGTTTCCCAGCAGGAATTGATGGTTGATGATGGTGGGCGCAATGGGATTCAGCTAACTCAGGTTTTCGCATACAAGTGTGTATAAAAACAAAGTTCATTTTGGTCCATGAAAACAGTTTTTGCATGTTTCTCACCCCAAGATTTATAAAAGCAATACGTATAAAAATGGGGCTATAAACTCACCTTAAAAACAATAGCAATCTGCTAATCAACAACAACTCAGTGCAACCGCTCCAACACGCGACCTGGATCAGTACGGTAAGTCTTAGCGAAATATTCGTATTTTAAATGTTTTAACTCAATTGAAAAGTTTACGTGTGACCAGTGCTTGTGTATTTCTTGCTTGCTGTGTGGTAAGGTACATTTCAAAATAGTGTATCGTATAAGAATCTTTTGTGATGGCTCATGGTGAAAGTGTACGGTGAATATTCGTGCGACGGAACTTCCGTGCTTAGTGCATGTCGTCGCAAACTGTGTAAATAATATATATATTATCGTATATATATATATTTAATAATTAAGTATTTAATTAATTAAGACTTATAATTAATTCAATAAGTATTGAATAATTAATATGATAATAGTGTTAGTGGGGTATTATTATATTATAAATATTATAATTATTTATAATATAATGACAATTATAAAGAATTTATAAATATTTAATTTTGAGAAATTAAATAAGTGCAAGTGTATAAATGTCAAAAATATATTCATAAGCCTTATAAGATCTAAAAATATTAATTTAAAACAATTAATATTTTTAATAATAAAAATAATCCGTTTCGTCTTCTAGTCGGTTTTCATCCGAAAATATTCTAAGGGTCAAAATTTTAAAAAAATGGGGCATGACCCATTCGTTTATTCAAGCTTTTCCATTTTTTTTTAAGTGTTGCAATTTCCTCAAATAATCCATTTCGTTAGCTATATTTGCAAAACTAGTCCAAAATGTATATTTATCGTTATAACTATACTTATCGTTACGATTACTTCATAATTATAGTTTTCGATACAAAGGTCAACGTTTAGTCAAAATACTTTCAAAAGTCAACAAAAAGTCGACATTCATAAAATTTGGGCCGAAAATCTTTTTATTGCCTTATTGGGCTTAAAGTGTCAAAATGAGCCCAAAATGATTTTAATCGATATATAGCGTTCTATTTCACAAAAATAATTATAGTGAGTCGAAAATGTTCCAAAACTCATTTTTGTCTCCCGAAATGTTTATTGGGCCGAATAGGCCATATTGGGTCCATTAGTACATTTTTTAGTCGAAAACTAATTAACCATTTTTATTTACGTTATATTTTACGTTAAATGTCAAATAAGCTAATAAGCACTTTAAATAAGCAATTTGGTCCAAAAAGCCCAAGTAGGCCGAGAGTTTGATGGGCTCGGCCCATTTATATCGAGATCAATTTTAGTCCAAAACAAATAAGTTAAAACCAATAAGCTAGTGCTTATTTCAATAAGCTAACTAAAATAAGCTAATAAGCATAAATTTCACCATTTCACCACTAGAGCCAAAACTTTATGTTTTTCAAAACCTCAATAATTATTTCTTTTAAAACTAGCCTATTCATATATATATATATATATATACTAATAAGTGTATATTTTGTCTTAAACTCGCGTAATTAGTATTAATCACTTTTGTATCATCAAACTAGTACCACAAGCAACAAGATTCACCACACAAGCAAGAAATATCATAATTTGTATGAAAACTTAAGAAAAGTCGAGCACATATAATCCATACATCAAACCCTAACTTTTTCATTTTAGTAAAACATAAACATTTAGCACTTGGTAACACTTTTAAACAACAAGATAACATGATATGAACAAGATTTGAACAAGTTTTGAAAATCCTTACAATGCTTGAAAGAAATTCGAGGGGTAGAAGGGCTCAAGAACACACCAAATTGCACCAAATTTACCCAAGACACGTTTCGATTAACCCAAAACACTTGAAAGTACACCCCGATTAGTTCAAACTTCAAAAAAAATTTGTAGATCTTGAATTCTTATGTTTGGCCATGTGTTTTGAAGGTTAGAAAGGAAAGTATTGATCTTGGTAAGGTGATGAGGTAAAAATGAGAGTTGTAATTGATATAAACATACTTAGGGTAATAAGGACAAAGGTTTGCATGGTCATCATCCACTAACCCATCAATTAGTATAATAATATGTTTTGTCTTGGTGTGTTATAGGCGGAAAACGAGCAAAGTGGGAGGGGAGAAATATTTTTGGTTCCTCGTTGGTGTATTGTGTGTCGGTTTAAGCTTACATGTTATCGTAAAGTCTCGGTTTGACCTTTTTGGACACGTATACGCAAAATAAAGTTTTTATTGACGTTTCCGTCAGAATAATAGTAAAATATTATCATTTGCTCAAAAATGCATTTATTTGACTGCTACCATATATATTGTGTTGTCGGCTCGCGTGTGGGGTTGCTTTTCACTGAATACGAGAAAGCTCTCAGTTAATTACGAAACTTGTCAGTAACTATCAGAAATAGAATAATTTACGCTTACTGACAAAAATAAACTTTTTCAGCAATGACTGTAAGCTACAGTATGCGGGACAGCTCCCAAAAATGCTCAGAAATGCTCAGAAACATGCAATTGCGCAAAGAAATGCTCGGCTTAAAAATAATAAATAAACATTTATTATTAACTTAAAATGTGAAAATTACCATTTGTCACAGTCTCCCCAGCTAATAGGGAAATCCGTTCCGGATTTTAATTTGTGTTACTCGATGAGTTCGAAAAGAGCTGAGGATATTTTCGCTTGATTTCATCCTCTCGCTCCCAAGTGTACTCGGGACCTATGCGAGAGTTCCAACGGACCTTCACAATTGGGATACGAATCTGCTTTAGTCGTTTAACTTCCCGGTCCATGATTTCAATCGGTTCCTCAATGAAATTTAGTTTCTCGTCAAGCTGAATCTCATCCAAGGGAATGGCAGCGTTATCGTCAGATAAGCACTTTTTCAAATTGCTGACATGAAAAACGTCATGCACGGCGCTGAGCTCGGATGGCAGTTCAATTCGGTAGGCTACCGGCCCGATTCTGGCAAGAATCTCGAAAGGTCCAATATAACAAGGGTTCAACTTCCCACGCTTACCAAATCTTATCACGCCTTTCCACGGTGAGACCTTTAACATCACTTTAGCACCCACTTGGAACTCAAGGGGTTTTTGCCTCTTGTCGGCATTGCTCTTTTGGCGGTCACGAGCCGCTTGCATTCGGCTCTTGATCGGCAGAATCTTTTCAGTTGTCTCGTGGACTAGGTCTGGTCCGGTAAGTTGGCTTTCTCCGACTTCAGCCCAACATATTGGCGATCTACACTTATGACCATAAAGTGCTTCATACGGTGCAGCCTTGATGCTGGTGTGATAGCTGTTGTTGTAGGAAAACTTGGCTAAAGGCAAATGCCTATCCCAGCCGTTCCCGAAGTCAATAACACAGGCTCTCAGCATGTCCTCCAATGTCTGAATGGTCCTTTCACTCTGACCATCAGTCTGCGGATGATAAGCTGTACTCATGTCGAGGTCGGTTCCCAACGCGTCCTGAAGTGACTTCCAGAAGTTAGACGTGAACCGACTGTCTCGATCAGAGATGATAGAAACATGCACACCGTGCCTTGCGACAATTTCCTTCACATACAGTCGTGCAAGTTTGTCCATGCTATCATTCTCCTTTATAGGAAGGAAATGAGCAGATTTAGTGAGACAGTCAATAAGCACCCAGATCATGTCGTAACCGCTCGACGTCTTAGGCAGCTTGGTGATAAAATCCATAGTGATGCGCTCCCATTTCCATTCTGGAATTTCAGGTTGAACAAGTAGACCGGATGGCCTCTGGTGTTCAGCCTTGACTTTCGAACACGTTAAACATCTACTGACATACTCAGCTATATCGGCCTTCATGTTTTGCCACCAATATAGCTTTTTCAAATCCAAGTACATCTTGTCAGATCCTGGATGGATAGAGTATTTGGATTTGTGGGATTCGTGCATGATCAAATCACGAATTCCTCCGTATAGCGGGATCCAACTCATGTCCCCATAACACAAAACTCCATCGGATCTCTTTTCCATTCTCACTCTCGGGCATTCCGTAAATCTTCTCACGCGGTCGGTTTTCTTCCTTGAGTGCCTCGACCTGAGCCTCAAGAATTTTCACTAGAAGCGGCGAACTGATCGTCATTCCTAACGATCTAGCTCTGAGAGGTTTGATCCGCTCTTTTATGCTGAGGGCATCGGCAACCACATTTGCCTTGCCTGGGTGGTAATGGATCTCACAATCGTAGTTGCTAAGGAATTCCAACCATCGGCGATGTCTCATGTTCAGCTCCTTCTGATTCAAGATGTGTTGTAGGCTTTTGTGGTCCATATACACCACGCACTTCGTGCCATAGAGATAGTGTCTCCAAATTCAAAGTGCAAACACAACTGATCCTAACTCTAAGTCATGGGTTGTGTAGTTCTTCTCATGGGTTTTCAGTTGTCGAAAAGCATATGCTATCACCTTCTCCCTCTGCATTAACACGGCTCCTAAACCTTTGTGTGAAGCGTCACAATAAAGAACAAAGTTTTCACTACCCTCAGGTAAGGCCAAAATAGGTGCACTACACAACCTTTCCTTAAGGAGTTGAAAAGCTTCTTCCTCCTTATCTCCCCAGTCATATTTCACATTCTTTTGTGTCAGTTTAGTCAAAGGCTTCGCTATCTTGGAGAAACCTTCAATGAATCTTCGTAATAATCGGCAAGTCCTAAGAATTGGCGTATTTTGGTGGGTGTTGTGGGTGTCGCCCAATCCTTTATCGACTCAATTTTTGCGAGATCCACGTGAATGCCTTGACTATCGATCACGTGGCCCAGAAACTGCATAGTTGATATCCAGAATTCACACTTCGAAAACTTGGCATATAGCTCATCCTTTTTCAATAATTCTAAGATTAGCTTGAGGTGTTCCTCATGCTCTTTCTCATTCTTAGAATATATCAGGATGTCGTCAATGAATACGATTACGAATTTATCCAAGTACGAGTTACACACCCGATTCATGAGGTCCATGAATACGGCTAGTGCGTTAGTCAAGCCGAATGGCATAACTTGGAATTCGTAATGGCCATATCGGGTTCTGAATTCAGTCTTCGGGATATCCTCTTCCCGGACTCGGAGCTGATGATAACCTGATCTCAGGTCTATCTTGGAATAAAGTGAGGAACCCTGTAGTTGATCGAATAGATCGTCGATTCTCGGGAGTGGGTATCGATTCTTGATGGTTAGCTTATTCAGTTCCCGATACTCGATACACATCCTGAAGGATCCATCCTTCTTCTTAACAAACAGGACCGGAACTCCCCAAATCGAAGAACTCGGTCTGATAAAACCTTTTCCTGATAGTTCAGCCAACTGATCAGACAACTCCTGTAACTCCGTCGCTGCTAACCAATAGGGTGCTCGCGCTACAGGCGCGGCTCCTGGCACCAAATCGATTTGAAATTTGATCTGTCTGGCCGGTGGGAGTCTAGGTAGGTCTTTTGGAAATACTTTCGGAAAATCCCTCATGATTGGCACGTCTTCCAATCGTTTCTCTCCGGGATCCTTTTCCTTCTTCTCAGTAACATGAGCTAGAAAGAGGTGGCATCCTTTCTCGATGCACTTCTGCACCTTCGTACATGAGATGATGTTCAATCTTGACGAACGCGCACGATCGCTCCGATCTCTTTCTAGTATCAGAAACTCGTTCCCATAGGATACACTGACGATCTTTTCATCACAGATGATGACGGCATGATATTTAGATAGCCAGTCCATCCCTATGATGACGTCAAAACTACCCAACTCTACTGGCATGAGATCGATGTTGAATGGGTGGTTTAGTAAGTTTAGAGTGCAACCTCTTATAATGGTATCTACCCTTTCTAAGTTCCTGTTAGCTAATTCTACGTCAAAGACATTGTCTAAGGCGGTTGGAGCAATATCAATTAAAGAACTAAAAGCAGTCGACACAAAACTTCTATCGGCTCCCTTATCAAATAATATTGATGCATAATGATTATTTAAAAGAAACGTACCCATCACCACGTTTGGGTCGTCCTGGGCTTCCCTTCTGCCCACAGCATAACCTCTTCCACGGGCTCCTCCCCCATTACCCTGGTTCTCATTGTTAACTACTGCTCCCTGGTTACCATGACCACCACCATTTCCCTGATTTCTGGGTTTGTTGCACTCATTTCGGTAATAACCCTTTTCACCGCACCCAAAGCTGGTGACTTCCGCCCTACGATTGTTAGGTGGTGCTGCTTGAGCGGTGGCTAGGGGTCTTGACCTACAATTCTTTGCCAAATGTCCCACTCTCTGGCAGTTGTGACACTTTACCGTGCACTGTCCCTTGTGGTGTAGCTTACAGCGGTTACAAAGAGGTGCATTCATATCATACCCCCTCTTATCACCTGAACCTGCTGCATAAGCTTTAGCTACATCCTGACTTTTGTTTTGAGAGTTGCTATTGCTACCCTTCGAGTGGTCTTCCCATTTCCTCTTGTTATCAGCACTCTTTTCTAGGACATCCTCCAATTCCTAGTCCATCAACTTTTTGGCTATTTCCACGGTTTCATGGAGATCTGCAGCCCTTGAGGTAGTCACATCACCTCTTATGGACTTTGGCAAACCTCCGATATACCTCTCAATCAACCTCGTCTCAGTCTGAACCATTTTAGGACATAGCAAAGCCAGTTCCTGGAATCTCTGGTTGTAAGCAGCCATGTTGTTATTCTGCACCTTCAAATTCCAAAATTCTATCTCCAACTTCTTGACCTCATTTCGTGGGCAATATTTCTTAAGAACTAACTCCTTAAATTCATCCCACGACATAGCATAAGAAACATCCATGTTGGCAGATTTCATGTAGTTGTTCTACCAGCTCAAAGCAGCATCCATGAAAGTGAAAGACGCATACTTGACCCTGTCGTCATCGTTACAACCACTGATGCGTAACACGGTTTCCAGCTTTTCAATCCACCTAGTCAGTCCAACGGCTCCCTCTGTTCCTCCAAAACCACCAACCATGATTTTTCGAAATTCAGAATAAGTGCAACCACGGTTGTTGGTCACTGGCCTTGACATTCCGATTTTGGTGGTTGAGTTGTTTGCGGTTGCGAGAGCGGCGGCCACACGATCATTAACGAGCTGATCTAGAGTTGCTTGATTTACCTCAGGTGGATTTGCCGCGGCCCTGGTTGGGGCGGCGTTCTCAGCAACTCGGCCCTGTGTGGCTCTTGTTGGGGCGGCATTCTCAGCAGTCCTTCCTCGCACTGCCCTTGCTGGGGTAGGTGTTTTAGCAGTTTATTCTCGTGTGACTCTGGTTGACTTTTGCTTGGGTGCCATTTATCTGCATCACAAGAAGATGATGATAAATGAGATCTCGATTATGGAAGGAAGGTGTCATATGAATATATGGACATCGTAAATAGAATGTAAGAATAAAGTCAACCACAGAGAAAACGAACAATCGAATAGAAAACCAAGCTTCTTATATATATATATATATATATATATATATATATATATATATATATATATATATATATATATATATATATATATATATATATATCGAAATGAATAGAGGTTTACAAAATTACAAGCATGGTTAAAAGTTAGTGATGGACTACTAAGTGATAACTCATCAGTCTAATGGTGTTGTTCCCGTTACACTAATAGAAATAACTAGAAAGTTATCCTAATTGTGTACTAAGACTGATACAATGTATGATTAATTTTACCAAATAAGTTAGAACGTAAATATAAAAACAACAAAGGTTTTTCAACGTTTAAATTCTTATTAGAAATTAATCAAAGAATCTATTACCCAAAGTGTTTTGCGGAATAAACACTTTGGGATTGAATAGACAAGGTATGGTGTTCTCCTCTTCTAAACTCAAGCTTTTCTTGAGTGACAACTAAAAGACCCTACTGAGCTATCTCAGTGAGTAGGTTGTTCTTTGGAGGAGAAAAGTGGGCTGTGAAAGTCTAAGCTTTTAGTGCACAGCCTTAATTTACTTTTCTCCTCATCTATCTATTTATACACAAGTATAAAAGAAAGACCTATAACTAAAGTACAAGTTGACCTACGAAGGTCTGACAAAAGTACAACAGTGTTTTGTCATTACCAATAATCTATATTGGGAATAGGCTAAAAGATCCTTTAGAGTGTCTGCCCAACCACTCTCTGACTTTAAGCAGTATTAAGGAAAGTTCTCTTTCGGCGTGATAAGACTTGTCCTTATCCTTTTCAAACTTTCCCGCTCGATCCCGCCTTTACTTCAGGTCTTAGATTAATTCTAAGTCTTCAGTCTTTAGTCTTCAGTCTTTAAGTTGTTCAGGAGACTGAGGGGTTCAGTGAGCTCTTGTCAGTACTCACTGAACCCATCATCTTCTTCTTCGGCTTAAGTCTCACTCAGGAAGTACCGCCTTCCTGAGGAGTGAATCCTTCGCCTTGAATTCGCCTTAAGCATCCTGAAGATGACTCACTGAGTTACTGTTAACTCAGTGACTTGAATTGTTCTTTGTTGGTAAACACTTGGCTTAATTTTTGTTTCAAATCCTGTTTTTAGATAATTGGGTATTTATGGACCCAACAATCTCCCCCTATTTGGATATAAATTATGCCTAAGTGTTAATGATCAGTATGAGTGAGCTTATGGCTTCTTCTCATACTGAATATACAGAAGACAGTAAGGACTACAATTTAACATAAACATGGGACAGCATTTTATTCATGTCATTACAAAGTCCTATCAGCTAAACAAAATAATTAAGGTTCCTGACGGATACCCATTAGTTCCAGCTTTGCCTTCTTCGACGCTAACACTTCTCTGTCAGGTCGTTCCTTCATCAACTGATCCATCAGCCTGACAAACTCCTCATTGTTAGAGCCCCTGATATTAAGTGCCATCAGTTTGTAGGCTAGGAGTGTTGTCGTTTCCACTTTATCAATGTCAGAGACTCTCTGAAAGGCTTCCTGACCAAACTCATCCACGAAGAAGATGCCATACTCAGGTTCTTTAATGACAAGGTTAGGACGGAATTTTACTCCCTGAGGAGGAACTCTGTTGCAGTGAAGTGCAGCTATGTATTGTTCAGGCTCCATAGCTACAGCTTTCCTTTTCTTCCCAACCTTCTGAGTATATTCAGGGATTGTCAGTCCCTGAGAAGCAAGTGCCTCATCATGGTCAATGCCCAGACTCTTTGCCACTTTTGCGAGTTCCTCGTACTTGGCACTCAGTGACTTGATGATGATTGGGGCATTCTTGCTTGAGGTTTTCTTCCTCAGGATAGGCATCATCATATCCCATTCTCTTATCCCATAGTCTGAAAATTTTACCTCAAAAAGATGTTCAGACTTTCTTGGACCTCTATGGACAGTTAGGCTCAGAGGTTTGGTGGGGTGGATGGTGATGTCAGTGATTTTGCCTTCACCTTTTGTCTTGGTCATGTGCCATACATACCTCTCATATGCCCTTTGCCTCTTTTCTTGCTTCAGTTTGGCTTCCTTGTTGTGTTTCTGAAGAAGTTGGGCTTGAAGCTTGATGAATTCTCCTTCCTGAATCTCTTTCTCAGAATCCTTTATTTCCTCCTTAGCAACCTCATAGATGGTAGATGTGGTGAGGTCATGGGCTTTCCTGCGATCTTCCTCATCTAAGATCTTAGCCAGTTCCTCCTGAGTCCCATAGACTCTTCTCCCATCTTCTAAGTCAACATAAGACGGTACGTCAGGATCTGGTTGTCTTATGTTTGAAGCCTTGACCGGGTGTGGTTCAGGAGGTGAGGTTTCAGTCATAATTTCCTTCGCTTTGCCAGTGAGAGGAGGTTGACTTGTAGATTCCTCAGGATTTGGAACAGTTACCAAGGCAGAGGAAGGATCAGGAATTTCATCATTTTTCTCCCCCTCAGCAGGTTTAGGAGCTTCAGTGGATAGACCTGCTGACTGAGGAGGTTGTGGAACATGAGAGGCCTGAAGAATTGAGAGGATATCAGAGACCATTGACTTTGTCTCAGAAGCATCATTCTTTACGGCACTGAGTTCGGTAGCCATTGCCTGTTGGGTGGTGGAGAGTTCAGTGACACGGTTGGTAAAGTGGCTGATCAGCTCATTATGTGTTTGTGAGAGCTGATCCATGGCTGAGGAAAGGTTGGTGAGGTACCCCTTGGATTCCATGGCAGCCTGAAGAATGGAATCCTGGTTATCCCTGAGACCTTTGATATCGACCCCCTGAAAGAGCCTAAGAAGCTCAGTAAGGTTGGTGGAGGCAGTCGACTGAATGGCCATATGATCCTTCATTGATTGAATCATTTTGGGATCATCAGAAAGCTGATCCTGAACTGATTCAACAGCCTTGAGGAGGTTAGCAAGTTCCTGATGCTGACCAGTGGCTGTTTCATCAAAGGTTTTTGTCAGTTCCCCAAGTTGTTTGTCAGCGAGCTTTGTAGCCTGAAGAATTTTGTCCTGAGATTCTTCAACTGAGGCCCTGAAGTTGGCATAGTAGGCCGCCGCTTCAGTATGATGATCCATGAGTTCATCAGTGAGAGCATTATACAGACCTTCGTTGGCATGGCGAAGGTACTTGGCCATACTTCTTTCAGTAGGCGGATGAACATTGTCATACTTGGTTAACCATTCAGGGGTGGTAGAGGCACCTAATGAAGATGATGATGAAGATGATGGTGAATTGGGTTGTTGATCCTCAGGAGGAGGAGAAGAGAGTTGTTGCTCAGATGGGCCCATCCATTTCCTCCTCAACTTCAGGAAGAGGTTCATCATCACCAAAATCGAAATCCGTCTCCTCCTCTGACTCATCAGCCAACAAAATTTCATAGTCAGCCAAAGAAGGAGCCTTCAGGGTATCCAGCTCCCCCTCAAAAGAGGGCTCACTTTCGTTGTGGCCAGGTTCTGATCCTTTAGCCATAATAACTGGTGGGGTTGTACCAGCCTGACTAGTCATAATAACTTGGGGGGTTTGCCCAGCCTGACTATTAGGATCAGTTCCTGAGAGAATTGGACCGCCTGAGGGGGTGATGGGTTCCGTATCAGCGGGTGGTTTGTTTCCCCCTGAGTCTTTGTCCCCCTGAGCACCTTCATCTACTGATGGGTGTTTTCCAGTAGAATCACGAGGTACTATTGGTGAGTGTTGATGGCCTCCCTTCCCATCAGGATTGTACTGTCCTTTTGGGGATTTAGAGGCCTGAACTCCCTGAGACTCTAAGTGTGATTGCTTAGAGACGTTAGCGGGATGTGAGTGGGTGTGGGTCCCCATCTCAGTGGAGTAGTGCTGCCCCACCGAGGATATAGAACCCTGTACTCCCTCAGGCTCTGATTGTGATCTATCAGTGCCTTCACTGGGATGTGAATAGGTGGATGCTCCTGACCCACCTGACTTGTTTTTGTCAGTAGGGACATTAGGAAAGGGTGTGCCCGAGGATACTGAGGATGATTGCCCAGTACCCTCCGTTGGCGGTTGTTTTGTGGCCAAAGTGGTCTCTGTTATGGGAGTCGGAGAAGTCAAGGTCACAATAACATTTTTGGTGCCTGAGGCAACAGTCTCAGTGGCGAGTGGCTTAGGTCTAACCACCTTACTGGATTGTCCCCCTTTTCCTTTCTTCTTCTTCACCTTGGTTGGTGAAGGAACTGGTGAGCATACATTTGCACCCTGAATCACCGTTAGCATGTAGGTGGTCAGGGCGACTGGATCTACCTCAGTAATGTCACTACTAAAGTTGGTCTTATGCAAGATGTCAGGCTTTGTACCTTCATCATCAGACCTTAAGTAGTCAGAACCAAGGAGGTCCTGAAGCACACAGGAAATGAACCTAGGGTAAGACATATGTCTTTGCCTATGTTTCCCTGAGAGCTTTGACACGAGGTCACGAAAGATTATTCCTCCGATATCTATTTTTCTACCCTCCAAGAGACTGAACATCATCAATTGTTGTGATGAGTTCAACTGCTCAGTGGAGGATTTGTTTCCTCCGAGTACCTGAATGACGAATGTCATCATAAGTCTCCAGACAGGGTGAAACCATGTCTTCACTATTGGAGCCTTAGCCAACAAGGCTTCAGGAGACTCGCCAGGACGCCTAGCATCATGAGGCCCTAGGAAAAGCATTTCAGCTTTTATTTCCTGATCAGTAGGGTTAGCCTCAAAGTTCTCAACAAAGTTAAGACCAGTGGCTTTGATGAAGGTCTTGTAGTTCAGGGAGAGAGTCTTAGTCCCATTCATCACAGTGAAAGTGATGATCGACTCTTTGGTGTCCTTAGGGCTAGTAGCCGTTGTGGTACACCAAAACTCCCTGAGATAGTCATTATAGATGACTTCTGGGGTGGTTGTAAAAGCTGTGGCAAGGAAGCAGTTTTGTAAATACTTAACTACATCCTTGTAACCCGCATATTGCTGCGGGTAATGGAAGTTTCCAACCACATTGTTTTTGGTTAAATCCACGCCCTCCATTGTGAAGCTCACATTTGGGGCAGTGGTAATAGCATTAGAAGAAGCCATTTGATGATCGGGTATAGGTCGAAAAAATGGTCGGATATTTCTTAATGCTAAGAACACACACACAATTTTGTTTGAGAAATAAAAAGGGCAGAGTTTGCTTATAAATTTCTAAAAGCGTGTGTATGTATTCTTTTGGATGGGTATTTATAGGGAAGTGGAAAGGTTTGGGGTATTTTGGGCATAAAACATTTTACTTCAAAAATTTGAAAATTGTTTTATAAAAATTTTGAAGTCCGCATTAAATGCCACGATTCCACTTCCCCATGTATTCGGCAACCATTATGGTGAACAGTTGAGCCATCTGCAAAAAGTGTAGTTTGCAGAGATGAGTCATCACATTTCTCTAATGTGATTGGATAGGCAATTAATGCCAAGTGGGAAAGTGGGGGCCCAAGATGTGTATGCCAGAGAGACAAATATTCCTATATTAAATAGGATATCAGTAACCAACCTAGGACATTTACTAACGCAATACTTAGAGCATTTAAGTTAGCATTGAATGACATCTTGAGGACCCTGAATGACTATTCATTCACTGAGGGTTTCAGTAACTTTGGGTTTAGTTACTGATGGTTCAGGAAGGGCATTCAGTGTTACTTGACACTGAGGGACACATTGATTCAGGGACCTGAGGTTCTAAGAATGTACACTTCAGTTGGATGGATTCAATCAGTGGACTGAGTCTCAATATCCAACATTCCTAACTCAGCTTTCAGTCTAGTGAAAGTTGGTTCATCCAAAGGTTTGGTGAAAATATCAGCTAACTGATATTCAGTAGGGATGAAGTGTAATTCGATGTCACCATTCATGACATGATCCCTGATGAAATGATATCTGATATCAATGTGTTTTGTTCTCTGATGAAGAACAGGGTTGTTGGAAATTGCAATTGCACTTGTGTTATCACAAAAGATGGGTACCATCTTATACTGAATGCCATAGTCACTGAGTTGACTTTTCATCCAAAGTACATTTGCACAGCAGCTAGCTGCTGCAACATATTCAGCTTCAGCTGAGGACATGGCAACAGATTGTTGCTTCTTAGCACTCCAACAGACTAATTTTCCACCAAGAAATTGGCAGGAGCCTGAGGTGCTTTTCCTATCCATGTTGCATCCAGCATAGTCAGAGTCTGAGTATCCCTTGAGGTCAAACCCTGAGCACTTAGGATAATACAATCCAAGGCTCGGAGTACCTTTCAGGTACCTGAGAATCCTTTTTACAGCAGTGAGATGAGATTCTCTAGGGTCAGATTGATATCTGGCACACAAACATACTGAGAATTAGATGTCAGGCCTTGATGCAAGGAGATACATCAGTGACCCAATCATTCCTCTGAATAGAGTCTGATTGACTGATTTACCAGTGAGGTCATAGCCAAGGTTGTTTGGTGGGACCATGGGAGTCTTGACTGAGGCACAGTCACTGAGATCATACTTCTTCAGTATGCTTCTGACATACTTCTCTTGACTGATAAAGGTTCCTTTATCAGTCTACTTAACTTGTAAGCCAAGAAAGTAAGTCAGTTCTCCCATCATGCTCATTTCAAATTTCTTTGCCATCAATTTTTCAAATTGTTTGCAAAGTTTATAACTTGTTGAGCCGAAGATGATGTCATCAACATATACTTGAACAAGTATAACATCATCATTTGTCTTGTAGATAAACAAGGTATTGTCTATCTTGCCTCTGACAAATTTGTTTTGGATCAGGAAGGATGAGAGAGTTTCATACCATGCCCTGGGAGCTTGCTTCAGTCCATAAAGGGCTTTGTCAAGCTTACAGACATAGTCAGGAAACTCATTGCTCTCAAATCCAGGAGGCTGTTGGACATAAACTTCTTCTTTCAGTGACCCATTTAAGAATGCACTTTTGACATCCATTTGGTACACTTTGAAGTTCATGTAGGTTGCAAATGCAAGGAAGATCCTGATGGCTTCCATCCTTGCAACTGGTGCAAATGTTTCCTCATAGTCAATGCCTTCTTGCTGGTTGAAGCCTTTGGCAACCAATCTGGCCTTGTTTTTGATGACTATGCCATTCTCATCTGATTTGTTTTTGAATACCCATTTCATGCCAATGACTGAAACTCCATCAGGACACTTGACTAAGGTCATCACCTTATTTCTGTCAAATTGTTCCAATTCATCATGCATGGCCTGAACCCAACTAGGATGAGTAAGTGCTTCTTTGACACTTTTGGGTTCAATAGTGGAGATGAAATCCACAAATAGGCATTCATTGGCTGAGGCTGCGGATAATTTAGCAGCCATGCTTCTGGTGAGCATGCCTTCAGTAGGCACTCCAATAATATTGACTAGTTCTATATCCTGAGACCTAGTCCATCTGTCCTGAGGTCTTGGGTACTGATTAGAACTTGTGGAGGCCATTTTGGGTAGAGGTGAAGGGATTGGTTCAGACACATGAGGGCTTTCAGGGTGATGGGTGTCTGAATGATTGGTTTGATCACTGAGATTAATTGGTTCCTGAGCACCTTGAACAACCTGATTGTTAGAGTCAGTGTTTGTTTGTGCTTCAATAAACTCAGTGATGCTTGGGTGAGGAAGGTTATGAGGGAGGATGTGATAGGAGATATCAGCATCAGCTTGATACTGAGTGGAAGGATTGTTTTCAGGATCAAACTCATCAGGAGGGTATCTTGATGAGTCATCGATTCCTATCTCTTCCACTGAGGAATTTGAGAACCTGATGACTTCAGTGCTCTCATCGAAGGTAACATGAAATGTTTCCTCAGTTTGTTGTCTCCTTGTGTTGAACACCCTGAAGGCTTTTGAGACAAGAGAATATCCTAGGAAGTATCCATCATCAGCCTTAGCATCAAATTTCCCTAGGTGGTCTTTGTGATTATGAATAAACACAGGGCACCCAAAGACATGAAAGTAGCTGATGTCAGGGATTCTTCCCTTGAATAACTCATAAGGAGTCTTGCTATGTCTCTTGACAATGATGGATCTGTTTTGTGTGTAACAGGCAGTTTTGACTGCTTCAGTCCAGAAATTGTTTTGAAAGGACTGATCCATTTAGCATTATTCTAGCAGCTTCAATGAGTGTTATGTTTTTCCTTTCAGCCACACCATTTTGCTCAGGTGTGTAAGGTGAGGAAAAGTTTTGATGGATACCTTTCTCATCACAGAAACTTTCAAGTTCATGATTTTTGAACTCAGTCCCATTGTCAGTCCTAATCTGTTTGACATTGATGTCATTCTGATTTTCAATGTTCCTGACAAAGGACATGATGGTTCCTGCTGCCTGACTCTTTTTGGTCAGGAAGTAAACCCAAGTGTATCTTGAGTATTCATCCACTATGACCAGAGTATACTTCTCATGGTTAATAGATCTAGGACTGATGGGTCCAAAGAGATCCATATGAAGAAGGTATAGGCAGTTCCTGATGGAAAAGTTGGTTTTGGTTTTAAAGGATGCTCTCTTGTGTTTGCCTTTTTCACAAGCTGAGCAGGGTTTATCCTTTGAAAACACAAGAGATGGTAAGCCAAGGACCTTATTTTGTTTCACAAGATGATTTATGTTTTTGAAGTTCAGATGGGAGAGTCTTTTATGCCAAAGCCAATTGAGAGTCTCAGTGGCCTTAGCAAAGAGACAAGTACCATTCTGAGTCAGACTAGTCATGTCTAACACATAAACATCTTGTCTTCTAGGTGCAATAAGGACAACTTCCTTGTTTGCATTGAAGATGGTTCCTTGCTTATCATCAAATTGAACTATGTATTTTGCATCACATAGTTGACTAACACTGATCAAATTATACTTGAGGCCATTTACATAAGCTATCCTAGTGAAGACTATACCATTGCAGTTTACTGAACCATAACCTTCAGTGGGACATGATGAGTTATCAGCAAATACCACCTTGGGTCCTGATTCTTCCACATATTTGTGCAGATACTGCTTCATACCAGTCATGCTCCTTGAACATCCACTATCTAGATGCCAAATTGGCTCCCTGGCATGTCTCTGCACAAATAGTAAACTGGGTCAGTTCTTTCTAGGACCCCTCTTCATAGAGGGCTTGGCTTTAATAGCCTGCTTAAAAGTAGATAATGATTTGTGGTCAGTGGTTGAGTGGACTGAGCTCCCACAAATTTTGCATTTTATTGCAAGGGAAGACTCAGCAGACTGAGAGGATGATTTGTTCTTTCCTCTCCTTGCCTGAATGACCTCATCATGTCCTGAGGTGTCATGAGTGGGATCACCACATAGGTCACAGCATGTGTCCATTAAGCAATCCTCAGGGAGGTGGTCATTGAATCCACAATGAGGGCAAGAGGGAAAAGGCTTTGCCTTTTTCAATCTCTGCTTAGCATCAGATGGATACTTAAGAGCAACTGATTTAAAATTTGCCATCTTAGCTGAGGCTGTGTATGACTGATGATCAGAGGTTCTGTGATCTTCCTTTTTGCATACCATGCAGTAAAGGATTCTGTAGCAATCATCAGCAACATGATTATTAAAGCCACACAGCTCACAAATCACCCGAGGTTTGGTGGGCTTGGTTTTGGGTTTGGAGGTGGAGGAAGCTGGTTTTGTTTCCTTAATTTTAGATTTAGGATTCTTCTCAGAAGATTCAATCTTCTCACTCAGCTTCCTGACCATCTCAGTCAACTGATCAATTCTTGGATCAGGGCTTTGGGATTTTACCTCAGAATGAACTGAAGTAGATGAGCCGTCAGTGTTTACTGAGACCTTTGCTTCAGAAGGGACTGAAGTTGTTGAGTCATCAGTATTTACTGAGATTTCAGGGATTAGCTTTTTCAGGATTGTATTTCCCGATCCTGATTTCTCCTTTGGAGAATGTTCAGAGTAGACTAATGGAGTGAGATCTGAGCTTGGAGAAGCTCCCTGAAGGACTTTCAGTGGTGGGAGAGGTATAGCTGATTCTGATTCTGACTCAGTGATTAACTCAGTACTACTGGGTTCTTCAGTGAGTCCTAGCATGCTTTTCAATGCCTGACTTTCAGGGAGCAAGATTTTCCCAGTCTCAAAGTTGGGTAACTTACTGACTGGGTTGTCCCTGACAATCCAGTCATTTGACTTGGGTTCTTTTTCTTGCTCAAAAGCAATGCCAGCTGGAATAAAGACTCTTTCTTTGTCAGTCTCACTGAGGGTGTCAGTGAGTGGGTTAATTCCTATGATTTTAAAGTTCTCACTAGGATTCATACTGACAGATTCATAGACCCTTGGGTTCTTTTTAGTCCAGCTTTTTATGACAGCTCTTTCTTTGTCAAGTTCAGTTTGAAGGGCTTGGTTCTTTTTCAAAATCTCAGTGTTTTGAATTTGTAGTGTGACTACTTCTAACTTGGCTTGTTTCAGTACAAGCAATTCATCTCTACATTTGTTCAATTCTAACACAAGATTATTATATTTTGAAAGTAGGTTAAGCCTTTGTTCTTCTACAAACTTGAGATCAACAGAAATATAATTTAAATAAGACTGCCAATCAGAATCATCATCCATTGAAAGTAAAATGTTTACCTTCTTCATTGTGATGTTGACCCATTCTCCATCTCTAGCATGGCTCTTTCCAACAGCCAGCTGATCACCATCTGAAAGTGCCATCAGTGCACTCACATGAATTTCTTCATCATCGGAGACCTCTTCATCATCCCAGTCATAAGCTTCAGCCATAAGGACTTTGTTCTTGGACTGAACAGGTTTGGGAGCTGGAGCCTGAGAGACTGAGGGAGTGGCCTCAAGAAGAGCAAGCTTGGCTTTTGCCAACCTATACTTAGTTTCATAATCTTTTTGACTATTTTGAAAAGTTTGTGGAGACTGAAACATTTTAGGTTGAAATTTGCTAGCTCTTGAAGAAGAACTGTTTCCAGAAAATTTATAAGAGGGTTCTGAGGTTGTTTTTGAATAGCAGTCTTTTGCAAAATGACCCTTTTTACCACATTTAAAACATTCAGTGGTCTCATTTGCTTTAGCTTTTGAAAAGTTTGACTGATTTCTTTTGATAAAACGTTTTGAGTTTGCAAGAAGTGCTCTTTCTTGGAATTCCAAGTGTAAGTCACTTAAGTACTCCTCACTGGTTCTATCATCAACCTCATCATCAGAATCCTCTTGAAAATCCTGCACAATACCATTAGAATAAAAGGCAGTTGATATGGGTGAGGAAGTCAGGGCCTTTTTGGTCTCAAGAGCTTTCTTTGAGTCTGGGTATCTTCTTGATATTAGGTTGTCTTCATAGACAAACTTCCCATAGATCTCAGCAAGCTCAAGGGTCTGAATGTGGTTAGCATTCCTAAGGCCCTGAGAGAAGTTTAACCACTTCTCAGGGAGACAGTTGACAAAGCCAACATTGATCTCATGCTTAGACAAAACTACACCATCATTGGATAACTCATTTATCAGGGTCTTGTACCTAGTGTAGGTCTCAGAGAGACTTTCAGAGTCTTTGGCCCTGAAGGTATTATACTCAAGTTTAAGATCCATGATCCTATTTTCCTTGGTATCTGAGGGACCTTCGAAGCTATGAACCAAGTCAACCCATGTTTGTTTGGCTGATGTACAGTTAATGACTGATTCCATTATATCGTCAGGGAGACAAGATATAATTATGCTTCTCAGGCGCTGGTCTTGATTGACCACCCTTCTCTCATCTATAGTCCACTGAGCTTCAGGTTTGTCTAAACCTTCAGCAGTTTTAGGGACATAGGGACCATCATTGATACAAGTGATGTAGTATGGTTCCATACCAGTCAAGTAGCAAAGCATGCGCTTTTTCCACTTGCTAAATTTTCCAGCTTCTAGTCTGGGAGCAACAGCTGAATAGCTACCTCCCTTTTTGTCAACTAGCTGGGGCACATTTATATCAGCCATAGTAGGATCTTGGTTTTAAAAACCTTGAGCACTCTTAGTTTTGGAAAGATTTTATAAACCAGAGGCTCTGATACCACTTGTTGTTCCCGTTACACTAATAGAAATAACTAGAAAGTTATCCTAATTGTGTACTAAGACTGATACAATGTATGATTAATTTTACCAAATAAGTTAGAACGTAAATATAAAAACAACAAAGGTTTTTCAACGTTTAAATTCTTATTAGAAATTAATCAAAGAATCTATTACCCAAAGTGTTTTGCGGAATAAACACTTTGGGATTGAATAGACAAGGTATGGTGTTCTCCTCTTCTAAACTCAAGCTTTTCTTGAGTGACAACTAAAAGACCCTACTGAGCTATCTCAGTGAGTAGGTTGTTCTTTGGAGGAGAAAAGTGGGCTGTAAAAGTCTAAGCTTTTAGTGCACAGCCTTAATTTACTTTTCTCCTCATCTATCTATTTATACACAAGTATAAAAGAAAGACCTATAACTAAAGTACAAGTTGACCTACGAAGGTCTGACAAAAGTACAACAGTGTTTTGTCATTACCAATAATCTATATTGGGAATAGGCTAAAAGATCCTTTAGAGTGTCTGCCCAACCACTCTCTGACTTTAAGCCGTATTAAGGAAAGTTCTCTTTCGGCGTGATAAGACTTGTCCTTATCCTTTTCAAACTTTCCCACTCGATCCCGCCTTTACTTCAGGTCTTAGATTAATTCTAAGTCTTCAGTCTTTAGTCTTCAGTCTTTAAGTTGTTCAGGAGACTGAGGGGTTCAGTGAGCTCTTGTCAGTACTCACTGAACCCATCATCTTCTTCTTCGGCTTAAGTCTCACTCAGGAAGTACCGCCTTCCTGAGGAGTGAATCCTTCGCCTTGAATTCGCCTTAAGCATCCTGAAGATGACTCACTGAGTTACTGTTAACTCAGTGACTTGAATTGTTCTTTGTTGGTAAACACTTGGCTTAATTTGTGTTCAAATCCTGTTTTTAGATAATTGGGTATTTATGGACCCAACAAATGGAATACATCATCTACTAAAGCTACTCTAGGCTCGGTCACGATCAAGGCGTAACTGCTCGAATGTTGCAGTCATCCCTCCAATAGCAGTCTCTAACTGATCTACACGGTGTCTCAACTCCTAGTTCTCTCTCATCACAGCACCAATCGTGTACTCTGTAGTCATGATCCTCTGCCACTGAGCACGATCAGTACCTCTAGCTCTCCTCAACATCCCCTGAATCCTGGTCTGGCCTCTGCCTAAACCAATAGCCCTAAAGTCCAAATCCCTGAGCTCACTACCATGTAACCTCTCCAATGCATCCAATCTGGCTCTCATGCCAATCATCACACGTCTGTCAGAATATATCTCCTCAAACAACACATAGACAGCCCTGTCAATTGTCCCAATCCTCCTCTTAACACTCTGAATGCGGTCAGACTGCTCTAACCTCTCGATCTGATCTGAGTGTACATCAAATAAACTGGCCTGGTTCGCCAGCTGAATCTAAACCTGCTCCATGACAGTGGGTTCCTCGAGCTCTGCTGGTGAGGCTGGTAGAAGCAGAGAAACCACCGGTGATGGAAGCGGAGAAGGTATCGGAGATGGAGGTGGCACAAACGAAGGAGATGATAGAGTGTACTCCGGACTAACTGCACGCACACCCGTGCTAGTATCAAAAGTAATATCAATCCACTGGGTATCACTCAAATCCTGAATCTGGGCAGCCCTAGAACTCTGCCCTACCTCGAATACCCCCTGTACATCCTCCATGATGCCCTTGCCATCCCGTGACATCATCACCTGATCTAGATCCATCGGTGCCTCCCTGTCCCTGTCATCACCCGTACAAACAGAAGCATGCTCAATGGTTGCTGTCACTGCTGGTGTAGGCTCTACCTGAACCTGCTCTGGATCCTCCACTGGATCCTCATCCTCATCTGAGTAAGACTCAATAGACCTCCGTAATCTCTAACGGGGAGGGGAATGATCTGGAGATGACATGGGTGACTGAGATGGTGATGAAGTAGAGGTACCCTCATAATCTTATCGGGTCCTCCTCCGAGGTGATGGATCTGGCAAATCTGAGAATCGTAGATGGTATCCAGAATATACCGACATACGAGCAGTGTGCCGGCTGGTGGATGGGGTAGTCTGAGTACGCTGGGTGAGAGTGTAAAGCTGAGTTGGAGATGAACGGTGAGCTGTGGTGTAGCGGGGTAGGTATGGTGAGGTAGATACTAGAGTGGTGTGTGTATGCTGAGCAAGAATGTGTGGCTGAGCAGCGGCTCTGACAACCTCCATCAACGGGTCATCCGGAAATGGAACTGGTCGTCGCAATGGGGAAGTGTGTCTAGCAGTAAGTACCTCATCATGTGCATCAGAAGGGAGACACATAGTCTGTGACAAATACGGTGTGGCATGTGTAAGTATATAGAAAATACTTATATCATATATGTTAAGTAAAATACTCAAATAGCATAGCATAACACTTAATCATATAAGGCAAATAGCGATCAAATCATAGCAAGCTAGGCAGACAGGCATCTGGCGGTCATAAGGAAAAGTATTTCATAAACTGGATATAGTTTAGGGTTTTTATAAACCTAGTTCTCTATAACCTGGCTTTGATACCAATCTGTAACACCCCCAAAATCACGATTTGCGGAAGCATACACATTTGGGTACTACTAAATCGATAATCACAACACAAAGATATAGAGAACGGATTAAAAATCCGTTTTAAAATAGTTTACATTTCCAAAGTTATATTGTCATACATCACGTTCAATTCAAATAAAATGAAGCCCATTTAACAAAGCGGTCCCAAATTCAGAGTTTAACGCATAAGCAAAAACATTTCCAACAAATTTATGACCATTGCCATGCCCTGCCTTCGTTAAACACATTCTCAAATACCTAAGAAAAACATGCTAAAAGTTAGCTAACGCTGGTGAGTTCATAGGTTTGAAGTAAATAAGCACATATGGACCATAGCAAATAATTCAGCAAAACAATTCAGTAAACACACTATCCCGTTATGCAAACACTAAGCTCATCCAACCGAAACTAGGCAAACAATATGCCAAGCTGGCATAACAAATAAAGGGTGCCCGCGAGTGTTAATCCCCAAACACTTCGCAAATTCCGATATGGTATACGTTCGCATTGACTATGCCGAGCCAACCGAACGGGGGAGTCACCCCCAATAGATCTATTTATACCACACGCGTTTCCCAGCAGGAATTGACGGTTGATGATGGTGGGCGCAATGGGATTCAGCTAACTTAGGTTTCCGCATACAAGTGTGTATAAAAACAAATTTCATTTTGGTCCATGAAAACAGTTTTTGAATGTTTCTCACCCCAAGGTTTATAAAAGCAATACGTATAAAAATGGGGCTACAAACTCAACTTAAAAACAATAGCAATCTGCTAATCAACAACAACTCAGTGCAACCGCTCCAACACGCGACCTAGATCAGTATGGTAAGTCTTAGCGAAATATTCGTATTTTAAATGTTTTAACTCAATTGAAAAGTTTACGTGTGACTAGTGCTCGTGTATTTCTTGCTTGCTGTGTGGTAAGGTACATTTTAAAATAGTGTATCGTATAAGACTCTTTGGTGATGGCTTATGGTGAAAGTATACGGTGAATATTCGTGCGACGGAACTTCCGTGCTTAGTGCTTATCGTCGCAAACTGCGTAAATAATAATATATAATATATATATATATATATATATATATATATATATATATATATATATATATATATATATATATATATATATATAATAATTAAGTATTTAATTAATTAAGACTTATAATTAATTAAATAAGTATTGAATAATTAATTTGATTGTGGTGTTAGTGGGGTATTATTATATTATAAATATTAAAATTATTTATAATACAATAACAATTATAAAGAATTTATAAGTATTTAATTTTGAGAAATGAAATAAGTGCAAGTGTATAAATGTCAAAAATATATTCATAAGCCTTATAAGATCTAAAAATATTAATTTAAAAGAATTAATATTTTTAATAATAAAAATAATCCGTTTCATCTTTTAGTCGGTTTTCATCCGAAAATATTCTAAGTGTCAAAATTTTAGAAAAATCGGGCATGACCCATTCGTTTATTCAAGCTTTTCCATTTTTTTTCAAGTGTTGCAATTTCCTCAAATAATCCATTTCGTTAGCTATATTTGCAAAACTAGTCCAAAATGTATATTTATTGTTATAACTATACTTATCGTTACGATTACTTCATAATTATAGTTTTCGATACAAAGGTCAACGTTTAGTCAATATACTTTCAGAAGTCAACACAAAGTCAACATTCATAAAATTTGGGCTGAAAATCCTTTTATTGCCTTATTGGGCTTAAAGTGTTAAAACGAGCCCAAAATGATTTTAATCGATATATAGCGTTCTATTTCACAAAAATAGTTATAGTGAGTCGAAAATGTTCCAAAACTCATTTTTGTCTCCCAAAATGTTTATTGGGCCGAATTGGCCATATTGGGTCCATTAGTTCATTTTCAGCCGAAAACTAATTAACACTTTTTATTTACGTTATATTTTACGTTAAATGTCAAATAAGCTAATAAGCACTTTAAATAAGCAATTTGGTCCAAAAATCCCAAGTAGGCCGAGAGTTTGATGGGCTCGGCCCATTTATGCCGAGATCAATTTTAGATCAAAACAAACAAGTTAAAACCAATAAGCTAGTGCTTATTTCAATAAGCTAACTAAAATAAGCTAATAATCATAAATTTCACCATTTCACCACTAGAGCCAAAAATTTATGTTTTTCAAAATCCCAGTAATTATTTCTTTTAAAACTAGCCGATTCATATATATATATATATATATATATATATATATATATATATATATATATATATATATATATTATATATAACAGGAGGCGTTACACGTAGATTAATCAAGATATGGCCACCTCATTGCCATGTAATCATGATTTAGAGCCATGTCATCAGTAGTGTCCACCTAAGCAAATCTTGAATGGATTAAAATTCGGTTTTTATTAGTGTAAAAATATATTGTGCAGGAATCGAACCTTGGATCTTATGATACATTCGTAACTATTTTTACCACTGGAGTAACTTAATTTTTGAGTTATATGTTGCAAAGCCAAAACTATCATGTTTACCAAAAACTTTAAAACTAGAACTTATCATAACATAAGAAACCCTAATATCACGTAAAAAAAACCCACTCCATTCATAATTCATAGCATACTTTTTCTCTAAACCCTAATATCATCTTTTCGTAAGCCATCTCCATCTCCTCTAATGATCGCGACTTTTTATTGTGTAGACGATTTGGAATTTGTTTCAGCTATTCATAACTCGATCATTATTGATCTTCATGATACTTTTTTTATATGTTTACAAGTATGTTTTAAGTTTTGATCATTAACTTTAATTCAATTGCATGTTGTGTTTTTATTTTACAGCACCAATCCAATTGGTAATATCGTTTCCAGGTATGCTTAATTACCATATACAATAAACATAACAAGACGTAGTATTTATTTTTCAGTTGTAATAGACGCGTGAGATATTAGATGCGTTTGAGTGGATTCCAATGTGGTAATGGCATACCGTCATGGGAAGTAAGTTGTTATGTGAGTGATAATTAATGATTTATGTTGTGTATCAAAGGGCTTATATTTCAGAAATCAGGCAAACCACAAAATATATCAATTCTTTTTGTTTCACGATTTTGTATGTTGTTGCTTCAGCAGGTATTGTCAGAACCATAAAGACGCAAATAAGTTTACTGATTCACTTTTTGTTTAGAAGTTTTATTTTTTAACAAAACCCTTTTTATGATTTTAGTTTGAATGATAAATTGTAGTTAATGTTTAACAAAAGAAAGTTCTTCAATGGCAGAAACCAGTTATGTAAATCAAGAGGGTATTGCTATTAGTATTGTCTCTACATTAGAGCCCACAGAAGTAAAACCAGAAGAGCCAGTTGTTGTACGGTTTTGACGACCATTAAATTCAATGAAAGAGCTAAGCTAAGGTCTCGGCAAAGATTGGCCGGGAATCAACCATCACCCCCTGTAGCTAGGGGCCAGGGAAGGATTCCACGGGGTCGAACTCTAGGTGGAAGCCAGGCCGTGGTGGTCTAACATTTGGCTCTTAGGGTATGTAATTTTAATTCTTTCATGCTTCTTTATCTATCTGAATCTAATAGATCATCGTTGGATCTTTGTATTAACTGTTTATGGAACTTATAAGAATGTGATAAAAAATGGTGGCTCCACCTGATGTTGACATGCTTGATCTCTCAATATCATATACTTCTGAAATGTTTAACAAGTAGCCCTTCAAACCACTGTGGTCATTGGCAATAAACAAGTAGTCGGGATGCATATTGGGGTTGGATTTTAAAGTGCCACCAGTCATGTGCTTACAGTTAGGAATAGTAGATAAGATCGTCTAATACGATCTAAAAATTAATTGCAGGCCCAAAAGATGTTTGGAAACAGATTGACAGAGATAGAAAAAGTGGTTACAGGCATCTGACCATATTATAAGGCGGAATAGGATCCTCCTCACCAGGTCTCTTTAGATGATCTGAAAATCAGGATACAATTTTAGTTTACAAAATATATACTACATTATGTGTTTAAGCATTATTACGCTATAGTAAAAACTACCGGTCGTTGCATTCCTTCTCTTTAATATCCCATGTTTCTCTTATGATCAGTATCAGGAACAAGACATAGAAGTGAGTTGCTGCTCTCAGCAGAGATCTTCCTCCCCGCAACGAACACTTTCTTGTGGATTTTAAGCAGCTTCAGAATCAGTTTCCTGTAAGTTTACTTTGAACCACAGCTAGACAAGCCAAGAGCCTTAACAGGTATGAGTTGGGCTTTTTGATGAGAATATATAATGCCTAAAATATCCTTATTTAAGAGGGGGCTATGACGCACGACCTATTTTAAGAACTTACATCAATGCCAACTTGGATACGTTTCATACCCAAAAATTATTGAGATTTTCATTCATGAATAATTAATATCGTAAGTGCTACCTACAAAATAGTCTGAGTGCAGGTTTTGTGCTGGTGTATTTGCTCCTAACATTATCTTACTGTCAATGCAAATCGGAAATTGATTATTTTGATAAATTTTCTTTGCAGGCATGTTAGCTGTAACACTTGGACGACATCAGTCAAAACCAAGGGTTAATACAAGATGTATGAAATCTGGTCCTGTTCTTGCCCAGAAGTAAATTCCACTGATGCATCTTATGTTTCATCTTTATGTCATTCTTTTTGTCCAATGAGGTTAGCGATAATATTAAACTCTTTATTGCGTAGGAATGTGAAATACTATGAACCTGAATACTGGAAGTTTGGAGAGTTCAAACAAACTTTTTATTATAACTTTGATATGGATTCTATTTAAAATGTTAAGAACGGTAATGTTATGTTTCCGTTTATTTGATAAGAGTCCTATTTAGCCATCACTATTTTCTCTCATATTTTGAGAAATATCTAAATAGTAAACTCATAAAACAATATGTATGATAAAAAGTCAGACTGCAACTCTTTTTGACTTCTGAATTCACGCCTGTTACTCTGTTACCTGTACAATCCAGAGTTTTATCTGTTTGTCGGAGTAGCATTTTAAGTAGCCATCACATTTTGGCCAAACTTGCATAAAGTTTCAAAATTGAAACCAAAAAACAGGTCCTTTCGACCATATAAGTCAAACCACAACTCTTCTTTCACTCCAATTACGATACACGTTTTTAAGCTCTAAAATGGTCAACTTTATTGCAGCTGGTATGAAATGATAATAACAGATCATCGCAACTTGAATTCATATTAATTAAGTGATCGGGTCCAAAGCTCATTTTAGAAGTGTGAATAAAGGCATGTAGCCAGTTGGTTGCATGTGACATATTGGGTTTATAATGCTCTAACTTAGGGGCTTCTATACACGAGGAAAACAGAATATTAGATAGAATGAACCGACAGAAAGTTTCAGAAGTAGAAAAGGTAGCTCAAACTGTACGTGAGCTTGAGGAAGCTGTTTTGGCTGGTGGAGCTGCTGCAAATGATGTGCGTGATTACGAGCACAGACTGCAAGAGATGAATATAAGCATTTCTTTCTTAAGTTGGTGCTAATCATTTTTTACGTTGGTGCTAATTTGCAAAACCTTGTGTAGGAGACCAGGGAAATGACCCTAAAAATAATCCCGTGTCGTATCATATAACCTATCAAGTGCCGCCGACCAAGGTAATAATTGGATACCTTCCGTCTTTCTTTTTTTTCATGTTATATTACTGTAAATTACAGTTAATTTTATCTGCTTGACAGGTTGATGAGGAATAGGGAAAGAGTTCTACTTCTAAGACATCCAAGAAAAGTGTCTTGGAACGTTTAGAGGAAGAGGTAACAAGAAATTTTTAAGTTTATTATTCTAATCCTTGTGTAATATCTGTATCTATTTCATAATAAAACTTTTGTGTTTGTGGTTGATCAGGTCTGTGACACTAAGATAAAGGTTCTTGCAAACCTCAAACAAGGTACAGATGAAGAACGAGCAGAATGGAACAAATTATCCACCGCGCTTAAGGTACACATATTGTGTTCAATCTTATAATGTTCTGTATCTGTTTTCATTTGCTCCAGTGATATAATGTCTTTCATCTTTGAGTGAGTTGAAAAGGAAAGGAGAATACGGGAGTTGAGTTAGTAGAACATCATCTGCATCTGAACATTTTTTGTTATATCAGTAGTTACTATTTACCTAAAAGCAATTAATCATCCGTGTCTATTTTAATTTTGAATGGCAACAATAGCAGCTAAAAGATTCTCAGTCAAGACAGATGGGTCCGTTTTCAAGAGACTCGGATGTGGAAGTCATAACAGCATTGCAAGAAATCAAGTTAAAGAGGTTTTTAATCGGGTTCGTTTTAAAAATCAACAAAGTATTGCAACAAGTTATCCAATGAAACCTGTCGTGTGCAAGTATTGGCTAGATGGAAGATGCGTTAGAAATCCCTGCAGATTTTTGCACCCATACCTGCCAAAACCGGATACAATTAAGTCAAAGCACTCTTGGAAGAATCCCAACACTTTTAAGTCGAGGAATTCACCTCCTGTTTAGAAGCTGCAACAAAAAGTTATGAAGAACAATGAAAACCGTGAACATTATCAGATTGCCTCAAAGACACTAAAAAAGGTGTTGACCAGTAATACAAATGTCAATGTCAGTCAGAGTAAAAGTACTGACAAGACTAAGGATTGCACAAAAGTTGAAAAAGGTACAAATGGCGAGAATTTGCAATCTTGGTTCTATGGTAGTCGGCTCTCAATGTTAGCACAGTTGGAAGGACAAACAAAGGTAGCGAAGTACTATTGGAATTATTGCTCTACTTGATGAAGCCTGATACGTTGTGTTTTACTGTCCAAACACACATATGCTTTGTCTATTTTAAAGGTACGTTGTGTTTGGAATTCTCAATCTTATATTTGAGTGTTTTTTTTTTTTTTTTTTTTTTTTATTTTATTTTATGAACAAAGAATACTTGCTAAATTGTAGTCTATGCAGAGTCTTAATGGTTTAGAAGGGCTTATATATATACAACCGTTGAGTTAAAAAAAATGGGTGTTAAAACTCATAGAATTTGCTTTGGTTGAAGCGAAAGAGGAAAATTTCATTGGAACATAATTGACTTACAAAAAGGGTCCAATCTGTGATTATTTATTCAGTAGCTTTCAGTTTGTGAAAGATGCAAGTCATAAGTTTTTTGCATTGACACACACGAAAATCAGAAATACTCAAAGCGCAAGCGGTTACAAGTAATGTTTGGTTTGGTTCAAGCTTAACTCCACTGTTAATCAACCAATGAATTCAACAACCGTAACCAATTCACTGTAACCAATTGACTGTTGCAGTGTGTCTTTATGTAGGTGTCTCAAAAGTGGGAAACAAAAAACATTAGACAACTGGTTTGGCATATGGACGCTTATTCATCAAAAACAATAACTAACGCTTCCTATAAACAACTATTATAAAATTTGTACATTTATATCTTATTATTAGTTAACTAATGCCTTCAAGCAATATTTATAACTAATTCCGGCACATCGGTCGGGCTTCCCAAACAATATACAATTGCTTGATGCGGCATGCTCAACATCACTATTAATAAAAGTAAACACAAAAATTTTCCACAAGTATGTGTGTCTCTTTAGTGGTGAGTTTTCTTCCCTGACAAACAATATGCAACTGTCTCAAAAGTGAATAAAATAAACACATTGAAAATTGTTTTTTTATCAAATTGTTTAATGATTAATAACGGTCAACTAATTTTCATGTTTAACCCATTAACAAACAATCCATACTTAACACAAGGAACTTTATAAGTCATGCCCACCCATCGTTTACAAAAACGGAAATACCAGATGTAACAATCACTTACAAACCATAAACACCCGATGTAACAATCACTTACAAAAATTGAAACATAACCAATCCATAATGACAAATTTTAAAAAATATATATATAAATATATATATTTAAAAAACAAATAGGCCAAAACAATTACAATGTATGTCAATCTTACCTTCAGATTTTTTTATTTATTATTTAAAAAAAAGAAGAAAAAAAAGCCTAAACTAATACAAAGAAAAACACCCTGTCTTTACGAACAAAAATTCCGTTAAGTAACACCATCAAAACAAAATTATAACTCATTACATCAATCTTACCTTTAAATAAAAAATATTCAACGTAAACTAATACATTTTTAACAATAACTAAAAAAACACCGTACTTAAAAAACAAATTTCCGTTAGGTAAATCCATCAAAAGTAAAATTATAAAACGTGCCCGCCCATCGGGCGGGCTTTGACAACTAGTATATATATATATATATATATATACTAATAAGTGTATATTTTGTCTTAAACTCGCGTAATTAGTATTAATCACTTTTGTATCATCAAACTAGTACCACAAGCAAAAAGATTCACCACACAAGCAAGAAATATCATAATTTATATGAAAAATTAATAAAAGTCGAGCACGTATAATCCATACATCAAACCCTAAATTTTTCATTTTAGAAAAACATAAACATTTAGCACTTGGTAGCACTTTTAAACAACAAGATAACATGATATGAACAAGATTTAAACAAGTTTTGAAAATCCTTACAATGCTTGAAAGAAAGTCGAGGGGTAGAAGGGCTCAAGAACACACCAAATTGCACTAAATTTACCCAAGACACGTTCCGATTAACCCAAAACACTTGAAAGTACACCCCGATTAGTTCAAACTTCAACAAATTTTTGTAGATCTTGAATTCTTATGTTTGGCCGTGTGTTTTGAGGGTTAGAGAGGAAAGTATTGATCTTGGTAAGGTGATGAGGTAAAAATGAGTTGTAATTGATATAAACACACTTAGGGTGATAAGGACAAAGTTTTGCATGGTCATCATCCATTAACCCATCAATTAGTATAATAATATGTTTTGTCTTGGTGTGTTATAGGCAGAAAATGAGCAAAGTGGGAGGGGGGAAATATTTGTGGTTCCTCGTTGGTGTATCGTGTGTCGGTTTAAGCTTACATGTTACCGTAAAGTTCCAGTTTGACCTTTTTGGACACGTATACGCAAAATAAAGTTTTTATTGACATTTCCGTCAAAATAATAATAAAATATTATCATTTGCTCAAAAATGCATTTATTTGACTGCTACCATATATAATGTGTTGTCGGCTCGCGTGTGGGGTTGCTTTTCAGTGAATACGAGAAAGCTCTCAGTTAATTACGAAACTTGTCAGTAACTTTCAGAAATAGAATAATTTACGCTTACTTACAAAAATAAACTTTTTCAGCAGTGAATGTAAGCTACAGTATGCGGGACAGCTCCCAAAAATGCTCAGAAATGCTCAGAAACATGCAATTGCGCAAAGAAATGCTCGGCTTAAAAATAATAAATAAACATTTATTATTAACTTAAAATGTGAAAATTACCATTTGTCACATTACGAAGGTGTGTTCCTTGGATATTCTCAAAATAGCAAAGCCTATATTGTTTTGAACAAAGAAACATTAAGAGTCGAGGAATCGTTAAACGTAACATTTGACGAAAGTCCACCTCCCTCTAAGACATCACCTTTGGTAGATGATGACTTAGTTGAAAGTCAAATGGTTGAAAACCAAGAGAATCTAGATAATGACAAGGAAGATGAACCATTAAATAGAGAAATAGTAAATGTCAAAGAATCTAAAAGTCTTCCATTAGATAATGTCATAGGAGAAATTAATGAAAGAACCTTAAGATCAAAAGTCCAAAATCAAAGTAACTTCTTTTGTTTCATATCAACCATTGAACCCAAAAATATAAATGAGGTTATAAAAGATGAATCTTGGGTCATAGCGTTGCAAGAAGAATTAAACCAATTTGTTAGAAATGATGTTTGGACATTAGTTCCTCAACCAAAATGTCAAACCATAATTGGAACAAAATGGGTCTTTAGAAATAAAATGGATGAAAATGGTGTTGTGTCTAGAAACAAAGCTAGGCTAGTAGCTCAAGGCTATAATCAACAAGAAGGCATTGACTACGATGAAACTTTTGCTCCGGTTGCTAGGCTCGAGTCAATTAGAATATTACTTGCATATGCATGTGCACATGACTTTAAACTTTTTCAAATGGATGTCAAAAGTGCACTTATTAATGGTTTCATAAATGAGGAAGTGTATGTCGCACAACCTCCTGGCTTTGCCGATTTTGAAAAACCAAATCATGTCTACAAACTTAAAAATGCTTTATACGGACTTAAGCAAGCTCCAAAAGCATAGTATGATCGAATTAAAACATTCTTAGTTGAACATAAGTATACCATGGGACTAGTAGACAACACTCTCTTCACTAAGAAAAAGGGATCACATATTATCATTGTTCAAATATATGTGGATGACATCATATTCAGATCAACTTGTCAAGAGTTATGCGACGATTTCTCAAAAATCATGAATGACGAGTTTGAAATGAGTATGATGGGAGAACTAAACTTTTTCTTAGGCCTTCAAATAAAACAATTAGAAGATGAGATATTCTTTAACCAATCTAAATATATAAAAGATATGCTCAAGAAATTTGGTCTTGAAGACTCTAAACCTATGAAAACACCTATGTCCTCGGAAACTAAACTCACCAAGGATGAAGAAGGTGAATTAGTAGATAACACTAAATATAGAGGAATGATTGGAAGTCTAATCTATCTCACGGCTAGTAGACCCGACATTATGTTTAGTGTTTGTCTATGTGCTTGCTTTCAAGAAGATCCTAAAACATCCCATCTTGAAGCCGTAAAACGAATATTTAGATACATTAAAGGTACTACACACTTAGGATTATGGTATCCCAAAGGAACGGGTATTGAAACCATAGTGTATGCCGACTCGAACCATGCCGGTGACTATGTTGATAGAAAAAGTACAAGTGGTATTTGTACTTTTGTTGGACATTGTCTTACCTCAAGGTTTTCAAAGAAACAAACGGCTCTAGCAATCTCAACAAACCGAAGCCGAGTACGTGTCAGCAGGAAAAGCATGTCAACAAGCTCTTTGGATGAAACAAGCTCTCGTCGACTACGGAATTCAACTCAACGACGTTCCTATTCTTTGCGACAACAAAGGAGCTATTGATCTTAGTAAAAATCCAGTTCAACATGCTCGAACCAAACACATTGAAATCCGTCATCACTTTCTTCGCGACAATGTTCAAAAAGGAAACATCTGAATCAAGAAAGTATCCTCAGAAGACAACATTGCCGATATCCTGACAAAACCTCTTAAGCGAGAACCATTTAATATTCTTAGACTTGGTTTAGGACTAATGGAACCAAATTTGTAGTTAAAACCTTAGCTTAACCAAACACGACAAAAATGACCAAAACCCAAAACTGTCCCAAGGAACCCTTCGACAATAAGGGCGGAACCAAATATTTGGTTCCGCCCCATCCGTGGGTTCCTAGGTTGATTTTTGAATATATTAAACAAACACTCCTTTTCTCATACCCATAACATACAAATAACTTAAACTCGTCCCATAGCACATCATTCTCAGAATTTAGGCATCTCCTTCAACCAATTTGTGCTTTAATCCACACTGTATGTTTCCCAACTACATTTACACTCCTGATCTGAGTCTAGGGTTTCTATTTCTTGCACAAAACCTAAAATTAGGGATTATGCATCTTTTTGATAAATCATGAAGTACATTTGCTAAATTACATAACTAATCATGTTTCCCTTAGTTAGGAATTGCATATTGTAAGACATTATCATAATTTACTAAAAACCCCATGTCAAAATTTTTGTAAAAAGCTTCTCACAATTAGGAAAAATAATTTTTCATTGTTCATACAAATAAAAATGTTATGTTTAAAACATCATTTGCTTAATGTCTCTTAAATGCTAAAGGAAATACATAACTAATATGTATTTTCGGGTACATTCAATCGAAGCTACATTGAATTAGGAGCGTTTGGGTTATCTCTCATTTTGTTACAAAATTTGCTAAATGAAATTATTTTTATGCATTAAAAGGAGTCGAGATAACCGCACCTCCACATTGTCCTCATATAGGCACATACTAGAACTTTATATCTTAATTCTGGTTAGTTTCAACTAAAGTATGTAATTTTTGTATCTAGGATCAATCATGCCTCCTGCAACCTTCTATGACCACAAAGACACCCTAAACTACCTTCCAAAACACCACAAAACTAAGAGACTTACACCGGCTCAAGTGAAAATCTTTAAGGCACTAGAGAAACGTTATGTTCACGAGGGTAGAACCATTGACCCATCCTTTCTAGAAGGAACCAATATTCGTCAAGAACTTGCAACCATTCACTTTGATGGTCTCTTGGACATCAATGAACAAATTTGTCCAAGATTTGTCTTAGAGTTTTATGCTAGTGTTGTCCTCACCACCGATGATTATGGTCTCATATCCATCCAATTCAAAGTCAATCAAAATGACTTCAACATACATCTAAATTAATTTGCGGAGGTCCTTGGAATTCCATGTGAAGGTACATGCCTTTACTCGGATAAATGGTCTTTATCAACCCTTGATTCTATTGTTGATCGTATGCCTCCATATGACACTCCTTTAGTTCCAAAAGAAATAATCCGAGACCATCTTTTCCTCCCTAGAACTTCAAACACAAGAACAACCCGCCAAGGTAATGAAGTCAACCGAGACCCTTTTGGCATGGAGCTAAATGAACTTAGGCCACAATTCAAAAAGTGGGAAGAAATTCTTAGAGCCAATGTCTTGTGTACCATAGGCAATCGTGATCACATCAATGCTTGCCTTTGTTACATGCTTTATAGCTTGTCAACTCATCAACCTTTCAACCTAGCCTACTATGTTGCCAAAAGGATGGCGGACATACCAATGTTAGGAACCACCGCTCTTCCATACGGGATGCTTCTCACCCGTCTCTTTAGAGCCTTTGCACCCATTCCACCAAATGCTAGAAGTTTTTGTCCCGACTACTCCCTTGTTAATCACATATTTGTGCCTTTGAGTGATAAGAGAGTGGCAAAAACACAAGGAAAACGTCCCTATCCACCTACTTCCTCATCGTCATCATCAATGAGCGAGGATGATGGACTTCCAAATTCTAGGCTTCCACCTCTCTAATACATGCAACAACTCCTGACCATTGAAAATCAATCGAAAGAATTCAAGCAAACAAGGGGGATGTTCAAATGCATTGGAAGATTCCTAACAAAGATCAACAAGAAATTGGATAGGCAATGAGAGGTTTCATGAGCGTTTGGTACATTTGATCCTAAACAATGATGTTTGATGTATTTTTATAGTCGTAGGATAATAACTTATCGTTGAACAATTATGTGAACTAACATTGTCATGCATGGAGATAACATTCTGATGTTATCATTTTTCTAACCTTAAGCCCCTGTTTGGTACATCTTACATTGTTAGTGAAATCACTATCCCCTCTTTGATCTATATCCTTACATGTGTTAATACCTGTTTTATTATTATTTTCCAATCACAACTAATTAATTACACATGTTTTAGGAAAATTTACGGGATTTGAACGGGGTTCGGGGGTTCAAAAAATGCCTCTGTTTACTTTTTTTGATTGGCGGATTGGACGGAACCAAAAATTTGGTTCCGTCCGTCCAAATTTTTGGGGCCGCCAAAAATAGCCTGACGAATCAGGCAGAACCAAATTCTTGGTTCCGCCTGTGTTGTTGATTGGTTCTGCCATTTAACAACTATATTTTTTAAATTTTCGTTCAATCCCGCACTCTAGATCATTCATTCTTATTATTAGGATACTTTAACTATTATTCCTTCATATTAAGATCATCTTAGCTTACTTAGACCAATAGAAAAACTATTTCCCACCAAAACTTGAAATTTCAAAATTCCACTCAAGTTACCTTTCTCCACAAAGCAAGGATCCCTCAAAATGGTTCCTTTTCATCCGTGGATCACTGACATCAAAAGATTTTTGACTCACCACCATGCATTAACTGCATATCTTTCCCATTTCACTCAACTCAATCCCATTGGATTGACTTTGATGATTTGACAACCTTCCCTTCCACTTCCAAATCATTAGAAACCACCATTTTTGTATGGTTTAACATCAAATCCAAACACACACTTCCATAAATCTTGGATTCAATAAATTAGAACCTTTAGGATGATCATTTCTCACACCTTCACCACCATTTCTAAAATAATTTCTGCATATCTCAACCATTTTCTTCACAATGACAAAGCCAAACAACTCTTCATCCCCATCAAGACCACCTAGAAGAACTGCTAGGATGAGTGTAAGACCATGTTTCTTTGTCAACCTCAACTCATCATCATCAGACTCATCACCACTCAACATCTCATCTCCAATCAATGATGAAAATTTTCTCACCTTTTCCACTCCAACACCTTCACCTATCATCATAACAACTCCTGTTAGGAATATAAATATTCATGTGAAAGACTCGGTCACCCCGAGTATCTATTAGCATTAAGTAGCTCGTAGGATTATTAGTATTAGTTTAGTTACCGTAGTATTCGTGGAGTTGGGTCGGGTCTTTACCCACTGTCAGCTCACTCCACAGCCCACATGGGGCGTTTATGTTTGTTGTATAAATACCCTCTCCCACCAAAGGAGAGGGTTGGACCTTCACATAATATTACTTTCACTTCTCTCTCTAAAGGCTCCCAACTATTTCTTTCTCTCTCTAAACACTCTCACATACTTGACCTAAGCTCAATTTCTCTTGTGTGTTATGATTGTTAGTTTGTTACAATTGGTATCAAGAGCCATGGTTGGTTAGTGTGTTTGTATGTGTCTCGGATTTGTGGTTCACGCTTTGGTGCTTCTCTTGTTTTTTTTGTTTGTTCGACTTGAATTGAAAGAAAACACCACGGCTTGATCTTTGTTTCTGTTTAGATTGGTCAATACTTTGTACTCTTATGTTTTCTACAATCTCTAGCAGTGTTCAATGGTGATATACGACTTATTTTGTAGTCTTGTTGGAAGGTTAAAGTGAATTTCTTACTTGCGTTTTGACTCACGTATGAGCATTCTTCACTGCGGTTTGGACTAAACTTGGTAGTATTTAGTTGCGGTTTGGACTAAACTTGGTAGTATTTAGTTGCGGTTTGGCGTGTCTTGGTACTGCAGTTTAGTTTGTAGCTAAAACGGGAAAAAGACAAAACGTAGTTGAAAGTGACACTTTGTCTAGTTGTGACTGCGGTTTGATACTCTTCGTTTTGTGGTGTTGCGATTTGACTAGTACTGAGTTTTGGCTATTGCGTTTTGCTCCTAGCTGCGATTTGGTAATCTACGTTTTGTATATTTCTGCGGTTTGACTTCACTGCGGTTTGCTTCCAAGAAAATTGCGGCTTGACATATTAAGGCACTGCGTTTTGATGTTGAGGTTTGGTATTGCGTTTTGAACAAGATTGTTGTGGTTTGACCTTGTGTTTTGGATATTGCGTTTTGCCCTATTTCTCAGGCTGCGGTTTGAGCTGCTGTCTGCGGTTTACCACTTGCTTAATTCATAAACGTAAAATCAATTCAACCAAACCAAATCACAGTTTAACTACATATCATCTAACCCAAATAACAAACAATCATCAATATTAACATACAATCACTAATCTCATTATCGATCCAACTTTTAATCATAACACTCAAGTAATCATTATCATTTCATGGTTTATTCTAGATTTTTGTAAAATCCCGCGAAAGAATCTATTTCTCGGTTTAAATCATAGAATTGTAAAATCCCGTGCACGTTTACATCATGTCTACTACTTCAGATTCTGCTATATCTGAGGTACTCAGATTGTACAATATGATTGACAAACAAAAGATTCCCAAAGATGTACAACAGATAAACGTGTTTGAGTATGTTAGTGCCAATAGGGACTTTGTGTGCTCGAATTCTCAAGAGAAAGAGCTTCATCAGCCACAGACAAATGTTGTTGAGTCAGATACTACTATGAACAACGTGCAACACGTGAAACACAACGAAGCGTCTGTTGAACCTAGTGGGGTATCTTCTGTTATTAATGATGATAATGTGTTGCATGAACAAAAGATTCCCGACAAAGTACAACAGACAAACGTTGTTGAGTCAGATACTGCTAATATGGGAAATAGCGATGTTATCCCATATGAACAATATGTGAAACACAACGAAGCATCTGTTGTACCTAGTTGTGCATCTTCTGTTATAAATAATGATTATGAGTTGCATGAGTACACTGCGATTATCCCTGATGACACCTTGACCACTAGACTTAACATCTATAAAGATCAGGTCGCCATATATGAACAACGTGCAAAATTTGAGCTAACTGAACGTGAGCAAAAAATGGATAGTCAAATGCGTACATTCATAACATAACGTAATTTAAGGGAACAAACATTGAAAAAGGAGTTATATTCTTTACGAAAACAACTTGATCAAACTGTTAAACAAAAACAGGAAATCCAAGAAAGTGTTATTACACTAAAACATGATTTCAAAGAAAAAGAAACAAAACTCTTAAATGATTTTTCCAGAGTTAAAACGTTAAAGAACAAGATTGAAAACAAGTTTTACACACAAGACCAAACCAGACAAACTGCTCAAATGATTCAAAAGCATAAAAAGATGTATGATGAAAACAGTGAAAAGGATGTAAGTGAACCTAAATCAGTTGTTCTTAGGAGTGTTAAAGTTGCCCAACCAGCATTATATGATGCAAATGTAATGCTTAAGCCTGGTCATGCCCCTCCCAATGTGTCATCATTTGAAGAGAGTAATGAGATAGAAGTAATAAATAGAGAAATATTGGCGGAAAAAATGAAGGATCCCAAATGTATAGCCAATCGAGTCATAATCAAACCCCATGATTATTATGAGGAGAACCGATTAACTGTTTTTGCACCTCAAACTAAGTTGACGCTAGAAAAAATATTTTGGTCTTTGGACGTAGAAAAGAGAAAGGCCGAAGAACTTCAAGCCAAAACTCCACCCTTTAGAAAATAGCTGCAGCAACGGTGTACCCACCCAATACACCCATGCACTTAGTTCCTTTAACTCTTCCCACAGAATGTAAAACTCTAATTAGCATATATGTTCTTTGCCAACTATTTGCTGATTTTGATAAAACATGTAAGAAGAGAATTACACCAACGGGAATTACTGAAGGGGAAAGTGGCTTTGAACAAACAAAACGGTGCTACTTAACTGAGGTTATTCCATTTTTTAAACTTCTCAAAAAACATTTTGAGGGCATGCAAAAAACCCTTGAAACTGAATTAAAAGAGATGAAAGAAGTGTTTAAAGATATGAAAAACGTGGGGAAACAAAATGCTATTGATCTTAAATGTTGTGAGATTGAAAGAAAGAATATTCTCATCACCAATGAGAATTTGATTGCTAGATGTATTGCACATGATGTATTTTATACTGCTACTGATTCTGCATTAACTGCTTGTCAATTTCATGAGTTGTCTATTGCATTGAATGTTACCCAGAATCGTGTTGTTGAGCTTGAGGGGGAGAATTTAAAATTGCATGAGAAAATCCAAAACGATGAACATAATAACATGGTCAGGCATTTTTCAAAACTAGAGGTTGATAATCTTAATTTGCAATTAAAATATCAACATTTAGAAGAAAGAGTTAAAATCTCAAATGCCAAGACATCTTTGGATGCTCCTGAATTTGATGCATATTTTGAATTAAGCAAACGAGATGAAAAAATTCAAGCTCACACTAACACGATTCGAAAATTGAGGGCCCAAATTGCCCAATTAAAATCAAATAAGAGTGATGTGACTGGCACCCATAAACCATCGTCTTTAGATTCTCAGAATTTTCACTATCAAGACACCATCAATAAATTACAACATGAAAATGATTGTTTTCAAGCTGAAAATTCAAAAATCAAACAGCATTACAAAGAGTTATATGATTCGATTAAAATCACACGTTATAAAACCAATGAAAAAATAGCTTCTTTGCTTAATGAGATTGAAAATCTAAAGGCTCAGGTGAAAGGGAAAATGCCAGTCATCACCAGTGATAACGTTGTTCCAAAGGTTTCTGCTTTTAGTAAGTATGCAATTGATGTTGTGCCTATTTCGCTTCCCCTTAGGAACAATAGGTCTGCTCATCAAGTATATCTCACTCGCCTTAAGGATAGCCTTGATACCCTTCGTGAGATCGTAGAAGAGGATAGGATAGATAAACCACTTGATAGTGCAGTTGTAGATGCCTGCTTCCTCAATAAACGATCTCAGGAACTCTTAGAATACGTCATTGGCACGTGTCCTAAGATTGATAACAAGCGAGATAGGTTTATTGCATCATCCTCAATGACTAAGAACAAGCATATAACCTTTGAGGTACCCTTGGAAACTTCAGATCCCAACACATCAAAACATGTTCAACAACTGGAAGTGAAAAAGACTAAGATTCCCATCAGTCATTCTACAAGAGTTAACAGTGTCACTAAAGCTAGCGAGTCAAAACATAGGAGAAATATAAAGAATTATAGGACTTCACTAGCTAAAAGTGTTCCTAAGAAGAAAGTAGAAGACCACATAAGGAACAATAAGTCAGATTTGAACAAAAGGAATCATAATTCAAATCCTCATTCACTTTGCAAAACATGTAATGATTGTTTAATTTCGGGTAATCATGATAAATGTGTTAAGAAATTTATGAGGTCGTCCAACAAACCCCCAGTTAAGAAAGTTTGGAGAGCTAGACAAATTAAGCAATCTTGGAAACCTACATGGAAAATATTTACCAATGTGGGCCTTCAGTGGAAGCCCACGGGCCGAACATTCACACTAGGCGAACATTACCCTTTAACGAGGATTACCATGCCTAGAGTAGTGCCTGTTAAGGAATGGAAGCCAACTGGTAGAGTTATCCCTTTAGATACACAATGCCCTTTAACTAGGTCCATTGCATCTACTAGTGTTGCCCCCATTGTTAAAACCAAGGGACCTATGGTTTCAGCAGCTTCAGAGATTGTTCGCACTAACCAACTGGAACCCAACTTAAATTGGGGATCCGGCACTCCAAACTCTCTTCTTTCGTCTGTTTTTAAATGCAGTTCGTACGGATCGTCCTTTGACATTTGGACTCAGGCTGCTTACAACATATGAGGGGATACGACAATGATGTTTGAACACATCAGTTCAAGCCTCGTTCTTCAGCTAAAAAATTACGCATGTTCACATCAGTTCAGGCATCGATCTTCAACGACAAATGACGTTTGAACACATCAGTTCAAGCCTCGTTCTTCAGCGAAAAAATGACGCCTGTTCACATCAGTTCAGGCCTCGATCTTCAACGACAAATGACGTTTGAACACATCAGTTCAAGCCTCGTTCTTCAGTGAAATATGACATCTGTTCACATCAGTTCAGGCCTCGATCTTCAACGACATATGACGTTTGAACACATCCGTTCAAGCCTCGTTCTTCAACGACAATGACGTTTGAACACATCATTTCAAGCCTCGTTCTTTAACGACAAATGACATTTGAACACTGCAGTTCAAGCCTCGGGCCTCAATGTCAACATAATGGCGTCTGCAGACAACACTTCAGGCCTCGTTCCTCAAAGAAAAGAAAGGTGTACGCTTAAGTGCGCTTTATCTTCGGAAGAAGAGAAATCTTCTTGTTTATGACCATTCTCATCAACAAGCTTCATGCTCTTCCTATGCTCATTCAGTCATCAAGTGGATCAACGTACATTGGAGTATATTCTTATTCACTTGTTCTATCAAAAATGGCAACCTCATATGCAATTTTTGAGGGGGAGAATTGTGAATAAACTAAATGTCAGTCATCAAGTGGATTTACTTACCGTTGATTGTACTCTTATTCACTCGTTCAATCAAAAATGGCAGTCATATGCAATTTTTGAGGGGGAGAAGGGTGAATAAACTAAATGTTGGTTATCAAGTGGATCTACTTACAGTTGATGGTATTCTTATTCACTCGTTCAATCAAAAATGGCAGTCATATGCAATTTTTGAGGGGGAGAAGGGTGAATAAACTACATGTTGATTGATGTTTGAGAAATGGTCATACGGCTCCTGAATACATCAGTTCAGGAGTCGTGCAAACCAAGCTTCTTCAACACTATATGTTCCACCGTCCATGAAGAAAGAAGATATACTGTTTCAACCATTGGTTTGAAGAATACTTTTAGCTCCATTAAGTGTTGTATCTCCTATGTTTCCCGCTGATGCATAGATATCTGCTGATACAACCGGTACTCCTTCTTGAACCACAATGGTTCAAGAAGTACCATCTGTTAGTACTTCTCCAACAACTCATGAAATTATATCTCTAGTCATTCATCAAGGTGTTGAAGAACAAATTCATGGAATTCTACCTCCCGAGATTGATAATGAACCCCTCCTCCATAATCTTACTCCAGACCCGAGCTCTGGAGAATCATCTTCACAAAGGGCTATTCGATCAGACTCTCATCAGCTCAATCAATCGTTTCATTATATCAGTAAGTGGTCAAAGGCTCACCCATTGGAGAATGTGATTGGCAATTCTTCTAGACCTGTTTCGACAAGAAGTCAACTACAAACCCATGCCAAATTGTGCTACTTTTGATTCACATGGACATCCGATACCATTCGGCGGAAAACGATCTGATTGAACTCTTATCTATATAAGGAAGAATAGAGGTGGTAATTCTTCATGTATCCTCTGTATATATATAAATCATAAAAACTCAAAAAGATTTTCCACGTTGTACATATCTTAAACCTACAAAAACCATAAAAATCAGAAAAATAGAAAATTCCAAAAATAGTTTTTCAAAGCATGTCTTCTGGTATCGATAACATTTACGGTCCTAGAAATGTCATTCAATAATGACACGGGTCTTTAAATGAAGTTCGAGCAGAAGTTCAAAAAGTTTTCAAAACATGCCTAATTGGCTTGCAGTTACTTCAGACTGTAACCCGCTCTTCAAAATGAGGAAAGCACGTCGCCAAAAAGATGGTTGTTCCTAACAACGAGTGATTAAGTTCTCTCGGGCATGGATTACTTTACATCCGTGCACCTCCGATATGATGTACGTTTCAGTGCATCATTTCTCGTTTAAGAAGAGAAGTCTTCTTTACATCACAAATACTTTTCCATCTATGATTCTTCAGGAAAGTATTTGTGCTAAACTTGGTGGTACCATGATTTTTGAATATCAATCAGAATTGAACTTTTCATAAAAAATCTATCACTCAATCAATGACTACAACTATTTAAATAGAAGATGGGTCATCGATTGAAGGGGAGAGTGATGATTTCAAAATTTTATATCATCAAAAATAAGTCACTTTGTACATAATAAGCAGTGAATTTAATGAAACTTGTTGTTATGTGTCAGTGTATGATGTTTTAATTCAAATATCATTCAAACTCATCATACCTGACACTAACATTCTCCCTCACTGATTGAGGGGGAGCATTAGTATGTTCCATTATCAGCACATATTAAACCTGACCACATTTTCTCCCATATTTTCTAAACTTATTTAAATCAATTGGGATCACAAAATCTCAAAAGGTTTGAAATTTCTGATCGGGGGAGAGAATGTGATTTAAATATGCAATCTGATAAAAATGTGATGTTTTGGACTTAAATGTAAGCTCTCCCATATGTGCTAAACTCTTTTGTATATCAATGCACATATTGAGGGGGAGCAAATGGTTTGTGGTGACAAAAAGAATGTGGAATCTTTGGTGGTATCTCATGTGAGCGCGACTCAGACTTCACCAATGAATTGACGAAACAAAAATTGTCATTAATCGAAAGGGCTTGTCCTAGCTGGGTAATAATTTCAAGATGGTCTAACCAGTGATATAAGCGTGTCTCGAAGAGGACTTGTCCGAGTAGAGTGTACCGTTTCGAGAAACTTTATGTGGACTTGACCAGGCCGGGTAATAAGTTCAAGCTAGTCTAACTAATGATGTAAGCGTGTCTTGAATCGGTCATGTTCACTGAAAGTGGATCAATTCAAAAAGTGCAATCTCTACCCAACATTTGCAAATTTTAAATTAAAACATATGAGCACATGTTAAGGGGGAGTATTTGAAAAATACAAAACTCTCAAAGTGTTAGCAAAATGTGTTTTATAACTATAAACACTTTGAGAAATTTTTCAAAGATTTGGTTGACGGCTACATAGGATAGTCATGAAGTTATAAGGTGGCTAAGGTTAGGAAAACTGTCCTATGATCCGCCAGAGCCGGAGGGATCTACCCAAGGACAATACCGAATAGTTAGTATTAGAAAGTCCTTAGGTATGATTATGAAAAAATGAGTAATATGAGAAAGGAGAAAGAAGGGGTTGAAGAATTAAAAAAGAAATGTAATGAGAAAGGTTGAAGAGAAATAGCCCTCCAATTATTCAACCTTAGGGCAGAAACCGGGTTCAATTCATATGCTACTGGTGGTTACTAAGGTAACATCAGTATTGAAGACAAGACGTCATGGACCCAGTGACGCACTGCACTAAACTTTCTAGCCACTCAAGTTCTCTTAAAAGGACTTGTTTCATTCTCACAGGGAACCCTGCATAATCTATCGACCGCTCACTACGAGTTATGTTGATATTGAAACAGGAGACACCGCTCCAGTCTCCGACTACCAAAAATGCACTTATCGAGTCTAGAGCCACGAGATGCATCATAAGATCTCATAGGAACACATGTTACTTCTACACTGGCTGTTCAACACTAAGGACACCAGTTGTAAACTTATGAGTCCTACGCAGATCTTAGCAATCTGCCAAAACATTTATGAGGGAATTTACAAATGTAATTCTCAGTGATTGAATGAAAATTCCTGTCAGGGTCATCATCAAATAGCCCTGAAAGTAAGTCACTTGGGTAATTCCTTGTGGATTACGCTTAGTGGTCGCGGTGGTTTCAAACTGTCTAAAGTCGTGGAGTGAACTCCAGCGACTCACCTAATCGTTGATGTACTTCGGTAGATCTTGTAAGCCCTCTCGGGGGTATCCGATTCAGGAACGGCCTTGGTAAGGATTAGAGAAAGTTTTCACACTATGTTGTTAACAATCTCGAAGTCCGAACCTGTAAGTACCGGACATTTTATTGCTAACTGTCGTATGCAGGAATCCTTGGCGGTTGCAGCTGATTGCCGAAAAGATGCCGATCCATCACCCCATGCTCACACTTCACTATCATAATCAAAGAAATCATGATAATTGAAAGATTTTCAACACTGCTTCCGCAACTCTGATGCTGAAAATCATGATCCAGAAAAGTGTGAGCATGTCGGCCCAAAGATCACAACATCACATGGAGACAATACTGCAACAAGATGACTTGAAGACGTATTTTGGATGATGACCTCAAAGAATCCTCAAAGATCATCCAAGACAAATGAACAGTCATCAAAAGTTCACTGTTGAAAGTACAAAGATTAAAGACTTAGAAGAATCAAAGACTACGAGCTAGGAACTCAAATCAATGTAATGGAATGCTAGAATTCGAAGTGTAATTTCCGGGGTGACCTCCCTTAGGGGGTTTTTGTTAGGAATAAAAATATTCATGTGAAAGACTCGGTCACCCCGAGTATCTATTAGCATTAAGTAGCTCGTAGGATTATTAGTATTAGTTTAGTTATCGTAGTATTCGCGGAGTTGGGTCGGGTCTTTACCCACTGTCAGCTCACTCCACAGCCCACATGGGGCGTTTATGTTTGTTGTATAAATACCCTCTCCCACCAAAGGAGAGGGTTGGACCTTCACATAATATTACTTTCACTTCTCTCTCTAAAGGCTCCCAACTATTTCTTTCTCTCTCTAAACACTCTCACATACTTGACCTAAGCTTAATTTCTCTTGTGTGTTATGATTGTTAGTTTGTTACAACTCCACCACCAACAAAAACACCAGTGGCCACCACACCACCTACCGCACCATCTCAAATACCCAAATCACCATCACCTCCAAGATCTCCAAAACTTCAACCAATAGAGTTATTTGCCACACCACCGACCTCTCCACACCCGTTCTTGGAAACTTTAGAAGACCTACCTCCAAGATCAACCATCCACCACCATTGCCATTTGAGAGTGAACCATCACAACAACAACCATTACTCTTCCACCCTATTTATAGGGAAATCCATGGCCCACTATACAGAGATTAAGCTCTACCACCTCAACAACCTCAACCTCAACCATTCTCACCAACCTCAACACTTCAAGGCATTGACGAGTCAATGTGGATTGATCCTCCACAAACTCAAGGTCAAATAAATGAGGAACTAGACCACCTCTATGCCTTTTCCAAAATGGTGGATTCTCAACTCCATGAAGCAATGCAACTCCAAACCACCTTTCTTTCGTCCATCATATCTCCACCAAATCCCAACCAACAATCAACATACGTTCCACCACCACCACCACCAATAAACGAACCTACCCTACCACCAAACTTCCCTCGCCATGGTTGTCCCATGTGTGAACGAACCACTCATCTTACTCAACGAACCAGCATTTTGGTTCATGAGCTTCAAAATGAGATGAGGTTCATTTTAAACTACATCCTCGAGCGTCTTAACGCTCTTTCTCATCCTCCTCAATTGATGCTCACACTAGGAGCTTTATATCTTATTATTTTTTTTCTTTTTTTTAAGTTATTTTTTCTATTTAAGGATTTTTATTCTAGGGCTTTTCTTTCTAAGTTATTTTTCTATTTATTTCCTTTGTAGCATCTCTATTATAGCCTAATTTTGTAACTTTTGTCACAAAATATTTTCTAATGAATGATGTTTGTTGATGTTTGTGTGTTTGTTGTAACTTCTTATTATTGTACATGGTTGGTTGTGACTTCTTATTTACCACTAACCTTTGTTTTGCAGCATTCTTAGTTCATACATCATATACTTGGCACCCTAACTAGGGGGAGTATTGACCAAGTGGGAGCTAATCAAGCACTCAAAATCCATGCATCATTATACTTGGCACCCTAACTAGGGAGAGTATTGACCAAGGGCTTGCACTACATTCCGCTACGCATTTCTTCTTTTTGTTTCGACAAAAAGGGGGAGATAATATTAAACTCATACATCACACATTTTATACAATTTAAAATGGCTAAATTGATTTTAAAAGTTGCATAAAACTAGTTTAATCTATATTTTTAAAGACTTGCACTTTATTTATCTCATTGCTTAAAAATAAACTTTATGTTTTGTCCTCAACAAAAAGGGGGAGATTGTTAATACAAATATCGTCTAAAAAAACGTTATTTATATTTTACGATCTTTCCTATATTTTGTTAATGACAATCATAAACTTTATTTTTAGCAAAACATAAATATAGTTAAGTCTTTTACATATATAGTCACAAGCTTTTCATAAACACATAATATCATCTACATGTTACATATATAGTCACTAGTATATACATGTTACATATTCATATACATTTACAAGTTACATTCATATACATTTTAATTCTAAATTTGGAAATGTATTATGACATCATGGCATACATCACTTTGAAATCTTTAGGAGATTTTGAAGATCATATGAATATCTTATTTAGATCCTTACTCAATGAAAAGATATGAAAATATCTTGGTTAGATTTGGTGAAGATTTTTGAAGATTTGCTGTCAGGTTCCCACGGAACCAAACAGGTACAAGGACGGATCCCTTTTTTTGGATCCGTCCCATCCGTGACTTGCCAAGGCAGTTGGCCAATAAATAGCAAGCCACACATTCATGTTTTCTCATCACTCATAAGCATAAACAAAATCATACATTCTTTCATTCATATCTAACCCATTCATATTTCATATTTCATTTTAAGTGATCTTTCTTTGTAGCAAGAAGATCAAAGCATCACAAGCTTCTATAAAGCGTTGCAAGACTTGCTAGTTAGTTACTGTGTGAATTGTTGTTTTTCACACATCATTGTTTGTACCAAACAATCATAAAATCTCTATAGTGATCGGTTAGTATTTTAGTCCTCAAAATACATAGAGTATCTGGAGTGGTTGTACCCTTGTAAAAGAACTCGGTATTTAGCTTTGTACCGAAAAACTTGTAAGCGACGTTTGTAAAGGTTTTCTCCGCCGAGAAGGGAGCTTGTTTCTTAGTGAAGAAAAACTCTCGAGTTAGAGGCTCGAGGAGTGGAGTAGGGCAAGGAAGAGAGTCCTTGTTGACCGAACCACTATAAACAATCGTGTTGTGGTTTGATCATTTCTTTTCTTACTTGCATGTTATTTATTGTTTGATATTTGCATTAGTTAAAATCACACTAAGTATTCAAATAAAATTAATTTTAAAAACGGTAAAACTATTAAAAACAGTAAAACTATTTATTGTTAGTGCATGAGTCTTAGTTGTAATTTCCTTTATTTTGGTTGTACGGGATACTTTGGGTTATCCCATTTGTTTTAGTTGTAGGGGATACTTTGGGTTATCCCGTTTGGTCATGATACTTTGGTTTATCCTGTTTGGTAAGGGATACTTTGGTTTATCCCATTTGGTGAGGATACTTTGGTATATCCTGTTTGGTACGGATACTTTGGTTTATCTGGTTTATTGCGTGTTTATGTCTGCTGCTGCTTGAAGATGTGATTCCGCTTGCTGTCGAATGTCTTCTTCAATAATTATTTATTAGTTTTACTTTATTGTTTATTAGCTTTTAATCTCCGGTCCGAGCTTTCGCAATTTCACCGCTTGGACTGTGGGGGAGCGTTAGCCCTTAATATGATTATCACTTGTAACAATTCGCATTTTCAGGTTAAATTATATTCCCGAACTTTTACTATTCATTTTACTATTTATTATTACTATTCAATTTCACTATTAACTCCCGAAATTTTTATTTCACATTCTCTTAAGTTAAATTATTTCTATGATAAAGTGAAAGTTTGATGCTCGTCGGGTCATTTTCACAAAAGTTATTAAGAAACTATACGTTTTGGTTTAAACGCTATTTAAACATCCTGCGTATAACGAAAACCAACTTTGATAATTTTCATCGCATCAGATTGATTTTTAGTACACTCACAATCAATTATGGAATTTTTGATAATTAAGTTAAAATGTTACCAAATAGACCCTGTGTCTTACAAAACTAAACTTGCGTTTTAAGCACTTTTACTCATCCGCAACCTTAGCCTATACCTGCACCATATTTTCTAAGACGTTTAGAAGCTTTCACATTTTTGGAAAAGTCAACATATTTTTCCCTCCTCCTTTGACCATAAAATCATTCCTTGATTTTATAAATCATTCCTTGATTTTTAACACTTACGGTTTTACGTCTAAAGAATATTTAACACCAACCGACACTAGACTGAGCCCAGTCTAGACATTATAGGCTATTTTAATTCATTATTATCATATTAGAAAAGTTACATTTTACTTTTCTCAGTTTTACGCAACTTTCGTACGTTTTACGTTTAACGCGTTTTAAACCTACGTTTCCAGCGTTTTCGCGACCCATTAAACTTATCACTCATCATTATGAGATTATAATGAGTATATTGACAAGTTTAATCATTTCTACAAGTTTCATATTTTTACGATACCCAGTTTTACTTTTCGTGATTTAAATACTTACCGTTAGCGATTACCGGGACCAAAACTCACTCCGTAAAGGCAAGATAAAAACTCAAAACTCTTAACCTCCTCATTCTTTCCCTAGGTGGAATTTTTGATGTGTCATCAAGCTTGTTGGCTTGATCTTGACCATTGATCTCTAGGATGTTTACAAGTGTAAACTTAACCATGGTTAAATATTAACCTAATATATAGTTAACTCCTAAAATTTTCCTATAAATACCAAGCTAAAAAATTCATAAATTCTTGCACCACACCTTCTTATATCTTCAAAGACCTAAAACCAAAGGCACTTCTCTTATATTTTGTAAGAAAGTTCATGTGTTCTTGAGAAAAGCTAGCATTTGATCTTATTTTCTCCGAGTTTTCAAGAAAGAGTCGTTATAATCTTCAAATAACTTCAAAGTGTCCAAAAAGACTTTGTTATTATCTTCAAATAGCTTCGGGTTTTCAAGAAGGCGATGTTATAATCTTCAAGTAGTCTCGGGTTTACGAAGATTACAAATTTCACATCGAAGCTCCGCTTATATTCCTTTTTTCTATAATACTCAAGCATTCTAAATAAAGGTAAGTAATTATAAAACTCAAAATTATTTAAATACTTATAAACTTTGTTAGTTTATTTATTGTATTTATAAACTCTTAATATGTCATATAATCAAGTAAGCAAAATATATGTTTCACATATAAATACTATGTTAGTAGGGAGCTTCATGTGAGAGGTTTCATTTGGGTGAACGTATCGACGAGTTGCTGGATTTACGAATTAAAGTGTCCTAGCTCCTCGAACGTTTACTGCATGACCTCTGGATTATGATGGCCCGAACGATAGTACGAGGTATACAAACTAAACATGTTTCATAAACCATCTTCATACAACGACCTACTCACATACTAACTACTACATCATGAACAATATGCAAGACATATATATGCACGTTTTTGTATTCTTAGACATTATTCCAACCTAAGTCGCAACATTCTATTATAGGTTGCTCTTAGAGACTTTCGCGACACGACTACCAATTTCATTACTCACTACATAACTCACGGTGAGTTTTCATAGCCCCGTTTTCAATTAATTATTTCCTTTCTAAACTCTCGGGGGAGAATACATTGCACATCATTTTATTACGAGCCCAAGTATATCAAATTCATTTACATTGCTTAAGTTACCTCATTGCCATGTTAATGTCCCCATTCCTTTATCATGAACCGTTAATTACGTAGTAAGCAAGAGTGAGTGAATAGATCTGTTGAGGGTGACTCCTCCATCCGGGTTGGTAGATCCAACTGGTCAAACGGATGCATTTCATTTAATATCATAATTAGAGTTGTTTGGCAAACACTCTGTTGGGGCGAACATCATAATCAGTCTAGCTTCGGGGTCATGAGCTTAAAGCAATTGTATCATTTTTATATGGCGACATTGTCATACATAACCTTATACTTGTGGTACGGCTACATTTACATAAACCTATGATTCTCACCAACATTTTTGTTGACCGTTTTAGCAATGTATTTTCAGGTAATTAAAGTAAGCATATCATGGCATGCATGGAATCATATCACGGAGTCACGGAGATGACGCGTCTCATTTTGGATTTTTATGCACTTAAATTATCGTTTGGTTGTAACATACTTATTTTCGCAAACTTTGACTATCTTTTGGGACCTATCTTTTGTAAACTCTGAACGTTTTTATTTAATCAAACAATGTACTTTTTAAATGACACTTTAGGTCATTCAATATAACTGTAACTGTGATGCTATGGCAGTAGCGCCCCAGGTATTCTATTCCGCTGCAAAATCATGTATTTGGGGGTGTTAAATCACTTGGTAACAGAGCTATAGTTATAGAGAAACGGGTCTAATTGAGACCTAAACTATAACTGCTTTTCCACAAAAACGTTTTATAGCCTTTCGCTCTCCGTGCCTTCCATCCTCCAGACAATTATGTGACTTTTAGACATTTTATTCTACACGAACATACTATCACATTAATATATAACACACACTGAATTCCGGGACGGAATTCCCTTAAGGAGTAGAGACTGTAACAATTCGCATTTTCAGGTTAAATTCTATTCCCGAAATTTTACTATTTATTTTACTATTTATTATTACTATTCACTTTCACTATTCACTCTCGAAATTTTTATTTTACATTCTCGTAAGTTAAATTATTTCCATGATAAAGTGAAAGTTTGACGCTCGTCGGGTCATTTTCGCAAAAGTTATTAAGAAACTATACGTTTTGGTTTAAACGTCATTTAAACATCCTGCGCATAACGAAAACCAACTTTGATAATTTTCATCGCATCATATTGATTTTTAGTACACTCACAATCAATTATGGAATTTTTGATAATTTAGTTAAAATGTTACCAAATAGACCTTGTGTCTTACAAAACTAAACTTGCGTTTTAAGCACTTTTACTCATCCGCAACCTTAGCCTATACCTGCACCATATTTTCTAAGACGTTTAGAAGCTTTCACATTTTTGGAAAATTCAACATATTTTTCCCTCCTCCTTTGACCATAAAATCATTCCTTGATTTTTTAAATCATTACTTGATTTTTAATACTTACGGTTTTACGTCTAAAGACTACTTAACACCAACCGACACTAGACTAAGCCCAGTCTAGACATTATAGGCCATTTTAATTCATTATTATCATATTAGAAAAGTTACATTTTACTTTTCTCAGTTTTACGCAACTTTCGTACGTTTTACGTTTAACGCGTTTTAAACCTACGTTTCCAGCGTTATCAGCGTTTTCGCGACCCATTAAACCTATCACTCATCATTATGAGATTATAATGAGTATATTGACCAGTTTAATCATTCCTACAAGTTTCATATTTTTACGATACCCAGTTTTACGTTTCGTGATTTAAATACTTACCGTTAGCGATTACCGGGACCAAAACTCACTCCGTAAAGGCAAGATAAAAACTCAAAACTCTTAACCTCCTCATTCTTGCCCTAGGTGGCATTTTTGATGTGTCATCAAGCTTGTTGGCTTGATCTTGACCATTGATCTCTAGGATGTTTACAAGTGTAAACTTAACCATGGTTAAATATTAACCTAATATATAGTTAACTCCTAAAAATTTTCTATAAATACCAAGCTAAAAACTTCATAAATTCTTGCACCACACCTTCTTATATCTTCAAAGACCTAAAACCAAAGGCACTTCTCTTATATTTTGTAAGAAAGTTCATGTGTTCTTGAGAAAAGCTAGTATTTGATCTTATTTTCTCCGAGTTTTCAAGAAAGAGTCGTTATAATCTTCAAATAACTTCAAAGTGTCCAAAAAGACTTTGTTATTATCTTCAAATAGCTTCGGGTTTTCAAGAAGGCGATGTTATAATCTTCAAGTAGCCTCGGGTTTACGAAGATTACAAATTTCACGTCGAAGCTCCGCTTATATTCCTTTTTTCTATAATACTCAAGCATTCTAAATAAAGGTAAGTAATTATAAAACTCAAAATTATTTAAATACTTATAAACTTTGTTAGTTTATTTATTGTATTTATAAACTCTTAATATGTCATATAATCAAGTAAGCAAAATATATGTTTCACATATAAATACTATGTTAGTAGGGAGCTTCATGTGAGGGGTTTCATTTGGGTGAACGTATCGACGAGTTGCTGGATTTATGAATTAAAGTGTCCTAGCTCCTCGAATGTTTACTGCATGACCTCTGGATTATGATGGCCCGAACGATAGTACGAGGTATACAAACTAAACATTTTTCATAAACCATCTTCATACAACGACCTACTCACATACTAACTACTACATCATGAACAATATGCAAGACATATATATGCACGTTTTTGTATTCTTAGACATTATTCCAACCTAAGTCGAAACATTCTATTATAGGTTGCTCTTAGAGACTTTCGCGACACGACTACCAATTTCATTACTCACTACATAACTCACGGTGAGTTTTCATAGCCCTGTTTTTAATTAATTATTTCCTTTCTAAACTCTCGGGGGAGAATACATTGCAGATCATTTTATTACGAGCCCAAGTATATCAAATTCATTTACATTGCTTAAGTTACCTCATTGTCATGCTAATGTCCCATTCCTTTATCATGAACCGTTAATTACGTAGTAAGCAAGAGTGAGTGAATAGATCTATTGAGGGTGACTCCTCCATCCGGGTTGGTAGATCCAACTGGTCAAACGGATGCATTTCATTTAATATCATAATTAGAGTTGTTTGGCAAACACTCTGTTGGGGCGAACATCATAATCAGTCTAGCTTCGGGGTCATGAGCTTATAGCAATTGTATCATTTTTATATGGCGACATTGTCATACATAACCTTATACTTGTGGTAGCCGTACAGAACATTTACATAAACCTATGATTCTCACCAACATTTTTGTTGACCGTTTTAGCAATGTATTTTCAGGTAATTAAAGTAAGCATATCATGGCATGCATGGAATCATATCACGGAGTCACGGAGATGACGCGTCTCATTTTGGATTTTTATGCACTTAAATTATCGTTTGGTTGTAACATACTTATTTCCGCAAACTTTGACTATCTTTTGGGACCTATCTTTTGTAACCTCTGAACGTTTTTATTTAATCAAATGATGTACTTTTTAAATGACACTTTAGGTCATTCAATATAACTGTAACTGTGATGCTATGGCAGTAGCGCCCCAGGTATTCCATTCCGCTGCAAAATCATGTATTTGGGAGTGTTAAATCACTTGGTGACTAGGAGATAAGCATGATTACTAGGAGATAAACATGATTGTCACTTGGTGACTAGGGTAATTAGTATTTACCTTATATAAATCTTGTATACGCTCCGTATATACGTGTGATAATTGTATGCATGGGACAATCAATCAATAAAAACATATTATCCTATTATCCTCTTATCCTCTTACACTTAGATTCCTAAGTTTGCTTGGTCAGAGAGTTGTATGCACATTGCCATTCAATTAAGTGTTTCCGGACAACACTTTGTAATTTCTTTGATTAATATCAATAAAGAATTATACATCGAAAAGTTTAAATTGTGTCTTGTACTTAAATTGTTTTATCTTTTGTTTACAAAACTGACATTAATTTGGGAACAACAGGATCGTAACATATATTTTGGGGATACTTAGAGGGGTCTTTGGTCACGCTAGTCTTTTAATGGAACAAGTTTCAAAAATTCAATAGTAAATCGTAGTACTCCAACTGATATTAAACTACTAATCATGCCATTAAATATTGAGCGGGTCAAGTGACCCCTCTCAAACTAATGCGGCTCCGTCCATGCCACAGCCTCAACACTAACAAGTAGGGCTGAGCATCGGTCCCGGACCGGACCGACCAAGACCAAGACCGAATTATCCCAAAAGCCGAGACCGAGGACCGGACCGAATGTAGTCGGTCCGGTCCGGTTCGGTCGAACTGTCGGTCGGTCCGGTCGAACAAGGCAAAATAGTCGGTTTGTGGTCTGGACCGGACCGGACCGACCAAGACCGAGACCGAATTAGCCCAAAAGCTGAGACCGAGGACCGGACCGAATGTGGTTGGTCCGGTCCAGTCCGGTCCCGTCTCGGTCGGTCCAGTCCGTTCGGGTGGTTTGCTCAGCCCTACTAACAAGCACTGATTAGGAGAATAATTGAAACACTCGTGTTAATTTCCATACTATTTTGCATGCCTGTTTTTCTCAGTATATTAACGCAAGCGCACATGAATCATGCTCGATGTAGTTTTGAATATCAAACTATAATTAATTCTATTTTTGAGCTGATTGATTCTGTTATCGACACTAGCTACAGATGACAATTATTGTTGAACCATGATTATGATGCAAGGGCAACAAAGAATTGCGGGTAAGAAATTACAAGTTGATAAAAATGAAATAACAAAAACGTAGGACCTGCGGGATCTTTTTACAGAGCATTCCCCCAAGACGGAGATTCTTTTTGCCTATCTTAATCAACCCATTATAACAATTTCTTGAATTCAAAATAATATGAAATAGGATCGTCACCAGGTCCTATAGACACAATCTCACATTCTCACCAGGCGGCAGGCATACGGAGTTCTTACGATAGTGCATATCCAGCACTCTCATTAAAGACTATATCATCATGATTTGTACTTGATATAATAACTTCATGTAGGTGCCTACTATAAGTAACCCCAGGAAACTTTTTGAGGAACGCACTGTCAAAGACCTCACACGACCAGCCCTTTGAATGCTGCGTTGATTTCCCTCTTTTTTGGAAGAAAATTAAAGATGCATTTATTTTCATCTTCATCCATGTAACGCACTACTAAAGAAAACGTTTTTGAAACGCCCATTTGATACGGTTAGTGTTAAAATATAACTTTGGCCTGGAATAAAGTTAAGGGACTAATGTTGCCTTGTTTGTATTTTTAGTTTAAGCCTGGTGTAATGTTTTGTGGCTGAAAGCTAAGAAGAAAAAGATGAAGGGTGCTTTGTGCTAATGCTGGAAGATATACACTAGGGCTGAGTCACTCAGACTCACACCCGTTAAAGTGTTTTGTTCGTGTGTGTGAAGAAGCCGTTTTCTTGTCTCTACCATGGAAAACGACCTCTGCTGGTGTTCTATATATATCTGCTCTCCCCTCACTATTAAGACCACCACAAAATATCATTTCACTTCTTTGTACTTACATTTGATATACTTGATTGAGATCAAGCGTTTGTATTGGCTGTTTGAGAACAGTTTGAGATTGTAAAACATTTTCTTTATTAATCTAATTGGTTAAGTTCAGTTTTCCTACATGGTATCAGAGCCAGGTTGCTCTGAAAAACTTTTTTGAGAAAATTAGGGTTTGGGTAATTTGGGGCTTTTACGATTTAAAGGTTCCTGAGGTCGATTAAGTACCTTAATCGATTGATTTGGTGATATTTGCTTCGATTGCAAGTGGTTCTGGTAATTTGCCCTAATTTAAAAATTAGGGTTTGGTGGATCTTGATTGGTGGATCTGGGTTCGTTGTGTATATCTGCTATATCCCTAGACTAAGTGAATCTAGGGTGTAGTAGGTTTGATTCCGCTGCTGCTTTGCGTTCACTGTAACACCTCTCGCACCTTTAATTTTCTTGCAATTTATTTTATCTTGTTTAGATTGATGGGGAGTAGGATGTGAGAGATTGTTGAAGTTAATTGATTGGTGTTGATTATATTGTTCTTATTGTGTTTTTTGCTAGTAGATAAAGCCCTTGACCTGCCACCTTGAGTGGTACGGAAGCCTGGGAACTTCTTTCTTCCTTTCTTATTTATCTGCTCTTATTGTTGCTGTGTGCCTGCTTGTTTCTCTATGTCTTTGCATAATAGTAGTCCACCTGCCTCTGCTCAAGGTTCTGATGCAGAGGAAGATGATGCTTTACCTGTTACCCTTATTAGCAAACTTGATATCAGTCACCCTCTACACTTGCATCCTAATGACTCTGCTACATTAACTGTTATATCTATAAAATTAAAAGGTACTGAAAACTATAATGTGTGGTCTTGTGCTATGCTTTTAGCTCTTGAAGGTAAAAATAAAACTGGTTTTATAGATGGTTCTTGTAGGAGGTCTAATACTGATGATGTGTTAGGCAGACAATGGGACAGAGTTAATGCTATTGTTTTGGGTTGGATCTTAAATTCTATATCTGAGGAATTGTTTCTTGGGCAATTTTTTTCTAAAAGAGCTTCTGATGTTTGGACTGAACTAAAAGAAACTTTTGATAGAGTTGATGGATCTGTCACTTTCAATTTGCATCATAAAATCAATTCATTGTCTCAAAATGGCACATCCATTGCTGAATATTTTAACAAGCTAAGTACCTTGTGGAAACAATTTGATGCTCTTGTTAAACTGCCTAGATGTACTTGTCATGCTGCTGATGATTTTAAGAAACATAATCAATTAATGAAGTTAATGCAATTCTTAATGGGGCTTGAAGATTCTTATATGCAAATTAGAAGCAACATTTTGTCTAGAGACCCCTTGCCTGATGTTAAAGGGGCCTTTGCCATTATCTCTAGTGAGGAATCTCATAGAGTTGTGGTCTCTGGTTCTTCTGGAACTGGGGTCTCTCAAAGATCTCAGTCTTCTGTGTTTCATTCTAATGTGCCTAATCGTGGAAATTCTCAGAGGCCCCAAACCTCTGGGAATTCTTTTAGACCCAATAATGTCTCTAGGGCTACCAATAATGGGATTAATAGGACAGCTGGAGGTTCTACTCTTGTCTGTGAGAATTGTGGGTTTAATGGGCACACTGAGGATAGATGTTTTAGGTTGATTGGGTACCCTCCTAATTTTGGAAAACGAAATGGTTATACTGGAACTAATTCTAACCAGGGTGCTCAAAACTTTAACAAAAGATTTATAAAGAACAACAATTCTGTTGGTTCTAGCTCTCTTTCAAACCTTTCGGATGAACAGATTTCTAAACTCTTATCTCTTATCAAAGACACCTCTATCAATGATGATGGAAAAGGCAAAGGTGTTCATGCCAACATGGCAGGTATAGTTTTTAACAACAGCAAGTTTTTTAACCAAAATTTTCAAAGATTTTTTTGCAACAATAGTAAGGCCAGGGCTGCACTTATTGCAGCTGGCACTATAGTTGATTCTGGGGCAAATCAACACTTAACATACACTGATAAGTTTTTGGTTAATGTTGTCGATATTTCCAAACTTGGAATTAAAGTCTCTCATCCTAATGGAACAGAGGCTTTAATTACAAAAGTTGGAAATATGGTCCTAACCAACAACTTAACTCTATATGATGTGCTTGTTGTTCCAGAATATTGTGTGAGTCTCATGTCTGTTCATAAGATTGCTAGAGACAGCAAATTTGTAGTGGCCTTTGATGAATCTAAATGCTATGTGTTATCTCAGGGTTCGAGGGATGTGAAACTTCTGGGGACTGGTAGACAGTCTGATGGATTATATTTTTTTGATAAAACTGAAGGTAATTTGCCGTCTAGTAACCAACCTTGTCCTTTCTCTGGTTTGTCTAAACACTTGTGGCATTGCAGGCTTGGTCACCCTTCTGACCAAGTCCTAAGAGTTTTAAACAAAGATCTTAAATTTGATAGTAATGATAATGTGGTATTTTGTGAAGTTTGTCAAAAGGCTAAACAAACCAGAGAACCCTTTCCCTTGAGTGAACATAAAACCTCTAAGCTTGTTGATCTTGTCCATCTTGATGTTTGGGGACCCTATCGGGTCACCAGTAGAGAAGGATATAAGTATTTTTTGACTATTGTTGATGATTATACTAGGGCTGTTTGGGTATACTTGCTTAAAACTAAAACTGAAGTGTTTAATTGTGTCTATACCTTCTTTAATCTGATCAAAAATCAATTCCAGAAAACCGTTAAAATTTTTAGAAGTGATAATGGTACTGAATTTGTGAATAATAGGTTCAATGAGTTTTGTGTCACTCATGGGATAATACATCAAACCTCTTGTGCTTATACCCCCCAGCAGAATGGGATTTGTGGAACGGAAACATAGGCATCTGCTTAATGTTGCCAGATCCCTTCTGTTTCAGGGGGAATTCCCTTAAATTTGTGGTCCGAATATGTTCTTACTGCTTGTTACCTCATTAACAGGTTGCCCTCTTCAGTACTAAATGGGAATTCTCCTTACAACATGGTTTTCAACAATAAATGTTCTTTAAGTCACCTAAGAGCTTTTGGATGTTTGTGTGATGAACTCAAATAAGTGCATTTTATTATCATCATTTATCCTATTTATTTGACTTGTTTTATTATATTATATATGAGAATTGATACGTTAATGTTTACTTTTGTAATTCTCAGGTAAAAACAAGTATTATGTGAAACTTGGCCATTTTGGACTAATTATGGAGCAAAACAAGCAAGATGTTAAGAGTCTACTGAAATGTACAAGATCAAGATCATTCTGCTCCAGATACGCCGCAACATACTTCTTACATACGGCGTATCACTATCAAGATTTCACAAGTTACAATCTAAGACAGCAAAGGACATGCGCCGCATAGAGAAATGGAGTTACGCCGCATCTTAAGGCGGCGTACGAATATTCCTGAATATATTAATCTTGGACCCCACGCGAAGTTAAGTCAATGCGCCGCATCTACTTATCCTATGCGCCGCATCTAACCCTCAGACAGAAACTATAAATACCCCAAGGCCAGACGAATTTCGAGACACCTAGCTAAACTCAGAAGAGAGACAGAAACCCTAAAGCCGAATTCAGACGTATTAGCAGCACAAGACACACCCTAAACGAAGATACAAGAGCTGTAAGAAGGTCCTGCATGTATTCAATTCATTAAGTAGTTTTGTTTTATTGTATTAGTACACTTTAATTCATCAGTATTGATGGGCTGATGTCATGTGACTACGGAATATCATGTCCACCCCTTAAAATTGCTTTCCCATTAATTAAAGTTTATATGTTGATATCTTTGGTGACTTTTCTTAGTGCATTGATAACCTCTGTGTCTAGCTGAGCATTGCTTGGGTCGCCATGCCCCTTCCTCGCCTGTCTATTCTAGCGTATACGAAACGTGGGCATCACAAATGCTCAATATTCTAGGATAGTGGGATAGACATAAGTGATCATTAAGGGTTTACTTGCCGACAAGATTAGAGCCAACAAGAAAGGGTTAATTACATACACTTCATATAAAACTAGTAATAAAACAAGTGAAAAGCTACTTAATCATCAGGACAGGTCTTCTTATTGTCTCGAGTATCTATCTGTGTACGTGTGTGCTAATCGCTGATTCGTGCTCATTAGTTTAGTTTTCTATTTAATCATAACCAAACCGTGCCAGTCTCTCAGGCTGAAACCCCCTTGCGTTAGATTAGGTTGTACAGCTAACTTAAGATATTAAAATACTGATTAGAATAATTAGATAATACGTTCCACTCTTAGTGATCGACACTCTACTTACCATTATATTCATACTGACCGGGTACACTGCTCGTTAAGTGTGTGTGTTATTGATAAGTCGGCTAAATATAAATTTAAAACTTGAGTAGGCATTAATACTGCTAAACCGCAACGACACGCGACACGCATCAAGTTTTTGGCGCCGTTGCCGGGGAGTGAATTATTATTATTTGTTAATTTGATTAGTATTTTAATTAGGTTTTTCTTTTCTTTTTAATTTTTAGATTCTAACCACTAACACTGTTATATATTAGATAAATTGCATTCATTGTATTATTTGCATATTTTCTGTTTTTATGTGTTTTTGTTTTCTTTAATTTTCGTTTCTTTTTGTTTATTTTTATTTTAGTTTTTTTTTGTTTTTCTGTATTTTTCTGCATTCTGCTATCGTTGTACTGAGCTGATACAAACGATACGGCGCATCTGTTTTCACAGATACGGCGTATTGCGTTTAATTTTTATAAAATACAACGCGTTTAATAAATTCGAGTACGACGCATCTTTCCCCAAGATACGGCGTATTCTGTTTTTAATAATAAATTTTTCTAAACGATAACGCCATACGACGCATCTGTTTTAACAGATATGGCGTATTGTCTATTTAAATTAAAAACAGTTTTCGAATTATTAAACAGATACGACGCATCGATTTCAATCGATACGGCGCATCTTCTGAATCAAAAATCTTGTATTTTGAAACGTAACGAAAATACGGCGCATTAGCTTTTGTTAATACGACGCATTTAATTTTAATAGTATAATCGATTTTTGATAAATTAAACTGATACGGCGCATTCTAATTCATAAGCGGCGTATCTGCTTTCTGAATAAAAGTCTGATTAAATTTTAACGTAATAAGATACGGCGTATCCAACTTTCCGGATACGGCGCATCATCTGCAGATATCAGTTATTTTTATATCCGTTTCTAAATTCATTAATTTCTCTTCTAGTGAACAAATCCTACTGACGATTTTACCTATGATGACAGGTTTTGCTATGGAAGACATGTCAGTGAACGGATATCTTGCTAAGGAACTTATGGATGATAAGCACAATGAAAAGTCTCGTACCAAAATGCCGTTAATTCTGGAAAGTGATGAGGAGTGTGATAACTATGAAGTTAGCTTGAGCAAGTTCCCAGCATTAAGCATTACTAAAAGCTCAGAATTGGAAAAGGAACTCTTGCTTTCGGATTCATTCGAAGTGGAAGTTTTTGAATATGTCAACTTCAATGTGCTCATGGTTGATGCCGATTTATTTTCTTGGGAAACCCCTCTTGAAGCTACTTATATGGAATTCAAACGCTTATGCAATATTGAAGATGGGATATTCTCTTATGATTTACTAATGAGCTACACTGAAGATGAATTGTTACTCTTATGGCCCATCATTGAATCTAAAGGATTAACTTGGACTACTATCGAAGAAAAAGATAGGAAATTCCAAATTAAATACATGAACTCAGCAAATGCAGTCAACAAATCGAGCAACAAAAGCTATGAAGTCCAACCTATACAAACTTCTTATATGCCTTATTCCGAACAGTATTGGGGATTAGATAAAAGCTATCTGGATAACGAAAGAATGTATGCTGAATCGGAGATACTATTTCATGGAAAGTTGGTTAGGTTGATGGATATCTCTTTAGAATAGTGGCTTGAACTTAAATACGGCAATCCCAAATTTGCTCCTATGAATGAAGTCAAACGGATTGTGACCTCATGGTTGACACGAAGTTTTAAAGAACAATTTAATGAGTTCATGGAGATAAGAAGGAGCATGATTGGTAACACTAGCTTTGACGTTAACCACGATCCTAACAATGTTGATTTTTCAAATTGGTTAGCTAGTAAGTTCAATAACCATAAGAGCATGGACCGTGCTACTAAAGATGTGTTATGGGTATATTGGATGAGTGGGGAAGATGAGGAAGTAGAGAGCAACAATGGATCGTCAGATGACAATTCAACAATCGAGGAAGGGATTGAAGAATTATTCAGCATAGACATTGATGTGTTCATTTATGAGACACCCTTGTGCAAACAATTTAAAGAATTTAATTACCTTCTTCAAGTCGACGCTGATGTGCTAACTGGAGACCTACCGGGGTTCAAAACTTATGATGAGTTCAAAAACACCTGGTACTACGAATGGAATGACCAAATACCATGGGTTTGGGATAAACCATGGGAATTTGAGCATATTAATCACACTTGTAAACCTTTCCATTTCAAGGATGGAAGTAGTGAATGGCCAACCTGTGATTATAAGAATGATGGAACCTGTAATGGGGGAAGTATAATTGGAATGAAACGGGTTGGAAACGATGTATACTTTGAAGACGATGATTGGTATGAAAAAGTTGAAGACTGCCCACGTAAAGCAGAGGCTTTACAAGAAAAAGGTAGAATCAACTACTTAAAAGAACTTAAGGGAGCATCGGACACTACTTTCTGGGAATGGGTGCATGGATAATTTGATGATTACACAAAGCTTAGTCGACGCTTACAATGGGAATTGAAAAGAGAGTGGGATGAGATTCAAGATTATTATCAATCCTTTAACGTGGTTAGTTATGATCCCTATGATAATAACGATGAGTCGCATGGAGAATTGATTGATGAACTTGATGACTATTTGAATGAGGATCCTTATTTCAAGTTTGTTGATAAAGACGAAGAAAAATTCATCAAGAGAAAGTGTCGACTACTTGGGATCCCTTATAATGAACCACCCATGATAATTTCTGAAAAATTTAAAATCATCAAATACTCTTTGGGACCTGATGAGGAATATGTTGCGACGAAGACCAAAGCATATATTAGATTAAGTCGAACGGAAGAAAATGTTGCGGAGCTATACGGGAACATCTTTCGGATGAAAGAAGAAGGATGGCACGTAACAAGAACAAATAAGGAGCTGAACGTGAGTCTAACTTGAAGACTCTGGAATAAAGACAAGTGCTGACCGGGAGACAACCCGGAAGAAAATTTTTACATTCTGTTCTGTGTCGAGTCTGTCAGACCTGCAGAAGATACGGCGCATCTCAATGCTAAGATGCGACGCATCGCCTGCAATGGTCATATCTTATTTAATTTTCTGCATTTTTATTTCTTTTGACTTTAAAACTTTCTGTCAGTTTATTTAATGCGGCGCATCCCTGGTTAAGGATGCGACGCATCTTTTATTCTGATTCGTATTTATTCCAGGCTCGATACGGCGTATCTTCTTCCATAAGATACGGCGTATCGACTGACCTGATGATTTTCATTTTAATTTTTTAATTTTATTTTTACTAACTACTAATGTATTATGCAAGTTTGAACCTTCTTAACTCAGGTGTGTTAAAGTCTTAATGGTATTATAGATTCCTGCATTCCTGTGGATACATCATTTTTGAAGCTTAAACGTTCTCATCCACAAGAAAGTTGATTTTTGCTCTTATACGAAAAAATGGAGGATCATACCGAGCAAATCTCAGGGGAGTTTTTCTGTTCTAATTCTTTTATTTTCCAATTTTTAACCTTTGACAGAAACAACGAGGACGTTGTTTAACTTAAGTGGGGGGATTGGAGAATTAGAACACTTACTTGTCCTTAACTTTTGCAAAATATGCTTAAAATGCGCTTAATATATCAAAATTTAAAATTTTTTAGCATGTTTTTGTTTAAAGTCTAAATTACATAGCCGCACACATAACATTATTTTCAAAAATTGTGAACTTATCAAAATTCACAAATCTATGAGTGTGCCGGTGACTTGTAAACTTTAGAACTTGGCTTGTATACTATTCAAGACCACCATAATAAGTATTATCTATATAATTGGAATGACTTGTCTAAATTGGTAAATTTCTAGGATTACACCCAAATAGCCTTTATATGTTATGTGATATTAACTAACTACATTGGTTAGTTAACCCCCGTATAAACCCTTTGTTACTCTCACTTTTAGAGTAAGATACCCCTAGAAAAACACTCAGAGCCATTCCTTTCGTTTCTTACACCTTTGTTATAATGTTTCGTTACACCCTTACACCTTAGCCTACCCTGTAGATTAAAATCCGTGATTAATTGCTTTAGGCAAAGTGTGTTTCCTTACATTACCTGTGTTCGCGTGCATAATTCATTATCTTTGGTTGAGTCAGGAAATTGCACAATGCAATTGGTATGAAAGTAAATATTGTATAACTTTGAGTTTATTTTTCGTGTGTTTACTACTTTCGCTATTACAGTTATTTCTGAAAGTATGAAGAGTATGAAAAAATTATCCGGAAAAAAAAAAGTGATAGAAAAGTTGTAAAATTTTACACATATATGTTGATGTCAAAAAAAAAAAAAAAAAAAAAAAAAAAAAAAAAAAAAAAAAAAAAAAAAAAAAAAAATCGAAAAAATAGAAAAGAAAAAGAAAAAGGAAAAGTTGGAAGTTTGTTTTAACCAACTTATGTAAAGTTTTGTATTAAGTGGTCGATATCACCACTAGTTGTTGTATATTATATTTATGGATTGAATGGGAGTTGGCCGTTATGGGAACGCCAACTAAGGTTATTCTTTGATTGAGATCTTGTTGAGTATAATTCGTGTCTACCTAAAGCGTGTATTTCAAGTGTTAAAGCGTAAGTTATTCAATGATATGAGTCTTATTCATGGGATGGTTGGGAAAGTAATTTACCACACTTAGGATTTTAATTTATCTGTTTTGTTTATCTTTCATTTTACACCAATTTGTATCCCAAATATTATCCATACCCTATATCATTCTTCATCCAAACCTTTGATTTATTGAGATTAGGGATTTGAGCAATCTTAAGTATCGTAGTCATGGATTCGGCTATGTATTTATGATTTTTTCGCCCTTTTTGATATAATATTATTGGTAAAGATTACTTGGTCCTATCTTTAGCCTATTCGAGTTAAGGATTTGAGCAATTGCAAGTATCGTGGTCGTGGATTCGATCATGTATTTGTGATTTTGTCGCCTTTTCTGGAATTTGAGATCGATAGAGATTAAAAAGGATGATTAACCCTTAACCAACAAACCCTTTTTACCGCTTTAGACTTGTTATTCCTTAGCTTTAGTGGTGGAGATGTGTATACTTGCCAAGCTTATGATAGAATATTCGTCGCGACTGGACAGTTAAACGATTAGATTTGCTTTTATCGACTTATTTTATTTTACTTCTAATTCGTTAAGTGTTTAGTTGTGTGATTATGACAAAACGAATACATGCTTAAATATAAAAATAAATCCTAATATCTTTTAGGATACTGATGAACTCAAATAAGTACATTTTATTACTATCATTTATCCTATTAATTTGACTTGTTTTATTATATTATGTATGAGGATTGATACTTAATCGTTTACTTTTGTAATTCTCAGGTAAAAACAAGCATTTGGTGAAACTTAGCGATTATGGACTAATAATGGAGCAAAACGTGCATAAAGTGGAAGTCTACTGACATGGACAAGATCAAGTCAATTCTGCTCCAGATGCGCCGCATCTTACTCTCGACATGCGCCGCATCTCTATCAAGATATCACCAGATACGATCCAAGATACAAGAGGACATGCGCCGCATCTAATCAAGAGTTACGCCGCATCTTCTGGCGGTGTACGAATATTCCTGAATATTATAATCTTGGACCCCACGCGAAGTTAAGTACATGCGCCGCATCTACTTAGTAGATGCGCCGCATCTTCCCTCAGACAGAAACTATAAATACCCCGTAGACCAGACGAATTAAAGAGTTCGAAACCCTAAAACCGAAGTTCGGACAGCAGAACAGGAGGACGAATTCAGTCAAGAGGCAGCACAAGACACACCCAAATCGAAGATACAAGAGCTGTAAGAAGGTGCTGCATGTATTTAATTCATTAAGTAGTTTTGTTTTATTGTTTTAGCAAACTTTAATTCATCAAGATTGGTGGCTTGTGTAATGTGGCAACGGAAAGATTGCACTCCCTTAAAACTGCTTTCTCATTAATTAAAGTTTATATGTTGATGTCTTTGGTTACTACTTATTAGTGCATTGATAACCTCTGTGTTTATTAGTGGCTTGCGGGCATCCGACTGCGGGACAAGATGTGGCTCCCACGGTTGTTTCTAAATTGATCACTTAGGAATAACTTTTAGACATAAGTAATCATTAAGGGTTTACTCGCCGATGAGAATAGGACCAACGAGAAAGGGTTAATTACATACACTTCATATAAAGCTATCAATAAAACAAGTGACAATCTACTTAATCATAAGGACAGCCCTCTTATTGTCTCGAGTATCTATCTGTGTACGTGTGTGCTACTTGCTGATTCGTGCCTATTTGTTTATTTTATTATTTAATTGCAAACAAAACTGTGCCAGTCTCTCAGGCTGAAACCCCCTTGCGTTAGGATATTAAAATACTGATTAGAATAACTAGATAATACGTTCCACTCTTAGTGATCGACACTCTACTTACCATTATCTTCATACTGACCGGGTACACTGCTCGTTAAGTGTGTGTGTTATTGATAAGTCGGCTAAATATAAATTTAAAACTTGAGTAGGCATTAAAACTGCTAAACCGCAACGACACATCACGCGCATCAAGTTTTTGGCGCCGCTGCCGGGGAGTGAATTGTTATTATCTGTTAATTTGATTAGTATTTTAATTAGGATTTTCTTTTTATTAGATTAATTGCATCATTGTACTATTTTGCATATTTGTTGTATTGTGTGTTAATTGTTTTCTTTTTATTTTTGTGTGTTTATTTTTATTTGTGTGTTTAAATTTTGTTTTTATTTTTCGTACTTTTCTGTTCTGCTATCGTTGTACTGTGCTAAATCGAACGATACGGCGCATCTGATCTCTCAGATACGGCGTATTGCGTTCAATTTTTTTTATATACAACGCGTTTAATTAATTCGATACGACGCATCTTTTCCCCAAGATACGGCGTATCTGTTTTTAATAAAAAAAATTTCTAAGCGATAAAGTAATACGACGCATCTGCTTTTGCAGATACGGCGTATCTGTTTTTGATAAAAATTTTCTAAACATTAACGCCATACGACGCATCTTCTTTTGAAGATACGGCGTATCTATTATTTTAATTAAAAACAGTTTGCGAATTATTAAACAAATACGGCGTATCGATCTCTGTCGATACGGCGCATCTTACTGAATCAAAAATCTTTTATTTTCAAACGTAACGAAAATACGGCGCATTAACTTTCGTTAATACGACGCATTTAATTTTAATTAGATAAGTTGATTTTTGATTAATTAATTCGATACGGCGCATTCTTAAATTCTAAAGCGGCGTATCTATTTTCTGAATAAAGTCTGATTAAATTTTAACGTATTAAGATACGGCGTATCCAACTCTTTGGATACGGCGCATCGTCTGCAGATATCAGTAACTTTAAATTTTCGTATTCCGTTTTCGTTATTAATTATCTGATATATTACTTTCTCGAGCATACCCTACTGATGCTTTTGTGATTGATTTCAGGAAGTGCATGACCAGGAGTTCTACGAGGAACTTGATTCAACCTTTTGAAGATCCTGAACGAGCCCTGCATTCGCTTAAGAGGCTTTTCAACACAAGAAGCTTTGATCTTTCAAGTTCACTCGAGCTTGATTACTTTTCTGAAGAAAAAGAGGAAGTTGAAACAGGAACAATGGGCGAAAACACTACTATGGAGGAATACATGAACAATACCCGTGCTGATTACACTTCAGGAGTTGCTAGACCAAAGTTTGATGACAAGTCAAAATTTGAGTTGAAGGGACAATTTCTCAAAGAGCTCAGAGAGAATGCTTTCAGTGGGACGGAACAAGAGGATGCTAATGAGCATGTCGAAAAGGTCCTGGAGATTGCAGATTTGTTTACTACAGAAAGTGTCAATACCGATCAACTCATGCTAAGAATCTTCCCAATCTCACTAAAAGGAGCTGCTAACAAGTGGCTAAGGAATGAACCTGCTAGTTCAATCACTACGTGGGAAGGTTTGAAGAGCAAATTCCTGAAGAGATATTGTCCACCTGCTAAGACTGCTAAGAAGATGGAGGCTATCAATAGTTTCAAGCAAGAGCCTGATGAAACCCTTTATCAAGCTTGGGAACGATTTAAAGATTTATTGATAAAATGTCCTCAACACTATCTAACCCCTATGCAGGAAATAATATTGTTTTATCAGGGATTGGACGTGCCTACAAGACAGATTTTGGATGCTAAGGGAGCTGTACCTCAGATGAGTGCAACTAATGCTAGGAAGGCGATCCAAGAAGCTGCTGATCATTCTCAGAAATGGCACGATGGGACCTCTACTAGATCTAAGAGCAGCACTAATTTTGACGGGATTGCTGCTATTCAAGCTCAATTGGATAAAATTAGTAGAGAGATGAAGAAGCGAGATGAAAGAGCGTATGCTGCCCAAGTTGGATGTGAAAAGTGCGAAGGACCTCACTACACTAAAGATTGCCCGAACAAGAATGAAAGTGAGACATTTGAAGAAGCTTATTACACCCAATTTGGACAACCGTTCCGACCTTCAGCAAGATTTAGGGAAGCTAGTCCGGGATTCTATCAAAAGAACAACTTCAATCCCGCTTATCAAGAGAGGAGGCAGACTTTAGACGATACTTTAAAGCAAATTATGGCCGATGCTGCTAAAAGACATGAAGAGAATACTGCTATGATCAAGGAAATTCGAGCTTCAACGGACACTACTACAAGAAATCAAGGAGCTTCGATCAAAGCATTGGAACAACAAATTGGTCAAATGAGCAAAGTTCTTCAAGAAAGGGGATATGGAGGTTTACCGAGCTCAACTGAAACCAACCCAAGGGATCATGTCAAGGCCATAAGCACCACCGAAGAGGTCACTCCTAATATACCTAGAAGGTCGATGAATGGTAATGATGGTGCAAGACCCGAATTTTTCTTTAACTCTTCAATCAGCTTAAGGAGACTACTAAAAGAGAAGACAAAAATTGAAGAGGAGATCAAGGCAACAATGAAAGAAGAGAGCCCTGCAACCGATTCAAATGCCTTGCCTCATAAAGAAAAAGACCCAGAAAGTTTTACTCTACCTTGTTCTATTAATAATATATCTTTCAATAATGTGTTGGCTGACTTAGGAGCTAGTGTTAGTGTTATGCCTCTTAAGACATTCGCTACCCTAGGACTAGGAAAATTAGCACCAACTAAATTACTTATTGAATTGGCTGATAAAACAGTAAAACGACCTGAAGGGATTGCTAATAATGTGCTAGTTAAGATTGAGCAGTTTATTTTTCCCGTAGACTTTATTATACTAGACATGCCCGAGGATGTTAAGATTCCTTTAATCCTCGGAAGACCTTTCTTGTCTACTGCCCATGCTAAGATTGATGTGTTTAAGAGAAAAATTTCATTAAGGGTAGGGAATAATAAACTAGTCTATAAGTGCCAAGATCCGGTTAAAAGCATAATTAGAGGTGTTTATGTGCTAGGATTAAGAGAGCGTATGGACCTCGATCTTGAAGCTAGACTTATGGGAGAAACATTGATTCAAAACAACTCAACTAATCCTAATCATGAAGACTTTGAGGAATTCATTGACCTTAATGTACCTACGGAACTTAGACGAAATATTGTTAGTGATTCTGATGATGAGTGGTATGATTGTGTAGTAATTAATAAACGTAGGAGAGTAGTTGAGAAAACGAATTTGAACAATGATGTGTTTATTGAACTACCACCCCACCTTGCTTATCTGTGCCTATATGATAATAAGAATTTCCCGTCTATCATTTTGTCATCTCTGCCCGTAAGGGACAGGACTTTTTTTATACAGATATTGAAGAAGAACGGCGTGGAAATAAAGGACGAGCAAGGAGTGTTCAATATTACTAAATTGGCGATGAAGGAGCGTGATGTTTCCGACTCCTTCAATGATCGATACTAATGAGCTGAACGTGAGTCTAACTTGAAGACTCTGGAATAAAGACAAGTGCTTACCGGGAGACAACCCGGATTTATCTTTTATTATTCTGTTTTCTGTGTCGAGTCAGTCCAGGCCGCACGAAGATACGGCGCATCTCAGTCCTGAGATGCGACGCATCCTCTGCAATGGTCATATCTTATTTTATTTTTCTGCATTTTTATTTTTCGACTTTAAAACTTTTTATCAGTTTATTTTAATGCGGCGCATCCCTGGTTAAGGATGCGGCGCATCTTTATTCTGATCCGTATTTATTCCAGGCTCGATACGGCGTATCTTCTTCAATAAGATACGGCGCATCGACTGACCTGATGATTTTCAGTTTTAATTTTTAAGTTTTATTTTTCCTAACTACTAATGTATTATGCAAGTTGAACCTTTCTTATCTTAGGTGTGTTTTAAAGTGTTGGTGGTATTATAGTTTCCTGGATTTCCTGTGGATACATCAAGTATGAAGCTTTAACGTTCTAATCCACAAGGAAGATGATTTTTGCTAATGGAGGATCATACCGAGCAAATCTCAGGGGAGTTTTTCTTGTTCTAATTCTTTTATTTTCCAGTTTTTAACCTTTTATACAAACAACGAGGACGTTGTTTAACTTAAGTGGGGGGATAGGAGAATTAGAACACTTAACACTTACTTGTCCTAAACTTTTTCAAAAATTATGCTTAAAATGTGCTTAATATATCAAACTTAAAAATTTTTTAGCATGTTTTTGTTTAAGATCTAAGTTGCATAACTGCACACAAGACGTTATTTTCAAAAATTGTGATTTATCAAAATTCACAAATCTATGAGTGTGCCGGTGACTTGTAAACTTTAGAACTTGGCTTGTATACTATTCGAGACCACCATAATGAGTATTATTTATATAATTGGAATGACTTGTCTAACTTGGTAAAATTCTAGGATTACACCAAATAGCCTTTATATGTTATGTGTTATTAGCTAACTACACTGGTTAGTTAACCCCCGTATAAAACCCTTTTGTTACTCTCATTTTTAGAGTAAGATACCCCTAGAAAAACCCTCAGAGCCATTCCTTTCGTTTCTTACACCTATGTTTAAAATGTTTCGTTACACCCTTACACCTTAGCCTACCCTGTAGATTAGAATCCGTGGTTGGTTAATTGCTATAGGCAGAGTGTGTTTCCTTACATTACCTGTGTTCGCGTGCGTAATTCATTATCTATGGTTAGGTCGGGAAATTGCACAATGCAAATTGGAGTGAAAGTAAATATTGTATATTTTTGAGTTTATTTTTCGTGTGTTTACTACTTTCACTATTACCGTTATTTCTGAAAGTATGAAAAGTATGAAAAAAATTATCCGGAAAGAAAGTTGTAGTGATGTGGTGAAATTTTACACATCCTTTAAAGTAAAAAAAAAAAAAAAAAAAAAAAAAAATCGAAAAAATGAGAAAAGAAAAAGAAAGAAAAAAGAGTTGGATGTTTATTTTAAGCCAACGATGTAGAGTTATGTAAGTGGTCGATATCACCACTATTTGTTGTATTATATCTATGGATTGAATGGGAATTGGCAGTTATGGGAATGCCGATTAAGGTTTATTCTTTGATTAAGATTTTGTTGAGTATAATTCGTGTCTACCAAAAGCGTGTGTTTCAAGTGTTAAAGCGTGAGTTATTCAATGATATGAGTCTTATTCATGGGATGGTTGGGATAGTGATTAACCACACTTAGGATTTTAATCTATTTTGTTTTGTTTTGTTTATTTTTATTTTTACACCAATTTATATCCCAAATATTATCCATACCCTGTATTGTTCTTTATCCAACCGAACCTTTGATTTATTGAGATTAGGGATTTGAGCAATCTTAAGTATCGTGGTCGTGGATTCGGCTATGTATTTATGATTTTGTCGCCCTTTTTGATATATTATTATTGGTGAAGTTTGGACCTATCTTTAGCCTATTCGAGTTAAGGATTTGAGCAATTGCAAGTATCGTGTTCGTGGATTCGATCATGTATTTGTGATTTTGTCGCCTTTTCTGGAATTTGAGATCGATAGTGTAAATAAGAATAATTAACCCTTTAGCCTAAAAACCCTTTTTACCGCTTTAGACTTGTTATTCCTTAGCTTTAGTGGTGGAGATGTGTATACTTGCCAAGCTTATGATAGAATATTCGTCGCGACTGGACAGTTAAACGATTAGATTTGCTTTTATCGACTTATTTTATTTTACTTCTAATTCGTTAAGTGTTTAGTTGTGTGATTATGAAATAAACGAATACATGCTTAAATATAAAAATAAATCCTAATACATCTTTTAGGATAAATTTTCATAAATGAAATTCTAAGGTTTACTTGGGGACAAGTAAAGTTCAAGTGGGGGGATATTTGATGAACTCAAATAAGTACATTTTATTACTATCATTTATCCTATTAATTTGACTTGTTTTACTATATTATGTATGAGGATTGATACTTAATCGTTTACTTTTGTAATTCTCAGGTAAAAACAAGCATTTGGTGAAACTTAGCGATTATGGACTAATAATGGAGCAAAACGTGCATAAAGTGGAAGTCTACTGACATGGACAAGATCAAGTCAATTCTGCTCCAGATGCGCCGCATCTTACTCTCGACATGCGCCGCATCTCTATCAAGATATCACCAGATACGATCCAAGATACAAGAGGACATGCGCCGCATCTAATCAAGAGTTACGCCGCATCTTCTGGCGGTGTACAAATATTCCTGAATATTATAATCTTGGACCCCACGCGAAGTTAAGTACATGCGCCGCATCTACTTAGTAGATGCGCCGCATCTTCCCTCAGACAGAAACTATAAATACCCCGTAGACCAGACGAATTAAAGAGTTCGAAACCCTAAAACCGAAGTTCGGACAGCAGAACAGGAGGACGAATTCAGTCAAGAGGCAGCACAAGACACACCCAAATCGAAGATACAAGAGCTGTAAGAAGGTGCTGCATGTATTTAATTCATTAAGTAGTTTTGTTTTATTGTTTTAGCAAACTTTAATTCATCAAGATTGGTGGCTTGTGTAATGTGGCAACGGAAAGATTGCACTCCCTTAAAACTGCTTTCTCATTAATTAAAGTTTATATGTTGATGTCTTTGGTTACTACTTATTAGTGCATTGATAACCTCTGTGTTTATTAGTGGCTTGCGGGCATCCGACTGCGGGACAAGATGTGGCTCCCACGGTTGTTTCTAAATTGATCACTTAGGAATAACTTTTAGACATAAGTAATCATTAAGGGTTTACTCGCCGATGAGAATAGGACCAACGAGAAAGGGTTAATTACATACACTTCATATAAAGCTATCAATAAAACAAGTGACAATCTACTTAATCATAAGGACAGCCCTCTTATTGTCTCGAGTATCTATCTGTGTACGTGTGTGCTACTTGCTGATTCGTGCCTATTTGTTTATTTTATTATTTAATTGCAAACAAAACTGTGCCAGTCTCTCAGGCTGAAACCCCCTTGCGTTAGGATATTAAAATACTGATTAGAATAACTAGATAATACGTTCCACTCTTAGTGATCGACACTCTACTTACCATTATCTTCATACTGACCGGGTACACTGCTCGTTAAGTGTGTGTGTTATTGATAAGTCGGCTAAATATAAATTTAAAACTTGAGTAGGCATTAAAACTGCTAAACCGCAACGACACATCACGCGCATCAAGTTTTTGGCGCCGCTGCCGGGGAGTGAATTGTTATTATCTGTTAATTTGATTAGTATTTTAATTAGGATTTTCTTTTTATTAGATTAATTGCATCATTGTACTATTTTGCATATTTGTTGTATTGTGTGTTAATTGTTTTCTTTTTATTTTTGTGTGTTTATTTTTATTTGTGTGTTTAAATTTTTGTTTTTATTTTTCGTACTTTTCTGTTCTGCTATCGTTGTACTGTGCTAAATCGAACGATACGGCGCATCTGATCTCTCAGATACGGCGTATTGCGTTCAATTTTTTTTATATACAACGCGTTTAATTAATTCGATACGACGCATCTTTTCCCCAAGATACGGCGTATCTGTTTTTAATAAAAAAAATTTTCTAAGCGATAAAGTAATACGACGCATCTGCTTTTGCAGATACGGCGTATCTGTTTTTGATAAAAATTTTCTAAACATTAACGCCATACGACGCATCTTCTTTTGAAGATACGGCGTATCTATTATTTTAATTAAAAACAGTTTGCGAATTATTAAACAAATACGGCGTATCGATCTCTGTCGATACGGCGCATCTTACTGAATCAAAAATCTTTTATTTTCAAACGTAACGAAAATACGGCGCATTAACTTTCGTTAATACGACGCATTTAATTTTAATTAGATAAGTTGATTTTTGATTAATTAATTCGATACGGCGCATTCTTAAATTCTAAAGCGGCGTATCTATTTTCTGAATAAAGTCTGATTAAATTTTAACGTATTAAGATACGGCGTATCCAACTCTTTGGATACGGCGCATCGTCTGCAGATATCAGTAACTTTAAATTTTCGTATTCCGTTTTCGTTATTAATTATCTGATATATTACTTTCTCGAGCATACCCTACTGATGCTTTTGTGATTGATTTCAGGAAGTGCATGACCAGGAGTTCTACGAGGAACTTGATTCAACCTTTTGAAGATCCTGAACGAGCCCTGCATTCGCTTAAGAGGCTTTTCAACACAAGAAGCTTTGATCTTTCAAGTTCACTCGAGCTTGATTACTTTTCTGAAGAAAAAGAGGAAGTTGAAACAGGAACAATGGGCGAAAACACTACTATGGAGGAATACATGAACAATACCCGTGCTGATTACACTTCAGGAGTTGCTAGACCAAAGTTTGATGACAAGTCAAAATTTGAGTTGAAGGGACAATTTCTCAAAGAGCTCAGAGAGAATGCTTTCAGTGGGACGGAACAAGAGGATGCTAATGAGCATGTCGAAAAGGTCCTGGAGATTGCAGATTTGTTTACTACAGAAAGTGTCAATACCGATCAACTCATGCTAAGAATCTTCCCAATCTCACTAAAAGGAGCTGCTAACAAGTGGCTAAGGAATGAACCTGCTAGTTCAATCACTACGTGGGAAGGTTTGAAGAGCAAATTCCTGAAGAGATATTGTCCACCTGCTAAGACTGCTAAGAAGATGGAGGCTATCAATAGTTTCAAGCAAGAGCCTGATGAAACCCTTTATCAAGCTTGGGAACGATTTAAAGATTTATTGATAAAATGTCCTCAACACTATCTAACCCCTATGCAGGAAATAATATTGTTTTATCAGGGATTGGACGTGCCTACAAGACAGATTTTGGATGCTAAGGGAGCTGTACCTCAGATGAGTGCAACTAATGCTAGGAAGGCGATCCAAGAAGCTGCTGATCATTCTCAGAAATGGCACGATGGGACCTCTACTAGATCTAAGAGCAGCACTAATTTTGACGGGATTGCTGCTATTCAAGCTCAATTGGATAAAATTAGTAGAGAGATGAAGAAGCGAGATGAAAGAGCGTATGCTGCCCAAGTTGGATGTGAAAAGTGCGAAGGACCTCACTACACTAAAGATTGCCCGAACAAGAATGAAAGTGAGACATTTGAAGAAGCTTATTACACCCAATTTGGACAACCGTTCCGACCTTCAGCAAGATTTAGGGAAGCTAGTCCGGGATTCTATCAAAAGAACAACTTCAATCCCGCTTATCAAGAGAGGAGGCAGACTTTAGACGATACTTTAAAGCAAATTATGGCCGATGCTGCTAAAAGACATGAAGAGAATACTGCTATGATCAAGGAAATTCGAGCTTCAACGGACACTACTACAAGAAATCAAGGAGCTTCGATCAAAGCATTGGAACAACAAATTGGTCAAATGAGCAAAGTTCTTCAAGAAAGGGGATATGGAGGTTTACCGAGCTCAACTGAAACCAACCCAAGGGATCATGTCAAGGCCATAAGCACCACCGAAGAGGTCACTCCTAATATACCTAGAAGGTCGATGAATGGTAATGATGGTGCAAGACCCGAATTTTTCTTTAACTCTTCAATCAGCTTAAGGAGACTACTAAAAGAGAAGACAAAAATTGAAGAGGAGATCAAGGCAACAATGAAAGAAGAGAGCCCTGCAACCGATTCAAATGCCTTGCCTCATAAAGAAAAAGACCCAGGAAGTTTTACTCTACCTTGTTCTATTAATAATATATCTTTCAATAATGTGTTGGCTGACTTAGGAGCTAGTGTTAGTGTTATGCCTCTTAAGACATTCGCTACCCTAGGACTAGGAAAATTAGCACCAACTAAATTACTTATTGAATTGGCTGATAAAACAGTAAAACGACCTGAAGGGATTGCTAATAATGTGCTAGTTAAGATTGAGCAGTTTATTTTTCCCGTAGACTTTATTATACTAGACATGCCCGAGGATGTTAAGATTCCTTTAATCCTCGGAAGACCTTTCTTGTCTACTGCCCATGCTAAGATTGATGTGTTTAAGAGAAAAATTTCATTAAGGGTAGGGAATAATAAACTAGTCTATAAGTGCCAAGATCCGGTTAAAAGCATAATTAGAGGTGTTTATGTGCTAGGATTAAGAGAGCGTATGGACCTCGATCTTGAAGCTAGACTTATGGGAGAAACATTGATTCAAAACAACTCAACTAATCCTAATCATGAAGACTTTGAGGAATTCATTGACCTTAATGTACCTACGGAACTTAGACGAAATATTGTTAGTGATTCTGATGATGAGTGGTATGATTGTGTAGTAATTAATAAACGTAGGAGAGTAGTTGAGAAAACGAATTTGAACAATGATGTGTTTATTGAACTACCACCCCACCTTGCTTATCTGTGCCTATATGATAATAAGAATTTCCCGTCTATCATTTTGTCATCTCTGCCCGTAAGGGACAGGACTTTGTTTATACAGATATTGAAGAAGAACGGCGTGGAAATAAAGGACGAGCAAGGAGTGTTCAATATTACTAAATTGGCGATGAAGGAGCGTGATGTTTCCGACTCCTTCAATGATCGATACTAATGAGCTGAACGTGAGTCTAACTTGAAGACTCTGGAATAAAGACAAGTGCTTACCGGGAGACAACCCGGATTTATCTTTTATTATTCTGTTTTCTGTGTCGAGTCAGTCCAGGCCGCACGAAGATACGGCGCATCTCAGTCCTGAGATGCGACGCATCCTCTGCAATGGTCATATCTTATTTTATTTTTCTGCATTTTTATTTTTCGACTTTAAAACTTTTTATCAGTTTATTTTAATGCGGCGCATCCCTGGTTAAGGATGCGGCGCATCTTTATTCTGATCCGTATTTATTCCAGGCTCGATACGGCGTATCTTCTTCAATAAGATACGGCGCATCGACTGACCTGATGATTTTCAGTTTTAATTTTTAAGTTTATTTTTCCTAACTACTAATGTGTTATGCAAGTTGAACCTTTCTTATCTTAGGTGTATTTTAAAGTGTTGGTGGTATTATAGTTTCCTGGATTTCCTGTGGATACATCAAGTATGAAGCTTTAACGTTCTAATCCACAAGGAAGATGATTTTTGCTAATGGAGGATCATACCGAGCAAATCTCAGGGGAGTTTTTCTTGTTCTAATTCTTTTATTTTCCAGTTTTTAACCTTTTATACAAACAACGAGGACGTTGTTTAACTTAAGTGGGGGGATAGGAGAATTAGAACACTTAACACTTACTTGTCCTACTTTTTCAAAAATTATGCTTAAAATGTGCTTAATATATCAAACTTAAAAATTTTTTAGCATGTTTTTGTTTAAGATCTAAGTTGCATAACTGCACACAAGACGTTATTTTCAAAAATTGTGATTTATCAAAATTCACAAATCTATGAGTGTGCCGGTGACTTGTAAACTTTAGAACTTGGCTTGTATACTATTCGAGACCACCATAATGAGTATTATTTATATAATTGGAATGACTTGTCTAACTTGGTAAAATTCTAGGATTACACCAAATAGCCTTTATATGTTATGTGTTATTAGCTAACTACACTGGTTAGTTAACCCCCGTATAAAACCCTTTTGTTACTCTCATTTTTAGAGTAAGATACCCCTAGAAAAACCCTCAGAGCCATTCCTTTCGTTTCTTACACCTATGTTTAAAATGTTTCGTTACACCCTTACACCTTAGCCTACCCTGTAGATTAGAATCCGTGGTTGGTTAATTGCTATAGGCAGAGTGTGTTTCCTTACATTACCTGTGTTCGCGTGCGTAATTCATTATCTATGGTTAGGTCGGGAAATTGCACAATGCAAATTGGAGTGAAAGTAAATATTGTATATTTTTGAGTTTATTTTTCGTGTGTTTACTACTTTCACTATTACCGTTATTTCTGAAAGTATGAAAAGTATGAAAAAAATTATCCGGAAAGAAAGTTGTAGTGATGTGGTGAAATTTTACACATCCTTTAAAGTAAAAAAAAAAAAAAAAAAAAAAAAAAAAAAAAAAAAAAAAATGAAAAAGAAAAGAAAAGAAAGAAAAAAGAGTTGGATGTTTATTTTAAGCCAACGATGTAGAGTTATGTAAGTGGTCGATATCACCACTATTTGTTGTATTATATCTATGGATTGAATGGGAATTGGCAGTTATGGGAATACCGATTAAGGTTTATTCTTTGATTAAGATTTTGTTGAGTATAATTCGTGTCTACCAAAAGCGTGTGTTTCAAGTGTTAAAGCGTGAGTTATTCAATGATATGAGTCTTATTCATGGGATGGTTGGGATAGTGATTAACCACACTTAGGATTTTAATCTATTTTGTTTTGTTTTGTTTATTTTTATTTTTACACCAATTTATATCCCAAATATTATCCATACCCTGTATTGTTCTTTATCCAACCGAACCTTTGATTTATTGAGATTAGGGATTTGAGCAATCTTAAGTATCGTGGTCGTGGATTCGGCTATGTATTTATGATTTTGTCGCCCTTTTTGATATATTATTATTGGTGAAGTTTGGACCTATCTTTAGCCTATTCGAGTTAAGGATTTGAGCAATTGCAAGTATCGTGTTCGTGGATTCGATCATGTATTTGTGATTTTGTCGCCTTTTCTGGAATTTGAGATCGATAGTGTAAATAAGAATAATTAACCCTTTAGCCTAAAAACCCTTTTTACCGCTTTAGACTTGTTATTCCTTAGCTTTAGTGGTGGAGATGTGTATACTTGCCAAGCTTATGATAGAATATTCGTCGCGACTGGACAGTTAAACGATTAGATTTGCTTTTATCGACTTATTTTATTTTACTTCTAATTCGTTAAGTGTTTAGTTGTGTGATTATGAAATAAACGAATACATGCTTAAATATAAAAATAAATCCTAATACATCTTTTAGGATAAATTTTCATAAATGAAATTCTAAGGTTTACTTGGGGACAAGTAAAGTTCAAGTGGGGGGATATTTGATGAACTCAAATAAGTACATTTTATTACTATCATTTATCCTATTAATTTGACTTGTTTTACTATATTATGTATGAGGATTGATACTTAATCGTTTACTTTTGTAATTCTCAGGTAAAAACAAGCATTTGGTGAAACTTAGCGATTATGGACTAATAATGGAGCAAAACGTGCATAAAGTGGAAGTCTACTGACATGGACAAGATCAAGTCAATTCTGCTCCAGATGCGCCGCATCTTACTCTCGACATGCGCCGCATCTCTATCAAGATATCACCAGATACGATCCAAGATACAAGAGGACATGCGCCGCATCTAATCAAGAGTTACGCCGCATCTTCTGGCGGTGTACGAATATTCCTGAATATTATAATCTTGGACCCCACGCGAAGTTAAGTACATGCGCCGCATCTACTTAGTAGATGCGCCGCATCTTCCCTCAGACAGAAACTATAAATACCCCGTAGACCAGACGAATTAAAGAGTTCGAAACCCTAAAACCGAAGTTCGGACAGCAGAACAGGAGGACGAATTCAGTCAAGAGGCAGCACAAGACACACCCAAATCGAAGATACAAGAGCTGTAAGAAGGTGCTGCATGTATTTAATTCATTAAGTAGTTTTGTTTTATTGTTTTAGCAAACTTTAATTCATCAAGATTGGTGGCTTGTGTAATGTGGCAACGGAAAGATTGCACTCCCTTAAAACTGCTTTCTCATTAATTAAAGTTTATATGTTGATGTCTTTGGTTACTACTTATTAGTGCATTGATAACCTCTGTGTTTATTAGTGGCTTGCGGGCATCCGACTGCGGGACAAGATGTGGCTCCCACGGTTGTTTCTAAATTGATCACTTAGGAATAACTTTTAGACATAAGTAATCATTAAGGGTTTACTCGCCGATGAGAATAGGACCAACGAGAAAGGGTTAATTACATACACTTCATATAAAGCTATCAATAAAACAAGTGACAATCTACTTAATCATAAGGACAGCCCTCTTATTGTCTCGAGTATCTATCTGTGTACGTGTGTGCTACTTGCTGATTCGTGCCTATTGTTTATTTTATTATTTAATTGCAAACAAAACTGTGCCAGTCTCTCAGGCTGAAACCCCCTTGCGTTAGGATATTAAAATACTGATTAGAATAACTAGATAATACGTTCCACTCTTAGTGATCGACACTCTACTTACCATTATCTTCATACTGACCGGGTACACTGCTCGTTAAGTGTGTGTGTTATTGATAAGTCGGCTAAATATAAATTTAAAACTTGAGTAGGCATTAAAACTGCTAAACCGCAACGACACATCGCACGCATCAGATACATTTTCATAAGATTAATTCTAAGGTTTACTTGGGGACAAGTAAAGTTCAAGTGGGGGGATATTTGATGAACTCAAATAACTACATTTTATTATCATCATTTATCCTATTTATTTGACTTGTTTTATTATATTATATATGAGAATTGATACGTTAATGTTTACTTTTGTAATTCTCAGGTAAAAACAAGTATTATGTGAAACTTGGCGATTTTGGACTAATTACAGAGCAAAACAAGCAAGATGATAAGAGTCTACTGAAATGTACAAGATCAAGATCATTCTGCTCCAGATACGCCGCAACATACTTCTTACATACGGCGTATCACTATCAAGATTTCACAAGTTACAATCCAAGACAGCAAAGGACATGCGCCGCATAGAGAAATGGAGTTACGCCGCATCTTAAGGCGGCGTACGAATATTCCTGAATATATTAATCTTGGACCCCACGCGAAGTTAAGTCAATGCGCCGCATCTACTTATCCTATGCGCCGCATCTAACCCTCAGACAGAAACTATAAATACCCCAAGGCCAGACGAATTTCGAGACACCTAGCTAAACTCAGAAGAGAGAGACAGAAACCCTAAATCCAAATTCAAACGTATTAGCAGCACAAAACACACCCTAAACGAAGATACAAGAGCTGTAAGAAGGTCCTGCATGTATTCAATTCATTAAGTAGTTTTGTTTTATTGTATTAGTACACTTTAATTCATTAGAATTGATGGGCTGATGTCATGTGACTACGGAATATCATGTCCACCCCTTAAAATTGCTTTCCCATTAATTAAAGTTTATATGTTGATGTCTTTGGTGACTTTTATTAGTGCATTGATAACCTCTGTGTCTAGCTGAGCATTGCTTGGGTCGCCATGCCCCTTCCTCGCCTGTCTATTCTAGCGTATACGAAACGTGGGCATCATAAATGCTCAATATTCTAGGATAGTGGGATAGACATAAGTGATCATTAAGGGTTTACTCGCCGATAAGATTAGAGCCAACGAGAAAGGGTTAATTACATACACTTCATATAAAACTAGTAATAAAACAAGTGACAAGCTACTTAATCATCAGGACAGGTCTTCTTATTGTCTCGAGTATCTATCTGTGTACGTGTGTGCTAATCGTTGATTCGTGCTCATTAGTTTAGTTTTCTATTTAATCATAACCAAACCGTGCCAGTCTCTCAGGCTGAAACCCCCTTGCGTTAGATTAGGCTGTACAGCTAACTTAAGATATTAAAATACTGATTAGAATAATTAGATAATGCGTTCCACTCTTAGTGATCGACACTCTACTTATCATTATATTCATACTGACCGGGTACACTGCTCGTTAAGTGTGTGTGTTATTGATAAGTCGGCTAAATATAAATTTAAAACTTGAGTAGGCATTAATACTGCTAAACCGCAACGACACGCGACACGCATCATTGTGTTTTGCTACTGTGCTTAATAATGATGATAAGTTCAGTAGCAGATCTGAAAAATGTGTGTTGGTTGGCTATGCTTCTTTTAAAAAAGGTTATAAACTCTTTAGTCTTGAAAGGAAACAATTCTTTTACTCAAGAGATGTTGAATTCTTTGAGAATGTGTTTCCCTTTAAGAAAAACTCTGTGATTGAGACTTGTCAAGATCTGGATCATACAAACTTTTTCGACAAAGTTTTGTATGAGGATCTTGACATACCCTATGATGAGAAAAACATAAACAATAAACCATCTAATGATGGAAACAAGTATGCAAACACTCCTAGTGAAGGCAAGAACTCTTTTCTTGATGGCAGTCCAACAATTGACCCAATTGAGGATGAATTGGGGCATCCTCAGTGTTGGGAATTAAATATTCTGAAGTTAGAGTATTGGAAAATACTTTAAGAAGAAGGTACTGCTGGTTCATGATCAAGGTACTGCTAGTACATCAAGGTACTGCTAGAAAAGAAGGTACTGCTAGTTCAAGTAGAAGGTACTGCTAGTAGAGAATGGTACTGCTGATCAGTGAGTCATAGAGCTGCTACAAGGATAAGATCGAAGAAGATATTATTTGTATGAGTCACTCTTATGCAAAAATAATATCTAGATATATTCTCAGTCAACAAGTTGATGCATGTGCTTGCATTAATTCATTTGAACAACTTGAGAGATATATACTTCCATACGCTAGCTCGACTTGATCTTTTGTAAGACAAGTATTGATTAGACTAAAAGTAATATTGTAAGAGATCTCTTGGACTATAAAAGAGATTTTAGATTAGTGATTATGTACGTGCAAAATTACAAGTGAATATCTGTTAAGACATAGAACAAACAAATATCATATATCACAAATCTAGAAACATAAGATTCAAGGTCTTTGTAACCCTAGTGATAAACTAAAGATCACTCGTATTATTTTGAATAATATTGAATCGTTTGGTGATAAACTTTCTTTGTTCATTGTTGAGTAACAAACAAAATTCTTCCATTTCCATAACATACATAACCTTCTAAGTGTGGTTAAGTAAATTCCGCGTACTTAATCATATAAACTCAATATATCATTACACACAAAGTATACAAGGTTTAACCACCTTAACCGTGTGTCTAATCCCTCTCAGTTGGTATCAAAGCCAGGCTGATATAATTGAATTAGAAGAAACAGAAATGGATGCACATGATGCTCAAACAAATGTTGCTGCAAAGTTGCCCATGATCAAACCAAATGAGTTTGAGTTATGGAGGATGAGAATTGAGCAATATTTCATGGTCCAAGATTACACTCTTTGGGATATCATTATATATGGTGATTCTTTTTCACCAAGCTATTCAGATGTTGTCCTAGAAGGTAAAACACTTAGGAAAAGAAATACTGGGCCAGTTTCAAATGAAGAGAAGATACTGAAGAGAAATGATCAGAAAGCAAGAAATTTGTTGATTATGACCATTCCTAGTGAACAGACGTTATCTTTTAACAAGTATCTTGATGCAAAAACTCTTTTTGAAGAGATTTGTGCATATTTTGGTGGTAATGAAACTACCAAAAAGACACAGAAGACATTACTAAAGCAACAATTTGAAAACTTTACTGCTTTTAGTAATGAGTCTCTTGATAAGCTATTCTCAAGGTTACACAAGCTTGTCAGTCAGTTGGCTGTGTTGGGTGTTGAGACAGAGAAGGAAGATCTCAACATGAAGTTTTTTAGAAGTCTACCTGATGAGTTCCATACTCATGTTATTGTCTGGATGAACAAACCAGACATTGAAACCATGAAGCTCAATGATTTGTACAACAACTTCAAAATTGTTGAACAAAGTCTAAAGAAATCTGGTCATTATGGTACTAGTTCTGGGAATGTTGCACTCTTGTCAGCTCCTAGTATTAGTAAGAGTGAAGAGGTAGATGAAGGTGAAAGTGTTTCTAATGCAAGTTATGGTGCTCCTTCTACAAGTTCTCAAAAGGATGTTGCTGGTCTTGGAGATTCAACGTTTTATGCTTTTATTACCAGTCAATCTAGTGGCTCTCCTCTCAACCATGAAGATCTTGAGCAGGTAGATGGTGATGATTTGGAAGCTATGGATATTAAATGGCAGGTTGCTTTGCTTAGCATGAGGGCTAAGGAGTATTGGCAAAGAACTGGGAAGCAGATTACCATAAATGGTAATGACACTGCTGGGTTTGACAAGAAGAAAGTGGAGTGTTTCAACTGTCATAGGTTAGGACACTTTGCTAAGGAGTGTAGAAGCCCAAGAAAGCAGGAAAATAGAAACACATGGTATAAGCAAGATAGGAAAAAGGAAGTTACTGTTGAAGAGCCAAAGGCTATGTTGGCTATTGATGGTATTGGTTATGATTGGAGCTCTATGGCTATTGAAGAGGAAGCACCACCAAATGCTGCTCTTATGGCCAATGAATTTGCTCTAATGGCTCATTCTGATTCAGATGTAAATTCTATTCAAAATTGTACTGAATCATGTCCTAATCTTAAAGCTTATGAAGACCTTAGTAAGAGATTTGATGCTCATAGAGAAGAGCTACTTAATTCTCTCTTTAATTTGGCTAATCACAAAAGAGGTCTAGGTGTTCTAGAAAAACAAGTCTTACATTTTAAAAGTAATGAATCTCATTTTACTAATGACATCAATATACTAAAAAATGACATTAAGATCAGAGATGAGTGTATTGTTGAGTTGAATGATTCATTAGCTAAACACAAAAATGAAAGAGAAAATGTTAAGGTATCTGTGGATGTTTTGGCCCATGCCTCAGATGGATTCAATAAACTTTGGGAAGCTCAAGTTATTGATAAGGTTAATTCTGGTGTTGGATTTAAGTCTGTCCCCCCACCATACAGAGGTGTTCATTCACCTCCAGGTATTGATTTAGCACACACAGGATTAGCTGAGTTTCAAGAACCAATCATGGAATATGGTTCTAAGGCCACTAAGAGTCCCAAGATAGAAAAGGTATGTAAAATTTTAGATAAACTTTATCTTATCAGGACAAGGTGTCCTTTGTTAAGAAAGAAGATGCTTTAGTTGTTGAAGATTGTACAACTGATAGTGATGATGATGCAGAAGAACAGGTTATGTCTAAACCTGTATTGGTTAAGAAAGTAGGAAAAAATGTTCCTAAGATAGTCAATCACAACACTAACAGGCCTAAGTCAAATGTTAAGACTGTTAGGAAACCAGTTAGATATTGTGAACAATATAGAACTACAAACAAGCCCAGAGGTAACCAAAGGAATTGGAACAACCTCAAGTCTAACCAACTAGGTGATGACTTTATTTTTTATAATAAAGCTTGTTTTACATGTGGTAGTTTTGACCATCTTGCAGCTTTCTGCAACCAAAGGGTAACTGGGTATGAAAACAATAGGGTGAACTACAAAAGGCAAACTCCTCAAACTCACTTTCACTCTAACACTCATAGAACAAAACCCAAAACAGTCTCAAACAAGTCTGGACCAAAAGGTCCTGATAGACAAAAAGGTCCTGCTAATACATACAAAAAGGTACTGCCAGTACAAATAAAAGGTACGGGTAGAACAATAGGTACTGCTAGACCTTTGATGACTGTTAACCCAAAATCAACAGCTAAGGATGCAAAAACAACTTTCATACATGCATCTAAAACTGTTTTAAGGCCCATTCAAACAAAAGCAGTGGTCCACAAACAAATTTGGAGACCAAAGGGTGTGACTTCAAAGCTAGCAGTCACTTCTGCTAAGCATGTTACTCACCCTGCTGCTAAGGGAAATAGGGCAAATGCTGTAAAGGCCTCAGCATGTTGGATTCTTAAATCCAATGTTGCATCAACTGTCCTTAAAAGATTAAATTACATTGATGCAAGAGGCAGATCCAAGTCAGTAATGGCTTGGATCCCCAAAGAAAACTAACACTCTTATTTGTGTGCAGGAACATTCAATTGATCATCAAGATCAAGGATACTCAGATAGTGGATGTTCCAATCACATGACAGGCAACATGTCTTATCTTTCAGATTTTCAAGAATTCAATGGAGGATATGTTACCTTTGGAGGTGGTTTTCGTGGCAAAATTTCTGGTAAAGGAACTATTAAAACTGGAAATTTAGATTTTGAAAATGTGTACTATGTACAAGAGCTAAAGTATAATCTTTTTAGTGTTTCACAAATGTGTGACAAAAAGAACAATGTCCTTTTTACTGACACTGAATGTCTTGTTCTATTTAAGGATTTCAAGATGCCTGATGAAAATCAAGTGCTTCTTAGAATTCCTAGAAAGGCCAATATGTATAGTGTTGATATGAAGAACATCATTCCTAAAGAAGATTTAACTTGTCTTGTATCAAAGGCCACATTGGATGAATCAATGAAATGGCATAGAAGGCTTGGTCATATTAATTTCAAAACCATAAATAAAATTGTTAAGAATGGTTTGGTAAGAGGTTTACCTCACAAAAGATTTGAAAATGATCAAACATGCATTGCTTGTCTAAAAGGCAAACAACACAAAGCCACTTGTAAGCCCAAGATTTTTAACTCTATCAATCAGTCATTGTTTATGCTTCATATGGACTTATTTGGACCTGTTTCAGTAAGGAGTATGCAACATAAAAAATATTGTCTTGTTATAACTGATGACTATAGCAGATTTACATGGGTTTTCTTTTTAGCCACTAAGAATGAGACATCAAGCATTCTTAAGGACTTCATTACACTGATAGAAAACCAAGTAAGCAAGAAAGTAAAAGTCATTAGGTGTGATAATGGGACAGAATTCAAAAATAGAGTTATGGATGATTTCTGCAAAGAAAAAGGTATTAGGAGAGAATATAGTGTTGCTAGAACACCACAACAGAATGGTGTGGATGAAAGAAAGAATAGAACACTAATTGAAGCTGCTAGAACAATGTTAGCTGATTCTAAGCTACATATAATCTTTTGGGCAGAGGCAATCAACACTGCTTGCTATGTTCAAAATAGAGTTTTAGTTGTGCAGCCTCACAATAAGACATCATATGAACTCTTTAATGGTAGAACTCCTGCAATAGGATTTCTTAGACCTTTTGGATGTCATGTGACAATTCTCAATACCTTAGACCATTTAGGAAAATTTGATGGTAAAGCAGATGAAGGTTTCTTAGTTGGATATTCTCTTGTTAGCAAAGCTTTTAGAGTTTACAACTTAAGAACTGAGAAAGTACAAGAAGAACTACATGTGGAGTTTCTAGAAAACAAGTCCAATGTAGTAGGTCAAGGACCAAAATGGATATTTGATCTTGATTATCTAACAAATTCTATGAATTATATACCTGTTGTTGCAGAAACTAATGACTTTTCAGGTTCAAAAGCAACAAATGAGGTGGAGTTAGATAAAGATCAATCTGATGTTATTATGCCATTGTGGTCAAGTACAAGTGTGGAATCAGCTTCAAACAATGATGAATCTTCTTCTGGTAAAGCAAAAGAAGATGTTGAGGCTCAAAGAAAAGATGTTGGAACAGAGGAACAACACAATATTTCAAATATTGATGGTACTGCCGAGACAGAGCAAGGTACTGCTAGTACTTCTCAAGGTACTGGTAGTTCATTTGAAGGAACTGTTAGTTCAGTTGAAGGTACTGCTGGTCCTTCACACTCAAAAGATGCAGAGTTCCAAGAAGATGAAGTGGATTTGAGTAATCTTCCACCATCTTATCATGTTCCTACTACCCCACACACAAGAATTCACAGAGTTCATTCCCTTGAAAATGTGATAGGAGATATACAATCTGGTGTGAAGACAAGGAGACAACTGGTCTCTTCAGACCAACAAGGGATTCTTGATGCCCTTTATGCTTCAAAACAGCATGAGCTTTCAAACTCTTGCTTGTTTGTATGTTTTCTCTCTCAAAAGGAACCAAAGAACATTCTTACAGCCCTAGATGATTCAAGCTGGTTAGAGGCTATGCAAGAAGAGCTTCTTCAGTTCAAGATTCAAAAGGTTTGGGTGCTAGTTGATTTACCTACAGGTGTGAAGGTAATTGGCACTAGATGGGTTTTTAAGAACAAAAGGGATGAAAGAGGAATTGTGATCAAGAATAAGGCTAGATTAGTAGCTCAAGGGTACACACAATAAGAAGGGATAGATTATGATGAAGTTTATGCTCCAGTAGCAAGGATTGAGGCAATTAGGCTGTTTCTAGCTTATGCTTCATTTTTAGGCTTCACAGTCTACCAAATGGATGTCAAAAGTGCATTTTTATATGGTAAAATTGGACAAGAGGTGTATGTTTCACAACCTCCTGGTTTCATTGATCCATTACATCCAAACAAAGTGTACAGAGTAGTGAAAGCTCTATATGGCCTTCATCAGGCACCAAGAGCTTGGTATGCAACACTAGCTTCCTACTTATTAGAAAATGGATTTCAAAGAGGAAAGATTGATCAGACACTTTTCATCAAACAGCACAAGAAAGATCTTCTGTTAGTGCAGGTGTATGTGGATGACATTATCTTTGGATCTACTAGGAAAAAGATGTGTTTAGAATTTGAGAAGCTTATGAAAGATAAGTTTCAGATGAGTTATATGGGAGAACTTACATTCTTTTTGGGTTTGCAAGTTAAGCAATCATCTGAAGGCATATTTATTAGTCAAGACAAATATGTTGCAGAGATACTTAGAAAATTTCAATTTGCTGATTCAAAAATAGCAAGCACACCAATGGACGCAGAGAAGCACCTTCTGAAAGATGAAGATGGAGAAAATGTAGATGTACACAATTACATATCTATGATAGGCTCTTTGATGTACCTTACATCATCTAGACCTGATATCATGTTTCCTGTTTGTGTTTGTGCAAGATTTCAAGTTACTCCAAAGGTTTCTCATTTAACTGCAGTCAAGAGAATTTTTAGATATCTCAAAGGTCAACCAAGGTTGGGTATATGGTATTCTAGAGAATCTCCTTTTGACTTGGTAGCATATTCGGATAGTGATTATGCTGGTGCTAGCTTGGACAGAAAGTCAACAACTGGAGGATGTCAATTCCTTGGGTATAGACTTGTCTCATGGCAGTGTAAGAAGCAAACAAGTGTGACAAATTCAACAACTGAAGCTGAATATATAGCTGCTGCAAGTTGCTCTAGTCAAGTTCTATGGCTTCAAAACCAACTCCTTGATTATGGGTACAATTTCTTAAACACTGTTATTCATATTGATAATAGTAGTACAATTTGTATTATTAAAAATCCAGTACAACACTCTAAAACAAAACACATTGAAATTAGACATCACTTTATAAGAGACTGCAATGAGAAAAGATTAATTCAAGTTCTTAAAATTGCTTCAGAGCATAATTTTGCAGATCTGCTAACAAAAGCTTTTGATGTTTCAAGGTTTCAGTACTTGGTAGCAAGTATTGGGATGCTTAATCTTTGAATTTTTCAAATGATGTGTTTTTGTAAATAAATTTTTGTTGTTGCTGCTGATTTATAAGGTACTGCTAATGTATCATAAGGTACTGCTAAGCACACAAGGTGCTGCCAGTACACAAGTAAATTGTGTTATTCATATAGTTGGTTCTATGATTATACTAATGCAAGACAAGTACTTTGTACATTGTTCTTTTGGTTTTAGACTAACAATTTCAGGTATGAATATGTAAACACAAAGGATATTTCAAGTGAAATGGGAACAGCAGAATGCTTATCAAATTGCTGACCATAATAGGTTTATGATGGACTAAGTTTAGGAATTTAACCTCCTTAAAACTTCTTTCTTAAAACCTAGTTATGATATTTCACATTGAATTGATGACTTAGTTGATCAGATAGTAACTGATACAACTCACTTTCTATCATTTTATACTTTTAAGTATAATGTGCAAGTCTGAGGACATCTGATAGAAAGATCAGCTAGTAAAAGTGAATCTAACACTTGTGTTGGAGGTAACAATTACTATGAGCTGGAAACCCTGTCAAGAAAATCTTTTGAATAGATTTATCTTTACACGGGCAGTTATTTATAACTGAAAAATATTGGTTCTCACACAACCAGAGGTTGCTTTAAACCGAAATGCTAATTAAGTGTCTGTTATACACTTGATTCTTTCAAAATGGTTGAAAGTAGTATGATTTTTCAATTCTAAAATCATGAACATACTACTAAGTCAAAAAGGTTTCTTAAAAGGATTTTCAAGAGATTCACAAAAAACCATCCATTGATGGATTATGAATCAAAATGTCCACTGATTCACCTCTCATAGGAGTTAACACACCTAGAAGTGATGAGGACAGTACTTAAACTCTTAAGGAATTGATGGCTTCATGTACAAAATTGTCTGACAACAAGTTCACATTGATAGATCAGTCAAAGGTACATAGTGAGATCTTCCAAACAAGGGGAGGAAACAAAAGTTATTTGCTTCAGGGGAGGTAACAATCTCAGGGGAGGAAATGATAGCCCAGAATGGAAGTAAAACCAATATATGGAAGGAGAAGATAAGAGCATACAAGATGATGACATAGAGGTTGAAAATGATTAGAATAGATCAAATATCTAGAAGGGATGAAGCATTCCTAAAGGAGAAATTTCTATCTAGATCAAACGAAGAAAAGTTTCAATTTCACTTCAAAGACATGCTGGTTAGATGATTTCACTTGTTGAAACAAACATCCAAGATACACAGCATCATTGCCTCTTATAATTCCTCCATCCAAGGAAATTGCACCATCTTTTGGTACAATGTTTTGATATTGCTGAAGTCAAAGAAGAACAAAGCAGATCAGTTCAGAATAAAAAGAATAGTTCAGATTCACGAAGTGTTTGAAAGATCTTCTCAAGTCCTCATTTAATTCAGAAAACATGTTTGAATTGATTCACATGTTTAGGGGAGGATTGTTGGGAATTAAATATTCTGAAGTTAGAGTATTGGAAAATACTTTAAGAAGAAGGTACTGATGGTTCATGATCAAGGTACTGCTAGTACATCAAGGTACTGCTAGAACAAGAAGGTACTGCTAGTTCAAGTAGAAGGTACTGCTAGTAGAGAATGGTACTGCTGATAAGTGAGTCATAGAGCTGCTACAAGGATAAGATCGAAGAAGATATTATTTGTATGAGTCACTCTTATGCAAAAATAATATCTAGATATATTCTCAGTCAACAAGTTGATGCATGTGCTTGTATTAATTCATTTGAACAACTTGAGAGATATAAACTTCCATACGCTAGCTCGACTTGATCTTTTGTAAGACAAGTATTGATTAGACTAAAAGTAATATTGTAAGAGATCTCTTGGACTATAAAAGAGATCTTAGGTTAGTGATTATGTACGTGCAAAATTACAAGTGAATATCTGTTAAGACATAGAACAAACAAATATCATGTATCACAAATCTAGAAACATAAGATTCAAGGTCTTTGTAACCCTAGTGATAAACTAAAGATCACTCGTATTATTTTGAATAATATTGAATCGTTTGGTGATAAACTTTCTTTGTTCATTGTTGAGTAACAAATAAAATTCTTCCATTTCCATAACATACATAACCTTCTAAGTGTGGTTAAGTAAATTCCGCGTACTTAATCATATAAACTCAATATATCATTACACACAAAGTATACAAGGTTTAACCACCTTAACCGTGTGTCTAATCCCTCTCACTCAGGGTTCCAATGGTTTTGCCCCTGAAAATGAGATGTCTGCTACACTTGAGAATGAAAATGCATTGTCTGAGGGTACATCTCATGATAGTCCAATCACAGACCATCAAATAAACTTACAAACTCAACCCATTAGAAGATCTGTAAGATCCTCTGTTTTTCCAAACAAATATAATGAGTTTGTGGTTGATTCAAAAGTTAAGTATGGTCTTGAAAAATTTGTTAGCTATGCCAACCTCAGCTCTGAAAACTTTTGTTTTATAACTAAGTTAAACAAACTTTCAGAACCTAAAAATTATTGGGAAGCCAGCAAATCTCAGCACTAGAGAGAAGCAATGAATAGTGAAATGAAAGCTTTATATGAAAATTATACTTTTGAGATTGTTGAATTACCTAGTGACAGAAATGCCATTGGTTCTAAATGGGTGTTTAAGATTAAATACAAGTCTAGTGGTGACATTGATAGATTTAAAGCTAGACTTGTTGTCCAAGGTTTTAATCAAAAGGAAGGTGTTGACTTTGATGAGACTTTTTCTCCTGTGGTCAAAATTGTTACTATTAGATGTGTTGTTAACTTGGCTGTTCAACAATCCTGGCCCATTTTTCAATTAGATGTTAACAATGCCTTTTTATATGGTGACCTTGAGGAAACTGTTTACATGAAACTTCCTCCAGGATACTTTGATGAAAATGATAATAGAGTGTGCAGGCTTAAAAAGTCTTTATATGGTTTAAAACAGGCTCCTAGACAGTGGAATGCCAAACTTTCCAGCACTTTACTTGAAAATGGATTTGTACAAAGTAAAAGTGATTATTCACTGTTTACTAAAAATGATTCTGGTGTGTTTATTGCCTTACTTGTTTATGTTGATGATATAATCATCACTGGTAACAATCTTGATGCTATTGATGATGTCAAAATGTATCTTAAAACCAAATTTCAGATAAAAGATTTAGGCAAGCTCAAATATTTTCTGGGCATTGAAGTTATTGAAACTAAGAATGGAGTTTGTTTATCTCAAAGAAAATACTGCCTTGATTTATTATCTGAGTTTGGTCTTCTGGCTTGTAAACCCTCTGCTATTCCTCTAGAGCAGAGCGTGTATATCACCTCTGAACCTACTGATACAGATCCATTACTTGATAATATCACTGAGTATCAAAAGCTTATTGGAAAACTGATTTACTTAACTCACACTAGGCCCGATATATCTTATGTTGTACACTGCCTGAGCCAATTTATGCATTCCCCTTTAAGGTCTCATTTGAAAATTGCCTTAAAGGTGCTGAGGTATTTGAAAGGTTCTCTAGGTATGGGTGTGCATATAGTTAAGAACTCTGAGAACTTTATGAATGCTTTTGTAGATGCAGATTGGGCCAAGTGTGTAGTTACTAGAAAATCTGTCACTGGATTCTGTGTTAGTCTCAATGGTTCTATGATATCTTGGAAAAGCAAAAAAGCAGAACACCCTCTCAAAGTCTTCTGCAGAAGCTGAGTACAGAGCTTTAGCTTCTGTAACTTCTGAGATTGTTTGGATCCTTAAAATTCTTAAGGATCTTAACTGGGAACATTTTATGCCGGTAAAGGTTTTTTGTGACAGTCAAGCAGCAATTAAAATTGCTGCTAATCCAGTCTTCCATGAGAGGACAAAACATTTGGAGATTGACCTCCATTTTTTTAGAGAAAAGATCTTAACTGGTGTTATTGAAACTGCTAAAATTCACACTGCTGATCGAACAGCAGACATTTTTACAAAAGGACTTGATAAAACTCAACATTTCAAAATGGTTTCTAAACTGGGTTTACTTGATATCTTCCAGGCCAAAATTAAGGGGGGATGTTAAAATATAACTTTGGCCTGGAATAAAGTTAAGGGACTAATGTTGCCTTGTTTGTATTTTCAGTTTAAGCCTGGTGGAATGTTTTGTGGCTGAAAGCTAAGAAGAAAAAGATGAAGGGTGCTTTGTGCTAATGCTGGAAGATATACACTAGGGCTGAGTCACTCAGACTCACACCCGTTAGAGTGTTTTGTTCGTGTGTGTGAAGAAGCCGTTTTCTTGTCTCTACCATGGAAAACGACCTCTGCTGGTGTTCTATATATATCTGCTCTCCCCTCACTATTGAGACCACCACAAAATATCATTTCACTTCTTTGTACTTTCATTTGATATACTTGATTGAGATCAAGCGTTTGTATTGGCTGTTTGAGAACAGTTTGAGATTGTAAAACATTTTCTTTATTAATCTAATTGGTTAAGTTCAGTTTTCCTACAGTTAGAGAAGAAAACGGCGACAAAACCTAAAAAATGTTATTAATACGGTTCATAATAAAACCGTACCAAAAAAGGTTTATTTTTTCTTTTAAAAAAAAAAGGAAGAAAAAAAGAAGGTTTATTTGATACGGACATGGTTGGGCAAACTTATTTGGTACGGTTTATTTGTGAACCATAGCAATTAATTCTTTTTTATATGGTTTCTCAAAAAACTGTACTAAAAGGTATTCCCGAATTAAAGTCATCTTCTGCCAATAGAACCCTTCACTTGGATCCCTCAAGTCAAGCGTATGGAGTTTGCACGTTTATTTTAGCCCATCAATCAACTCAAATCTCTCAAACAACATATATCTCTACCTATCATCAAGGCGCAGGCTATCCTGACCCCCCTTATAGGGGGGGGGGGGGGGGGGGGTTATGCAATGATTGGGTGCTTTAAACTGCTGTACTGTCTGCTTTGCGGGTTGTACGGTTGACCATAGGGGGGGTTTGTATAGCATGGGCCATTGTTTAGTACGGTTCAAAAAGCCATTAAAAACCGTTTACAATTCAAGCTTGGACAATTTTTTTCAAGTTGGAGTTGCTTCGCCTTCTATCATAATTTTTTTAAATTTTGTCTAAATGTTACAATTCAAGCTTGGACAAGCATTTCTAACATCATGTAGATTTCCAAATAACCCCGGCAGTAAATCCAAAAGCAGATAACACGGTAGCCGAAGCCAAAAATCATGAAATTTGTAGTATTTTGATTCCGGTTTGGGGTTACAGTCATTTGCCAAGCCTTCCAAATATACTTATAATACAGAAAACCGGAATGAGATTTTAACCATTTTCCCAAGCTTTCGTAATGTTTCTGCCTTTATGAGATGCAACTTACGGTTATCAGCATCTTTCATCATATACAAAAAAGTTAAGATGATATCCAGAAAAAGAAAGATAAACTTTACAAGCAAGCATATCAGATCATCACAAAGACATCGCTTATTGTTTAATTACAAGTTTTTAACGTTAAATTAGCGTGTTCAAAATACCAATTATAATCACCGACCATTTTATTGGCCGTTAATTATTCACTTTAAAAATTAATTTAATAGTTCTTTTATGAAGAAGGCCAAAACAAATGAGCCAAAAGCTTCAACAGCTACTTATCAAGCGTCACCAACAAAAGCATCACCCAATATTTACTGAGCAGCAAAACAAAAATCTAAAACATGGTTCCAAAAGCATCACCCAACATTTACTGAGCAACAAACCAAAAATCTAAAACATGGTTCCAATAAGTTCCATACTAGATAAGGGCCACAACTTTTAACCAACGACTATCGTTTTGCCTAGACAGAAAATTAACATCATGAATTAGGATTCCACATTGTCTAAGGAATTAGTACCAGGTGAATTTGGTGGTGGTTGTTCACTTGTTTCGGCTTCAGGTGGAGGACCTTGCTCTCCACTTTCACTGTTTTCAGGGTGAAAATTGATCGGGAACTTTGTTACCCTGGGTTTGTCTGTCAATATGTTTCTTTGGACCTTATCGATGATCACCTTTTGTGGGGGTTCCTCTTTTAGCTTCTCATCGTCATAATCATTGTTCACATAATAACCCACTCGCACAAATTCCTGACCCACGTAAGAGCAGGTTAGCAAAAGCACAGTAACACCAATTATATCTTCTTCACGAATCTTTGATGGGTCCGGAGGGTCCGCCTAACATTGTTAAAGAGTTGTGTTGGGATTAATGTCAGTTGTGAATAACCAATATCATTTATTCAGAAAATTAAATGCCAGCAGTAAAGTTAACCTGAAAAACAAAACGGTAGTTTCCCACATTGACAGGACCAACAAGTACGCTTTCTAACAGTTGGTCATATGAATCGTCCTCTGCAGATCCAACGTAGATAAGTTTCCATTCCAGATCTGCAAATAAAAAGTTCTCCCAAGAGTTCGTGTTACATCATTATATGTCGTTTAAACTTTAAACAAATGATGATATTGAAACAGAAGAAGCATAAGCTAAAGATGAATGGCCTGTAAGTCACCTTTGACATGTGAGAATATTAGTTCCTACCACCTACAACAGACAGAAAAAGTTCTAGGAGAGACAAAATGATCATCTTTACATTCCCCAAAGGTATATACAGGTTAATTTTCAATTTTTCACATCCAATATCTTCTAAATATGAGAAAAGTAGATAACCTATAACCCTTCAGAGGTAGCTGATATATTTCTCTGATACAAGTATGCTGTTTGTGCATATACTAGTCTTCAAGATCCATGTACATTGCTATAAATGGATATGTTTGCTGTGTGGGATTATTAAGTGGCCAATTATTTGTAATTAAAGATTAAAAATACTGCCATACAGGATGAGTTCAAGTTCAACACTCGCAAACATTAAAGCTGAGACTACCAGTACTCACCGAAAGAAAAAGAATTAAAACAAGGAAGACCTTGTTGCAGCCACTTTTACAGGGGTGACTATTCTTGTACGTTCAAACACCTACTAGTACTTATTAACTGCTAAAGAGGAGAAAATGACCTGTTTGGATCGTTTTTTAGTGAAAGTAACCTAATTTGTCAGCACAGCCTAATTAGGTATATACGTTGGTTAATGGTACATTTATGTGTGTCTAACACCGATATCTGCGTGGTTCATGCTGGGTACAGTATTACCCTACATGGAATATTAAATACTTCGTCCCGGTATGTCAGACATACTATAAGTCATATTCGTGATGATCATAAATCTGCGGCACATTTTAGGAGCACTTACGATCGCAGAGATCTTAACTTAAGATTAAAGACATAATAAACTAGCGCAGCCCTAATTATTGGCATTACATATTTCTATATTTTTATTCAGAATAGTTATACAAAAAGAAAGTATATTTAAAAGTATATTTGTATTCGATTAAGACAATGAAAAAGTTAAAAGATTTGATTACAACAATGAAGTCATCTCTGAAACTGTTATTGAATTCCCTTCTACTGCTTTAAGTATTAGCTCACTCTAATCACAAGTATCTTGTGATGTAGACGTGCCGTAGTTACTCTTCGCTCCCTTAAATTTGTGTAATTGGTCTGCAAAATACATACTCGGAGAGAATGAGTATGTATGAACAGGCACGTCATTTTGGTGTGGGGTATGTGGAAGAGGGCAACTAGGGGAACTGCTAAGACTGTCTTATCTATAAGTTTTGTGTTTATTATACTTTTCACCAAATTTGTAGATTTTGTCTGCAAGCAACTGAGCAAGTGCTGTTCATACAAATACAAGCTGCTGGCCCTCATAGGTAACTAGGTAAAGACCTCTGTCATAAAACTACTAAGGTATGGGCATGGACGGAACATTATAGGGGCAGAAGTGGGCCCTGGCCCCCCCAAAAATTTCTACCCTCTTTGTCATTTGTTTAATGACCTAGTGTTAAAGTTTTTGATTTTACAGTTTGGCCCCCTTGAAATTGAAAATTGAGATTTCGGCCCCCCTAAGAAATTGATTCAAGCTCCGTCCGTCCCTAGGTATGGGTTTGTAATAACCAAACATTAAATATGAACCAACAAGTAACAAAATAAGAGATCCGCTCAATCTACATCAAATCTGGCAAAATTACGCTTTGCTGTTTCACGCCAGTACAAAACAAACTAAGGGTGTGTTTGTTTCATTAAGATGTTTTAGGTCTGAATCTGACTACCATATCTTACCGGTAAGAGGTGGCTAGAAAGTCTAAATCTGAACGAAATAATGTTGTTTGTTTTTTTATAATTGTCCGAATGATTTTAAGTGCTCGTTTCTGCAATTTATTTAAGTAACTTATGTAGATATGAAACAAGACTTTTTATCATAAATATAACATAGTTAATAAACCATCAAATATATTATATTAACACGAGTCTTCAATCTCTTATCGAGTAAGAGGCAGTAAGACAAGTCCCCCACCTCTTACTGAGTAAGATGTTATATGTCTAACACGACTCAAAAGAAAAAAACAAACAAGCAAAATGTCTGACCATCTCTTACTGGTAAGAGTAAGAGGGCTAGTAAGACTTTTTTTTTATAAAAACAAACACACCCTAAGCCTCTTCAAACCAATATGAAAGATCTAACAATGAGATTCCATAAGTAAATGCAAACACGAACTTCCAATCATATGGTTGATTTGACTCAAACACTAAAAAATATACACCTTGCTAATTAATACATACTAGCAGGGTACCCGCGCGTTGCGGCGGCGGGTACCCTGAAATAAAATTTTTTGGTAAATCATGTATTTTAGTTTATTATATTCTTTTTGACAATAAATTTACGGATATCAAGAATTTCGTTTAGCTCGTGCCCGTTGGCTCGTGTCCGTTCGGGCTCGAGCCCGTTTGGTCCGTGCCCGTTCGGGCTCGAGCCCATTTGGCCCGTTGCTCATTCGGGCTTGAATATTTGTATAATGTGCTTTATTATTTGTATTAGTGACACTTAATGCAGGAATTATGTTTAATAACTGCATTAATTGTATTTATTGACCTGTTAATTAATTGTATTTAATGTACATAATGATTTATTTATTGTATTTAATGTTAGTATTTCTATTTTAATTAGTTGTATTTTGAGCTTAAGAACTTGTAATGTTAGAAAATGTGTTTTAATTACTTGTATTTTTAGCTTTATAACTTGGATTACTTAATTTTAAGAGTTTCCATTATTAGTAGGTCTTAATGCTTTATAATATAGTAAGATAAAGCTTTTCGTAAACAATGCAGGCAAGCAAAATATTGTCCAAACTCAATCCTAGTTTCATAGTTCCAAATATGAAAGTGGCACACAGATAGACAAGTCACGAACAATCATAAATCAAACAAGCTAATAACCGAATGCATATTTATTCCAATGAGAAGCATTTCTTTCCATTTACTCAAAACCATAATAGTAGTCAACATGAAATCCTAAACTAAGCACACTAGGGATTCGTATGACGTGCCATCTCAAACGACAACCGTATACGCAGCTTCTTATTCAACAACAAAATTTTACATTAGGCCACGCATATCTAAGTCACACCTGAACATGAAAAAGCTCATCCGTTTACCCGTTTCCCCAATCAAATTTCTTAATGCCTATGTTATCATTTATCGACACATAAAGCCCTAATTTAAAAAAAAAAAAAATTCACATATAAAAAACCCTAAGTTGACCTAATAGCTTCATTAACAACAAACACAATCACTAAAATCAACAATCAGCATAACAAAACTGATTAGCAACAGGTCACCTTCTTTAAGAGACGAAACGCACTCGTAAGATATCTCGAACTGAAAGGGCGTCAAAAACGACGTCGGATTATCCAACACCGTCACATTCGTAATATTCACTGCACTCATCCTCAAATTCAACAAAACAGTTAAGAATTTATAAAAAAAAAAGGTTGGTTATTAAGGTATTAATTAGGTGGGTATTGGGTAATTTGAAACGCTAGAGTTTTGAATCGTTCATTTGAATTTTGATTGGTATCGAATTTGGGGGAGGTAAAGAAAGGATGGTATGTTGTGTTGGAGATGAATTTTATTTTGTGTTTGTTTGTGGATTGGGTATTTATAGCGTCGACCGGTTATTGACATTTGGTTACCGGGAAGAGCCGGTGGTGTTTTGAGTCCAGGCATGGCGCGAATGAGAGCACGTGATATGCATGTGTTGTTGAAAGTAATGAGAGTGCATGGGTTGTTTAGCCCATTATTAGCTTCTTTATTTTCTTTGTTCTCCCAAGTCTTAATGATAACGAATCATCGAAAGGTGAAATCATTTGTTAATAGGGTTGATCATGGTAAAAGAAAAAAAAAAGGGGGGGGGGACCTGGCCGGTAAATATCGGACATGACCGAAAAACGAGTTAGCTAAAATACCAGACCGAAATGTGTTCGGTTCGTCAGTCTAGTAAACATATTGGTCGGTTTCGCGTAAAACCGGATCAAATTAGACATGACCGAGGACCAAATATGAGGGAGAAAATAAATCGAGGACCGAAAAAATATATGGTCAGACCGGATCGGGTCAATTATTTGCTTTGTGATCCATTGTACTTAGCCCTATTTGTTAATACCCAATAAATTTTATAAACTATAATCAGTTGGCTTCATTGTCGATAAGTTTAGACCAAAAAAAAAATTAAAATTTGAAATTAACTCATATAAGCATCAATAATTTCATATTACCAACACGTAATTTACAAAGGAAAAGCTATTAATTTCACATGATTTGTCACTATAAACGAGCGGGGCAATTGCATATATACCCACTAAAACTTGTATATTTACATATATATATACCCAAAACATGATTAAGTTGCATTGTACATCATGCATTAAAAACTTGTATTATGGAGAATTATGCAAATATTTAAATTTTATTGGATATATATGTAATTCCCCGAGCAAATAAAAAAATATACAAATCAGATACAAATTACATGTTTGGGCCTTATCCAGTTATCCCTAATCCTATATAAGCATTCTTGGGCTTGGGCTAGTAATTATTTTATCATAAATCTCATGGGGTGTTCACCCAAATCTTTAAACATAAAAAGGCAAATGGCACAAAAATGCACTAAATATATGATTCGTTTTCAACCAGGGTACTATTCCTTTTTTTTCTTTTTTTTTTTCGCATAAAAAAGCGCCCAACAATTTTTTTTTAAAATTTAGGTTTTTTATTAACATTCGTTAACCCACTTCGTTATTAAATTACATGTTTAGTCCTTTAATTGGTATAATCATTTCATGTTTGGCCCTTAAAATTTTTTTTCTAAAATATTTTTTTCGAAGATATTTTTTTTCGAAAATATTTTTTTTGAAAATATTTTTTTTCTATAACCTTTTTACGATTTTTTTTTTAAATTTTTTTTTCGAAAAATAAAATTTTGAAAAAAAAAGTTTTTGAAAAAAATTTCAAAAAAAGAAATTCGGAAAAAAAGTGTTTTTTTGAATAGTTTTTTCAAAAACTTTTTTCTAAATTTTATTTTTCGAAAATATTTTTTCGAAAAAAAATTTTAGAAAAAAAATTTCGAAAAAAAGGTTATAGAAAAAAAATTAAAAATTTGAGAAAAAAAAACTTCAAAAAAATATTTTCGGTAAAAAAAGTTTCCAAAAAAAATATTTTAGAAAACAAAATTAAAGGACGAAACATGAAATTATTATACGAATTCAAGGACCAAACATGTAATTTACTAACGAAGTGGGTTAACGAAAGTTAGTAAAAAATCTAATGCAAGAAAAAAAGAAGAGTACCTTAATTGGAAACGGACCCTAAGTTTAGTGTATTTTTGTGTCATTTGCCCAACATAAAATAATACTGCATGTTGAAGTCAAAAAATAAGAAATAAATACTAATGGTTCACCCCCTTCGCTGCAAACACATAAAAACACAGTAACACACACACTTCACGCAAAAACAACACAAATAAATCCAAAAAAAAAAAAAAAAAAAGTACTAGCAAATGGCGTGAGGTGAGTTGACTCATTTGGGAAATAGCGCAAGTCCGGTCCGGTGCAGTAACAGGAAATGGCACCGCCGTTTGGCGTGCCATGTCGGATTTGGTGAGCCTCGTCGCCACCTTACCCCTCCCTCTTATGCAAAGAGTATTATGGCTCAAGTCGTTTTGCTACCTCAGTATTTACATTTTCACATTTACACAATAAAATACTTCTCTCACTTATCACTCAAGCCAAAACACATATTTTGTGACTCACCATTTTATTTTCTTTTTCATTTTTTCAAACCAACTAATTTTCATTCATTCAAATAAATACAAATTACAATATGAAAAAAAAAATGAAAATATAAAAATACATTAAATTATAAATAAACTAATTTTGTTGTCTATGTCGTTGCTAAAGATGCTCCATAATATTTTGTTGAAAACTTTCGTATGTTTGTTTATCACGTAATTCTATGGCTTTCCTCCATTGTACAACGCATCTCTCGATCCATGCACATTGTATATTTGGCTGCGGACTAATATACAATGTGTTGAATTCACTTATCGCAAACTTTTGATATTTCAAAATCAGGTTATGCAATATGATGCATGTACATGATTTCGTAACTTTTTGATAGTCAAAGCAAGCACGTGTTGTATAATTCCTTGATGTCTTAGAGGACACCAAAAGCTCGTTCAGTATCATTTCGTGTACTTTTTTGTCGCCTTTTAAAGTTTCTATGTTTCTCGTCTCGTGGCACTGTAAATGATTTGACAAAAGTTGCCCACTGTAGGTAAATCTCGTTAGCTAGGTAATCCCCTTTTTCATATGTAACTACATTTACTTCAAACCGAACCACGGGGACGATGTCATCAATAAGGTCGTCGAATAACGGGGAATTAATTAAAACATTAGATCGTTATTCGCACCCGCTACCCAAAAAATGCATGCCAAATTCACAAAATCGTACAACGCAACAACTTCAAACATTATAGCTGGATATTTTTTTTATCACCTCTTCCAAATTGTTTGTGCCATGCTTTCAGACAGTTAGTCCATTCCAAGTACATACAATCAATGCTTTCAAGCATTCCCGAAAACCCATGAACCCTCTTATGTGTTGCAGATAAATTTTGAATGTCATTAAAGTCTGGTTTCTTTAAAAACTTAGGCATGTACAAATCAGTAATGCACATAGTAAAAAAATTTAGACAATCGCGTGCATAATGTTCACATATTTGTAAATATTCATCAAATGTATCAGGTGTTGTGCCGTATGTCGATTGACGTATGACAAAAGTGTATTTTATAATAACATTATATATCAAAATTATATAATGTAACCATTGTGATTATGTGAAATGCACATTGTTTTAATATCTTATGTTACAAGTCTTCTATAATTTTAATAAAATGCACTTGATAAACTTTAGTTTCGGATCCACACCCCATTAACCCTATAATACTAAAGCTGGACGTCGGTGTGTTTGTTTATTATAAATTGCCGAATATAATATATTAAACCCATTAGCCCATTCATTCAGTCCGTTAAAGCCCAACCGAAGGCCATGTCAGGGCCAATCCATGTTTTCAATACCATAGCAATAATAGTCAGTGATTTCTTTTTCCAGAAGCTATCAACAAATCGAAAATGGTTTATAAACCCACCGACTCCAACAGTTCTATGGACTAACACGTGTTTTCAAAGTCTTCAAATTACGGGTACGTGTCCACAAACCAATCCTCTCCATGAATGACTAATGTTCTTACGTATGTTGTGTTATTGATATTATCATCAAACCGACTCCCACACAAATCAAGAACCAAAGATGTAGATGTGTGCCGATGGAATATGCACATGGATTTGGATTGATTTCAAGTTGATTTGAAATCAGACACCTCTGGATGATCCTGTAAGCTCGGTTGACTTTTTTTTTTTTTTTTTGGTCGACTTCCGAACTAATATGCCCACGCTGGTGGTGGTAGGATTGGGCCCGTGGTTTGTCATGGATAATCGATGATGGAGCCGGAGGTATGTTCTTCTTTGTAGCATCTTTTATTTTTTAATAATCGATGATGGAGCCGGAGGTATGTTCTTCTTTGTAGCATCTTTTATTTGTTGTAATTTAAAAAGGGCTTTTCTTTTACTCTTTTTTTGGTTTCAAGGTTTTAGTGATTTTGGTGTTTTCAGTCCATGGTAGAATCGCGTTTCGGTCCGGTGTCTAAATTAAGATAATTTTAGGAAGCGAGGTTGCGGAACTACGATTCAGGTTTGAAAGGGTATATGTTTTATACAATTTTTGGGGTTTTAGGTTTGGGTCATTTTGGTGCATTGAGTTCACTGAAGTTTTGTTTTGCTGATTTACCCCATAATTTGCCTGAAAAGCCCAATACATGGACCTGCCAAAGCCAGTTGTAGCTGTTGGCTCATGTTGGGTTACAAGAAATACAGGTAAATATAAAAGTTAACAGCTAACGAACATATATGTATTTCTATCCTCATTCCATTTTAATATATTTTTCAGCCCACAGGAGGCCTGCAACTCTCAGGAACCCCACCAATCCGTTACTATTTTAATCCAAGCGACTAAAGGAGGCTGATCCCATCACACCTACCCCGACGCGGACGGCTAATATTGGTGAGCTCATAATCTTAAAATCCTAACCAACCTTCCATTATCATTAATAAAATGGCAAAGAGACCCAACTTCTAATGCTACTATTCTCATATACTTGATGAAACATTTAATCTTTTTGTATAGGTGAAGGCGAAGATGATGGTGGTGAAGATATACCCGAACAAGAGGCGGTTTATAGGATATATTTTTTTAAATTATGTGAAGGTGGTGAAACCTTAAAGATGGAACGCAGTTGCAAAGGTGAACTTGCTTTGGCCCATCAAAAATGTGCGATAAAATGGTTTACCATAAAAGGTAACAATAACTGTAATGTTTGCCATGAAGATGTGAGAAACCTATCTGTTACACTTTTAAGAGTTCACATTAGTACCAGAAACCGAAATTCTGCCGCATTTAGTGCCAATAACCTGGAACTTAATGGATACGTGTAAGTTACGAAACTTCTTCTTTGAGTTATAAGCTTGTTTTTTATTAGCATCTGATGTTAGTATTAATCTGATATTGGTTCAGTGATCTGTACAGGGTTTGACAAAAAAATGCTGAACTCGATTTAGTTCTATTAGATGCTGAAGATTGTGGACCCACCACTGAAAAAAGATGGTAATATTAACTTGGTTAAGGAATTTGTGGATCCTAATGGACGTACTAATCAAACAGACACTGAAAATCCGCTACTGTTAAACGGGTTTAAAACCAAATTTACAGTAGGTGACTTAACAATTTGCATATGAAGCCATCATTTGTTAAAAGTTAGAACGTTATTGTAAAATAACTCTTTATTTTGTTTCAGGGAAAGACTCTAGCTGAAATGATTGCTGATATGAACCTCAGTTTGAGGCTGTATGTTCTGCTATGGATGAGACTCCCGTTCACATTAGGTACGTAATAAAATATCTAAACCGGTTAATTTGTGAATGACAAAATCATTTTACTTTCTCGAGTTTCTTAATTAATAGTTACTGTAAAGTGTTGCTTCTAAATTTGAAGTCCATTAGTTCTAATTTTCACTGTCATAGTTGTAACTCAACGCTTTCAAAATCCCGTGAATCTAGCTGAAAATGTTCATCCGCCCGTACTGATATATTGCTCCCAGAGTTGTCATCATGAATAATTGTAAGCTGGAATTGTGTCTTGGTTTCAGAGTGAATGCACAAATCCAATGAGAATAATGTAATAGAATATAAGAAAAACCAATGAGCCGCACATGAAGAATAACATATGTGTTTTTACTATATACTTCTGTTTTTAGGAGTGTATGGTGTGCTGAAAAAAATGCACTTTAAAGGGGGTTTTCGGATGCTAAAAACTGTAGTTTTTAAGGGCTGTTTGTGTGTACTGATTTTTTTAGGAGTGTTTGGGGGTGCTGCACAGCTGAACTTCAGTGTATGGATGTTCCTGAATTTAAGCTTACTTATGTACAAATATCGTTTACTTTTTAAAACAATATACATTGAACCATTTGTATAGTTTATGATCATATTGCTGAATAGCCTTTCTTAGTATTTGTTATAAGGCCCACAAATAACATAATGCTTTTTTGATTGCAGGCATTGATTCTCTAATGAAATGTGCAGATATGAAGGTACTGCACGAATATACCTGCTCCAATGCTCTATTTTAATTGGCTCTGTGAGCTGATGTGTTTTAGCATACCATAGTTCTTACATACACACACCGGTGTTAATCCGAACGATTAACTCACCGTCCGATTCACCCTAATATAAAATTGTGTTGGTTAGTAACAAATCAGGTGTGGCGATAATGAATTGTATTATGGTGATATAAGTAATTTGTAGCTGCGATTTACATATACCAGAAGCGCAAAGTGATTATATTGTGTTTGACATACAGTAATTTCGCTGATACAGGTGTTTGGGATTGGTGATGGCTAACATCTATTAAAACATACACTTCTGCTTGGATTATGTCTAAGGTTTTAATACTTGGCCTGATTTACTTTTCTAAAGCTTCAGATAGTTCGTGTGTACTTTCTTTTTTTTTTTCTTTTTTTTTTTTTTTCTTTTTTTTTTTTTTTTTGCGCTATTAAATTTTGACTTTGTTTCTACAGGTGTGTCTTCTCCCTATTATTTGAGAGGACGTAAAAGGCAGGATGGGAAATGTGTTAAAAAAAAGGATCGAGCATACTCTGCAAATGTGAAAAGGCGTCTTTGTTAGTTGCAACAACAAAACGTGACTGGCACGTTATTCGGCGGTGCTGCTGATTAAGAGCTGTCTCACTATAACTACAGATCCTCCAACAGTTATTCAGGTATATGCATGATTACTTACTCTGTCATATGGATGACCCGTTCAACTAATCTGATTCGTTATAATCAGTAAAAAATGTTAAATCGAGGATTGATATATTAATTGTATGACGGACCAATATATCCTACTAAAAAGAAATTGATTTTTAAGGAAACCTAATGATTTTCTGCTATTTGTCATAATTTATTGCAGGTTACGAAACAGAGTTGATGCTCCCACATCCATAGCATCAGTAGTTGAGAAACGTTGCTGATATGGCACTTATCTACCGCTGAATGTGTATGCACTATTGGTCAACGGTCGTTCGTCAAAGCTATAGAAGATCAGTAGCATACGGTTAGAATAACCATTGTTGGCAACATCAGCTTATAATTATCTTCATAAGTTATTCTACGATGATTTTGACTGTAGTTTATGTATACAAAATTGTATGTTGAACAGTTACGGGGCTATTAGTTGATTTGGCTGACGCAGTCACAGCTAATGACCAGCCGCAACGCGGCGGGATCGTTTTTTCCTCGTATAAAACAAAAACAAGGCACAATGATAGATTTGATAAATTAAAAAAATCAAAATTATGTGTCGAGTATGGAAATACTTTCGCAAGGATAAAAGCTGACTAATTATCATTATCTCTCCATGGTACGTCTAAATTCATAGCATGACTACCATAATATTTGACGGAATTCGAGATTTGAGTACTAAAAATTGGGCTATAAACAAGTCGAGTAAACACAAATGGAATTTGTCTAGATTTGCTCGTTTAATTTTAACCAAACAAGTCCATAGAGACTCAAGTGATTAGGAAATATAGTGAAGCTTGTGTTGTTCTTACTTATTTTGACAAATAGAAAAAATATATATATAAAACTTGTAAATTAAACAACTGGAATATATTAAAAAATTAGATTCCACCCTGATTAGCAAGAACTAGAAATGTACTAAAACAAAAAGTGAGGTGTCCGCCCTAATCACAGAGAGACTGTGAGATTGACGTCTCATCCACTTCTAGTTTTTAATTTGGAACTTTATCATTCAATTTAAATATACCATTTAATGTGTTAATAAATCGATTGTCAACAACATTGCAAATTTCAACTCTTATAGCACATTCAACGGTTGCGTTAAAGCAGCGTTAAACATGCAAAATGGTGCGTTAAAGTGGCGTTAACCCTTGAATGGGTGCTGCATTAACGCAGCGTTAAGGGGGTGTGTTAACCCTTTAACGCTGCGTTAAGGGTACTTTGCGTCAAAAAAAAAAATCACTTTCGCCCCTAAACTAGTCGTTGAATTCAAAAAAAAAAAAAATCATTTTTGCCCCTTGCGTTTTATAACCGTTGAATCCAAACCGCTCTTTATAAAAAAAAAAAAAAAAAAAAAAAAAAAAAAAATCAAAACCACTTTCACTCTCCTATAAATACCCAACTAACACCACAATATTTTTTCACACTTCACAAATCAATCTAATACATCATATACTTCCATCTTCATTATTCCACAAAAAAAAAAAAAAAAAAAAAAAAAAAAACCCTTGTTCATTCACAATGGATCCGAATCAAAGTCACGAAGAATTTAGCAACTGGTCAAATAAAGATGACGAAATTGACATTCAGTTTATGACAGCTGATTCATCGTTTTAAGTATATTTATTTTCCAAAGAAAATACAACCAATGTATTCTCCCCGGGTCGTAGTCCCAACGAAGGTTGAAGTCGAGTCGTCGTTTACGGTGTCGAATACGTGAAGTGAATGGTGAATAAGAGTGATGATTGGTGGATTTTACACTACGAACAATGAAATATAAAGTAAAAACAATTACTTAAGCTAAGAGTACAATTATTCTAAGCACACTATTCTAAAAACGCAATTTGAAATTTTAAAACAAACGCGACGAATTTTAAAAATGTAATTAAAAAGTGAATTTTTAAATTCTAAGTCCTAAAAATGTAAAATTATTTTTCTTAAATTCTAAATATGAAAAGAAAATTTTTGGAAAAAGAAATTTATTTTTTTGATTTTTTATTTATTTTTTATGAATTAAAAACTAAACTCAACTAATTACTAGTAAAAGGATTAAAAATAGTAAACTAATTTGGAAAAATGTGAAAATTTGCAGATAAATCTAAAATGAGAATAAGAAGCTAGGAAAAATTAAATCAGAACTTATATACACCTAAATAAGCTGTTTGGGCAGATAAGCAGTTTCAAAAAGCACTAAAAATAAGCTAAACAGTGCCAAAAATAATCCAATGCTCAAATTCAGTTAAGCACACTCTATGAGACTTGAAACAACTGAAAAAGTCCAGATAAGCTCAAAGAATAAGCAGATAAGCAATAGGACAGATGCAAAATTAGGGCAAATCCAATGACCAAACAGCCACCTTGCAGCTGATTTAGAAGCTAGGAAAATGCTAGTCAGGGGAAACCACAAGCTGATTCTTAAAGCTCATACTATATGGTACTTGTAAACCAAAAATGCCCAAATTCCAAGACCAATTGCTTATTCTAATCAAGCCTAGATCAGATGCAATTAGAAACATAAACTGATGTAAGTCTGAGCAGTTCCAAGTGAGGCTTATTTGCAGACCAGTTTTAAGCTATTCTATAAGCTACAAAGTGAAATGTAAACTCAGAACCTTAAAACCACTACAACTAGCTACTTGAAAACCAAATATCATGCATAGAGATTAACTGATTAAGCAGATACAATCAAATGAAAACGCTGAGAAGAGCCAAAAATGTGCAGGTCTGCACAGAGGTGTCTGTTGTAGCAGATGGAGTTTTTGGCTTCTAATTGTTTTGTTACTCAATGAAAAAGTACCTACTTATGGATTCTAACTTCAACTATTGAAAGGAACATAAAAACACCAAAAGAGCTTGCCTAAATAAGCTCAGCTTATACTGAGCTTATGAGGACAGTAATGATTCCTATAATTTCACTAATCAACCAAAAAACTTAAAAATGCCTCAAATCAGCCTATTACCTAACGCAAACAGCTTATATATCCAAAATTAAGGTCAATCAAACTTCTGACTTAGGCAAATGAATAGTGGCAAGGGCTTTTGATCAATCACCAAGTCTTATACCAAACACTCTTTTAGAAAATGAATTAGTACTTTTACACTACAAATCCCAATATAAGCTATAAAAACCTATTGACTATTGATTATCTATCTAACTTATCAACTATTGAGCAATTCTAAATTATGAAATAAGCACTGAAACAACAGAATTAAGCAGTTCAATAGTATAGCATAAAAACAAAGAATATCATGAAGCTTACAATTGAAAACCATGTATGAAACAAATCTGATCAACCAATTAACACCCAGGCTTATCCAATAAGCCAAAACTACCCCAAACAAGCTCCTTCCTGATCAGCTTATTCTCCAGCTTATTTGAACAGTAATGCTGACTTTTGTTGACTTTTGTACTTTTGAGATTTAAGCAGAATATAACAAACTAATAATCAAAATAAGCTTTCAGAAGCTCTTATGTAACAGTAAAAGAAGCTAAAACAGTTTGGAAACAATTAATGAAAGCTTGAATTAACTTGAGACAAGGAAATTTAAATAGAAACTGAATTTGCATTGAATTTAAAAACTGATTACAAGATTTTTAAAACTTCTGAATATTGAGAATTACAATAAGCTAAGCTACTTTACGCTACTCCTACTCCTAAAGCCTAACTACCTAACAGCCAAAATCGTCTGTGAAGAGAGCTATTTATAGCCAGCTGGGGAAGAAGGAACTTAGGGTTTGGAAGGACCCAGAACCTCTAATCTCGGCCATCCATTCATCATCTTGTCATCTGCATTCACCTCAGCCCTTGGATTGAAATAGTGATGTGTTTCCACCAATAAAAATGCTCCATTGTGCCACGCTGGCATTCCCTTTGCGTTCTGACATTCCCTGACATGTGCGTCAGCCCTTCTAGAAGAATTAATCATTGGGTAATTGAGGTAATTGGGGTACGGTAATATTAGGGTTCATCGTACAGTAATATTTGGGGGTTTTTGGGCGCGGGTAATAGTTTTGGGTTTGAGTGTTTGACCGGTCATTTATTGTTTTGACCCGGGTTATGGAGCGGGGTTGACGAGTTTGTTTTGTGGGTTGGGTAATCCAGGTTATTATAATATGGGGTGGGTTATTATTTTGGGCTTGGGGATTTTAATATGGGCTGGTGGGTATGTGGGGTTAATGGATTGGATTGGGTGGTTAAAATAAGAACAAAGGATCCGGTTGGTTATGTTTGTGTTTAGTGTTTTAAGTTTAAGTAAATTCCAAGGACTAATGTTGCAACTTCTGAAACTTCAAGGACTTTTTCTGCCATTATTCAAACTTGTGATCCAAGGGCCATTTTTGACAATTGATGATTCTTCAGGGTTGATCATGATCTAATATTGTAACTAGCTTCCCCGGCCACGGCTTTTGACACTATTTCCAAATCTCGTGCTCAGTTTTCCGGTTTTGACTATATTTTTGTTCTTTTTTCTCGATATCCGTACCTGCACTTAAACAAACACAAAAACACAAATATCTTTGGCATTTTGGTTAGTTTTTGGTCATTTTGGTCTTAATTTGGTCAAATAAAAGTATGTGTTTTAGCACATATCAAAATCCCCCCAGACTAAGATATTGCTGTGTCCTCACGCAATGTTATAAAAACACGTTTTCAAAACCAAAGAAATTTTCAATCTCTTCTTACTAACTTTGAGAAGTAGCAAAATTTTCAAAAGAGATTAAGAAATCTTAAGTTCTAAAAACTCCTCATTTTTCCTTTTATTCTATTTTTGTATTTTTCTTATTTTCAAGTGACGGCTTCGTTGACAATCATTATTTTTCAATAACTTTTAGGGTCAACGAGTAGGAAACACGACTCATAAAGAAGTGACCATACGAATAAAATTCGTCGTTCCTGATTTTTCACGAGCCCCCAAACTAAGCTTAAAAACGAAATCATTGTTTATTTACAAGTTAGATGCCAACACTACCCATGGAAGTTACTTGTGTATTACTTCTCGTTCCCAAATTCCCATTTTCCTCTATTTATTTTATTTTTGGTGAGAAATGAATTTATTCAAATTCTCATTTCGATAATTTTTAGTCCGATAAAGATACCTAGTTTAGACGCTAAGTAGTTTCCAAACCTTCCATCGAAAACCGTTGCATACAAAAATGAGGTCCACATCAAGGTCTCTGATTTAACACGATTTTGAGGATATCCCTTTTATATACGACCGAAACAACTCATCTACGAGTCCAGAGACAGAAGCTTTTATTAGGATACCCCCGGAGACGAAATTTGGCAATTTTAACATTATTTAAGCACATTTATTGATCCTTGGCCTTTTAAACAACCTAGACAACGGCAGCGAACCGTCAAGAATCGGGAGTCTTATTTTGACCTTGGATATTTTTCCTCTGCCTTTTTGAAGTCTGAGTCAACGGGAGCGAACCGTCAGGAAACATAAAACTTTTATCGGCTTTGGATTATTTATTATTATTATTATTCATTATTCATTATATATTTTGCCAAATCCCGAGTCCTACGGATTTTATAGCAATAGAGACAATAACACGTACTATCAGGAATCAGTTGCCTATTACACCGTAACGCTGACAGTACCTTGATGTGTACCCAATTTTCATAAGCAAGGATTCTCTTAAGAAGGATTAAAAACTAATTATCGCCAAAACCAAAATACCTTTAATTATTTCTAGATTACTATTTTTGAGTAAAACAAGCTTATGGGAACAAAAAGCCACAATTAACTTCGATGAGCTCTAAAGAGATCCAACTACTCCACGTTTAGCAATCTAACTTATAAACAACTCTATCATTTCTCGTTCTTCGCAAATTTAAAATCTTAAATAATAAGATCCGCGAATGCTTAGCCAAATAATCAAGCCATGCATATATAAAGTCAGTTATGGGAACTTGCAAATTCTTAAAAAGAATTCGCATTTTATAGCTCCTTGTGTAAAAGACTAGCACGAGCTTATAGATTATAAATGGTTAAGGGGACAAGCTAGGGCTCAACACGCCCGATCAAGTCAAAATTTTATTCCTACTCTCACCAGCGGAAAGTCAACAAAATGTCAAAATTTATTCTATTTTTGCACAAAAATTTTTAAAATTTTTCTCATTTTTTTGAATTTTTTCAAAATTTTCAATTTTGGAGGAAAAACGGGATTGCGGGAGTAAAACGGCAAAAAATGCAAGGCAAAAATCAAATCGAAAGATTATCCCCCAGACTAAAACGAGACATTGTCCTCAATGTCTTAAAGGTAAGGGTTCTCCTACATAAATCTAAGGCCGTTTATTAATTATGCCAAAGATAAACGTTAAACGATAAGATTAAGGATATTGGATGAGCAACGAATGATGCAACTCGAGTGGAGAGAAGCAAAGCACGAGAGTCTTCATCAATCGGGCAAACCTGGACATACCACAGAAAACCACGAAACACAAGATATGGAAAAGGAAACCCTCCTCACGTCACTTATTAGAAAAGAGATAAGAAGATAGAAGGATAAGCATGGGGTACCTCCCACGAAGCGCTTGTTTATTATCGAGTCGTATAGCTGGACTCACCCCGAATTTATTTGTCCTTGAGGGAGCAAGTGGAAAAGATAATCTCCATCGGACTTTCATTCAAGATGTTTGGATAAACATTGAAGCATATGAAAGTTCCACTCCGATGAGATACCCACGGCTGAAAAGAAGGAGAGATGCCGGGGTCAAAGATGGTGTCTTCACTCCCGAAGGAGTGAATGAGAGGAAAAGTCACCGAATAGGTGAATAAAGGGAGAAAGATCTGAATAACGATTGTGAGATAATCGTCCTCCTCACTCTCGAAAGAGATAGAAAGGGTGGGTTGGGTGGGTAAAATATTAGAGAGAATTCCATCATCTGGTGGTTTAGCAGGAGGGTGAGGGGATGAAGGATTAACGTGAAATGACTCAGTTTCTGGAAGGGGATCACTGTTAAGCAATTTTTCAAGAAAAAGTACATCCCCTTCCGAGTCATGGGAATCGTCGGGGCGAGGTATTGGTAAAATCGGCTCATTAAATGTAGAGTCCTCGTCCTCAACGTTCTCTAACCCTCCATCGAAAAGAGGATTAACTTTGCAAGAAGTATACTCATCATTGAATTCAAAAATAGGGTTAGAGAAAATCCCGGAACTAACCTTAGAAACGTCAAGAGATTCACCATAAAATTGCAAATCACTTTCACTGTCGGATATTTCCTTGGACTCACTTGGGATTGGGACAAGGTTCTCAGCACTAGACTTTATGAATTCGTCCGATTCCTTTTCAGGAATAGTGCTAAGATGCTCATCCCCCATAATGAGAGAGTCCTCGGGTTCTTTGGTTGGTAAGACGGTTGTGATTGCAGTTGACGGCTCCTTATAATATATCCCAATAGAATCCTCGTCATCATCGTCATCGTAATAAGTGAATGACATATTGGCACAATGAAGGTTCTCTACTGGTCGAGACGCTTCCCTCTCTTCGTGATAAGACGAGTCAACAGGAGGATCTTCTTTTCGAGTTATAAGAATCAACTCCTGAAGACGGTTCATTTCAGCTTGAAGGTTCATGTTGAATTGATTTTGAGCAATAATTATTTTAGTGATCAATTCAGCTCTAGTTAACTCGCTCTGAGGAAGTGACTGAGGGGGTGTGTATTGTGGAGGTTGGTCAAAACCGGATGAGTCATGATTGTTATAAGGAATATGTTCATAGTGCATGTTCTCGGTTTGACAATCAGAACCATAATGGGGACCTCTACAATACTCACAACATTGATACTGTTGTGGCTGATTTGGTGAATTATATGGATGGTGGTCATAACCGAAGTTTTGATTACATGGAACTTGTTCATAGACAAACGTGTTCCCTGTTTGACAATCAAAACCCGGGTGAGGACTACCTCCACAAAACTCACACGAGTATGTCTCCATCTGATGTTGTGGGGGCTGGTTGAAAAAGTCGGTTGTTTCATGGTAAGAATAAGGATTTTGGTCATAGACAAACCCGTTTCCCGATTCCACCATGCTACAACCGGGACAATTCCCACCATTATGAGGACCCCCACACCATTGACAACCGTAATGGTAAGATGAAGACATAGAGAAGAAGAATTAAACGGATAAGAGGATTAAGAAGAATATTTTTGGATTTTTAAATTTTAGAAACATGGAAAATCACAAAGGAAAAAGGAAAATAAATTTGAAAAGAAAATCTTTTTTGGGTTTTTATATTTAAGGAAAAATTAATCACAATATTTTTGGTACCGATCCCTCAATCAATATCGTTTCTCTTACGACTACGCGCAGAGTGGCGGAGAGCAAAGGTCCGCCGAAGCTAATTAAAAATCCGCCTCTTTCGGTCTGCAATTTAATGCCAAGACCATCCTTAAACCACTTGTATAGGTTGTAATCGAAAGATAGTCCGAAAATCAAATAATTTCACGATTGTTTTGTTGTTTATTTCGGAATGGTTTACAACACTTTCAAGAAAGTGAGGATGTATTATTATTGTATATATTTTTTTTTTGAAAACACTTTAGGAAAAGTGTTTTATTTATTTTCTTTTTGTAATTTTCTTTTATAAAAACAAAGAACTTCCGAGGAAGGGTCTTCAAAACACGATTCGACGAACGAAATTCAAACTCTTCTCAAGCCTTCCCCGGCAGCGGCGCCATTTTTTGATTCATCGTTTTAAGTATATTTATTTTCCAAAGAAAATACAACGAATGTATTTTCCCCGGGTCGTAGTCCCAACGAAGGTTGAAGTCGAGTCGTCGTTTACGGTGTCGAATACGTGAAGTGAATGGTGAATAAGAGTGATGATTGGTGGATTTTACACTACGAACAATGAAATATAAAGTAAAAACAATTACTTAAGCTAAGAGTACAATTATTCTAAGCACACTATTCTAAAAACGCAATTTGGAATTTTAAAACAAACGCGACGAATTTTAAAAACGTAATTAAAAAGTGAATTTTTAAATTCTAAGTCCTAAAAATGTAAAATTATTTTTCTTAAATTCTAAATATGAAAAGAAAATTTTTGGAAAAAGAAATTTATTTTTTTGATTTTTTATTTATTTTTTATGAATTAAAAACTAAACTCAACTAATTACTAGTAAAAGGATTAAAAATAGTAAACTAATTTGGAAAAATGTGAAAATTTGAGGATAAATATAAAATGAGAATAAGAAGCTAGGAAAAATTAAATCAGAACTTATATACACCTAAATAAGCTGTTTGGGCAGATAAGCAGTTTCAAAAAGCACTGAAAATAAGCTAAACAGTGCCAAAAATAATCCAATGCTCAAATTCAGTTAAGCACACTCTATGAGACTTGAAACAACTGAAAAAGTCCAGATAAGCTCAAAGAATAAGCAGATAAGCAATAGGACAGATGCAAAATTAGGGCAAATCCAATGACCAAACAGCCACCTTGCAGCTGATTTAGAAGCTAGGAAAAAGCTAGTCAGGGGAAACCACAAGCTGATTCTTAAAGCTCATACTATAGGGTACTTGTAAACCAAAAATGCCCAAATTCCAAGACCAATTGCTTATTCTAATCAAGCCTAGATCAGATGCAATTAGAAACATAAACTGATGTAAGTCTGAGCAGTTCCAATTGAGGCTTATTTGCAGACCAGTTTTAAGCTATTCTATAAGCTACAAAGTGAAATGTAAACTCAGAACCTTAAAACCACTACAACTAGCTACTTGAAAACCAAATATCATGCATAGAGATTAACTGATTAAGCAGATACAATCAAATGAAAACGCTGAGAAGAGCCAATAATGTGCAGGTCTGCACAGAGGTGTCTGTTGTAGCAGATGGAGTTTTTGGCTTCTAATTATTTTGTTACTCAATGAAAAAGTACCTACTTATGGATTCTAACTTCAACTATTGAAAGAAACATAAAAACATCCAAAAGAGCTTGCCTAAATAAGCTCAGCTTATACTGAGCTTATGAGGACAGTAATGATTCCTATAATTTCACTAATCAACCAAAAAACTTAAAAATGCCTCAAATCAGCCTATTACCTAACACAAACAGCTTATATATCCAAAATTAAGGTTAATCAAACTTCTGACTTAGGCAAATGAATAGTGGCAAGGGCTTTTGATCAATCACCAAGTCTTATACCAAACACTCTTTTAGAAAATGAATTAGTACTTTTACACTACAAATCCCAATATAAGCAATAAAAACCTATTGACTATTGATTATCTATCTAACTTATCAACTATTGAGCAATTCTAAATTATGAAATAAGCACTGAAACAACAGAATTAAGCAGTTCAATAGTATAGCATAAAAACAAAGAATATCATGAAGCTTACAATTGAAAACCATGTATGAAACAAATTTGATCAACCAATTAACACCCAGGCTTATCCAATAAGCCAAAACTACCCCAAACAAGCTCCTTCCTAATCAGCTTATTCTCCAGCTTATTTGAACAGTAATGCTGACTTTTGTTGACTTTTTGTACTTTTGAGATTTAAGCAGAATATAACAAACAAATAATCAAAATAAGCTTTCAGAAGCTCTTATGTAACAGTAAAAGAAGCTAAAACAGTTTGGAAACAATTAATGAAAGCTTGAATTAACTTGAGACAAGGAAATTTAAATAGAAACTGAATTTGCATTGAATTTAAAAACTGATTACAAGATTTTTAAAACTTCTGAATATTGAGAATTACAATAAGCTAAGCTACTTTACACTACTCCTACTCCTAAAGCCTAACTACCTAACAGCCAAAATCGTCTGTGAAGAGAGCTATTTATAGCCAGCTGGGGAAGAAGGAACTTAGGGTTTGGAAGGACCCAGAACCTCTAATCTCGGCCATCCATTCATCATCTTGTCATCTGCATTCACCTCAGCCCTTGGATTGAAATAGTGATGTGTTTCCACCAATAAAAATGCTCCATTGTGCCATGCTGGCATTCCCTTTGCGTTCTGACATTCCCTGACACGTGCGTCAGCCCTTCTAGAAGAATTAATCATTGGGTATTTGAGGTAATTGGGGTACGGTAATATTAGGGTTCATCGTACAGTAATATTTGGGGGTTTTTGGGCGCGGGTAATAGTTTTGGGTTTGAGTGTTTGACCGGTCATTTATTGTTTTGACCCGGGTTATGGAGCGGGGTTGACGAGTTTGTTTTGTGGGTTGGGTAATCCAGGTTATTATAATATGGGGTGGGTTATTATTTTGGGCTTGGGGTTTTTAATATGGGCTGGTGGGTATGTGGGGTTAATGGATTGGATTGGGTGGTTAAAATAAGAACAAAGGATCCGGTTGGTTATGCTTGTGTTTAGTGTTTTAAGTTTAAGTAAATTCCAAGGACTAATGTTGCAACTTCTGAAACTTCAAGGACTTTTTCTGCCATTATTCAAACTTGTGATCCAAGGGCCATTTTTGACAATTGATGATTCTTCAGGGTTGATCATGATCTAATATTGCAACTAGCTTCCCCGGCTACGGCTTTTGACACTCTTTCCAAATCTCGTGCTCGGTTTTTCGGTTTTGACTATATTTTTGTTCTTTTTTCTCGATATCTGTACCTGCACATAAACAAACATAAAAACACAAATATCTTTGGCATTTTGGTTAGTTTTTGGTCATTTTGGTCTTAATTTGGTCAAATAAAAGTATGTGTTTTAGCACATACCAACAGCCGTGTACGAAAAACTTGTGCAGATGAAACAAGCAGCAGCTCAACCTCCGATACCACGTGGTCATATCTTTCGTGAACGTGAGCTTACTGATCAACGTTTGCGTGCCGACTATTTCGATCACAATTGTAAGTATCCGAATAGGTATTTTCGAAGAAGATTTCGTATGAGCCGGAAACTATTTCTACAAATAGTCGAAGGTATTCAATCTTATACCTCCGATTTTCTTCCGAATCATTTTAAGTTTTTTGCTCAATCACTCGATGCTATGGGTCGAATGAGTATAAGTGCTCTTTTGAATTGTACATCTGCCATACGCCAATTGGCGTACGGCACGTCACCCGATGCGTTTGATAAGTATTTGCAAATGAGTGCGAGTACTTCATTTGATTGTCTTGATAATTTTACCAAGTGAGTAATTGATTTGTTTATGCCGGAATATTTAAGAAAACCAACATGGAACGACATTCAAATTATTTATGAAAGACATGAGGCGCACCATGGTTTTCCAGGAATGCTTGGTAGCATTGATTATTGTCTTGATAATTTTACCAAGTGTGTAATTGATTTGTTTATGCCGGAATATTTAAGAAAACCAACATGGAACGACATTCAAAGTATTTATGAAAGACATGAGGCGCACCATGGTTTTCCGGGAATGCTTGGTAGCATTGATTGCATGCATTGAGAGTGGAAAAATTGTCCGGTTGCATGGCAATGGCTATTTGGTAGGGGTGATAAAAAAATACCCAACTATAATGCTTGAAGCAGTTGCTTCGCTAGATTTATGCATTTGGCATGCATTTTTTTGGATGGCGAGGGCGAATAACGATATTAATGTTTTGGATAACTCTCCGTTATTCGACAACATTCTTAATGACGTCGCCCCTGCAGAACCTTATATGGTAAATGAAACGAGGTATGAAAAGGGGTATTACTTAGCTGACGGAATTTACCCACAGTGGGCTACGTTCGTCAAATCCTTCTCGGCAACAACTGATGAGAAACATGGTTACTTTAAAAGGAAACAAGAAAGTGCACGAAAGGATGTCGAACGTGCTTTTGTTTTGCTTCAAGGACGTTGGGGTATACTACAACAACCAGCACGTCAAATGGAACTTGTGAAGATACGTAGAATCATGTATTGTTGCATTATTTTGCATAATATGATTTTGAAAGATCAAAAGTTTGCACTACGTAAGTTTAACGATATGTGGGTGGATCCGTCAGCACGTATGAGGAGAGACAGGTGGGTCGACAGATGCGATGTCCAACGTCGAAGGGCAAAAGAAATACGTGACAGAGAAACACATACTCAACTCCAACGAGACCTTATGGAGCATCTTTGGCAGAACCACCTTCAACATCAACATCAACAACAAGAATATTCCGAAGACAATGAATAATTATTTATTTCGTTATCATTTTTTTTTTTTTTTTTTTTTTTTTAATTTCGTTGTATTTTTTTTTATTAAGTGTGTAATGTAGTATGTTTTTTAATGAATGTTATGTTTTTAAAAAATGAAGTATTATTATAAGTTTAGGGGTTGAATTTGAAAATATTTGATTTAAAGGTGAGTTATGGTTGAAGGTGTTTTTTTTAAGTTAAAAGTGAATGAGTTAAAGCTGACATGGCAGTGTGTTAAAGTTTAACCATGTGTTATGGTTGGGAGTGCCCTTAGTAAACTTAGAAATATAGATAAATGGATTACTGATCAAGTTGCAACTCTTCTAACATATTTTTGATAACCGTGGTTTTCGGTTTTTTACTCAACCAATCTACGAGACTTGAGTACACTTCTACACAAAAGCAAGTCGAATAAAAAAAAACATGGAGGTGTGTATATGAACCTGCACATGAACACACATAATTTGTTTATCATAAGACGTAAGTTATTAGTGTTTGAATAAAAACTTCTTATATTCACAAAGTGATTTAATGACGAACATGATTGACGATTTTAATCTGTTCTATTACAAAAAGTGGTTCTTAGTTTTCTTCTTTTAGAACTTTGTGCATAAGTCCTTACCTTTAGGCTTTGGTGAATTGAGTCTGACTTTTGGTAGGCTTTGGTGAATTGTGATACTCCACCAAATTCACTCCCCACTATCGAAGTGGACAAAAACCTACTACTCCGTAATTTTTAGTAATTGTGTTTAGGTTGTTAACTAAAAAAACTCCCATTTTATTTCTTTATAAATCATACTTTGACTTTTTGCTCTAGTATGAATAAATCGGGGGCAAATGCTAAAAAAATGCTAAATAAATCGGGGCCAACTTTTTTTCGTCTCATTGTATCCATAAACTTTTGATTTCGTGTCATTGTGGGTATTATGTCCACCTTGTCATATGTCAGCGTGTCCATTGTGACACCTAAGTTGCCAGCGTGTCAAGGCCAACTAATTTTTTTTCATTGTATGCATCGAACTTGACATTTTTAATTATTGTATGTATCCACGTCAGCTAAACGTCACATCATTAGTCCTTTATACTAAAGGCCGTTAGTAAATAACTTACAATTCCGTTTTCCTACGTTTTTGTCCATTTTCATACGTTTTCGTCTGTTTTTTTACGTTGTCGTCTGTTTTACACGTTTTCGTCCGTTTTCTTACGTTTTCATCCGTTTTTATACGTTTTCTTAAGTTTTTACACGTTTTCGTCCGTTTTACACGTTTTGTCCATTTTTGTCCGTTTTTATACATATTTGTCCGTTTTCGTCCGTTTTTCGTCCGTTTTACATGTTTTTGATCATTTTTATATGCTTTCGCCCATTTTCATCCATTTTATACGTTTTTATATGTTTTCGTCCGTTTTTACACGTTTTTCGTCCGTTTTTATACGTTTTCGTTCCTTTTATACGTTTTTATACGTTTTCGTCGATTTTTACACGTTTTAGTCGGTTTTTACACGTTTTCGTCGATTTTTACACGTTATACGTTTTTGTCCATTTTCTTACACGTTTTCGTCGGTTTTTACACATTTTTACACGTTTTCGTCCATTTTTTTACGTTTTCGTCGGTTTTTACACGTTCTCATCCTTTTTTTTTTCATTTCGTTCTTTTTCTTACGTTTTCATTCATTTTTACATGTTTTTGTCCGTTTTATACGTTTTCATCCGTTTTTACACGTTTTTATACGTTTTCGCCCATTTTTGTCCATTTTTACACGTTTTTGTCCGTTTAAAAACGGACAAAAACGTATAAAAACTAATGAAAACATAAGAAAATGGATGAAATGAAGAAAACGGACGAAAACGTGTAAAAACGTATAAAGACGGACGAAAACGTGTAAAAACGGATAAAACGGACAAAAACGTGTAAAAACTGACGAAAACGGACAAAATGAAAAAACAGACGAAAACGCGTAAAAACGTAATAAAACATGTAAAAACAGACGAAAACATGTAAAAACGGACAAAAACGTATGAAGAAAGACGAAAACGGGCAAAAACGTGTAAAAACGGACGAAAACGTGTAAAAACGTAAGAAAACGTATAAAAATGGATGAAAACGTAAGAAATCAGAAAAAAACGCGTAAAAACAGACGACAACGTAAAAAAAAGGACGAAAATGGGCGAAAACGTATAAAAACGATCGAAAACGTGTAAAAAAGGATGAAAACGTATAAAAACGGACAAAAACGTGTGAAAACTGTCGAAAACGTAAGAAAACGGACGAAATGAAAAAAAAACGGACGAAACGTGTAAAAACGTAAGAAAACGTATAAAAACGGATGAAAACGTATGAAAACGGACGAAAACGTGTAAAAACTGACGAAATGAAAAAAACGGACAAAAACGCGTAAAAACGTAAGAAAACGTGTAAAAACGGACGAAAACGTGTAAAAACGGACAAAAGCGTATGAAAACGGACGAAAACGGACAAAAACGTGTAAAAACGGACGAAAACGTGTCAAAAGTAAGAAAACGTATAAAAACGGATGAAAACGTAAGAAAACGGACGAAAACGTGTAAAAACAGAAGACAACGTAAAAAAACCGACGAAAACGTATGAAAATGGGCGAATACGTATAAAAACGGATGAAAACGTATAAAAACGGATAAAAACGTTTAAAAACTGACGAGAACATAAGAAAACGGACGAAATGGAAAAAAACGGACGAAAACGTGTAAAAACGTAAGAAAACGTTTAAAAACGGATAAAAACGTAAGAAAACGGACGAAAACGTGTAAAAACAGACGACAACGTAAAAAAATGGACGAAAACGTATGAAAATGGACGAAAACGTAGGAAAACGGAATTGTAAGTTATTTACTAACGACCGTTAGTATAAAGGACTAATGATGCGACGTTTAGCTGACGTGGATACATACAATAACAAAAAATGTCAAGTTCGATGCGTACAATGAAAAAAAATTAGTTGGCCTTGACACGCTGGCAGCTTAGGTGTCACAATGGACACGTTGGCATATGACAAGGTAGACATAGTACCCACAATGACACGAAATCAAAAGTTTATGGATACAATGAGACGCAAAAAAGTTGGCACCATACATTGATAAAAAGTGTCAAGTTCGATGCATTTTTTTAGCATTTGCCCAATAAATCGGCCCATCCTATAATCTCTTTTATAATAAGATATTTTCAAAAAAGGGTTATTTGCATAGAAAGACATTATATTTGTCACTTTTTGTCATTGTATGTTGCGTACTTTTTTTTCTCAACTTGTCACCAACCTTTCTATTTCGTGCTATTGTATGGTCTGTGTGACCGGATGCAACTGCTTGTCCGACGTGGCGTCGGTAAACGCTGAGTAATTCTTTTTTTTTTCACAATTTTCTTACTTTTTTCTTTATTTTATACATATCATATATTTATTAAAACACTTTCTTTTCATTCTCTTTATTTATACATCCACTTTTATCCCTACCACACAAACCCTAGTCATGAGGTCTGCCTCCTCTTCAACTTCAAGATCTAGATCGACCACATTCAAACGTTACACCAAGGAAGAAGTTATTGCTCGCACTGAATGTGATTGTCCTTTTGCCTATTGAAGAGCAAGTCTCATGGACCATTTACAGCCCTGGTAGAAGATTCAAGGGTAGTCCAAAATATGTAAGCTTATATTTCGTATGTTAGTTAACCTTTTTATGTAAGAAGATTGGAATGTCTTTTCATCTTTTTGTGTTGCTATGACAGGATATGGATTCTCAGTGTAAGTTCTATGGGTTTATAGATGATGAGCTACCTAGTGACTACTACAAAGAGTTGTTCTTCAAAGGGCATGAAGAACTGAAAAGGTTGAGGAAGAAAATGGCTAAGCACATAGATAACAATGGGTCAAACTGTGATAAAGGCAAAAGTTCCACATTTGACGAAGCCACATATTTGCAAATGGTTCAATTGAAGGAGGAGTTGACTGTGATAAAGTCAAAAGTCAATTCTCATGACAAACTTGTGGTTTTGTTTAGTTTGTTTGTCATTTTGGTAGCTTTGGTTGCTGCAAGTTATGTGTTTGTCTAGTGAACCTGTTAGGACTTATGTAATATGACCATGTTTTGTCTTGGTTTCTGTTTAATGCAATGCTTTATTTTGTTTAAGTTGGTATTTAAACATGGTGTTCTGATAGCAAATACACATACACATTAAACCCTTAACATTTGATAATATGATATGTAATACAGACTTGTTGAACAAAGGTTCATGTCATTAGTTATGAATGCCCATTCAGGTACAAAACTGAGCATCACATGAAAGTTTTAAGTTACATGACATAAGAACCTAATACCATATGTTTCTAAGTGCACAACATGACCGGATCTACACACACTCCTTGTGTTAGATGTATACTTTGAATGATGTCTAGTCTAGCACGCGGAATTTACTAGCTAGCACTTAGAAGATTTGTTTGTTTGTGTTTTGTATGAACGAATCAACAATGAATGAACAATGAACACAATATACTTCAACTTCAACGATTCAATATTATTAATGAATAATACGAGTACTCTTAATTAGTACTAGGGTTTACAACCTTGAATCTTAACAAAACAATACGTACTTCTCTAATTGTACTTTAACTTTAACCTAGGCAATCCTTTTATAGACTAAGGATTCCTTTACAAGATAACTATCAACCTAATCGTATAAGATATACACAATATCTTTTCTATAATTATCTTTTACAAAAACATAAACATTACTAACTTCTTCATATAACCGTACTAACTGTTCTTGTCTTCAAAACTCTTCAGCAGTACTAACTTCCATCTTCAGCCGTACTAACTGCTTAAGCTTAATTCCTAACAATCCTCCCCTAAACTTATGATTTCTTCCCAAATCACTAAGTTTCTTCAAATTAAGCTTCATCTTCTATATGAGGGGGATTCTTCCAAACACCTTTCATAACTGTCTCTTACTACTGATCTTTCTTTGTTCTGCAAGGTTGAAAATCTTTGTTACCAACAAATCTGCCATTTCAGAACTTCTTCAACCTTCAGTTTTGCATACAACATAGATGTTAAAACACTTAATCTGAGCGGATAATCCTTTTCCACTAACATACAGATTTCTATGCCATCCTTAGTAGAAACTCTATCTACTCCACACGTATCAAATAAGTTCCATAACTGATTAAGATCTTCCCTATCAAAACCTTTTAGTAGATCTTCAAACAGCTTATATCTCTCAGTAATACCTCCAAGTCTTATGATCTTCCATCCCATCATCCTTCCATCAGTGAAAACTTCCCAGCCAATGATAGGATATTTGACTTCTAATGGTTTGATATTTGTAGACTCTGGAACTATCACCATCATATTCTTGATTTCCTCATTTGTCAATTCTTCTCCAGACTTCAACTTCTTTGTAATATCAGACTCCAGAACTTGCGGTTCTCTTTTCTTTTTCTTTGTGATATCCTCCTTGCTTGAAGTATTTAGTCTTGCATATGTTTCAAAGAAAGCCTTTTCAATCTCAGCATCTGACCTTCCAATGAAGTCACTCATCTTGTAACTTGCTTGATTCTTCAAATAATGCTTCATGAAACTGACTTTTTCTTTCTTGGTAGGTAACTTTGTCTTGTAACCTGACTTTTGCCTTTCTCTAATTCTCTGCACTAAGTCATTCCAAGTAGCTTCTTTGTTTGTCTTCAAGATGAATTCTTTGAGCTTCTAAGACTTTTCTTCTTCACATAATTCCTTGTCTTTCAGAATCATTACAGCATGAGCTTTCACAATCAAATCAGAATCCAACAAATATTGTAATTGCTCATTGAACTCCTCTTGATTAACTTCTTCAGATCTTGTTCTATCCATGAATTCAACTATATTCCTTACATCATCTGCAGCTATCTTCCTTGCTAATTCTGCATCTTGATCTATCTGAGCTTGTTCATCAGCTAAATCCTTGTCTAGAATCTCTCTTGCCACCATTGCATCAAAGTGTATTTGAGCCTGAGTTCTTGGTTTTGTTTTCTTGAGCTTTTCTAGTACTTGAGCAGCTTCTTGTTCTTGAGACATAAGCTTTTTACCCTTATCTTCCCTTTTTCTAGCTAATTCCATTTCAGCCGTAGTATCACCAGTAGGAACTGTCTCATGCTCTGTATGATCCGTCTGAAAACACTTATCTTTTATTTCTCTATCACACAAGTCAACCACTTGTGAATGGTCAACCGTAATAAATGATAAAAGGCAAACAGTCTCAGAACGAATGCTCGTGTGTAGTGTGAAACCAGGCAAGTAATCACCTGGGTCGTTTCCCAACGAGGTGTGAAATTGACGATTGCTTAGGATTTGGATTAGAGTGATTGATGAATCAGATATTTTTGATTATGATTTAACAAGATAAAATCTATTAAATAGAAGCTATCACTATTTTTCTGTTTTTCGTTTTTTAATAACGCGAATCGGGAACTAATTAAAACGCATATACTACTGAGATATGTAAAAAACTAAATATAAATTAAAAACGATAAAAAATGTAAGAAAAACGGTTATCTAAAACTTACGTAATAAAAAACTATAAAGAAAACTGAAAACGCGCGTTATTAATAAAAATAACGTACGTGCGCAAGTAAAAACGTGAATTTAATGAAATATAAACACTACGGGTGCAAAACTATTTTTTACAAGTTCTATTTAACAAAAGAAAATTTTGAAAATTAAAATTATATTTTTCTGATAATTATTTAATTTAATATGATTTAATTACTATTTTACAAATAAAAATACATAATAAATACTAAAACAGTTGCAAAAATTATGAAAGATTTTCTGGAAATACTTTACATAAATACAGACTTAGTAAAATTAAAAACAAGCCAACAGCTTATTTAAATAAGCTACAATAAGCAGAAAATGGAAAATAAGCTAAGCGGACAAAAGAAGGGTTAAATATGTATGGAAAGTAAACTCAAACGGAACTAGTGCCCTAGAGCAACTGGAAGGGGGTGTTGTGTTTAAGCATGCTATCCTATCCGAGAGGTCTTGAGTTCGAAACCCACACACCCCACTTTTTGCGTTTTTTTTTTTTTTTTTCGATTTTCTTTTTACAAAACAACTTTTTAACTAAATATAACAAACTTTTGTAAAGGAGCTTTTGCTATAAAGCTTAAATGAAGCTTGTGCAAAATCGAAATTCCAACAGTGGGTTTATAAGGATTTTTGAGATTTTGCAATTTGCTATGCGCCAGGGCCAAAGTGGTCTGTTCGAGGGCTTCTTTCGAGGTCTTAAAGGGTTCTAAAATTCGAGATAAAAATTATATGTAGAGACTAACTAGTAGTGATTAACTGTGAAAAAAATCGAGCTTATAAGAGCTTCTATGGTTCGAATGAAAAATTCTCAAAGTTCTTAGAAAACCACAAATGGACCGCAATTCAGCTTGTTTGTTATTTTGTGAACTAAGATCTCAAACTGAGCTATAAGCCTCGAAATAAGCTATAAGCTAATCGAAGATGGCTTCTATGGAATGTGTGATGGCTAATGACTTTATAGAAACTAGAAAAGCTCTAGGCTTAAGAGCTTATAAGCTCAAAAGAGCTTAAAGCTTCTTTGGTGGTTGCTGATGTGGTGCGCTGCACCATGGCAAAAAGGGTCTACTTTGGTGGCTAATTACGTGGCTTTAAAAGACTCTAAAATTCGAAATAAAAATATCCTAATGAACTTAAGCTAGTGGAGTTTAGGTATGAAGAAAAACTAGCTTAAAAGAGCTTATGAGCTATAAATGAAAAATCTTTAAACTTTCTAAAAAACCACGAAAGGGACTGCTATATGCAGTCGCTATCTGGTATGGTGCTATCTTTTTGCACACTTGTGCAGTTAGTCTAGGCTTCCAAGGATCGACTAAATAGACTAAGTGAAGTGAAAAACTGCCAAGGAATATGTCTAAACAAGCTTGTGGCTTGTATAAGCTTATATGGACTTTATGTGAACCGTTATGATCACAGTGGGTCAAAAGTGGGTAAATCTAACTACGAGGCTGAAAGAAAGCTCAAAAGAGCTTATATGGTCTGCTAAAAGTAAGCTAAAAACTGAGCTTGTGGTATTTCTACAGTATACGGGGTGTTTGGATGTTGACAATCACTAAACCAAACAGTCCTTTAGGGACTGTTATGGTGTTTTCCAACTGAAATGGGTCTAATGAGCTTCGAATGTGAAAATTAATGGTACTAGTGAAGTATTGAGCTTATGAAAATGACTATTATGACTGTAATGAAACTGATTTAACTAAGCTAGCTTATGATGGCTTATTTTTGGTTTTTATAAGTTATTAAAGTGAAAATGAAAACAAGTAAAGTTTAACTAAGGAAACTGAACGAACTCTGATTAAGAACTAATAATAAGCTATCACAGTAATGATAAGCTTATGAAAAGCTTATATAACAGTTAACTAGATAATGAACAAAAACTTGAAATAAAGCTTACAATCGAATTGCTTGAAAACTAAAGAACCAATGAACCAAGAACAACCTATGGGCTTCCCATGAAGCCACTAACCCATAAGCTTCCAAGAATTCAGCTTGTACAATCCAGAGTAGCTTATAAGCTACTTCGTTGACTTTTGTTGACCTTTATTCGAATTGGAAATTAAGAACTAATAAGAGCTATATAAACTTACATAAAGCTACTATGAGCTTATGTCAGTTTATAGGAAGGGTTTATTGGAGCTTTTGATAGATTTTAAATGAGCTTTTAGCTTATTCGAATTACAATAGAACTTGATAACTAATTATAACCGAATTGGAGTACAAAATAACTTGAAAATGGAACAAAGATACTGAACTGAGCTTGTATTAAAACTAAATTAAGAGTTACAAGAATTGAAAGACTGAAATTTAAATTTGCAATTAAACTAAAATTAACTACTTTTATCTACTACTTGATCTCTTCTGCCTCTTGCTCCTTTTATAGCATCCCACATGTTCCAGGTGTCGTCAAGAGTAAATCCCACCATTCACCTTAGCTTTTGGTCCACTCTCCATGTGCCACGTATTTTTGGCGGGAAAAAGTTAAAGTAGAAAAATTCCACTTGTTCTGCTGGAGTGTGATGAAGAAGAATCATTTAATGCTTTTGGTATTGTTAGGTAACGTGTAGGGGGGGGGGGGTTGAGGTGGTAAAGGTGAAGCAAGTGGTGAAGCAAGTGGAGTAGTAGCAGGGTGAGGTGTTGAAGATAGGAGACGGGTCAAAGGTGGTCAAACCTTTCCCTGGGTTTATTATTCAAAGGTGAAGTTGGGCTGTTTTGTATTTGGGCTTGGATAAAAGGATGGGCCAGCTTTTGTGTTTATTTGGATTTGGTTTGGTTTAATTTTATTTTGGCTTTGTAAGTAAAATAGCCTAAGGACTATTTTTGTAATTTTCTGTATGCCAAGGACCAAATCTGCAATTACAAAGTTTATCAAAAAGGTACTATTTTTGTCATGTTGTAATAATATAAGTACCTATTTAATATTTTCCAAAAATAAAAACAACCGGGGACCATTTTGACAACTTTTGAAACTTGAGGGACTAGACTTGCCATTTATGCAAACTTGGTTCGTTTTCACTTATTTTCAATCATTTTGCATCTGTAACATATAAAAACACATTTTTGATAATATTTATAACATTTATGGTTATTTGTGTGTTTTTGGATGTTTATGTGGGTTTAAAACGGGTAATATATATGTGTTTTTAGACACATATCAAATCCCCCACACTAAACTATTGCTAGTCCCTAGCAATCTTTTATGAAAATTTAATGGATTTGAATCTCTTTACCAAAATCCATTACTTCTGGAGTAGCCAATTGTTTTAGTTCAAGTAAGAACTTTGGTACAATGATAACCAAATGATTTTGAGCAAACCATCAGCTGTAAACGGGTTTGATTTGTCTTTACCAAAAGCCGTTTGCTTCTGGACTAGCCAACTCTTAGATAAATTATTAATATTATCTTTGGTGAGCTGATTACCAATTATGGTTTTTCCACTGCCTTTACCACAAGCCATAATCTTGCGGGCTAGCCAACTCTTAACTTTTAAAGATATGGTGAGTTGAGTACCATACAATTTTGGGCAAATTGCAAGCCATAAACGGATTTGATATATCTTTACCAAGAGCCGTTTGCTCCTGGATTAGCCAATCCTTATGTGGGTTAGACATGGCGGACTGATAACCATTTATTGAGTTCTAAGTGAGAAAAAATTTTAAAATTTTGGCTAAAATGGGGGTACTAGATGGTACATTTGATCAAATTCGCGAGAATTCCCCCCCACACTTAGAACTGAATATTGCCCTCAATATTCAAAGAACCGGTTGTTAAACCAACACTTAGAACGTGAAAGGGAAATACTAATAGCCTTTATTTTATATACTTATTTATTTTATTTTTGTTTAATTTGCATTTAAGCCGTTAAGGCACGCAAATTCCCTCCTTTTTTTTTTTTTTTTTTTTTTTTTTTTTTTTTTTTTTTTTTTAACTTTACATAATTACAACATGTGGGGAATCTCCCCCACACTAAGGTGAAACATGGGTGAAAACCCATATATTGCTACTGTTTTTGATCACCGAGTCGCTAGCTTGACTCGACCCCAAATTGAGTTGATTCCTCCCCAACAGTCAGGTTTATCACGCAAGCTAACCGCTTGTGAACGGTCAACTGTAACAAAGGGTTCCTGAACAGCCCGGGAGAAAAAAAACAATTTTAAAAGTTTATGGGGAAGTAAGAGACCAGGAAATCCGGCATTTAAACCAATGTTAGATGGACAATGCCGGGGTCAAAAGTAATATCCTCACTCCCGAATGAGTGAAAGATAGGAGAAATCACCGGGTAGGTGAAGGGAAGAAGAGAGATCTGAACAGCAATTAGGATAAGAACTTCCTCCTCAAGAATTGCAAGCGGAGGAGGCAAGTCCTTAAACTTGATCTCCGGAATTTTATCAGTTTTTTCAACCGACTTGATTTCCTTCTTATGAAGTTGTTTTGGTGGAAGAGGGGAAAATGAATCTTCGTTTAACAAATTTTCTAGAAAAAGAATATCCCCCTCAGGATCAAGATAGTTTTCATCAACCTCATACGGAGGTGAACTATCTATAGCAAGAAAAGCATCGACTTCATCCCAAAAGGGATCACTTCCCTCAACCGAAGTGAGAGAAGGGGAAGAGTCTGCTATGATATGTTGAGAAGATGTGGTGGGTTCCCCACTCACAGAATTATGAAAATAATCAATACTTTCTTGAGAGTACTCCTTTGAAGTAATGTCAATGACATCGATTCGGTTAACCGATGCAGAATTATAATTAGAGGAGTACTTTGAAGTTTGATCATGATTAAAGGTAACAGCTTCCTTATCCACACGCAAAGTAATCTCATGCTTAAATACATCAATCAGAGCATGGCCCGTTTTTAGGAATCCTCGTCCAAGAATTAGAGGAACCTTTTGGTCAGCATCGAAATCAACTACCACAAAGTCAGCTGGAAAATGGAACTTTCCTATCTTCACAAATACATCTTCGGCAATGCCGCAGGGATGAGTTATGGTTCGATCTGCAAGCTCAAGAGTCATGCAGGTAGGAGTAAGAGCCGGAAGAGAGAGTTTCTTCCATACTGAATGAGGCATCAGGTTGATGCTTGCACCTAGATCTGCTAAGGCATAACATTCAACCATTCCTAGAAATACACACGGTAGTAGAAACTTTCCAGGATCTCCAAGCTTCTCCGGAAGCTTTTTCAAGATAACCGCTGAGCAGTTCTCATTTACTGGAGTTTTAGCCATTTCAATCAGTTTTTCCTTGTTGCTTAACAAGTGTTTGATTGCTGCTGCAAATTTGGGCATCAGAATAGTAGCATCCGCAAAGCTTATGTCAAAGTGTAATTCTTTAAAGATTTGATAGAATTTATCATTTTGTTGACTAGCCTTCTCACGGAGCTTTTGCTCATTTAAGCGCGATGGGTAAGGAATGTGAGGTTTGGATTTAGGAGCAATGACTTCAGGAGTCTCAAAGACAACTCCTTGTTTGGATTTTTTCGGGACAACCGGAGGATAGACATGTGCTGTACTTTGTGGGATTGGAATTTGCACTTTGTCCGTTGTATCCTCCGTTTCTTTTTCCATTTCAAATAACGGAGGAGGAATAGGGCCAGCTGGCCCCTCATAAGAAGCACCACTCCGAGTGGTGATAGCTTTGACGAAAGTGGTATCTTCATCATCATCACTGTCATCAAGTACACTGACAGGAACAGCATTGAGCATTTCAGAATAATATCTGGCTGACCTTTGCTCACTAAGTTTGGTTGACAAACTTTTAACCGTAAATCGTGAAAGAGTAGGATCGATTCTTGACGGTTGGGGAGCAATTGTGGGTGTAGATTTTTGGATGACTGAAGGTTGGATGACCGAAGGTTGGACGTATTTAGCACTTCCATTGTTAGTGGGAAGTACCGGGTCCTTTATCACCTTGAATCCAACATGAGATTTACCACTACGTGTGGAGACAGCTTTGAGTTCACCCCTAGGGTTGGTAACAGTGTTACTTGGGAGACTTCCCGAGGTAGAAGGTATATCAGTTAAAGACTTTTTGATCTGGTTTAATTGGGCAACCAATAACTGGTTTGTCTCACGTTGTGTCTTATTTGTTTCCTCTTGAGTTTTCATGAATTGCATAAGCAACTCATCTGAGGATGTCTGATTTCGGTTTGAACCTTGGTTTTGATTAAAATTTGGACCACGGTTTTGGTTGAAATTACCCTGATTCTGACCTCGGTTTTGATTGAAATTTTGAGAATTGTGGAAATTTTGTCCCTGATTTTGAACAAAGCGATTTTGATTATTATGATTTGGCACGGGTGAAAAACCAGGTGGGACCATAGCATTTTGTGCTCGGTACTGAGTCTCAGCATGCGGACGGTATTGATTTGGGTTTACTGCAGCTACGGGAGCTGGGTAAACAGAAGCATCGGTTGCTTGACAATCATAATACGCATGTGGGCCACCAAAAGTTTCACACACTTTGTTTATTGCTTTGATTTGTTCCGGTTTATGAATCTCACTTTTTAATTCTTTCATTTCTTTCATCATACAACGCATTGAATCCGTTAAAAAGGCTAACTCTGAGGAGTTACCGGATGAAGAAGAAGCAGTAGGAGTGACAGGAACATTCACTTTGTTTCTTGAAATAGGAACTTTTGATTTATTTTCACAAATTTCAACCACCTCTCTGGGTTTACGATTCAAGATATTGCCACCGGAGGCTGCATTAAGTGCATCTTGATCGTTTTGGGTCAACCCATTATAAAACGTATTTATTTGTTGTAACACATTGAAATCGTGATGTGGGCATTTTCTTAGGAGATCTTTAAATCTGTCCCATGCCTCTCCGAAATTTTCATCAAAACCTTGACGAAAACCAGCAATTTCATTTTTTAGGTTAGTCGTCTTTGATGGAGGGAAGAAATAATTGACAAATTTCTTAACGAGATCTTCCCAGGTTTCAATGGATCGAGGGGGTTCTTTATCTAGCCAAATCCGGGCTGCCCCCTCAAGTGAGAATGGAAATAGCATCAATTTGATCACTGTTTGCGACACATTTTTGTAATTGATTGTAGATGTCAGTTTGTTGAACCAACGAATGTGTGCATAAGGATCCTCTCGTTCAAACCCGTGGAATTGGTTTGTGGACACGAGCTGAATCAAGTGTGTTTTTAGCTCAAAATGATCAGAATCGATGGCTGGTAAAACGATGGCATCTCCATAACCCTCGGTGGGTGCCTGGAGCATTTCAGCCATAGTGCGTTCGTCTGCCATATTTTCAGTGAGAACAGTACGAATCTCGGGTTCGACTATTTGGGCAGCACGTCTACGATTACGTCTTCTCGGAATTTCTACGAGTTCACGTAAAGGGCTTGATGACGTGGAAGAACGAGTGCGCATGCACTAAGTAAAATATTCCAATTAAAACAAGACAGAAGCAAAACACAAGTGAACTTAAACCAATAATCAACAAGCGTACGGTAGCTCTCTAAAAGATAAACGCACAGAGTGGCGGAGAAGCAAAGGTGGGCAATTACGCTCCTTAAAAACCCGCTTCTTTCAGTCCGACAATTTAATGTCAGACTATCCTAGAACCTCCGTTAGAGTTTGTTTATCAATTAAAGGTGAGCTGATATTCGCAAGTGATACAGAGGTAAAGTTTTAAATATTTGGTTTGGGAACTTATTATGGTCGTACCCCCAGTTAGGTAGTACTCTGTCTTGGTTCTCGATGGTAATTTTTTTATTGTTTATTTATTATTAACAAAGAAAAAGGAATTTATTTTTGGTGTTTTTATTTTTTATATGATAATATTAATAATAATATATATAGAAAAGAAAAGAAAAATATTTTTGTATTTTATATGGTTTTTGGGAAATAGGAACTTCTGATAGAAGGGTCTCAGATCACTAATCGCTAAAACTTACACAACTGTCGCAGCACACCTCCCCGGCAGCGGCGCCAAAATTTGATCCGTCTGAAAACGCTTGACTTTTATTTCTCTATCACACAAGTCAACCACTTGTGAATGGCCAACCGTAATAAATGGTAAAAGGCAAACAGTCTCAGAACGAATGCTCGTGTGTAGTGTGTGAAACCAGGCAAGTGATCACCTGGGTCGTTTCCCAACGAGGTGTGAAATTGACGATTGCTTAGGATTTGGATTAGAGTGATTGATGAATCAGATATTTTTGATTATGATTTAACAAGATAAAATCTATTAAATAGAAGCTATCACTATTTTTCTGTTTTTCGTTTTTTAATAACGCGAATCGGGAACTAATTAAAACGCGTATACTACTGAGATATGTAAAAAACTAAATATAAATTAAAAACGATAAAAAATGTAAGAAAAACGGTTATCTAAAACTTACGTAATAAAAAACTATAAAGAAAACTGAAAACGCGCGTTATTAATAAAAATAACGTACGTGCGCAAGTAAAAACGTGAATTTAATGAAATATAAACACTACGGGTGCAAAACTATTTTTTACAAGTTCTATTTAACAAAAGAAAATTTTGAAAATTAAAATTATATTTTTCTGATAATTATTTAATTTAATATGATTTAATTACTATTTTACAAATAAAAATACATAATAAATACTAAAACAGTTGCAAAAATTATGAAAGATTTTCTGGAAATACTTTACATAAATACAGACTTAGTAAAATTAAAAACAAGCCAACAGCTTATTTAAATAAGCTACAATAAGCAGAAAATGGAAAATAAGCTAAGCGGACAAAAGAAGGGTTAAATATGTATGGAAAGTAAACTCAAACGGAACTAGTGCCCTAGAGCAACTGGAAGGGGGTGTTGTGTTTAAGCATGCTATCCTATCCGAGAGGTCTTGAGTTCGAAACCCACACACCCCACTTTTTGCGTTTTTTTTTTTTTTTTTCGATTTTCTTTTTACAAAACAACTTTTTAACTAAATATAACAAACTTTTGTAAAGGAGCTTTTGCTATAAAGCTTAAATGAAGCTTGTGCAAAATCGAAATTCCAACAGTGGGTTTATAAGGATTTTTGAGATTTTGCAATTTGCTATGCGCCAGGGCCAAAGTGGTCTGTTCGAGGGCTTCTTTCGAGGTCTTAAAGGGTTCTAAAATTCGAGATAAAAATTATATGTGGAGACTAACTAGTAGTGATTAACTGTGAAAAAAATCAAGCTTATAAGAGCTTCTATGGTTCGAATGAAAAATTCTCAAAGTTCTTAGAAAACCACAAATGGACCGCAATTCAGCTTGTTTGTTATTTTGTGAACTAAGATCTCAAACTGAGCTATAAGCCTCGAAATAAGCTATAAGCTAATCGAAGATGGCTTCTATGGAATGTGTGATGGCTAATGACTTTATAGAAACTAGAAAAGCTCTAGGCTTAAGAGCTTATAAGCTCAAAAGAGCTTAAAGCTTCTTTGGTGGTTGCTGATGTGGTGCGCTGCACCATGGCAAAAAGGGTCTACTTTGGTGGCTAATTACGTGGCTTTAAAAGACTCTAAAATTCGAAATAAAAATATCCTAATGAACTTAAGCTAGTGGAGTTTAGGTATGAAGAAAAACTAGCTTAAAAGAGCTTATGAGCTATAAATGAAAAATCTTTAAACTTTCTAAAAAACCACGAAAGGGACTGCTATATGCAGTCGCTATCTGGTATGGTGCTATCTTTTTGCACACTTGTGCAGTTAGTCTAGGCTTCCAAGGATCGACTAAATAGACTAAGTGAAGTGAAAAACTGCCAAGTAATATGTCTAAACAAGCTTGTGGCTTGTATAAGCTTATATGGACTTTATGTGAACCGTTATGATCACAGTGGGTCAAAAGTGGGTAAATCTAACTACGAGGCTGAAAGAAAGCTCAAAAGAGCTTATATGGTCTGCTAAAAGTAAGCTAAAAACTGAGCTTGTGGTATTTCTACAGTATACGGGGTGTTTGGATGTTGACAATCACTAAACCAAACAGTCCTTTAGGGACTGTTATGGTGTTTTCCAACTGAAATGGGTCTAATGAGCTTCGAATGTGAAAATTAATGGTACTAGTGAAGTATTGAGCTTATGAAAATGACTATTATGACTGTAATGAAACTGATTTAACTAAGCTAGCTTATGATGGCTTATTTTTGGTTTTTATAAGTTATTAAAGTGAAAATGAAAACAAGTAAAGTTTAACTAAGGAAACTGAACGAACTCTGATTAAGAACTAATAATAAGCTATCACAGTAATGATAAGCTTATGAAAAGCTTATATAACAGTTAACTAGATAATGAACAAAAACTTGAAATAAAGCTTACAATCGAATTGCTTGAAAACTAAAGAACCAATGAACCAAGAACAACCTATGGGCTTCCCATGAAGCCACTAACCCATAAGCTTCCAAGAATTCAGCTTGTACAATCCAGAGTAGCTTATAAGCTACTTCGTTGACTTTTGTTGACCTTTATTCGAATTGGAAATTAAGAACTAATAAGAGCTATATAAACTTACATAAAGCTACTATGAGCTTATGTCAGTTTATAGGAAGGGTTTATTGGAGCTTTTGATAGATTTTAAATGAGCTTTTAGCTTATTCGAATTACAATAGAACTTGATAACTAATTATAACCGAATTGGAGTACAAAATAACTTGAAAATGGAACAAAGATACTGAACTGAGCTTGTATTAAAACTAAATTAAGAGTTACAAGAATTGAAAGACTGAAATTTAAATTTGCAATTAAACTAAAATTAACTACTTTTATCTACTACTTGATCTCTTCTGCCTCTTGCTCCTTTTATAGCATCCCACATGTTCCAGGTGTCGTCAAGAGTAAATCCCACCATTCACCTTAGCTTTTGGTCCACTCTCCATGTGCCACGTATTTTTGGCGGGAAAAAGTTAAAGTAGAAAAATTCCACTTGTTCTGCTGGAGTGTGATGAAGAAGAATCATTTAATGCTTTTGGTATTGTTAGGTAACGTGTAGGAGGGGGGGGGTTGAGGTGGTAAAGGTGAAGCAAGTGGTGAAGCAAGTGGAGTAGTAGCAGGGTGAGGTGTTGAAGATAGGAGACGGGTCAAAGGTGGTCAAACCTTTCCCTGGGTTTATTATTCAAAGGTGAAGTTGGGCTGTTTTGTATTTGGGCTTGGATAAAAGGATGGGCCAGCTTTTGTGTTTATTTGGATTTGGTTTGGTTTAATTTTATTTTGGCTTTGTAAGTAAAATAGCCTAAGGACTATTTTTGTAATTTTCTGTATGCCAAGGACCAAATCTGCAATTACAAAGTTTATCAAAAAGGTACTATTTTTGTCATGTTGTAATAATATAAGTACCTATTTAATATTTTCCAAAAATAAAAACAACCGGGGACCATTTTGACAACTTTTGAAACTTGAGGGACTAGACTTGCCATTTATGCAAACTTGGTTCGTTTTCACTTATTTTCAATCATTTTGCATCTGTAACATATAAAAACACATTTTTGATAATATTTATAACATTTATGGTTATTTGTGTGTTTTTGGATGTTTATGTGGGTTTAAAACGGGTAATATATATGTGTTTTTAGACACATATCACTCATGCTCTGTATCAACAGTTGGAACTGCTTCAACAGTTGGAACTTCTTCAGCTTCTTGAGTACCAGTCTGAACTGCTTCAAGTGTCTGTTCTTCTACATCCATATCAACATTACCAGAACCCTTATCAAACTTTTATTGTTCTTCTTCATTTTGCCTCCCCTGAGAACCTGATCCATCTCCCTTACCTTTATCTGATTTCCTCCCCTATTTGGGAGAATCACCATCATCACCATCAAAATCATCTGAGTCATCATCATCAGAAGAATCCAAAACTACCTCTGCCTTTTTCTTCTTTAATTGCTCTTCAAGTTTCTTTACCCTACGAGTCAATTTGGTGTAGACATTGGCAAAATTCCTTTTGTGAGCTTTGAGTTCCTCATTGTTCTTCTTTAGCTCTTCCTCCAAAGTTTCTACCTTCTCAACTAGTTTGGTACACAATTCCATCAATTCAGTATGTGAAGTACTACCCTCATCACTTCTAACTGTGTGACCTGTTAGGAGAGGTGAATCATGGGGAAAGGATCTAGGAATCACCCTGGGTGTTTCCCTTCTCCTATAAGTGATGTGAATTTGAGATGTTTGGGTCCTTTCAGGAGCTGAAGTAGATGTGTGATGGGGATCCGTTGGTTGTACTGAACCTTCACCCACTTCAGTTTGAATCATTTCAGGAAACAATGGAACTACTTCACCTTGAAAAAGTCTACTAGCCATAGCCATGTTTTGAAAAACTTTTGATTGAAGGCTAGGAGTAGCAAAAATTTATGTTGGTTTTGTAAGCAGGTATGTCTTTTTATTCAAAAGAGTTTGAACAAACCTTGGATACATTAGAAATTTGGTTTTGCTGTTTACATTAGATGCCATACCCTCAAAAATAAATTTTGAAAAGTTAAAAACCTTATTTGTAGACAGACAAATGAGAGCAATAGCAATATTGCTACTGAACTGCTCCCAAGCAGTCTTTTTAGGACTTAAACAATGTAAAAGGGTATGTATAAAAAATCTCCATTGAGGTGAGAAACATCCTTTTTGAAAAGTTAATTTGTGTTCGGATGTATCATACCCCATTTTGGTAAGTTTTTGCCATATTTCAGTGTTGTGCATAGTGTTGATACCATCTGAGTCTTTTAATTTAAGATGTCTCCTAAGTATAGACTCGGTAACAACAAAAGATACACCATCCACTTCAGAATGAATTTCTAAGTCCCCATCTTCACTAGTCAAAACAGTAGCATTCTGCCAGAACTGTGTGATGTGAGAGACATAAAGAGTAGGAGAAACAGTTAGAGCATACCTTATGTGAGAGTGGTTTAGAAAGTCCACAATCTCATAAAATTTTGGTCCATCTCCTTCCTCTGTTTTCTCTAGAAACGCAACCTGATTGTGACGCTTAACAAATTCCAAATTAGCCATTTGTATTGATGAAGAGTGAAAGATTATAGCAATAAGATGATCGTTTAGAGTGGAATTGAGGTTTTATGCAGCCAATTGAGTTTTTATAGATACTGTTAGGGTTTTGAGAATTTTGGGAACGAGATAAATTATCTTTGGAAATATATTAAATCAATTTATGGTAAAAAGATAATTATCTCTAGAAAAATCCCTATAAGTATGCTTCAGAATAACGGTTTTACCCCAACGGCTAGAAATTAATTACTGACAGATTTTTACAACGGCTAGTTGAGCCGTACTAACTTTGTACTAACAGTACAAACTGCTGAAATTTTTTATTGAGCCGTATGAACTTATTAAAAAGATTTAAAATACCATGGCTCAAATATAGTTTTTAGCAAACTATCAGCTATCAACGGATTTGATATGTCTTTACCAATAGCCGTTTGCTTTGGACTAGTCAACTCTTCACACTTAGCTATGGTGAGCTGATAACCATACAATTTTTGGTAAATTGTCAACCATTAACGGATTTGAGAAGTCTTTACCAGAAACCGTATGCTCTGGACTAGTTGGTTCTTATGTGGGTTAGACATAGTGAACCAATTACCATTTGTTGTGTGCAAAGATCACACACTCAGCTTCAAATCACCATATAGTCCAAAACATATAAAATCCTTGGTGCATGTCATCCATAACCTGCAAGTGTTAGTCCAAAAACAAAGAAACAAGCCATAAAGAAATTGTCTCATAATATAAAAGTATATGACTAACATTGCACTCAAAAAGAAAAATTAATTTCCTTGTGGAACCCAAGCCAAAACAGACTTAGGCTTTCCTCTTGCATCAACATAATTCATTCTTTTCAAAACAATTTTAGCACCATTGGGTTTGATGGGTCTCCAAACCCAACATGCTGATGCATTCAATCCAGTACCCATTTTTCCCTTAGCAGTGTTCTTATTAACACCAGTACCAATTACTCTGCTAGCAGTTAGAACTGCTGGCTTGGTAGTTGTTACCTTAGGTTTCCAAACTTGATTTGTTACAACTGCTTTGTGATGAAAGGGTCTATTAACAGATTTTGGTGCTAGTTTAAATACTGTTTTTGCACCTTGAACTGTTGGCCTTGGGTGAACAGGTCTAATAGGTCTGACCGTCTGAACTGCTGGTCTAGCAGTTTGAATTGGTCTTTGGCCAGACTTCAAAAGAACTGATATGGGTATCATTCTATCATTCCTAGGAAAAGATTGAGGTCTTGCTATGCTCAACCTATGATGTGTATATCCAGATACCCATTTATCACAAAAATCTGCAAGATGGTCAAAGCTACCACAAGAGTAACAAGCTTTCCTATAACAGACAAAATCATCACCTAGTTGGTGAGATTTGAGGCCATTCCAATTCCTTTGGTTACCTCTGGGCTTGTTTGTGGTTCTATACATTTCTGCATACCTAACTGTTGGTCTAAAAGGTTTAGCATTTGATCTAAGCCTAACAGTCTCAGTTTTAACCATCTTGGGAACTTTTAGTTCCTCCACCTTAACACTAACAGGATTAACCACAGCCTGATCATCCTCATCATCAGAAGTCCATTCTTCAATGATTGGAGCATCTGAGTCCTTAGCTGAGGACACCTTATCCTCAGAGAGTGAGGCATCACTTGCACTCTCATATACAGGTTTATCAACTACATCCTTTTTGGGTTGAGGACCATAGTTAAGCTCAGGTAATTAAAATTCAGGTAGTCCTGTGTGTTCTAAGTCTATGCCTGGGGGTGTTGGAATTCCTCTATAGGGAGGTGGAACTGACTTATAACCTAGGCCTGACTTAGCTTTATTGAGGATCTGACACTCAACAATCTTACTAACACCCTGAGTTGCAAATTCTAGTGTGTCAACAGTCATTTGAATGTTCTCCTTTGCTTTCTTAACCTGTTCTAGCTCATGTTTCAACACACTAATTTCATTCTCTCTAAACATTAAGTCTCTCTTAACAATAATCATATCAACAGAAAACTTTGACTCATTACTTTTATAATGAACAATTTGTTCTTCTAACACAGCTAAAGCCCTCTTATGATTTGCTAAGTTAAAAGCAGTTTGGGTTAGCTCTTTTCTCTGATCCTCATATCTTTTCTTAAGAATTTCTAGATCTTTTAAAGCTTCACAAGATTTAGAACATTTAGAAACTTGTACCTCAGAGTCTGAAAATGCCATGAGAGCAATCTCTGTAGATGCTTCTGCTTCCTCCTCTGCAATGTAGCTCCAGTCAAACCCTAAGCCATCAATGGCAACCATGGCTTTTGAGCTTGAGTCAGTAACTTCCACCACTCTTGACTTGCTTCCAAATCCTCTACTCTTTCCATCGTGTTGTCTTGGCAATCTGCACTCCCTTGAATAATGACCTTTCTTGTGGCAATTGAAACACTCAATCTTGGACTTGTCATACCCTGCAACATCATTGCTGTTTATGACAATCTTCTTGCCAGTCTTCTTCAAGTATCTTTTAGCTCTCAAGCTGAGAAGAGAGAGCTGCCACTTGATATCCATCTCTTCTATATCATCTTCATCAATCTCTTGAAGATCTGCATGAGTCAACATACTTCCATTGTGCTGAGTAGTCAAGAAAGCACAATAAGTATTCTCATCCAAGAGTCCATTAGTACTGCTTGAAGTGCTAGCAGTACCAATATTGGAACTAGCAGTACCAACTGCTCCAGTCACTTGAACTTCTTCATCTGGACTTGAGGTACTGGGAGTTGATACAAAGGCCAAATTCCCTGAGTTTGAGCTTGAGCTTGATCCAGCAAACTTCTTAACATCATGTTCAACTATCTTGAAGTTGCTATAGAGATCCATTAAACTCATGGACTCTATATCAGGCTTGTTTTTCCATACAACCACATGCATAGCCCATTCAGTTGGTAGACTCCTCAGAAATTTGGAGTTGAGATCTTCCTGAGGCATCTCAATTCCTAGAACAGCCAGTTGACTCACTAGTTTTTGAAGTCTATTAAACATATGATCTAGTGACTCGTTGCTTGTTGATGAAAAACTCTCTAACAGTTGCTAGAGAAGGGTCTTCTAAGTTTTCTTGGTGGCTTCGTTCCCACCATATCTTGCAACAATAGCTTCAAAAAGAGTTTTAGCACACTTAAACTTGATAAAATTTAACAACTGATCATTGGGAATAGTCATCAGAAGCAAACTTCTTGCCTTAACATCATTCTTGTGCTGTGCCTTCTCTTCAGTAGTGGTTGGCTTAGTTTGCACCTTAGTTTCAGTGACACCCTCAAAAATGGTTGTTGTATTTGTAGGTTTGAACGAATTCCCACCCTCAATAATCTCCCAGAGAGTATAATCTTGAACTTGGAAGAACTGCTAAATTCTTAATCGCCACATATCGAACTCATTGGGTTTAAGCATTGGAAGCTTAGCAGCAATATTAGTATGACTTGTTGTTGTCTCCATGTCCATCTTCTTCTTAAACAAATTCGTCTGGATCTTCTAAACCAAAGTATCAGCAACCTGTCTCTGATACCACTTGACCGGATCTACACACACTCCTTGTGTTAGATGTATACTTTGAATGATGTCTAGTCTAGCACGCGGAATTTACTAGCTAGCACTTAGAAGATTTGTTTGTTTGTGTTTTGTATGAACGAATCAACAATGAATGAACAATGAACACAATATACTTCAACTTCAACGATTCAATATTATTAATGAATAATACGAGTACTCTTAATTAGTACTAGGGTTTACAACCTTGAATCTTAACAAAACAATACGTACTTCTCTAATTGTACTTTAACTTTAACCTAGGCAATCCTTTTATAGACTAAGGATTCCTTTACAAGATAACTATCAACCTAATCGTATAAGATATACACAATATCTTTTCTATAATTATCTTTTACAAAAACATAAACAATACTAACTTCTTCATATAACCGTACTAACTGTTCTTGTCTTCAAAACTCTTTAGCAGTACTAACTTCCATCTTCAGCCGTACTAACTGCTTAAGCTTAATTCCTAACACAACATATACGAACAAAAGAAGTGCACAAAAATGAAGTTAAAGTTACACAACATTAGAGTTACATGACATAAAAAGTTAAGTTAAACAGGACAGATTGTTTTCATTCCAAACTGAGAGCATTGGAACTTGAGCTTCCAATTCCTTGGTGTTGCTTTGCCAGTTTTTTCTTCAAGATTCTTTCACTCCTTCCTCTTTGCCTTGGCATGACAAAGTTTCTCCTTGCTCTTGGTATTTCTTCATTTACTGGTACAGCTTGGTTGACAATAGGAATTGGTTCACTTGCTGCAGTCTGTGAGTTCTTAGTAGGTACATTCTGTGAGATATGAGTTTGTGAGTTCTTAGGTTGTGCATTTTGGTTGTCAAGTGGAATTTCTTCAGCATGTGCATCTTCTGAATGCTCAATTGGATCAGACACACTTTCATTTTCACCAATTCCAAACCATCTTCCCAACCTTCCTATTCTGCCCAAACCTGTAATCCCTCTACCTCTACCTCTTCCCCTGAGATTTAATGCCCTAGAACCACCCACTTCAGTAAATCTTGCCCTTTTTTTGGTTTGAGTAGGTGCAGTTGCACTAGAACCACCCACTACATATTCACTTGAACCTAAGGCCTCATTTTCATCAACTGGATGAAAAAAAGGTACTGGAATAGAAGGTGCTTCTGGTGTAACAAAGGTCTCATTTTCATCAACATGTACTAACTATCACTTGACCTAACTATTTCATTTTCATCTTCTGGCGGAATAGGGTTACAATCAGGTGTTGCTCTAAATGGTTGAACTAAGGATTCATCTTCATCAACTAAACCTACGGTTGTGGTTTTCCTTGGTCTACCTTTTTTTACAGGTGGTTTTGCTGGTTTCACAACAGTTTGGTTCTTGCAACCCTTCTTGTTATGACCTTTTTGAAAACAATTTTGACAAGTCATTTCAATATCAGTCCTAGGAATCTTATTGGGGTTCTTATTTTCATGAGCAACTCTAATCCTTTTTTTCCTTGGCCTACCAGGCATATTATGTGGTTTTGGAGGCAAGACCTTAGACAGTTCACTAGTGTCAAGCCAGAAGGTCATTCCACCAATAGGTGTTAAGTACTGATGGTAGGCATCATGAAACATTTGTTTTCTAAAACAATTTGGCACATACTCTTCTGCCCTTCTATTTAACTTAAAAATGACAGCAATGGCATGACTACATGGCAAACCTGATAGCTGCCACATCCTGCAGCTACAAGTCCTATGATGTTCATCAATGCTATATGTAACACCCTCAATATTTCGTGAACGCAGCAGAATTCAAGTTAGGTGTTACTTCATAGTATAATAGTCATAATAATTGAAAACGAACTCTAATTGAGTCATTTTTAAAAAGATTATCATTCGATTTATTGAAATATCAGAGTTTACAAAAGAGGTTCCCAGTAGGTTCACGAGTGCATAATAACATAAAGTTTTGAATATTCGAATGATAATAAAAGTAAATCCTTCTTAACATCCATGCCCTTTCGTGCCTTTCCATGCCAGCCGCGCACCTTATGGACCTGAGATAAACATGCTAGAAAAGTCAACACAAAGGTTGAGTGAATCCATAGGTTTAAAATTGTAGTAATGGAAAAACAGTTTCAGAGTTATAGTAATAATTACAATGTGTACATTCATTGTAAACATAGTTATTATTGCCCTAATCTCATGACACGCAACGCTTAACTGGGGTATCATAACAATGATAATGGTACATGGCCTTCTAGTAGGTAGTTGCCACTTACCTAAATAAAACTCAAATATAGTGCGTTTGGTTGAACTAACTTTCTAAACAACACAAACGGGATTCGTCAATCCCAATAGGCCTATCCACAATATTCGCGCTCACACAAATGATTAATGGTTCATGATGGAAGGACTTTATGGCAATAGGGTACTTAGGCAATAATACAATCAGGTAGCATACAATTGCTAAAATAATTGTCCATAGTAAAACAATTTAGCATGTATCTCCCCCAATGAATTGTAAAACAGTTAATGTGAAAATGGGGCCATGAACTAATCGTGAGTTATTGATGTTTAGTGAGTAGTGAAAGTGATGGTCGAGTCGTGAAAACCTCTACGAGCAACCTATAATATGGTATTGTGTCTTAGTTTATGGAATAATGATGCGAAAGCATAAATGAGTCTATATATGTCATTTATATTGATCATGATGCTTTAGTTTGTGTACGTCGTTTTATAGAAATGGTTTATGAAACATTTTTAGTTTATATATCTCGTACTACTGTTCGGGCCATCATTATTCAGAGGTCATGTAGTAAAAGTTCAAGGAGCTAGGACACTTTAATTCGTAAATCCAGCAACTCGTCGATACGTTTACCCAAATGAAACCCCTCACATGAAGCTCCCTAGTTTTGTAGTGCTCAATGTGTAAAACATGTATTTTATAGAGATAATTGCATTTTTGGTCCCTGTGGTATGGCCAAATTGCAGATTTGGTCCCTAAAACTTTGAAAGTGCACCAGATGTCTCCATTTTCAAGTTTTCGTTGCATTTTTGGTCCCTGGGCCCACACGCCGTTACTGCTGCTCCGTTAATCAACCCATGTGCGTTGCACACGAGGGTTTTTTTTTGTCTTTTCACCCACTAAAATACACGGACCCATAAAATCTATTATAAAACCCCACCCCACATGTGCTTTCTGTTGGGAATACGTTTAATTAATATCAAGTGTCGGTCATTATTTTATGTAATAGGTTGCTTAAGTTATAGGTCTTTATGTTTGTTTTATGGCCGACCCAATGTAGAAGGCCCATGGGCCATGCCTTTTAGTTAGACGTATGGATGGAAGATCCTAGGAAGTGTTGCCATAGTCTTCCACTCCTATATATAGACATGTAAACATACTCTTTTATTGTTGGTTATTTCACTAAGCTACTAAACCTTTGTTATTTTGTTGTGTGATATAATCGACCATCTCTTTATCTCTTCATCTCATTTCTATCAGGTATTGACCCAAGAAGATCAGACACAAACATCATCAATGACTTGGACATACACAACATTGTTTTACCAAAGATTGCAATCAACACTAAGTTTCTCAACTGTCTTGGTCCTGATTGGCAAAAATATGTCACGTTTGTTCGTCAAGCTAAAAATCTACACAATGCATCTTATGGGTTGTTGTATGATTATCTGAAGCACCATCAATCTGAAGTTGACAAAGATCGAGCTCTTCGTGGTACTTATTCACCGTCTACAACTCCAAATTCGTTGGCAATGATAGCTCAATCTCACTTTGCTCCACCTCCACAGTCAAACCATGCTTATGTCCAACAACAACATCACTTTACTTACCCTCAACAAACCCCATCGACCCAACTCATTCCATATGATTTGTTGGGAATTAAATGTTTCTGACTTAATACTGCTGAAGAATACACTAACAGTACAAACTGCTAAGTGTATAACTGAAGAACTGCTGAAGTATAACTAACAGTACAAAGTTCAAGTTAGTATTGCTAGTATACTAATGAAGGTACTGCTGCATGGATAACTATTTCAGAAGATATTGTGGATAAGTATGGAATAGATCTTATGTATATCATAATTAGTTAGAAATATACGATAGATATTTATCTTGTAAAGGACTCCTTAAGTCTATAAAAGGAGATCCTAGGTTAGATGTTTATGTACGAGATATACAAGTTTTGTTAAGATTCAAGGTCATTGTAACCCTAGTGATATTGAGATCACTCGTATTATTCTTGAATAATATTGAATCGTTTGAAGTTAAACTTTCTGTGTTCATAGAAGCATTACTGTTCCATCAAACAAACAAACTCTTCTAAGTGTGGTTAAGTAGATTTCGCATACTTGATTACATAACCTCAAAGTATTATAAACACATCGTAAAGGAGTAACATCCTAAGTGTTTTAAATCCTCTCAAGTGGTATCAGAGCCACAAGTCCCAGGTTGATACTATTGATTTAGAAGAGAAAGTAATGGACATGGAGACTACAAAAACAAACATGGCTGCTAAATTTCCAATGTTGAAGCAAAACGAATTTGATATGTGGAGGCTTCGAATAGAACAGTACTTCCAAGTGCAGGACTATGCACTCTGGGAGATCATTGAAGAAGGAAACTCCTTTAAACCTTCCACATCTACATCCATAGTTAATAGTAAGGAGGAGACTGTTGTGCAAACCTCTCCTGTGACTGCAGAAGAAAAGCTACAAAAGAAAAACGATTTCAAGGCTAGGAGTTTGCTGATGATGACAATTCCCAATGATCAACTCTTAAACTTCAGCAAGTACAAGGATGCAAAGTCTTTATTTGAGGCAATCACTGCTAGGTATGGTGGCAATGAAGCCACCAAGAAGACCCAAAAGACTCTGTTGAAGCAGAACTTTGAAAACTTTACTATAACCAGTAATGAGTCTTTGGATCACATGTTTAATAGGCTGCAAAAGATTGTTAGCCAACTTGCTGTTCTTGGTGTTGACATACCTCAGGAAGATCTGAACTCTAAGTTCCTGAGGAGCTTACCTGCAGAGTGGGCTATGCATGTGGTGGTCTAGAAGAATAAGCCAGACATTGATACTATGAGCCTCAATGATTTATATAGCAACTTCAAGATTGTTGAGCAGGATGTGAAAAAGGCTGGAGGTACTAGTTCAAGCACTGGGAACATGGCTTTTGTGTCATCTCCCAGTAATTCAAGTCCAGATGAAGTAAAAGTTGCTGCAGGAGTTAGTACTGCTAACCCTAGTGTTAGTACTGCTAGCTCATCAAGCAGTACTACTGGTATCCTGAATGATACAACCAATTGTGCATTCCTGACAAGCCAGAATGATGGGTCAATGCTGACACATGAAGATCTCCAGGAGATAAATGATGATGATTTAAAGGAGATGGATCTCATGTGGCAGATTTCACTTCTTAGCATGAGGGCTAAGAAATTCTACCAAAGGACTGGCAAGAAGATCACCATCAGCAGTAATGATACTGCTTGTTTTGACAACTCCAAGGTAAAATGCCACAACTGTCACAAGATGGGGCATTTCTCAAGGGAATGTAGAAGGCCCAGGCAACAGGATAGCAGGAGCAAGGGTTATGGGAGCAAGCCCAAGGCTATGGAAGAAGCTGAGCCAACCTCAAAGGCTATGGTGGCTATTGATGGACTAGGCTTTGACTGGAGTTTCATGGAAGATGATGAGGAAGCACCTACTGAGATGGCACTTATGGCCTTCTCTGAATCTGAGGTACAAATGGCTAAAAGTTGTTCTAAAACATGCACTGCTCTAAAAGAATATGAAACCTTAAAGAAACACTATGATGAGCAGAGGATTGAATTAAACAAAACTAATTACAATTTGTCTAACCACAAAAGAGGTTTAGCAGTCCTAGAAGAACAAATAGTGCATTACAAGATCAATGAGTCTGTTTTGCTGAGGATATAGCTGTTCTAAAGAGAGATTTGTCTTTTAAGAATGCTTAGATAAATTTGCTAAAAGCTGAATTAGATAGAATCACTAAGGCAAAAGACAATATACAATTAACTGTAGACACTTTGGAGTATGTATCAAAATGTGTAAATAAAATTATAGTGTTAAATAGTTAATAAGGCTAAGTCTGTGTTGGGATATAAAACATGTCCACCTCCTCACAGAGGAGTGCCTGCACCCCCAGGAATTGACCTAGAGCATACATGTTTACCTGAGTTTCAACAACCTAAGTTAGAGTATGGTTGTAAGCTAAAAGAGAATGTAATTACTGATAAACCTGTAGTTGATAATGAGCCTTTTGAGAGTGCAAGTGACACCTCTCTTGCTGAAGATAAGGTGTCCACCGATAGGGATTCAGATGCTCCAACTATTGAGGACTGGACATCTGATGATGAGGAAGATCAGGTTGTAGTTAAAGCTGATATGGTAAAGTTAGAAGGAACCAATGTTCCTAAGGTGGTTAGCAATGAAACTGTTAAGCCTAAATCTAATGATAAACCAATTAGGAAAGCAGTTAGGTACTGTGAGATGTATAGATCCACAGACAAGCCAAGAGGTAACCAGAGGAATTGGAACAACCTCAAGTCCAACCAACTAGGTAAAGACTTTGTTATATATAACAAGGCTTGTTTTGCTTGTGGTAGCTTTGACCACCTAGATGCTTTTTGTCATAACCATCAGGGAAGAAAGATGGTTACTGGGAACAACAGGGTAACTGGGAACACAAGTAAAAGGGTGAACTTGAATAGCTCGAGATTGGTTAGATCTCACCCCTAATGCTAATAGAATAACTCCTAGGGCATTTTTATTGAAATCTGGCCTCAAACCAATTAGTACTGCTCGACCAGCAGTTAGTACTGCCAGACCTTTTAAGACTGTTGACCCTAGACCATCAGTTTCAAGTGCAAGACCAACTTTCAAACATGCACAACAAACTATTAAAAGGCTTTTTCATAATAAAGCAGTGGTTCAAAAACAAATTTGGAAACCAAAGGCTAAAACTGCAAAGCTTGCAGTTAATACTACTAGCCAAGCAGTGCAAACACTGCTAGGGATAAGAGGGTTAATGCTGTTAAGGCCTCAACATGTTGGGTATGGAGACCAATCAAACCCAATGGTGAATCAATTGTATTGAAAAGATTTGACTATATTGATGCACTAGGCAAACCCAATTCAGTGATGGCTTGGGTACCCCAAGGAAACTAATTTCCTTATTTCATGTGCAGGGACACTCACAGGAAGATAATGAAGATCAAGGTTATGCAGACAATGGATGTTCCAGGCACATGACAGGCAACATGTCCTATCTTTCAGACTTTCAACCAATGGATGGAGGATATGTTACCTTTGGGGGAGGAATAGGAGGAAGAATTACTGGTAAAGGCAACTTGAAAACCGGTAAATTAGATTTTGAAGATGTGTACTTTGTACAAGAGCTTAAGTATAACCTGTTTAGTGTCTCACAAATGTGTGACAAAAAGAACAAGGTTCTTTTTACTGACACTGAATGTCTTGTGCTTTCCCCAGACTTTAAGCTTCCTGATGAAAGTGAGGTTCTACTTAAAGTTCCAAGAAAGGGCAACATGTACAGTGTTGATATGAAAAAGATTGTTCCTAAAGAGGCCCTTACTTGTCCTGTTGCAAAGGCCACATTGGATGAGTCTATGTTATGGCATAGAAGACTTGGTCACATAAACTTTAAAACCATTAATAAAATTGTTAAGGATGGTTTGGTAAGAGACTTGCCTCAGAAAAAATTGGAAAATGTCCAGACTTGTGTTGCCTGTCTTAAAGGCAAACAACACAAGGCTTCTTGTAAGCCCAAGACCCTTAACTCTATTAATCAACCTTTATTTATGCTACATATGGATTTATTTGGCCCTACATCTGTGAGTAGTATAATGCACAAAAGATATTGTCTTGTAGTTACTGATGACTATAGTAGATTCACATGGGTTTTCTTTTTAGGTTCTAAGGATGAGACAACTAGCATTCTTAAAACATTCATTACTAAGATAGAAAACTTAGTGGATAAGAAAGTAAAAGTCATTAGGTGTGACAATGGGACAAAGTTCAAAAATAGAGTTATGGATGAGTTCTGTAAGGAAAAATGTATTAGAAGAGAGTTTAGTGTTGCTAGAACTCCTCAGCAGAATGGAGTTGCTGAAAGGAGAAATATAACACTAATAGAAGCTGCTAGAACCATGTTAGCTGACTCTAAGCTGCCTATCACTTTTTGGGCTGAAGCAGTTAATACTGCTTGTTATGTGCAGAACAGGGTTTTGGTAGTTAAACCTCACAACAAGACACCATATGAGCTGTTTAGGGGTAGAACTCCTGCATTAGGATTTCTAAGACCTTTTGGGTGTCATGTAACTATTCTAAATACCTTAGACCATCTAGGAAAATTTGATGGCAAATTCGATGAAGGATTCTTGGTTGGATACTCTCTCAATAGCAAAGCATTTATAGTATACAACACAAGAACAAGGAAAGTTGAGGAGAAACTGCATGTTTAGTTTCTAGAAAATAAATCTAATGTTGCAGGTGAAGGTCCAAAATGGCTATTTGACCTTGATACTCTAACCCAATCAATGAATTATGTGCCAGTTGTTGCAGGAACCTTTTCTAATGATTTTGCAGGTTCAGTAGCTGATGTTGCAACAAATGAAGCAGGCTTGGGAAAGGAGAAAGATCAAGATCATTTGCTAATGCCAATATAGAACAGTGTGGATTCATCTTCAAAGAATGGTGAACCTTCTTCTGATGAAGCCAAGGAAGTTATTGAAGATGAAAACAATGTAGATGGAGCTGAAGATCAAGAGAATGAAAATAACATTACAAATGATGATTGCACTGCTGAGCCCCAAGTTAGTACTGCTTGGCAAAATGTTCATACTGCTGGCCCATCAGACACTAATACTGCTGATTTCTCAGAAGATGAGGTGGATATCAACAATCTAACACCTTCCTATGCAGTTCTCACTACACCACACACAAGGATACACATAGATCACTCCATAGACAATATGATTGGGGACATACATTCTGGTGTGAAGACAAGAAGACAGACTATGACTTCAGACCAACAAGGGTTTCTTAGTACTGTTTACGAAGAAAAGCAGCATGAAGATGCCGACACTTGCTTGTTTGTGTGTTTCCACTCACAATCTAAACCCAAAAATGTTCTCAAAGCCTTAGAAGACTCAAGCTGGGTAGAAGCAATGCAAGAAGAGCTTCTCCAATTCAAGATTCAGAAGGTTTGGGTACTAGTAGATTTACCAAAGGGTATGACGATAATTGGAACCAAATGGGTTTTCATAAACAAAAGGGATGAAAGGGGTATTGTGATCAGAAACAAGGCTAGGCTTGTAGCCCAGGGGTATACACAAGAAGAGGGAATAGACTATGAAGATGTTTTTGCACCAGTAGCAAGGATTGAAGCAGTCAGACTGTTCTTAGCCTATGCTTCTTTCATGGGCTTCACTGTTTACCGGATGGATGTCAAGAGTGCCTTCCTGTATGGTACTATTGAAGAAGAGGTGTATGTCTCACAACCTCCAGGTTTTGTTGATCCAAAATATCCTGACAAGGTATACAAGGTTGTGAAAGCTCTTTATGGACTACATCAGGCTCCAAGGGCATGGTATGAGACTTTGGCTTCCTATCTGTTAGAAAATGGATTCCAAAGGGGCAAGATAGATCTTACTCTATTCATTAATAAGAACAAGAAGGATATCTTGCTAGTATAGGTGTATGTGGATGATATCATATTTGGATCCACAAGGAAGGAGATGTGTGTAGAATTTGAGAAACTTATGCATGATAAGTTTCAGATGAGTTCCATGGGGGAACTTACTTTCTTTTTGGGGTTGCAAGTGAAGCAATCAACTGAAGGCATATTTATTAGTCAAGATAAATATGTGGCAGAGATACTAAGGAAATTCCAGTTTATTGATGCTAAAGTAGCAAGCACACCAGTTGATCCAGAGAAACCTTTACTTAAAGATGCTGATGGAGAAAATGTTGATGTACACACTTACAGATCTATGATAGGATCCTTGATGTATCTAACTTCATCAAGACCAGATATCATGTTTGTTGTATGTGCATGTGAAAGGTTTCAAGTGACTCCCAAGGCTTCTCATTTAACTGCTGTCAAAAGGATCTTTAGATATCTTAAGGGTCAACCTAGGTTGGGTCTTTGGTATCCTAGGGAATCACCCTTTGACTTGGTGGCATATTCAGATAGTGATTATGCTGGTGCAAGTCTAGACAGGAAATCAACAACTGGTGGATGTCAATTCCTTGGTTGCAGATTAATATCATGGCAGTGTAAGAAGCAAACAATTGTGGCAACTTCTACAACTGAAGCTGAGTATGTAGCTGCTACAAGTTGTTGTGGTCAAGTGCTTTGGATTCAAAATTAATTGCGTGACTATGGGTATAATTTTATGAACACCATGATATATATTGACAATAGCAGTACCATATGCATTATTAAAAATCCAGTGCAACATTCTAAAACAAAACACATAGAAATTAGGCATCACTTTATGAGAGACTGCAATGAGAAAAAGTTGGTTCAAGTTGTTAAAATTGATACTCTTCAAAACTTTGCAGATCTTCTCACTAAAGCTTTTGATGTTGGAAGGTTTCAATACTTGGTAGCAAGTATTGGAATGCTTAATCTTTAAAATTTTCATTCGGTGTGTTTTTGTACATTACATTGTATTTGTACTGCTAGCTTTGTCAATTAGTACTGTTTTTGTAAAATTTGTACTGCTAGTACAAATTTGGACTGTTTGTTAGAACTGTTAGTCATATGTTTATACTGTTATGAAGAAAGTGCTTTGCACTTTGTTTTCTTGGTTTTGGACTAACAATTATAGGTCTGGAGTTTAAGCTCAAAGGAATTACTAGTGCATTGTGTGAGCAGCAAATGGTGGCTCAGTTGCTGCCATAATAGGTTGATGATGAACAGAGTTTGGGGATCCAGTAACAAAGGTTTATACCTAAGTTAACTGATTCTTTAAAACTTCTTTCTTGAAATCTTATTATGATGTTTTGTATTGATGGCTTAGTTAGTCAGACAGTAACTGACATAACTCACTTTCTACCATTTTATACTTTTGTATAATGAGTTAGTCCAAGGACATCTGGTAGAGAGAATAGCGAGAAAACGTGAATCTAACACTTGTGTTAGAGGCAACAACTGCCACGAGCTGGAAACCCTGTCAAGAAAGCTCTTTGAAAGAGTTTATCTGATCACAGGCAGTTATTTATAACTGAAATCATTGGTTCTCACACAACCAGAGGTTGCATTAAACCAAAATTATGATTAAGTGTCTGTCTTTACACTTAATCCCTTCAAAATGGTTGTTAGCAGTATGGTTTTTAAATCAAAATTGAGTTCATACTGCTGAGTCAAATTTTTCCAAAAAGTTTGTACTGCCAGGCTTAAAGTTAGTACTGGTAGGATTAAGTTTGTACTGCTGAATAGACGTTAGTACTGGTGCGAATTAATAGCTTTTCGAAACTAGCCGTTGAGAGTATGTTGAGATTTTTACTGATCAAAATCTTATCTATAGGGTTCTCTTTTTGGATATTTTTACTTTTAAATTATTATATTCACCTTTCTTCGATCAAAAGTTATATTTTTGTTGAAGTCGGTCCAATAGAAACCCACATAAGTTTTTCATAATATCTCAATTCACTTTCTTCATCTATTTTCTAACCTTCATTACTTTAATCCCAGCAGTCAAATCAATATTTTACTAACAATCATGGCTACTTTAACCTTTGTCGATAAACACAACATGGTAGCTTATTTGGAAAAAGCAGAGGATGACACTAAATTCCATCAGATAGTGGACTTTTTAAATGGTTCTCACATAAGGTATTCTTTAACATTAAATCCCACTATCTATGTCTCCCAAATTAAAGAGTTTTGGCAGACTGCTACTGTCGAAACATTTGAAAATGGTGACAAAGAATTAAATGCAACAGTGGATGGTAAATCTATCACTCTTACTGAATCATCACTCAGGAGGCATCTCCAACTGAATGATGCCAATGGTATTAGTGGTATGCCAAACACTAAAATATTTGAAACTTTAACAAGGATGGGGTACAACACTCAATCATAATCTTTAACTTTTCAAAAAGGTTGTTTTTCCCCACAATGGAGATTTTTGATACACACCATCCTTCACTGTCTCAGTCCTAAGAAAACCTCATGGGAACAGCTCAGTAGCAATATTGCAACTGCTCTCATTTGCTTAGCTACTGACAGAACATTCAATTTTTCAAAACTCATCTTTGAAGGAATAGTTAAAAATGTTAATAGCAAGTCAAATTTTTTGATGTATCCCAGGTTCATCCAAACAATTTTGAACATGAGAAAACATCAACTTTTTCCACACAAAAATGTTTATCCAACACCCAAACTTACCCAAAAACTTTTTAGTAACATGAAAATGGCTTCAAGATGGTATAGTGGGGAAGAAGTTCCACTTTTTGATTTAATGCTCCAAGCACAGGGTGAAGGATCAACAAGCCCAGTTGACTCCCAACACACACCCACAACATCAGAACAATTACCTTCACAACCAAATTCATCACCAGATAGGTCATTATCCAGACAGGACTCTGATGTACCTCAGCACAGAGTTCCTACCCCTTCCAATGTAGCAGATGACTCTGACTACGTCAGTATGGAAAGGGCTGCTTCTACTGTCTCAGGCTTAGCAGCTGGGCAGGACAGAAGTACCATAGCTAAGACCCAATCCATGGCAACACCACCAGTACCAAGTTCCTATGAACCCAGTACTATTGGTGGAATCCCAAGCCAACCGGAAAATTTGGGTGGCTCAGAAGCTCACCATATGGTGGACTATGAGTCTTTGCCCCATGATGCACCTCTCCCTGAAGGTAACACATCAGGAAGTGCTGAGGGCAGATAGACACTTAAGGAATTGATGAACCTTTGTACAACATTGTCTGATAAAGTTTCAACCTTGGAAGCTGATCTCAAAAGTCACAAGAAGATCTTTGGAGTAGTCTACACTAAGCTAGTTTTAAAGGTGAAGAAATTTGAGAAAACAGTCAAGACACTTGAAAGGAAAAGATCAGCACAATTGGTAGAATCAACTAGTTCATCTTCTTCATCAAGCTCATCAGATGATCAGGGAAGAGATCAAGGTGAGAAATCTTGCAAACAGGGGAGGAAAATTGCCCAGTTAGATAATGATCCTCATGTTACTCTGGTTCAAGAGGAGTATGATACTCATGGGAGGCAAGAACAACAAATGGATCAAGGTACAGCGGATTTTACAGAAGGTACTAGTAGTGCTACACATGGTACTGCTAGTATACAAGAAGAAGGTACAAGTATCTCTCAAGGTACTGCTGGTGCAGTATACACAAGTAGGCCTAAAAGATCAAGAGCAGACAAGGGTAAGGAAATAATGACAGAAGAAGAACCATCTTCTCAGAAGTTATCCATAAAAGTCAAGCTCAGATTGCTTTAGATGAAGAATTAGCTCGAAAAATTCATGAAGAAGAGCTAGCAAAGGTAGCTGAAGAAGAAAAGATTGCTCAGATACTGACTGAGCAAAAGCTGTTGAAGGAAGTACAAGAAAAAGCTGCTCAAGAAGCTGCTGATAGGGAGCTAGCTGCCAAAATTCAAGAGGAAGAAAGGTCTCAGTATACCAGAGAAGAACAAGATCAGGCCATTGATGACCTTTTGGAACAAATCAGGTAGAAAAGAACAAAGAAGAAAACTTATCAGAAGAAAACCCCTTCAAGAAGTGAACAACTAAGGTATATGAAAAATTATTTGAAACATCAAGATTGCTGGAAAGAAAAGTGGTTCACAGGAAAATCTTATGAAGAAATAGAACAATTGTACATCAGTGCTTATACAAGAATTCAGAAGTCTTTAAGAGATGAAAGTGCTACAATTGAGACTGAGTCTAGCAAGGGTGTAAAAAGAGCAGCAGAACAGTTGGAATTAGAAGAGTCTAAGAAACAGAAAACTGAAGGAAAATCAGTTCAGGAGGAACCAATTGAAGAAGAATCAGCTGAGGAAGAGGAAGAGTTATTAACTGATGAACAGATCCGTGGCATGATGGTGGTAGTTCCTGAAGCTCTAAATATTGATCCTATTCATGCCAAGCATCCCATCATAGATTGGGAAGTGTACTCAGATGGAATGATCAAGGGATGGAAGATCATCAGGGTAGGAGGAAAATCTGAAGTTCATAAATTCTTTGAAGACATGATCAGAGCTTTGGACAGAGATGACTTGGATAAACTATGGAACTTAGTTCAAAAGAGATTCAAAACCTCAGATCCTCTAGATGATAAAGATAAAGAGCTTTGGGTACAACTGAAGAGAATATATGATCATGACACAAGTGAAGCTATATGGAGAGTTCAAGCTCAAGTCTCAGACATCACATGGAGACTGTTTGATAATTGTGGTGATTACAGAATTTCTACTAAAGCAGGATTGAAAATTTATATGTTAGTGGAAAAGGATTACCCACTAAGAGCAGTTATCTTAATGGCTATGCTATCAACCAGAATTAAAGTTGAAGAAGATTCAGAGATGGCAAAAGAACTAATCAGAAAGATATTTCAGCTTGCAGAAGAAAGGAAAGCCAGAAGACTAAGATTGACTATGTAGTGTTTGGAAGAGTCCTCACAGTCCTCATTTAATTCAGAGAAACTTGATGATTTAGGGTCAATCACAAGTTTAGGGGAGGATTGTTGGGAATTAAATGTTTCTGACTTAGTGCTGCTGAAGAATACACTAACAGTACAAACTGCTAAGTGTATAACTAAAGAACTGCTGAAGTATAACTAACAATACAAAGTTCAAGTTAGTACTGCTAGTATACTAATGAAGGTACTGCTGCATGGATAACTGTTTCAGAAGATATTGTGGATAAGTATGGAATAGATCTTATGTATATCATAATTAGTTAGAAATATACGGTAGATATTTATCTTGTAAAGGACTCCTTAAGTCTATAAAAGGATATCCTAGGTTAGATGTTTATGTACGAGATATACAAGTTTTGTTAAGATTCAAGGTCATTGTAACCCTAGTGATATTGAGATCACTCGTATTATTCTTGAATAATATTGAATCGTTTGAAGTTAAACTTTCTGTGTTCGTATAAGCATTACTGTTCCGTCAAACAAACAAACTCTTCTAAGTGTGGTTAAGTAGATTTCGCATACTTGATTACATAACCTCGAAGTATCATAAACACATCGTAAAGGAGTAACATCCTAAGTGTTTTAAATCCTCTCATGATTCGACACAACAATCAACTGAAAATCAACTAGTCCCCTATGACAACACTGACACCATGTTCTACACAAATACAAACAATGACGAAGACGATGCATTAAACTCTTTGAATGAAGGATTTGCACTCATTGCTCGTACTTTCAGCAAATTCTCTAACAAATCCAACAATCGTCTCCGCGCTTCATCTAACACAAGGAATCAACTGTTGTACAAGATGGACGGGTTGAAATACAGAATCGTACTTATGGAAGAACTGGATCAGGAGGTTATATGGGAAATTCAGGAAATGGACAACGATTTAATGCAGTTAGTGGAAGTAGGAACAATGTAACACCCCCAAAATCGGGTCCAGCGGAAGCATACATGTCGCTGGGGTGCTACTCAATTGGTATCACAACATAAGTACAAAGAACGGTTTTTACCTCAATCATTTAGAATGAAATTCATTATCAAAAGTGTTAAGTTTACAGTATTAAAAAGTAGTGCGGAAATAGGCCCATAAGTAAGTTAAGTGGTCCCAAATGTTTATCAGAGTATCTTGATCCTATAACCATGCCATGCCATGCCAAAAGCCACCATAGGTGAGCTAACACTTTGAGAACCTGAAAATACATGCTAAAACGTGTCAACACGCGGTTGGTGAGTTCATAGGTTTAGTTTAACTGTAAAGTATTTGAATGAAGATTTCCTAGCAAATGCATTATAAATCCACTCAGTCCCAAGCCCCACCCATACAAGACTTGTAACCTGTGTGTTTACAACCCGCTGCCAAATAAACAACAAGTATCATATGGACCACAAGAAATCAAAGACCAATATATTCCAAATATATAAAGGGTTGTTTTCGTATTAATTTCATGACACCGAAGCCTTAAGATATCTAGTTTGAGTATACGTTTGACATACCAGTCAAGTGGGGAAACCACCCGGACACCCAAAGTTTTTGGTAAGCATCCGTTTGACATACCCGTCAAGTGGGGAAACCACCCAGACACCCAAATTTTCTGGTAGATGTCCACCTAGGACATCCAAGGTTTCTCAAATGATTATGCATCCGTTTGACATACTAGTCAAGTGGGGAAACCACCCGGACAGGGAGTTCCATCCTAATAGATCTATTCATAACGTTCGCGCTTAACGGGTCGTAACATAGGCAATTAATAGTTTAGTTCACTTGTGTCCAAAAGAAAATAATCGAGTGTGTAACAAGTAAACACATAATACTTTCGAGTAACAAATCAAGGGTTTCAACCAATTAGTAATGCTTGAGAAAATTCACGTTTCAAGTAAAACGAGCATGGAGTTTAAATATAAACGAGCATGTATTCTCCCCCAAACAGTTGTAAAACAAGTAAAAGTAGGGGCTATGAAACTCACCTGGTGCAATGATTATGATGACAAAAGTGGATACACTGAAATGAGGTGCGACCTCTAACTGCAACCTAATATGAATGATATGATCTAATGTAAGTCATGAAATGATGCTACACATGCAATTACGTATGTTATCGATACCACTCGTGAAATTTGGAAATAACGTTTATTGTCGAAAAAAATATATTTTTGACGTCTTGATAAGTTATAAAATCTTTTTCGCGTATATATTTTGTAACGGTCTTCTACAATCGTCATTTGGTGATTTATCGAAAAATAGAGTTTTTCGTCGCAAATAAAACACTTTGATAAATTTCTGAAAATGTCTAAGTAGCCTCGCAAAGCTAGTCGTAAGTCGGTGAATATTGAGTGTTAGGAAACGATCTCCGTGTTTTTAGAAAGCTCGTGACAATATCTTAAATTCGTATCATCGAAATTTTGTCCATACGAGTCCCGATCATAAAGAAAAATAATAGTCAAGTTAGGTAGTCGGCTAAATTTGCTGTTTTTGTGTAGTTTTCGGGTATATTTGAAAGGTCGTATTTTACTCGTTACAAGTCCGGTTGACGAACGGCTGGTCAATTTGGAAAATAGGCCGGGAGTACTTGATTTTACTTCAAGGGGTTAATGTTTCAAACTGATTCGATCCATGAGAAAAACGGCCCTCAACATGGCTACTCGCAAAAACAGTTTTACACTTAGAAACATTTTTAATAAAAGCTGATAAAAATGTGTTGTGAACGTTGGGTTTCAAACGCTTGTATCTCGGTCGTTATAAGCTCGTTTTCTACGTTCTTTATGTCCTCGGCTTCGTATTACAGCGAACTAATAGATTTTTGATATATTGGATTGTCTAGTTCACATTCAATGCCACGTTTTAACCATTGAAAATCGTGTAACAGCTTGGTATTTTCAGAAATTAGTTTTTAATCGTCAAACTTAGAATTAACGTATCTTTCTCGTCGTAAGCTCGATTTTACTCATTCCAGCGGCCACGGATTTGTTTTTGAGAGTATTTTCTAAATATGTAAACCAAAATAATCCATGGTCTACTGAGATTTCCAGAAATTGCAAAAATGGACAGAACCTCATCTATATTTTGTTAAAACCATTTTTATTAGTTCAATACTTGTACATATCTTTTCCAATCAACAACAAAGCTATTCTAAACCTACCATACACCTTCTTAGGGTGGCATGGGTTCCTAATCTTTACTAAATATGATGGAGCTCATAAGATCACTAATAAAATTCTTTAAATTTATTTTAGGGATAATTACTAAAATAGCCCAAAACCCAAATGGGATATTTCTACCCGGTTGCCCTGGGCAATGCCCCATTTGCCCAAAAAAGGGCGATTGTTGCCCAAAAAATACACTGGAAATCCTTCGGTTGCCCCAAAAAATGCCGGTTGCCCTGGGCAACACAATTATTTTCGGATTTCGGGTTAGATAGGGAACCCCATTTGTGTTTGGGCTATTTTGGTAATTATCCTTTATTTTATTGACAAAAATAAGTGGTAAGTGGTATATAACATAGATGTACTTGCATGTTTAGTACTAAAAGATGAAATAGATCATGTATGAATATTGTAAGAGTATGGAAAATTGTTTAGCAACTTACATGAGTGATTATGAGAATTTGGTAATAGAATACTTAATTAACTTCAAGGTTTTTATTCCAAAACCTTAACTAGAACACTAATAACTCTTGAAAACACTTTGATCTTGAAAAACTATGGATTCTTCTTCTTCTTTGGATGATGGCCGATCCTCAAGAGAGAAAGGAGATATATTTGCTAGCTAGTTTTCTTTAAAATGATTTGTATGTGTTTAATATTTAGGATATGTAGTTTATATTTCGACTAGGTTAGGTTTAATTGTAATTATAGGTCAAATGAAGACTAAAATGGTCAAAAAGGGGGGGGGGGGGCATGGGGCGTGAAATGAGGGAAAGGGGAATGGGGTGAAAGAGTAAGATAAGTAACTTGGACTTTAGGTGAGATTGAGTTAGTATTTTAGCTAGGATATTGTGTTATCGGGTACCGAGTTAGCTAGAAATAAATTTTGACGAAACAAAATACAGTATGACGAAGTCATAAAAATTATAAAATCACATTTCTTGCAAGAATCGGGTGTCCAAATAATTATCGTGTTGAAATTTCGTAAACCTTCGTAGTTATAAGCTTTTAACGGTATATATAGTAAATAATTTCAAAACACCGGGTAAACTAATAATATAATTTTTATATGACTGTAATGAATGTGAGAATATATTAGGATCATAGTCGGGAGTGTCGGGTATATTGTTCGTAGTAAATGATTGAGTGGTAGCGTTTATTTAATAAATAAATATACGTGAGTTGAAATTATTCAAACCCGTGAATGACCTAACATGAATGATGATGTTACTGATGATATGTAGACTACTCTAGTCTATATGATGTGCCCTCAGTGATGTCTCATGATTACGCGGCTAAACCCTAATGGTTACGCGAATTTGATACCCGTAAACCTAGTTTACGAAATGATGAATAATAACCATGAATAGTGATTTCCCTCCGAGAATGAATAGTGTTTCATGAATAGTAATTTTTTTTATAATGTTTCAAAGTCGCAAACTGACTTCAAAAATGACGAATAGTAATCCGTGAATAGTAAATTTTGAAGTTTGGAAAATAACATGGAATTACGATTTGTTACAGTCTTCCACCCTAAAAGGAATTCAGTCCCTGAATTCAGTTAGTGTTGGTCTCTGGGGTGGATTTGGTGAAAGGATGTGGATGTGAATGTTCTTGCAACGATTGAATACACACACAGGAATTTTGAAACCTTTAGAAATCGAGTAGAGAATCAACCTGGACATCATTCTATTATAACTACTCTCAGTATTGCAAAATTCACCTCTGAGTCGGACATAGGTAATCTGGCTATGTCCCACTGTCCCTGGTCGAATATAGGTGATCAGTCTATATTCCACCGAGTTTCAATGGATTTTGAAATACTCAGCTCAGTTATACTAATAATATGTTCCTTACATTTAAAGGACGTTTTGAAAGACTAAGGCAAGTGACCAAACTCGAGGTCGAACGTTGAGATTACGTAAGAAAAAAGCGTAACGCTGTGACGTGTACGATATGTAAGCATACTTATATGGAAGACAATTATAATAATCAACGAGAATAAGTGGGTATAATTGATCTGATAATAAGATACAAATCTCATCAAATATGTCAGCAACAAACCACAAATGAGGCATCAGCTTGGCAGGCAGGCACGTGGCGGTCATAGGGTTAAGTTTTCGTAAAAGTAGTTATAGTCTAGGTTTTAAAATTACCCAGTTCTCTATAACCAAGGCTCTAATACCAATCTGTAACACCCCCAAAATCGGGTCCAGCGGAAGCATACATGTCGCTGGGGTGCTACTCAATTGGTATCACAAAACAAGTACAAAGAACGGTTTTTACCTCAATCATTTAGAATGAAATTCATTATCAAAAGTGTTAAATTTACAGTATTAAAAAGTAGTGCGAAAATAGGCCCATAAGTAAGTTAAGTGGTCCCAAATGTTTATCAGAATATCTTGATCCTATAACCATGTCATGCCATGCCAAAAGCCGCCATAGGTGAGCTAACACTTTGAGAACCTGAAAATACATGCTAAAACGTGTCAACACGAGGTTGGTGAGTTCATAGGTTTAGTTTAACTGTAAAGTATTTGAATGAAGATTTCCCAGCAAAGGCATTATAAATCCACTCAGTCCCAAGCCCCGCCCATACAAGACTTGCAACCTGTGTGTTTACAACCCGCTGCCAAATAAACAACAAGTATCATATGGACCACAAGAAATCAAAGACCAATATATTCCAAATATATAAAGGGTTGTTGTCGTATTAAGTTCATGACACCGAAGCCTTAAGATATCTAGTTTGAGTATACGTTTGACATACCAGTCAAGTGGGGAAACCACCCGGACACCCAAAGTTTCTGGTAAGCATCCGTTTGACATACCAGTCAAGTGGGGAAACCACCCGGACACCCAAAGTTTCTGGTAGATATCCACCTAGGACATCCAAGGTTTCTCAAATGATTATGCATCCGTTTGACATACCAGTCAAGTGGGGAAACCACCCGGACGGGGATCAATCCTAATAGATCTATTCATAACGTTCCCGCTTAATGGGTCGTAACATAGGCAATTAATAGTTTAGTGCACTTGTGTCCAAAAGAAAATAATCGAGTGTGTAACAAGTAAACACATAATACTTTCGAGTAACAAATCAAGGGTTTCAACCAATTAGTAATGCTTGAGAAAACAATTCACGTTTCAAGTAAAACGAGCATGGAGTTTTAATATAAACGAGCATGTATTCTCCCCCAAACAGTTGTAAAACAAGTAAAAGTAGGGGCTATGAAACTCACCTAATGCAATGATTATGATGACAAAAGTGGATACACTGAAATGAGGCGCGACCTCTAACCGCAAACTAATATGAATGATATGATCTAATGTAAGTCATGAAATGATGCTACATATGCAATTACGTATGTCATCGATGCCACTCGTGAAATTTGAAAATAACGTTTATTGTCGAAAAAAAATATATTTTTGACGTCTTGATAAGTTATAAAATACTTTTCGCGTATATATGTTGTAACGGTCTTCTACAATCGTCATTTTGTGATTTATCGAAAAAAAGAGTTTTTCGTCGCAAATAAAACGCTTTGATAAATTTCTGAAAATGTCTAAGTAGCCTCGCAAAGCTAGTCGTAAGTCGGTGAATATTGAGTGTTAGGAAACGATCTCCGTGTTTTTAGAAAGCTCGTGACAATATTATAAATTCGTATCATCGAAATTTTGTCCATACGAGTCCCGATCATAAAGAATAATAATAGTCAAGTTAGGTAGTCGGCTAAATTTGCTGTTTTTGTGTAGTTTTCGGGTATATTTGAAAGGTCGTATTTTACTCGTTACAAGTCCGGTTGACGAACGGCTGGTCAATTTGGAAAATAGGCCGGGAGTACTTGATTTTACTTCAAGGGGTTAATGTTTCAAACTGATTCGATCCATGAGAAAAACGGCCCTCAACATGGCTACTCGGAAAAACAGTTTTACACTTGGAAACATTTTTAATAAAAGCTGATAAAAATGTGTTGTGAACGTCGGGTTTCAAACGCTTGTATCTCGGTCGTTATAAGCTCGTTTTCTACGTTCTTTATGTCCTCGGCTTCGTATTACAGCGAACTAATAGATTTTTGATATGTCGGCTCATCTAGTTCGCATTCAATGCCTCGTTTTAACCATTGAAAATCGTGTAACAGCTTGGTATTTTCAGAAAATAGTTTTTAGTCGTCAAACTTAGAATTAACGTATCTTTCTCGTCGTAAGCTCGTTTTTACTCATTCCAGCGGCCACGGCTTTGTTTTTGAGAGTATTTTCTAAATATGTAAACCAAAATAATCCATGGTCTACTGAGATTTCCAGAAATTGCAAAAATGGACAGAACCTCATCTATATTTTGTTAAAACCATTTTTATTAGTTCAATACTTGTACATATCTCTTCCAATCAACACCAAAGCTATTCTAAACCTACCATACACCTTCTTAGGGTGGCATGGGTTCCTAATCTTTACTAAATATGATGGAGCTCATAAGATCACTAATAAAATTCTTTAAATTTATTTTATTGACAAAAATAAGTGGTAAGTGGTATATAACATAGATGTACTTGCATGTTTAGTACTAAAAGATGAAATAGATCATGTATGAATATTGTAAGAGTATGGAAAATTGTTTAGCAACTTACATGAGTGATTATGAGAATTTGGTAATAGAATACTTAATTAACTTCAAGGTTTTTATTCCAAAACCTTAACTAGAACACTAATAACTCTTGAAAACACTTTGATCTTGAAAAACTATGGATTCTTCTTCTTCTTTGGATGATGGCCGATCCTCAAGAGAGAAAGGAGATATATTTGCTAGCTAGTTTTCTTTAAAATGATTTGTATGTGTTTAATATTTAGGATATGTAGTTTATATTTCGACTAGGTTAGGTTTAATTGTAATTATAGGTCAAATGAAGACTAAAATGGTCAAAAGGGGGGGGGCATGGGGCGTGAAATGAGGGAAAGGGGAATGGGGTGAAAGAGTAAGATAAGTAACTTGGACTTTAGGTGAGATTGAGTTAGTATTTTAGCTAGGATATTGTGTTATCGGGTACCGAGTTAGCTAGAAATAAATTTTGATGGAACAAAATACAGTATGACGAAGTCAAAAAAATTATAAAATCACATTTCTTGCAAGAATCGGGTGTCCAAATAATTATCGTGTTGAAATTTCGTAAACCTTCGTAGTTATAAGCTTTTAACGGTTAATCTAGTTTACGAAATGATGAATGATAACCATGAATAGTGATTTCCCTCCGGGAATGAATAGTGTTTCATGAATAGTAAATTTTTTTTTGATAACGTTTCAAAGTCGCAAACTGACTTAAAAAATGATGAATAGTGAAATGATGAATAGTAATCCGTGAATAGTAAATTTTGATGTTTGGAAAATGACCTGGAATTACGATTTGTCACAAACAATGCAGGTGCTCCTCAGAAAAGGGTTGAACTTGTTGAAACTGGGAATACTATGGTTAAGTGCTATAAGTGCAATGGGAAATGTCATCTGGCTAATGCCTGTCCCAAACCTAGAGTCAGAGGCAGTAAGTTTCATATGCAGGCACTACTTCTAGCTCTAAAGGATGAATCAGAGGGTAGTCTCACTGACAAAGAATACAACTACAATTTATGTGGACTTCACTAACACAACATCATCAGTCACACAACTCACGAGCAAACAACAAAAATTAAACGAGCCACAAAAAATAAACCAATTCCAAACCCAACACCATAACCAACACCTATCTTAGTCCCTTACTCCTTCACATTTAACAACAACATGACTTGAACATAAAATTAAATAAACAAAGATCTCAGATTTTTTCGTGTTACAATAGATTCGTTGATATCAAAAGTCATAAACACGAAAAATTATATCATCATCGATCTTGGAAAGTGCTTATAGCTTTCATTGAATATCCAAAAGTAAAAGAAAGATTAACAACAATTATGTTATAATCTAACTTTGTTTCGTTAAATCAAAACACAAACACGAGACAAATCTAATCAAACCTAACTGAGACCCTCAAGGATCTTGAAGCTTAACGAGTGAAACATCTTCAAAAGAGCTGCATTTGTAAGCTTCGTTGGTTAGAAATATCTGATCTTTTAGTTGGTTAGATTTGTTTGGTGGCTTAGAGGATAAACAAATGAAAGAGAGGCGGATGAATTATGGGATTAGGGTTTGAGTTGTTGTGGATCATATGGTGACTGCTAGGAAGAGAGGATGGGGGCGAATGAGTTTGTGTTTGTGTGTGATTAGGGCAGTGATAAATTAGGGATTAATGAAATGTTATAACTGTGAGGATTGGATTGGGTTGATATCACTTGGGCCTTTTGTGCTAGCCGAAGACATTAAATGATAATGGGCTGTAATTGTTTTAGTGATTATGTCGGGTTGGACCTGCAAGCTATATCAGTTGGGCTACAATTGTTATAATATAATTTTTGATAATATTTAGTACAAAAAGTGGTATTGTGGTTCTTACAAATCTTCACGGGGATACAATTTTTGACAAGATCTGGAAAAACCATTATCAAAGTTCACTTAAAACTTCAAAAGGCTAGTTTTTGGGTATTTAACCGCAAGATGTGACTACGGCGTTAATTCACTATTACTTATTTGAGCTTGAAGTGGAATATCACGAATGCGTGTACTTAGTATCTGAAGATATCGGGGTTAGTTGGATGAAGATTCTTCGAGATCCTTGTTCGAGCTTTTAACCGTTAAAATGATTACGACTTGAGTCGTCTAGGTATACCTGATGTAAGGAGTTACGTTGTTGTGCTCACAGTGTATAGCTATCACTTTTAAAGGAGTTACGTTTTAGTGCTCAAGTGTCACAAAAAGCTGTGGATAATTCGAGAGAAGTTCATATACAGTTAAGGATGGTTGGATGGGTATATGATTCTACCTTTATTGAAATTCTCAGTATTGGTTCTTAGTCAGACAATAGTGCAAGTTTAAGTCACAAGTTTGGGTTATTTTACTTCAGTCTCAAGCTCGTCATACTGGGTTTTCTGCATCATTAGTCACTACAAAAAGCCGTCAGAATGATAATGGGGTCGGTAAAGAGTTAGCTGAGAGGAGTATCAAAGAGTAGAGATGTTATCAGCAGTTGATTCTCACGGGCTATTTAGGGTACTTCACACATATTCGACTAATTAGACATACAGGGTTACGCTGCCTCCATTTCCATCGTAAACATAGTGTGTATGCTTCTGATTCCACCAAGACATCGTAGGGGAAGAGAGAGTGGATGTTCTTTGGCTTTCTTTGACTTCTTTGCGAAAACCCTTTTCCTCCATGAGTTTTTGCAATCAGGGGGGAAGAAATGAGACAGTCAGTGGTTCAAACGTCTTACTTTGGTGTTATCGTCTCAACTTTCACGGGTTGTTTTGTGTGAAGTTACCTACATGTGATGTTTTAACCGCATTATGATGCCTCACATACGGTCATATTATCGAGTATTCGTATATACACAAGTGATTATTATTCTGATAGACCGCAACAACCAAGGGAAGAAGTATTATTTTGTCTTTCGTGGTTTGTTTGGTGTGAAGCATCTACATATGTGAGAAAATCTTGCTGATTTCTTGCATGTTACCCCCGAACGGAGTTTCCACATTGAGTATAAATATAATTGAGTGACTAGTCAGATTTGCTTGGTGTGGTTTACGATGTTATCTACAAATTCCGCTGCGTACTTAAAACTTCAAAAGTTAGAAGACATGTTAACTATATCAAAGTTACGAATCTGCTGAAGACGGTTTTCAGTTTGGGGGAAGCTGATTCAGAAACTTCACCAAAAAGAAGTGTACGAAGAAGCCGCTAAAGACATGCAGCATGAATTGGGGGGAAGTTAATCCAGTTCATGCATATTACATCATTTGCCTACAAGTGAAGAAAAGTTCTCAAGACGAGGTATAAGATAAAGACAAAGAGTGTAAACTGCAGTCATCCTAAGCATTTGAAGAGCTTATGAAGACTTTATTTTACTTATTTTTGTACTTGTAGGAAATGGTGTAAGTAATCCCTTATGTCGTCCCATTGGGGGAAGATTGTTGGGAATGCTCCTAACATGTAAATGGAACGACATTTACGGGATTACATTAGTTACTATGTAAGCCACATACATAGGTAATAGAAACGTCATTATTGTAAAGTTATGTGTATGTTTGGCTATATATACCCCTCCATACTTCCATGGAGGGGTGAGACTTAGTTGTGTAACTTTCATTTTCATTATCAATAAACACACATAGTTTCCTTTCTCTCTCTACTTTCTCTCACTACAATGACTAACTCTTGGTTTCATCATCCCCGACCCCCCGAATCACATAATCAACCTAAAACACGATCCAACACTTTCCCCCAAATCAATCCCAATTAACTCTTAAAAAATAAACCCTAACCCTAATTGTTTCCTTCACAAAAATGGTATATTGTCACTGTGGTTTGCGTGCAAAAATTCGCACATCATGGACTCCATTGAACCCTGGTCGTCGTTTTCACTGTTGCCCCAAACTTGTAAGTTTTCATTTGATTGATTATTTCAACTTTTTTAACAGTGAATAATTGAAACAATGATTGATTGTAGGATGATTGTGGGTTTTTTTATTGGTTTGATCCACCAATGTGTGTTCGATCAGTGACCATTATTCTTGGTTTGCTAAGGGCACGAAATGATCTTGAACAAGCGAACAATGCATTGGTTGCTCAAAATGGAAGATTGAAGAAATTGTTGATTTGCAGTTGGATCATCTTTTTAGTGTATTTGAATATGTAGGTTTTTAGTTTAACTTGAAAGAATTGATCAAAATATGTAATGGTTAATTTGTTCCTTTTGTATTAGCTGTTGTATCTCAATAAAATATGTAATGTTGTGTTAAACAATTGTGCAAGTGTTAAACAAATGTGTGCAAAAGTGCATGCCAAAAGTGCATATGTATTAACAGTCATAAACTGCATACTTTATGTTGGTTGTGAATGCCAAAAGTGCATATGTATTAACAAGAGTAAACTGCATATGTGTCAAACAAAACTGCAAACACAAAAGACATCTAAAGTGCCATTAGTCATAACAAACATAAACTCAAAAGACATAACATCCACATGATCCCTACCATGCTTACTACCCTTCTCATTTTCAACATGATCACTACCCTGCTCTTGATCAATAGCCTCCTCATTTTCCACATTATCCTTACCCTGCTCATTATCATTACCTTGCTCATTATCACTATCAATGAAGTTATCCATACCCTGTTCATTATCACTATCAATGAAGTTATCCATATCTAGCTCATTATCCATACCATCCACATCTGTATTAACCCGCTCATTATCCATAGCCACAACTGTATTAACCTGCTCTACCATATCCACATCTGTATTAACATGTTCATTTAACCACTCAATGGCCAACTGCTTACTGGACCTAGGCACTGATTTCTTCACAACATTATCTTCATCCAAATCAACTATTTCATTAGTATCATCTATCTCCTTAATCTCCATTCCTTTCCTAAATAAATTAAGGATTATAAAATGACTCAACTCTGGTCTCATTGTGTTCAATGTAAACTTCTATAACCTTATGCTTTGAAACATAACTAATCAAGCTCACAATATCATCATCACTAGCCAATGCTCTAAGTCCCTAATCCAAGTTTTTCTTAGGTTTTCTGAAGTGATAGAACGTAAGTTGTTGTGGATCATATTTTAACAATTTTACAATGTTATGAACCACCTCAACCGTAAAGTGTTCACTATCTACAAAATCCACAAATTGTACCTTTCCATTTACATACTTCTGTGGAGTATAATAGAACTCCTTAGATCGTTTTGAGCACTAGGAATAACAATAACAATGGCGAAATATTCAAACAAAGAATCAATTGTTATTGAATAAGGTTTTTCTTTAATATCTTTCACATACACACTCCAATTCTACTTGATCAAGGTAGAACGTGTTACACACCTTGTAACAGGGATCAAGACTTGACCTTGAAGTGTAAAACAAAGTCTAAACCCTAGGCATTTTACAAACCCTACGCCTAGGAACACACACACCCCTTTAGTGCACTACATTGTATGCATATCAAAAACTAATGACCTAATGTCTCTTTATATAATAGAGATCATCTAGGTTTATAAGGAAAACATTCCTAATACAATAAGGAAACTAAATATTCTAAGAATCTTCTAAAAGCTCCACCTTTTTGTAGTTTCCCTTCTTGTCACTTTAAGTCCTTCATGTTTCATTCTTCATGTTTTGTATCTTCAAATCTTTTTGACCCAACAATCCTCCCCTATTTGATGATTACAAAACATACACGTTCTTGTACGAACTTCCTTAGACGTAGTAAAGAAGTTGAGATAATTAAATCTCACCATGAATGAAACAATCTTGTCTTCCTCTTAATCCATGCCATACCACCACAACATCTCTTCCCCTTTTTTTTTTATAATCAAATAGGGAACGTATGCAAATATGATCTTGACCACTACAAACCAATACCATACTCCTAATCCAAGCCTTCCAATGTTTCAAATTGCCCTCAATGACGCATATATAAGAAAAATTAATCCAAAACAGTAGAAACTCCAACTAGCAGTAGTAATAATGATCAACAGTAGTAAGAATCAAAAACTTCCCCTAGAGTCGTGCATGAACATCAAATAATTAAACACATCATAAGAATAAGCTTCCCCTGAAACCAATGTGTTAATCATCTTCATGATTCTTTAAATCTGTAGGCTCCTTGTAATGATCACTAATGAAGAAAACTAAGTATTACCAACTTGATGCTGAAGTAGAACAACCCAAACGTGTGTCTTATATCTTGTACTATAGATGTGACTTCGAACGTATACTAAAAACTGATGTATAGTGTTAGACCCGTTCCCCGAGTATTGGGACCCCACCCTAGATTAAAGTGGACCAAAGGCCTTATGTGATTGGCCAGTCAACAATGTAATGTTTTAGTCAACCCGATAGTCAAATGATAGTCAAAGTATGCGTTATATAGTTTTGGAAAGTATTATCTGGCAAGAATAGAAAGGAAATAGACCTAAGGGACTTATGTTGTCACATGCCAATTGTGTTATAAGTTAGTTGTGGCTAAAATAGAAGGAAAGAAACTTGAGGGGCCATTCTTGTCATTATCCCAAAGTTGCTACCTAACTAGTTATATCTAGCTAATTCTAGAGAAATCCACATTATTCATGAGTGTGGGAAAGGCCGGTTTTTAGTGAGAGGAAAAAGGGAGGGAACCAAGATGATGGTGATCAAGTATTGATGGAGGTTTGTGTTCCACCTCAAGAGTTAAGCTTAGCAATAATCATCCCAAGTAAGTAATCTCTTTTATGTTAGTGATTTGTGGGAATGATCATCATATAATCAATATATAATTATATGATGATTAGAGGTGTTTAGAGATGAGATATGGTTGGATTAACCATTTTTATAGTTATCTAGTTATGTATTCAAGTGTTGTATTTATGATGATTATGTCATAGGGTGATGATAATGATGGTGATGATTATAAGGATGTTAATGATGCTTGATATGCCTAGCTTGGAGCTAAGATAAGTAAAATGATGATAACATGTGTTATATGAATCTCTAACATATATGTGTTATGTATGTTCTATGTCAAGAAGTATGGATTTGAGATATGTCTAAGTGATATGATGGATAGGACTTATGTGACAAATCAATGTTATGTGTAGATGAGGATTGGAGTAGTAAGCCCGTAAGTAAGTGTTTAATGTATGTGATGCCTATGTGTTGCTTGAAGTGTAATGTATGTTATGATCGTTTTGCTTACTAAGCCTTTGTGCTTACGGTTTAGTTGTTTAACCGTTTTGTAGGTTGACATGTTATTATGGATGGCTTGGAATGATGGAATAAGGATTTGGTTAGGCGAGAATGAAGGTAGTTTGTATTTGGGATGCTTAGGTAGAATACCGAGCTCAAGTATAAAGTTGTACCCTCGTTGGTCTTTTATTGAATTGCAAAGTGTTGTCGTGTGTCAAATTGTATGTCAAGTGTTGTGTAACGATTTGGTAGTCATTTGGTATGTTTAAGCATGTTTTATGTGTTTATGGTTCAAGTAAAAGGGGGTGTTTGGTTTAAGCGTAAACGTACCCATTTCAAGTTGTAAACGGGTCAAGTACCATTGGAACAAGTTTGTTATGTTAAGTTATTGATGTTGGTCAAGTTTAATGTAAAACGGAAGTCGTATGGGTTGTTTGTAGTGAAAATGGGTCTAAACGGGTTATTTGCATAGCCCATCTAATTTGTAAAGTACCCTTTCGGGGAGTCGTTCGGTAAATGTTTTTGTATGAAAATGAGCCCATTGATATACTAAGTAAAATTGGAAAGTTTGGTTAGATAACGAGTTCGGGAGGTCGGGTTTCCAAGCGCGGAACTTGGAAAATGATTTCGGGCGGACATAAGGTCTAAACCGCCGCGGTTCAGGCCTGAACCGGCGGTTTAGACCCATTTTGGGCTCCAAACCGGCGGCTGGGAAATCCCAGCTGGCGGTTCAACAGTTTTTCTGATTTTCGGAATTTTCAAAAATTCATATCTTTTAATCCGTAAGTCGTCACGGGTCATGCCACCCGTCGTTTTGAAGGTAATTGAGTCTAATTTCATTTAATAATAGTCTCAAGGTCTGATTGTGTATAGATTTTTGTCAGTTGTCAAAAGAGTGACAAAATGTCCTTAAAAGTCAAGTGTTTCCTCACAAAAAGTTTTAATTTTTGGTCTAAGCGGGCACGGGGTGTTACAAATTGGTATCAGAGCTTCGGTTTAAGTGAATTAGGTTTTCCGTTAGGTTGCCTAGACTTAAACCACTCGTAGACGCGTTTGACATAAGTTTAAGTAATGCGGAAAAATAGATGCCTTAGGTGTATGATGTGAAAGTGCTTATAGCAATAATGGGATTAGGCTTTGGTTGGATATAATGTGAGTATTGAGAATGTAGACTTACTAATTGTAAAATTAATGAGTTAAACACGAGTCATTGGTTGTTTAAGTTATGAGGTGGAATACGTGATATGTTGTATGAGCATAAGGTGTTAGGAGTTGTACATGTTATTAGTATTGATGTGTACGTAATGTAAGTCCATGGCGGACTAGACGTGCTTAAATGATAGATTACCGTACACCCGGATATTGTCGGTGATTGTTATATGATTTCGTGATTGTGTGCTATGGTAGTTTAGCGAAGGCGAATGGATGTAATAAGTTGTGTGGTGATTTATAGGAAATGTGACTAAAAATGAAAGTGCATGACTTGTGTGATAGTGATGACCAAAGTATAGTCTTGTGAGTAATTGTATTAAGTGTGCTGATCGCTAATGAGGTATTAGAGATGGGCTAGTGGAAATTTAAAGTATTAGAAGCATAATTATGATAGTGTGGTAATGTTGAATGTGTGTTATAGCATAGTGTGGTGGAGAAATGATATAAATTTATACATATTAAGTCCGTGATGAACTTGGTAAAGTTATAGAATGAGAAAAGGCATAGTGATTAGTAAATGTTGAAATAGAACGATATTTCCTAAGTACTAATAGCTATAATGAGATGAGCATGTATGAGGTTAAGGTATTACCATGAAATAATTATATCACGGCTAATGTGCTCCATTAGCGGTGATCATTATAATGAAGGTATGGAATAATAAAACATGTTTAAAATATGTAAGAAGGATAAATGAATGCTAATGAGTATGTATAAGGTAATGGTGTTGCCCTGAAATCATTATATTACGGCTAAGGCCATTAGCGGTAATTATTATAATGAATGCATGTGTTATAGTTGACGATCTATGTAAGGCCTATATATAAAGAGGCGTGTGAGACATAAGGGGTCATAGTAAAGATGTGGAATTAGTTAAAGATAGTTAAATAATGTAAGTTGTGGTAAGAGATGATAAACACATAGAATTGTGTACTTATAATAAGCAGGTTCATATGCTCTATGAGCTTGCGTTCACTAAATAAAATGGATAAGATAATGTGTGCATTAAAATGTTAATAGCTTGGATCCAATGCTATAATGTGGAAGTGATAAGGTATGAATGTTGATGATCCTTCGGGATGAACGTTAAAGGTGGTATCCTTCGGGATGACCAAGTCAATGAATGTTAAGGAATCCTTCAGGATAAGACGTATTGCCTTCACCGGCAAAGATTGCCTACATCCTTGGCATATGTAATGGTCCTTTCGGGGAAAATATCAAAGTAAAGTGGATCCAAGCTAGAAAATGAAAAAGTTTAAAATGTAAATTAAAAATGAAAGATTGAAAGTTAAACAAGTAATAGTAGTGCGAGTGTTATGTCGGAAGTATGTAAGTAGGATGGTTTATGGTTTCTTTATTTAAATGGATTGGGACGCCTTTTCATTTAAATAAATAAATTATGAATCACCGAACCATGAGTTTGTATTTCTTGATTTACATCGTTTGGGACGCCTTTCTATGTAAATGAGGAAGTACGAATGAGTGGGCTTATGTGTTCCCGACATGGCATGAGTAGGGTGGAAGGGTAGAAGAAGGAGTCTAGGATTATTATAAGTCATAAGGAGTTAAGATAGGTGGATAGATAACGAGTTGAATGACGACCCTATGTGGGAAACATCAAGTGAAGTATAGGACTTAGGTGTTTAAGGGTGAGTTGAAATGATTAAAGTTTTAAATGATACGCTTTTTGGCAATGTGAATTGAAGGAAAATGTGGAGTAATGAATGCTAATAAACGCTAATATAGATTAAAAGCTCTATAAAATTTTGAGAAGAAAAGTAAAGACGAATGTAACGTGTAGTAAAATAGCGATGAGATAGTGGTAAGGTTGCGGTAAAAGTAGAAAGTTAACGAATAATCGACTTATAAAAAGTTAAAAAGGGTGTGTGATGTTCAAGTGACACATAGTCCTTGACGGAAAAGTAAGTGGAACTAGTTAGAAGGTTATGTGATAGACGTAGAATAGTTAAATGACATATATTAGAGGCAAGAATTATGTCTTAAATGACATAATGACTAAAAAGAAATGAAAGAATTGAGAAGTTAAGCTAGAAATAGAATGAGCTAGGGGTATGATGTATGTATAGTGGACTTAGAATTTCAAGATCACTTAGATCGTGCAACCAAAAGGGGAATGAAGAACTGAAAGTGCTAAGAATGGAGGTAAGTTGAAACTAAGTTTTGGTTAGAAATAGAAGAGAGATTTCAGGGACGAAATCTAAATAAGAGGGTAGAATTGTTAGACCCGTTGCCCGGGTATTGGGACCCCACCCTAGATGAAAGTGGACCAAAGGCCTTATGTGATTGGCCAGTCAACAATGTAATGTTTTAGTCAACCCGATAGTCAAAGTATGCGTTATATAGTTTTGGAAAGTATTATGTGGCAAGAATAGAAAGGAAATAGACCTAAGGGACTTATGTTGTCACATGCCAATTGTGTTATAAGTTAGTTGTGGCTAAAATAGAAGGAAAGAAATTTGAGGGGCCATTCTTGTCATTATCCCAAAGTTGCTACCTAACTAGTTATATCTAGCTAATTCTAGAGAAATCCACATTATTCATGAGTGTGGGAAAGGCCGGTTTTTAGTGAGAGGAAAAAGGGAGGGAACCAAGATGATGGTTATCAAGTATTGATGGAGGTTTGTGTTCCACCTCAAGAGTTAAGCTTAGCAATAATCATCCCAAGTAAGTAATCTCTTTTATGTTAGTGATTTGGGGGATTGATCATCATAAAATCAATATATGATTATATGATGATTAGAGGTGTTTAAAGATGAGATATGGTTGGATTAACCATTTTTATAGTTATTTAGTTATGTATTCAAGTGTTGTATTTATGATGATTATGTCATAGGGTGATGATAATGATGGTGATGATTACAAGGATGTTAATGATGCTTGATATGCCTAGCTTGGAGCTAAGGTAAGTAAAATGATGATGTCATGTGTTATATGAATCTCTAACATATATGTGTTATGTATGTTCTATGTCAAGAAGTATGGATTTGAGATATGTCTAAGTGATATGATGGATAGGACTTATGTGACAAATCAATGTTATGTGTAGATGAGGATTGGAGTAGTAAGCCTGTAAGTAAGTGTTTAATGTATGTGATGCCTATGTGTTGCTTGAAGTGTAATGTATGTTATGATCGTTTTGCTTACTAAGCCTTTGTGCTTACGGTTTAGTTGTCTAACCGTTTTGTAGGTTGACATGTTATTATGGATGGCTTGGAATGATGGAATAAGGATTTGGTTAGGCGAGAATGAAGGTAGTTTGTATTTGGGATGCTTAGGTAGAATACCGAGCTCAAGTATAAAGTAGTACCCCCGTTGGTCTTTTATTGAATTGCAAAGTGTTGTCGTGTGTCAAATTGTATGTCAAGTGTTGTGTAACGATTTGGTAGTCATTTGGTATGTTTAAGCATGTTTTATGTGTTTATGGTTCAAGTAAAAGGGGGCGTTTGGTTTAAGCGTAAACGTACCCATTTCAAGTTGTAAACGGGTCAAGTACCATTGGAACAAGTTTTTTATGTTAAGTTATTGATGTTGGTCAAGTTTGATGTAAAACGGAAGTCGTATGGGTTGTTTGTAGTGAAAATGGGTCTAAACGGGTTATTTGCATAACCCGTCTAATTTGTAAAGTACCCTTTCGGGGAGTCGTTCGGTAAATGTTTTTGTATGAAAATGAGCCCATTGATATACTAAGTAAATCTGGAAAGTTTAGTTAGATAACGAGTTCGGGAGGTCGGGTTTCCAAGCGCGGAACTTGGAAAATGATTTCGGGCGGACAGAAGGTCTAAACCGCCGTGGTTCAGGCCTGAACCGGCGGTTCAGACCCATTTTGGGCTCCAAACCGGCGGCTGGGAAATCCCAGCCGGCGGTTCAACAGTTTTTCAGATTTTAGCAATTTTCAAAAATTCATATCTTTTAATCCGTAAGTCGTCACGGGTCATGCCACCCGTAGTTTTGAAGGTAATTGAGTCTAATTTCATTTAATAATAGTCTCAAGGTCTGATTGTGTATAGATTTTTGTCAGTTGTCAAAAGAGTGACAAAATGTCCTTAAAAGTCAAGTGTTTCCTCACAAAAAGTTTTAATTTTTGGTCTAAGCGGGCACGGGGTGTTACATATAGGGAGACCGCAATCTCTTAACAATAATCCTCATCTTCAATGAGACACTGAGCACAATAATGTAACTCCTTAAAGTGATAGAAAAACCATCTTGCTAGATTTGTCAATTCTTCATCACAACATGAACACACGAACAAGTTACCTTCTGCTAAAAGGTATGATAAAACACAAACCTGTGAAACTCCACTTTAACTTCAAGTAGGTGATAAAAACTTTTCTTCGTAATCAATTAAACCAATAAATTCAAATACGCGCCCTTTTAAACGTTGAGAAACATTTAAAATAAAAAACCATAACTCTTGTGTGTGTGAACCAATAACCTGTGTGTGTACACTGTTCAAAACCATCATGTATCCAAATCGTTGTGAGTTCTTGGTTAAGTAAACGACATGTAAACCTTATTAATACAAACTCTCCAAATCCAAGTAGCCATCCTAAACGTGTAGCTGCAATCCATACCACTTCTCGATTCATATAATGAGCAACATTAACCACGAGCAGCATTAAATATCAAACCATTATAACAAGCAGCTTTAACAAAGCTCAGCAGCACTATGAAACCCTATCGTGCACTATGAAACACTAGCAGTACTAACGAGATACGAAGCAGCATTAAAAACGTGGTAGCATTAACTTCATAAAAGAGCAGCATAAATGCTTAGACGATAGCAGTATTAACGAATATCGAGCAACACTAATCATGAAGCTAGCAGCACTAAGTTCAAGCAGTAACATGTTAGTAGCATTAACAACATGCTAGCAGCATTAACCACATGCTAGGAGCATTAACGAGTTAAACAAGCAGCAGCATCAATCATTCATCAGCAGTAGTAACGTGATATCAAGGAGCAACACATATATATTGAGCAGTACTAACTTGAATTAAACAACAGTAAGCATGAACAAATAAGTACCAAATAAGCCCAGCATGGAATATACAGCTCATCAACATCAGTAGATAATACTTCTTCATGCTCAATCGTCAAACAAGCAAACCCTACTGATGTAATAAGTATCATGAAGAGATATGCACTTTCAGAATTAACTCCAATCTTCTTCTTTATATAAGTCCAGAAACCCTAATTTGCAATTGTTTATCAAAAACCAAGATCGATCCTAAAACCAAACAGAACCTTGTGACGAGATCATATGAAATCAGCATGCACTAGACGATAACAAGAAGTCAACTTAGGGTTTTCTATGCCAAAGCCTTTTAATAATCCATTAACCCTAAGAAACCCTAAATAGTCGATTACTTAGAAACCCTAAGAAACCGATTAGAAAACAATCAAATATGCTCCCATCGAATTTTAAGATGAAATCACAACCAATAGAATATACAAATCGACTTTCATACAGAATTAATTCACCAATACAGGAAGGTCGACTTTCACAAACAGCCTAAAAATCAATTTTTGAAAAACCTTTCTGCAGCAGACTTCGACGATCTATATCTTTTAATTGACAGCTCAGATCGAAGATCCCTCTGGTGAGAATATACCTTGATATATAAAGAACCTCCAGTAAAAATTTCGTTAAGATCTAACGGTTAACGAATGAGATATCGCCTTTTAAAAATAGCTATACAGAAAGTTGCAAAAATTGAAACCAAAATCGATTTTCTTTGTCTTTCTTCAACTAAACCTTGTATAATCCCTAGATCACGAGCTCCCTGAGCTCTGATACCAATTGTGGAGTATAATAGAACTCCTTAGATCGTTTTGAGCACTAGGAATAACAATAACAATGGCGGAATATTCAAACAAAGAATCAATTGTTATTGAACAAGGTTTTTCTTTAATATCTTTCACATACACACTCCAATTCTACTTGATCAAGGTAGAACGTGTTACACATCTTGTAACAGGGATCAAGACTTGACCTTGAAGTGTAAAACAAAGTCTAAACCCTAGGCATTTTACAAACCCTACGCCTAGGAACACACACACCTCTTTAGTGCACTACATTGTATGCATATCAAAAACTAATGACCTAATGTCTCTTTATATAATAGAGATCATCTAGGTTTACAAGGAAAACATTCCTAATACAATAAGGAAAATAAATATTCTAAGAATCTTCTAAAAGCTCCATTTTTTTGTAGTTTCCTTTCTTGTCACTTTAAGTCCTTCATGTTTTATTCTTCATGTTTTGTATCTTCAAATCTTTTTGACCCAACAACTTCCTATTAGGACTGCTTGTGAAAATTTCACCATGGTGCACCTTCATTGAAAAGATGTTGGGATAATCGGCTGTTTAACAAACAAAACAACATTTTCAGAAGTTAAGCTAATCAATTATCAACAAAAAAAATGTTTACAAACTTACAACTTCTTATCATAAACTCTATACGAATCATAAGTGTTAATTGCGTGATCAGGTCAAAAACGCCAAACTTGAACTCCCCTAACCATTTTACAATGTGAATCTTAAGGGACGATTTTTGCAAGGCTTTATAACATTTAGGATAATGTTTAGGTTAGAAAATTAGGGTTTGAGAAAAAGGTAAAGTTAGATTTTGTGGGGTTGTGTAGGTGGGTGGGTATGTATTAAAAATTAGATTTTGTGGGGTCGGGTCGGGGTATAAAAGGGGTCCGTGTATTTTAGTGGGTGAAAAGACAAAAAAACCCTCGTATGCAACGCACATGGGTTGATTAACGGAGCAGCAGTAACGGCGTGTGGTCCCAGGGACTAAAAATGCAACGAAAACTTGAAAATGGGGACGTCTGGTGCACTTTCAAAGTTTTAGGGACCAAATTTGCAATTTGGCCATACCACAGGGACCAAAAATGCAATTATAAGTTATAAAGTATATAAAGGTTATAATAGTTATAAGGATTTATAAGTTATGAGTATAGTTTCATATGTGAAAACTTATAGGGTTTATAAGTTATGAGTATGGTTTCACTTGTGAAAATTTATAAGTTAGGATAATTGTTTCACTTGTGAAAACTTATAAGTTAAGATTATTGTTTCACTTGTGAAAACTTGTAGGTTAGGATTATTGTTTCACATGTGAAAACTTGTAGGTTAGGATTATTGTTTCATATGTGAAAAACTGGTTTTCACATGTGAAAAACACTATTTCGAGAGTTAAATAAACTTTAGGAAAGTTTATTTTGAATGAAGATTGTTATTTTATAAAGTTTATTATGTTTAGTAAATAATTAGTATTGAAAATAACATGGTTCCTAATTACTTGTCTTGTGAAAACCATATTTTTTTGATGTCGAAACTGTCCTTACAATTCGTGGCAGAAAATTGCCCTCGTTTGGTGTTTTCAGGCCGAGATCTCACGTGGTAGATGGAAAACACCATTCCGGACAACTTTAATTTTTTAACTTTTTGATGAATCAGACCAGAAGTGCCTCGAAAAATTTCCAGATTCGAGCAGTAAGGATTTTGACAGTTTTCAGTTTCGTTAACTTCTTTTGGTCATTACTTTTGACTTGTTTGTCCGTTTTGGGTGATTCAAATTGCTACGTTTTCCTTGTAAGATCCTCTATAGTTCTATGAGCTTTGTAAATTTTATAAGTACATAATGCTAGTCATTTTTCAGAGCATAAGTTACTGGTTTACTTGTTTTAATTGTTTTGATAACATAAGATAACAAGTAAGTGTTTTCATTTGTTTTTAAGATTTTGCACATCATGAAATCAATATAGTGACCATATATAGCATATAGAGATTATGAAAGCATAGTAAGGATGATGAGCATAGGTTTCCTTACAACTTTTTGCTTTCAATAAAAAAGGAATAACAAACAAAGACTTATAACTTTGATTGAGCAATTCTCCACACTTTAGCAATCCTTCTACACTCTTGTATTATTGAAGGACTTTGTGTTGAGATTTTAGGTGACTTGAATAGATTTAAATTCAAGAAGATCACCTAAACTTGCAAAGGATTTGTAGTAGTTCACTTGGCCTTCAATCTTTTCACAATACTTGAAGTAGAGAGCAAAATATGAATGTGTTGGTTTATGTTATGTGGGAAGACAACAACAAGGACCTAAGGGGCTTTTATAGCCTGTTGAGGAGGTGTAAACATGCATGACTCATAATACTTACTAGTTAAGTATTGTGCATGTGTTATCATCTTGTGTAAGATTGAATACAAAACCACCATGTGCCCTTATGACTCACATGGTGTAAGATGTAGCGAACTTGGTTACTTCTTCTTAGGTCAAGAATGGGTGACTTGGTGATTAAGGGTGAGTAACTTATTGGTATATCATGTTGACTCATCACTAAGACTTACAAGTCTTGGTGATCCTTTCATTTCAGATGCCTAACAAAAGAGGAGGAGGGGGAAAATGAGAAAAACATGAATGTTTTGAGTAGTATATGAAGTGTTGTGGTATAATTTGATCCCGGTAATTGGTAATATTCAGTAAATAAATTACAAAGCTTAATACTGGACGAGGTAAAAATATAGGATGCATAAAAATGTCATAACTTAATTAATACACTAACTCTTAGTATATTAATTAGGTGATAAATTTCACCAAACGAGTGGTCATTGTAGCAATCGCAAAAATATAATTCGTACAATGTTTCCATAAAATGGAAAAACAAAATTGTAACTCGAAAAATATTTATTAATTGAAATATTTAAATGACGTAATAATTTGAATGATGATGTCAAAATTTGAGAAAGGTTACACTATAAGCCTCTGAACCATTTCTCACTTCAAAAAGGTTTCCTCCAGCTGGTATCACATGCCAAAACCTTACACCAAATAAGTCAATATCTGATTGCGTGGTTTTGTAACCTTACAACAGGTTTTACCTCTCGAGGGATCTCAAGAGGCTTACAACCCCACCAGGCAGTGTACCTGACCGATGTAGTATAGTGTAGTGGTAAGTACGGGGGATTGATCGTTCTCCACAGGGAATAGTGTTCGTTAGGTGTGAAAGGCTACTCTAATTAGGTCTAAGGGTTGAGGAAGATTCTTTTTGTATTTTTATATTTTTTTATGAAAGCAAGTAAAATCTCGGTTTTGATAGAGTGGGCGGAATTAGTTGCTAGTCAACTAACCCAATTTACTACGAATGCAAATAAAATAAATAACTGAAAATAAAATGTGGTGAGAAACTTATGTGTAGAGAAATGTGTTTACTTAGATTTCCTTACTCCCTAACTATCTTTTACCGGTTAATTAGTGTGTATTAGTTGCGTGGATGACGGGTGTATTCCTTAATACCATTCGTGGGGTGGCGTACTTACTTCCCCAACTCTACAAGCTCCTACTTCACTCCTATGTCGAGCCGACTAGGAAGCTCCTAACATGGGATCACTAGAATTCGCTTGTGCATTAAATACAACCATAAAAACCTTTAGTACGCATTTGGTTCATGTTTCTTAAGACGTTCAAGCAAGTTACCGAATAGGAAGTTAGCCAGTTTTCTTAAGCCTAACATAGATAAACAATCATCCAATACAACTAACAACACACTAACAACCAATAATCAATAGCTAGGTTTCATTAGATCTAAGAAAACACAAGATAAATTTAGCCTAACATGTTAAACAAAAGACAAGAATAAGATAGAATCAAACAACACATAGACATATTGAATGATTAATTGATAACTTATCTTTCAATGAAACATGGAAGATCTCAAGGCAAAAAGCCCTGAAAAAGATGCTAAAATCGTCTTAGGGTTTTCTCCCAAAACTCCACACACTAAGCTCTCCCTTAATGACAAAAAATTAGAAAACTATATATAGATTTTTGGATCTGACGGCGTCACCTTATGGAGTGTGACGCCGTCACCTCGCCGCTTTTAGGGTTCCCGGATGACCTTCTTGACGCCGTCCCTCTTTAGCTTCTCAAAAATCCATTCTGGCTTATCAAGGCTTGACGCCGTCTAACCATGAACGTGACGCCGTCCCCTTATGATTTAAGCCGTGACGCCCTTGATTAAGTTAAAGCGTGACGCCGTCAGAATTCACATGCTATTTTCACTGGCCCGTCATGAGTAAATTTCACGTCCAACTTTTCTTGCCAAGGCATGACGCCGTCCAGAGTAAAGTTTGACGCCGTCAAGAGTAACTTTTAGCCGATTTTTGAGACTTTGCCGTTTTCTTCACTTTAATGTTCCAAAAACGTCCAAAATGCCTCCTTTTTCCAGATTTCTCCTCAAAAGTACCTAAAATGACAAAATGAACGATTTAGGGCGATATTTGATCAAATAAATACGATTTAGGGCTTAAATGACCCCTTAAAAGCGGTACACTTTTCGCTTCATCAAATACCCTTACACTTGAGATTTGCTTGTCCTCAAGCAAATGTGCTTTTATTCAAATTAAAATACAAGTTAGGGGTCATTTAATGCTAACATAAAAGTAATTACAACAAATAATCGTTCCACTTCAATCATAATAAGCACGGAGATTACATACTAGCACCTCACAAGTAGTGTTTAGATACTCACATCTCTCAAGTGTCATCAAAATAAATCTCATAAATGAAAACGGATAATATCTCTCACTACCTGTTATAGCAAATAGATTACCATAGGCTTGGGAAAGGATCGAAAACCTCCTCCACTAGGCGTAAGCACCTAAGATAAACTATCAAAGAGGGCTTTTAAATGGGTTATAACGTTAGGTGTAGGGAAAAGGAAAACACGGTTTTGTTGGATAAAGGATATTTTACTGGTGGCGAGTTAAAAATCTTGATCAATTACATGTACTATACAATGTTGCTAAGCCAAGACTCGACTCGATCTTAAGCTAGAAACGAAATAACAAAATAACAAAAACATAAAATAAACATAAAATAAAACGGGATGGTAGTCCGTATGTTTTTTTCTATTTTTCTTTTTCTCATTTTTTTTGTATTTTTCCTTTTTTTTTTTTTTTTTTTTTTTTTTTTTTTTTTTTTTTTTTTTGCATACACTTTTGCCCTACCATCCAAAATAATACATCATAGGGGCATTGCATCCCCCTTACACTTGAACTTTTACATAACTTTACAAATACTAATCTAACGACTCGAATTAAGATAATTGAAAAACTTGGAGTACTTTTAAAATATTTAGCACATATGGGGGTAATAAATGATGTTCTTCCCCATTACTCCATTACACTAGTACTTTACCCATGAGTCCCAATCGTCCCAAAACAATATGTACAAGGATATGACTCGACTTAGCAACCATGTAATCAATTAGATAATTAACTTGGGTTTAAACAAATGTTGTAACAATAATGCACTAAAGATGAGTGCATACAAGGTAGGCTAAGGCGATTTGGGTGTACATTTTAGTGGGGTGTAACAAATTCTTCCTTTAAGTAAAATGCTTAAAGGTCGAAACGAAAAGATAGGCTCTGAGGGGTGTACTAGGGGTATCGTGTACTAAAAATGAGTACAACGCAAAGGGGTGTGGGGGAATTACTTGACCAATGTAGCCAACGTAATTATAACAAAAACACAGGTGTAAAACAAATGGGTTAATCCTAATGCCTCTTATCATGTAGTAAATCTAACTACACGAATGTAGTCTCACTTGTGGCCTTGGAATGGTCCTAACGCAAGTTCTAGAATCTAAGTGCTACCGGTACACACATCATAGCAAAAATGCTTTTCCTACCAATTCTAGGGGCAAACCTCACATATTTGGGGTGGAAAATTTTTTAGTGGTACGGTTTTTGTGCTAGTCATATAACTCCTATCCGTGAGATGCTCATTAAGATCAAAGTTTCACTCCTAAATGTTGTAAAAAATTTTAAATTTGGCACTAAAATTGTCTTAACAAGTATTTCTCTCAGTTTTATTACACATCTACTATTAAACAAACAAAAATCAAGCGTAATAGCATTCTCTAAAATCTTACTTTTACCCTCCCCTTACACTTAAGATGAACATTGTCCCCAATGTTCAAATAACAAGATGTAAAAGAAAAAAATAAAAGGATGAAATCAAATACTCCCCTGATTCGCTCGGTGGATAGTGAAATTACACGGTTAAATCTTCCTCCAAAGAGAATGTTGAAACTCCATGACTAATGCATCGCCATAAGCTTGATTCCATAAACATCTCCTTGTCCAAAATAACCTGTTAAACCTGAGAAAACAAACACGAAAACCTGCATAACATCGGCGGGAAAAATCTATATATAAGGATATAATGCTTGTGGACTGATAATTTTGCAGATTCCTGGAGATTATAAGTTGGAGATTTAATAAAAACTTTTTATGAAAACAAAACTTTCAAAAATTTCTGGAAATTAAATCTGACGCCGTCAGGTTATAACCCCTGACGCCGTCAGAAATGACCTGACAAAAATTTTCATTTTAAGTTTCCGGAAAATTTCTGGAAAAACCTTTACCTTACTTCCTGGAAATCCTGCAAAACATCATTATGACTCGATACAAGCATTTGACTCAAACAAATACTAATATGTATGCTAATTTATTATTATTACGATTCATGTTAATTTGTGTTCTAATAACCCGATTTAGATTTCCCTTACACTTATCTTTTGCAAAATACCTTTATATGTAGTTAAGACGAAGTTAAAAACAACATAAAGCATTTTCACAAATTAGTTTTGAACATGAATCAATAATAATAAAAATTAAACACACATACGGAAACAAATAAAATCAAACAAACAAATAAATAAACAAACAAAATAAACACACAAAGCAAGTAAAGCATGGGCTGCCTCCCAAGAGCGCTTGTTTTTGTTCGAGTCACGAGCCTGACTCTACCCTTATTTAACGGAAATAGGGGAGGTTTTCCCTACACTTAGGATTAAGTGTGGGTGAAAGTAGCGATACACACCGACTCGGTATGAGTATGCCACGTGAGGAAAGAGTGGTGGATGAATTATATGCTCAAAGATGTGGGATCCAATCATCATAACCTTACTTAGTTCAATTGGGTCAATGGGTGAATTGAAGTTTTCTCCTAGAAAGGGATCATCTTCTATCAACTTCGAGAGATTCCTAGTTGGGAATCCATCTTGACCTAATAAACCCGGTTTAAACCCATAATGTTTCTTGTGATCAATCATGAATGGGTGATGTAAGTATGTAAGGTCATGGTTCACTCCTATGTTAGCTTCCTCTCTACAAGGCTTAGAGTCTACTACCTTAATCTTAACATTACCCGGACTACATGGTTTTGGTTTAGGCTCCGGTTCATCAAAACTAGGAACTTCCATAGAACTAAAAGAAAGGTTATGACTACAAGTATTCAAACCTATTTCTTCTAGTTTTGTTTGGTCCAAAGGTTCTACCTCTATTGGGGTTCCTATAGTCTCTTCTACTTCTTCCGGGTAAGTCACGGGCGGTGTGTGTGCCTCAAATGATGGTAGGACTTGTGGGGCACTTGGTGGGCTTATGTTACTTACCTCATCATTCCTTACGTCAAGCTCACCTATATCCTCATCATGCGTTTTAGTAGGATCTAACCCTAACATTTTCCCAAGTATCTCAAGTGCTTCTCCAGGCATCTCAACTTCTATGTCCAAATCATACGGATCATCCTCAATATTCTGACTGCTATATTCAAACTGCCTAAAAGATTCATCATGTGTTTCTTGAGATTCGACGTCATCAATCACAAAACCTAGGTCTTTTTGATCAATGTGATCATGTTCGGCTAAATCCTCCGTCATATCAAGGTCACCTATGTGTTTGTTTTGTAATATGGCATTACATGACATCCACTTAGGTATCTCAACACTAACATATTCATCCCCAAACAAACTTGTTTCATGATCCTCGAAATTTGTGGTCAATTGACTTGTACTAACGTTTGTTGGGTTGTCTACTATATAATAATATTGGGCACACTCTTCAATAGCTTCCCATGCTTTCTCAGCACTTAATTCCCTAATATCCCTGCCGGCAATATGGTAAATGTCCCTTTGGGCATGTCGGTCGACATGATTGTAAAAGATTTGAGTTAGGGACCAAAAATCGAAGTTATGATGAGGGACTTTTTGGAGTAAATATTTAAAACGAGTCCATGCATCATAGAGAGGTTCATCTTTATGTTGTTTAAACATCAAGATGTCATATGGAGTGGGTGAATTACGTGGTTGGTAGTATGGTGGATTCGCGTTCTCCATAATGGTGAACGGAAGAGTCAATGGAAATTACGAACAAACACACAAAGAAATAAGATAGACTAAAGAAAACCTAGAAAAATAAAATAAAAAATCTCACTAGAAAGGAATCTAGTGGGTAGACCTATAAAATAAAAATTCAACCTAAACAATAACTATTCCCCGGCAACGGCGCCAAAAACTTGATTGCGTGGTTTTGTAACCTTACAACAGGTTTTACCTCTCGAGGGATCTCAAGAGGCTTACAACCCCACCAGGCAGTGTACCTGACCGATGTAGTATAGTGTAGTGGTAAGTACGGGGGATTGATCGTTCTCCACAGGGAATAGTGTTCGTTAGGTGTGAAAGGCTACTCTAATTAGGTCTAAGGGTTGAGGAAGATTCTTTTTGTATTTTTATATTTTTTTATGAAAGCAAGTAAAATCTCGGTTTTGATAGAGTGGGCGGAATTAGTTGCTAGTCAACTAACCCAATTTACTACGAATGCAAATAAAATAAATAACTGAAAATAAAATGTGGTGAGAAACTTATGTGTAGAGAAATGTGTTTACTTAGATTTCCTTACTCCCTAACTATCTTTTACCGGTTAATTAGTGTGTATTAGTTGCGTGGATGACGGGTGTATTCCTTAATACCATTCGTGGGGTGGCGTACTTACTTCCCCAACTCTACAAGCTCCTACTTCACTCCTATGTCGAGCCGGCTAGGAAGCTCCTAACATGGGATCACTAGAATTCGCTTGTGCATTAAATACAACCATAAAAACCTTTAGTACGCATTTGGTTCATGTTTCTTAAGACGTTCAAGCAAGTTACCGAATAGGAAGTTAGCCAGTTTTCTTAAGCCTAACATAGATAAACAATCATCCAATACAACTAACAACACACTAACAACCAATAATCAATAGCTAGGTTTCATTAGATCTAAGCAAACACAAGATAAATTTAGCCTAACATGTTAAACAAAAGACAAGAATAAGATAGAATCAAACAACACATAGACATATTGAATGATTAATTGATAACTTATCTTTCAATGAAACATGGAAGATCTCAAGGCAAAAAGCCCTGAAAAAGATGCTAAAATCGTCTTAGGGTTTTCTCCCAAAACTCCACACACTAAGCTCTCCCTTAATGACAAAAAATTAGAAAACTATATATAGATTTTTGGATCTGACGGCGTCACCTTATGGAGTGTGACGCCGTCACCTCGCCGCTTTTAGGGTTCCCGGATGACCTTCTTGACGCCGTCCCTCTTTAGCTTCTCAAAAATCCATTCTGGCTTATCAAGGCTTGACGCCGTCTAACCATGAACGTGACGCCGTCCCCTTATGATTTAAGCCGTGACGCCCTTGATTAAGTTAAAGCGTGACGCCGTCAGAATTCCATGCTATTTTCACTGGCCCGTCATGAGTAAATTTCACGTCCAACTTTTCTTGCCAAGGCATGACGCCGTCCAGAGTAAAGTCTGACGCCGTCAAGAGTAACTTTTAGCCGATTTTTGAGACTTTGCCGTTTTCTTCACTTTAATGTTCCAAAAACGTCCAAAATGCCTCCTTTTCCAGATTTCTCCTCAAAAGTACCTAAAATGACAAAAGGAACGATTTAGGGCGATATTTGATCAAATAAATACGATTTAGGGCTTAAATGACCCCTTAAAAGCGGTACACTTTTCGCTTCATCAATATCAGTATATAGTTAATTGTTATTAATCATTATAATCATGATATAAGTAAAGTTAGTAATACCTTTGTTGATCTTTTACGATTTCCAACCTTTTCTGAATGTTAGTACAAATGTCATATGTCCATTTATCCAACATCTTTCTCATTATGTTCATTCTTTCTATAACAATCACCCTCATTGCTTCAAGCATTGTAATCAATGGCTTATCTCTAACACTTAAAAGAACAGCATTGAAACATTCACTGAATCCATTCTCCACAGCCTTACAATTGTTACCAATATGAAAATAGGCTCTAGACCAGGTCTTGGGATCTTTATTAAGCAGATATTGATATGCATTTGGGTTAGCAATTTTGACAGGAAACCTCTCCACATTAGTCTCCACCATTTTGAAAGGATCTGTAAGTACAACATCATCATCACAACCTTTGAGCTTCCTCATTAAGTCATCCAAGAATTCCTCATGTTCTAAGACAGTTTCATTTTCACCTAGACCATTATCTTTCTTTTGTCTTGAACTTCCCTCTCCACCTTGCTGTTCAATACCTTGGTTTATGTTGGGATTACGTGTAATCATTATAAAGTGTCGGTCATTTAATATATGTATTAGGTCGTAAACTATAAGGCTTGTATGTTAGTTACAAGGCCCGCTCATGAAGCAAGCCCATGAGCTGCCTATTATTTGTTATTAGGGCAACGCCCCTTATGTTTTAAACACTATAAATACCCCCTCCCTTGAAGGGAGAGGGTGTTGGTTCTTGGTTAATGAAACTTTTCTTATTACACATACAAGTTCCTTCCACTCTTTCTCTGTCTAACTTTCTCTCTCTAATTATATCTCTTGTGTGATTAATATTGTGACCTAACTACTGGTATCAATCGCCAAAGGATAGATTAGGTTGTGTTTTGTGGAAGATTTTAGAGTTTTTTTAAGTTTTATATCGGCGTTCTTCGAGTAAGCACTTGAAGTTCTTCGAGTAAGCTCTAGTTTCTTCGAGCAACACTTTGAGTAAGCTATGGTTTCTTCCAGCAACACTTCGAGTAAGCTTTAATTTCTTCGAGCAAGCAACCATTTCTCCGAGTAACACTTCAAGTAAGGGATTCTTCGAGTAAGGATTTCTTCGAGTAAGAGTATTTTTTCGAGTAAGCAAGTTCTGTTTATACTTTCCGAGTTAGGAAATCAGAACTTATTAGAATTTAATTTCTTTGAGTAAGGGGCTATATACTTATTTATCCTCCAGTCTTCGAGTAAGGAATTAAAATCTTCGAGTAACCATTCTTCGAGTAAGGAGCTTCAAGTAAGAAAATAATTCTTCGAGTAACAGTTCTTCGAGTAAGGAGCTTCGGGTAAGAATTTTTATCGGCATCTTCTACTTAGATTGTTACTACAACATCTATACTACAAAAACAACCTTCTTTATCCTAAAAGATCCATCATCAACACAAGTAACTTTACATCTACATAATGTCTCAACCACCGCACTATAATTACTTTTACAATCAACAACAGCAGTATCCTCAGCAACAACAGTATCCTCAGCAACCGCAGTATCCTCAACAATAACTATTCATGCAACAACATCAATTCTTTCCACAGCAACAATCCCCTCAACAACAACCAATGCAATCCTTCCCACTTCCTGCAAAACAACTACATTGGTTTGATCAAATGTGTGAGGCCATCAGTAGCCAACAATCTAGACATGAAGCTGGATCACTTGACACACCTCTAATGCCCACTCCTGGTAATTATGTTCAATGGGCAAGTCAATTCTTAATGTTCATAGAACTCAAGAAACCACATGGCAAATATATGAAAAAGGCTATTATTGAAGGTCCATTCCTAATGCCAACTATAACGGTTCCCTGAGATCCAACTGCTACTCCTCCAAGACCTGATACCGTGCACCCTGTTCCTGAAACTTAACTTACTGCAGAGCAAATACTTCATCATGAAGCAAATGAACTTGCAATGTCATACATTCTTCAGGGAATACCTAATCCAATTTTCCGAAGCATTGATGCTCAGATAACTGCTAAGGACATGTAGGAACACATTCATCTCTTAATGGAAGACACTTAACTGAACCAAGAAGACATGAAATCCAAACTTTACCTCGAATATACAATGTTCATGATTGAATCAGGGGAGTCACTTGAGTCTTATTACCATCGGTTCACAAACATCATCAATGACTTGGACAGACACAACATTGTTTTACCAAGGATTGCAATCAACACTAAGTTTCTCAGCTGTCTTGGTCCTGATTGGCAAAAATATGTCACGTTTATTCGTCAAGCAAAAAATCTACACAATGCATCTTATGGGTTGTTGTATGATTATCTGAAGCACCATTAGTCTGAAGTTGACAAAGATCGAGCTCTTCATGGTACTTATTCACCTAATATAACTCCAAATTCATTGGCACTGCTAGCTCAATCTCACTTTGCTCTACCTCCACAGTCAAACCATGCTTATGCCCAACAGCAACATCACTTTAACTATCCTCACCAAACCTCTTCCACCCAACTCATTCCATATGATTCGACACAGCAATCAACTGAAAATCAACTAGTCCCCTATGGCAACACTGACACCATGTTCTACACAAATGCAAACAATGACGAAGATGATTCATTCAACTCTTTGAATGAAGGATTTGCACTCATTGCTCGTGCTTTCAGCAAATTTTCTAACAAATCCAACAATCATCTCCGCACTTCATCTAACACAAGGAATCAAGCTGTTGTACAAGATGGACGGGTTGAAATACAGAATCGTACTTATGGAAGAACTGGATCTGGAGGTTATATGGGAAATTCAGGAAATGGAAAACGGTTTACTACAGCTAGTGGAAGTAAGAACAATGCAGGTACTCCTCAGAAAAGGGTTGAACTTGTTGATATTGGGAATACAGGGACTGAAAATACTATGGTCAAGTGCTATAACTGCAATGGTAAAGGTCATCTGGCTAATGCGTGTCCCAAACCTAGAGTCAGAGGCAGTGAGTTTCATAAGCAGGCACTACTTCTAGCTAGGGCTGAGCATCGGGCCGGATCCCGACCCGTCCCGACCCGACAAAGAAAATAGCTTCATGGCAAATGCATACTCAGATGATGACATGGAGGATTTGGAAGCAAATGCACCTGTGATGCTTATGGCAAACATGCAGGAACTTCACATGAGTGATACAGGCCCAGTGTATGACACTGACGGTCTGTCTCAGGTACCTGATCCAACAACATGTCTAATACATGAAATTGTATCACCATCTGCATCTGTATCAGTCGAGGAGCAAGTTGTTCAAAATGACTCATTAATATCTCCTCAAGAAGATGAACAAATGAACACAGTTTTTACATTTGATGATGATCAAATTAACCCAGTTGTTACATTTGATGATCCAATTGATGACGATAACAATGATCAAATTGAACAAAATGAACCTTTGCTCGGTCCAGATCCAGAACTCATGACCTTACTATTGACCACCCAATCCCAATTGGATTCACAAAAATCTCAGATTGAAAAATGCAATGAAATCAACAGAAAGTTAAAAGCAAAAGTTGCATCATTAACTAAGGATCTTGAGTGCTATAAAATACAACTCACAAACTTTGAAACAAAAGAAAAACGTGAACAAGGTTTTGAAGCTGTATTTCAAAAAGCCTATGTCAAAGAACAAGATTTACAACTTCAAATACGAGAATTAGTTGCTTCCAAACATAACTTGGTTTCTCAAATGAAACAAGAAAAATTAGAATTTAAACAACAGGTTGAACACCTCAATTCTGAACTTTCAAAAACAAAAACAGAGTTGTCAACTTGTCAAGCTAGTTTTTCTGAACATAAACAAGTGTCGAGGAAATGAATTGGTTCTTATCTTGATGAAATCGTAGATTTGGAAAGTAAATTAAATGAGTTTCAAAAAGTGGTTTATAAAATTGGTGAGTCTGTAACAACAATTCAAAAGTTTACTTTAAAGCAACATTCCCATGGTTATGGTTTTGCTATTGGTGATGACAAACCACGTTTTCTACACAAAGCACTCAAGTAAAATCTAAAGTTGTATAGTGCAGACCATCTCTTTGATGATTCAATTTTGCGTGTTGTTGTATATAACTGTGAGGAAGAACAAGAACAGGACGAAGAGAGTCGATAAAAAATGAGAAATGTTAATTTCAATAAACCATTTGATTATTCAAAAGTGCCTCATATTTCCGACACCTTTGTTCCTCAAAAAGATAAAACCGAACAACCATGGTTTGTAATGCAAATTCATGAATCTTCTTCTGAGGTTGGTCCTGTTAAACCAGTGCCACAAATAAATGGTCCTTTACCAACTTCTGGAGTAATTGCACCATTACTTAAGCGATGTCTTGTACTTAGATATTTTGATACGTTTATGGAAGACATCAACTTTTTAGAACAAGCAATTGAACGTAATTCTGGGATAACAGTTTCCACTTTTCTATCTGCTTACGAAAAAGAAAAGAGAGAAAGTTTTCAAAACCAATTTTTACCATACGTTAAATATTTGCGTCTTTGTGCTACACACTGGGAACAGGAACTCCAAACAGAAGTAACATCCATGATGAACTCTTTCAATGCAATAGAAAATTCGATCTCAAAACAAAAACGTCGAAACAAAGTTTTACAAAATGAAGCGGATCGACTCTTAGAAGATGTTCTAAGTTCTGATATTATCTCTGTGGTTATGAATTCGATTTATGAGTCTTGCAATGCTATGCTTGTTGATGATCACACTACTGACACTGAAATGTTGAGACACGAAATTGAGACTTTAAAAAGAGAAAATGAGAGAATCATTAAACACAATGATGATGTGCAAAGTAAACTTTCAACATAAATTTTTCAACTTAATCAGAAGCTACAATGGTGTCAAACTCAGAGTCTTGATTTTGAGTTAAAATTGCAAAGTCAAAATGAAACGATGTCCTTTCATAACAGTCAAACATCCAAAGTTGAGAATCTTGAAGATGAAAATGCTGTTTTAAAAAGTCAAATTTTCAAATATGAAAAGGAAATCGATGAAGTTTGTCAAAATCGTAATGACATCGTTCGCTTAAATAGAGAACTCGATTCAAAAATTCAACAAAAGAATCACATCATCATTGAACTCAAAGAGAAACTTCAGTTACTAGAAAAAGGAAAGTTTGTTAACACAAATGTGATTGCACCAGGAATGTACAAAATGGACACAACACCTAGGCAAACATCCCCTCAGACTACTAATTTGAATCCTTCCACTTCTACAGGAATAGTCCCCACTACTAGCGTTAGCAGATCAAAGCGTAAGAGCAACAAACAGAAGATTAGGATCTGGCAACGTAGAAGCGGAAAACTAGAAGCCCAAGAAGTAGAAGATCAATTTAGGAATTTGAATAAAACGCATGTTGCGTCTGATTTAGATTCGAACTTAAAAAATTGTAATTCTAATATCGATGTAACGAATGCTAAGACTTTGAATGTTTTGAATGTTAATGCATCTTGTGTGTTTTGTCGTAAAAGTATGTTATCTGGTGATCATACGAAATGTGTTGCAAAATATCTTTTATCTCGTAATAAGAAACGTACATCTGCATTCCCTCTAGGCCCACTATTGCTTCTAAGTCTGTGCTAGGAAAACCGCCAAGTGTAGTTTCTAAAAATGCCTTAGACATACCCATAGTTGCGAAAACAACTCCTAAGACAATCCCATTGCCTAGCGAATTCACTAAGAAAAAAGCTAAAACTAGTTGGACATGGCAACGTTTGTTACAAAGGAAACCTAGTTTTACATGGCTACCTAAAGTTATTAATAACTGTGTTACTAACCCAACGGGTTCTACCGTTACCATCACTCCATCTTTGTCGTCTTCGTGTGATGCAGGTGGTACAAATTGTTCTATGGATTGTTGATAGCGGCTGTACCCGACATATGACAGGCAATCTCAAACTGTTAGTAAACTTTGTTGCAAAGTTCATCGGCACTGTCAGATTCAGGAATGATCATTTCGCTGCTATCATGGGCTATGGAGATTGCGTCAATGGCAACATCGAAATTAGTCGTGTCTATTATGTCGAAGGCCTTGGTCACAACCTTTTCTCAGTCGGTCAATTTTGTTATGGGGATTTGGAAGTAGCATTTTGGGAGAAAACTTGTTTCGTTCGTGACTTACAAGGAAATGATCCACTGTCGGGCAAGCGTGGAACTAGTCTTTACACAGTCTCAATGTCTGATATGATTTCTTTTTCTCCTATATGTCTGCTTTCCAAAGCACATTTGACAAAATCATGGTTATGGCAAAAACGACTGTCTCATCTGAATTTCAAAACCATGACTGAACTTGCACGTCACAAACTAGTCGATGGTCTTCGATGGTTTCGATATTCAAAAGATCACTTATGTCCAGCTTTTGAACAAGGAAAAAGTACTCGTGCACATTTCTCTTCAAAAACAGAACACAGTATAGATCACGTTCTTCAACTACTTCATATGGATTTGTGTGGCCCTATGCGTGTTCAAACGATAAACGGTAAACGCTACATTTTAGTAATTGTCGATGACTACTCCAGATGGACTTGGGTCTATTTTCTCCAAAGCAAAGACCAAGCTCCTTCAATGATCATCACCTTTCTCACTAAAATTCAAGTTCAGCTTCGTAACACGGTCAGAAAAGTTAGAACAGACAATGGAGCTGAATTCAAAAATCAGACTCTTCGATCTTATTTTGAGAAATTGGGAATTGAACATCAAACATCAATTGCAAGAAGTCCAGAACAGAATGGGGTTGTCGAAAGACGCAACAGGACGTTAGTGGAAGCTGCAAGAACGATGCTAATCAATGCTCAATTACCGGATTACTTATGGTCAGAAGCTGTATCAACTGCATGTTATACCCAAAACCGTTGTATGATCACCAAACGGCATCACAAAACTCCTTATGAGATTGTTCACAACCGCAAACCGAATATTCAATACTTTCATGTATTTGGTGCTCTTTGCTATCCAAATAATGATCGTGATGATTTTGGAAAACTCAAAGCAAAGGCTGACATTGGTATCTTCATTGGATATTGTGAGAACTCCTAAGGTTTTCGAATCTGGAATCGTCGCTCTAGAGAAATTCAGGAGACTATTCATGCTAATTTCGATGAGCTTAAAAATATGGCTTCTGAGCAAAACAGCTTAGGACCCGCAACCAACCGTCTAAATTTTCCAGATCAATCAGCTACACCTCTTTTACTTAACCGTAAAGAATTGAAAACCTTGTTTGTTCCACTATTTGATGATTCTTTTGCATGTCGTGCACCAGATGTATCGCCAAATTCCACTGCACAACCTGATAATAATCCAATACCTGATACACCTGCTACTACAACAACAACAGTTGCTATCGATGCACCTCTAATTGAATCTCCATCAACAATAGAACAAACCGCTTCCAACACTGAAAATGAAGCTGAAGATCTACAACAACAAGAAGTACCCGCACCCGCAGATTATGGCGGAAATGCCTTCTTTAATCCATTTGCTCCGGCTCCAACCATTCCCGATATTATAGAGTCGTCTACACGCAAATTGGATCCGTCTAATATGCACACTCTTTTTCAACATTACCCTTCAACACACAAATGGAGAAGAGATCATCCCTTAGTAAATGTGAGTGGTAATCCAGATAATCCAGTCATGACACGACAAAGACTTCACACGGATGGTGAAACATGCATTTATGCTCTTACCATCAGTCAAGCTGAACCAAAGAACATTAAAGAAGCGATGACTTATGACAATTGGATTGAATCAATGCAAGAAGAACTCGGTTAATTCAAATGTCTTGAAGTCTTTGAATTGGTAGAAAGACCCGATGGAGTCTATGTTGTCGGACTTAAATGGATTTGGAAAAACAAACTTAATGCTGATGGAACAGTAATTCGTAACAAATCGTGTCTGGTTGCCAAAGGCTTCAGCCAAGAAGAAGGCATTGATTTTGAAGAATCCTTTGCACCAGTGGCTAGACTTGAAGCTGTCCGAATGTTTCTGGCGTATGCTGCCCACAAGAACATCATCGTTTATCAAATGGACGTGAAAACTGCATTTATGGTGAATGGGCAACTCCGTGAAGAAGTGTATGTCACTCAACCAGAGGGCTTCATCAATCCAGATCATCCTAATCATGTGTACAGACTCAAGAAAGCCCTTTACGGCCTTAAACAAGCCCCGAGGGCATGGTACGAGAAACTGTCCGCATTCTTCCTTGCTAATCACTTTACCAAAGGATCAGTTGATCCCACACTGTTTATTCAAAGACACGGGGAGGACATCTTAATTGTTCAAATTTATGTTGATGACATCATTTTTTGTTCAACATATAAAAAGTACTCAAATGCTTTTGCAAGATTAATGAAACAAAATTTTGAAATGTCCATGATGGGTGAACTTACGTTCTTCTTAGGACTTCAAGTTCATCAATCCCCCTGTGGTATTTTTCTAAATCAGCCCAAGTATGCTCTTGAGATTTTAAAGAAACATGGCATGACAAGTTGTGATACTTATAACACACCTATGTCCGCATCATCCCCAAAGCTGGATGCTGATTTACATGGTACACCAGTTTACCCTACAAAATACCGTAGTATGATTGGGTCCCTCATGTATCTAACAGCCAGCACACCAGATATAGTTTTTGCTGTATACCTATGCTCCCGTTATCAGTCACGACCAACTGAAAGACACCTCTATGAGGTTAAAAGAATCCTTCGATACATAAAGGGAACCATCCATTTGGGGATCTGGTATCCGAAGTATTCTGGTTTTCAACTAATAGCTTTTTCAGATGCTGATCATGCAGGATGTTTAGACACACGCAAAAGTACATCTGGGGGAGTGCAGTTTCTAGGAGACAAACTTGTATCTTGGCAGTCAAAGAAGTAGGATTGCACTTCATTGTCATCTACAAAATCCGAATATGTAGCCATGTCAGCATGTTGTGCTCAAGTCATTTGGATGCGATCACAGCTGATGGACTACGGTTACATTTTCAATAAGATTCCCATGTACTGTGACTCCAAGAGTGCCATTGCCATCTCATGCAACACAGTTCAACATTCGAAGTCAAAACATATCGCACTTCGATATCATTTCATTAATGAGCATGTTGAACAGGGTACAATTGAATTATACTTTGTGGGTACTGAATAGCAATTAGCGGACTTATTCACCAAAGCTTTCCCCATGCAAGATTTGTGGAATTAGTTCACCAAATTGGTATGTGGTGTTTGACTCAAGATGATTTGAACAACTTTCTTAAACAAAACTAGGAAAGTCAAACACCAAAACCTTTTTTGTAAATATCTTATTCAAAAACACAAAAAGATTTTTTATTTTTACTTTGCTTTATTAAAAAAAAAAAAAAAAAAAAAAAAAAAAAAAAAAATCGTCTCTCTTCAGTGTGCAAAATTCAAAACAAATCAAAATATGCTCTTGATATACACATTTAATGAATTTTTGATCACGAACATATTTTGAGGGGGAGAATTTTTTTTTTATTTATCATGATTTTCGCACACTCTTCTCAAAATCTTCATCATAAATAAAAATCTTCATCGTGCAACATTTCCGTGATCTCTTGAAACTAAAAGTTTGAAACAGTTTTAAAAGTATTTGTTAGTTTAAGGGGGAGAAATGTAAATTATAAAAGTTAACAAACATTTGGACTAAGGATATAACAACAACAAACCTCAAGGACTGTTGTTGTCAATTGTCAAAAGGTTGTAACATAAGGACTGCGCTTGATGGGAAATACGGGTAAAGGGACTAAACTTGACAAAACTCCAAACTATTCCCTATATAAGCAACTCAAATTAGTTTTTTTTTTTTTTTTTTTTTTTTTTTTTTTTTTTTTTTTTTTTTTTTTAATTTTTTTTAGCACACAAACTCAAAAACATACCTAATTGCCGCCATTTTTATCCTTCGACCAAGCTTTTTTTGATCGTCTTTCATTTCACGATTGTAAGTGTTTAACACATTCATGTATGGTTAGTAATCCGCTCAAATTATGGAAACATTTCTATGGCTAAATCTCTCAATCGATGAATTAGGGTTTAAAGCATCAATTTGGGCATTTCTTGTGTGTTAGGTTTTAGTCTAATTAAATTAGTACTTTAGCTCAACATCATGATTAGGATTGTTCTATTGCCTGTTAATTGTGATTTCAAACATTATTGAATGTGTCTATTATTGATTTTGATTAAGTATGAAATCCTTCGAGTAAGCATGAAGGTCTTCGACTTAGGATGTTTTTTCTTCTACTTAGTAATATTTGGGATGAATGTCTTCGAGTTAGAAGAAAATTTTCTTTACTTAGAAAATTTTATGATATTCTTCGAGTAAGAGATTAACTTCTCCTACTTAGAGAATTTTTTATAAAATCCTTCGAGTAAGAAAAAATTTCCTCGACTTAGAAATTATTTCTTACAATCTTCGAGTAAGAAAAATTTCTTCGACTTAGAAATTTTTTCTTACAATCTTCAAGTAAGAAAAATTTCTTCGACTTAGAAATTCTTTCTTAAAATCTTCGATTAAAGAAAAGTTTCTTCTACTTAGAAGTGTTATTCTTCAAATCTTCGAGTAAGGGAAAACTTCTTCGACTTAGAAGATTGTTTATTAAACTCTTCGAGCAAGTATGCAGTTTTTTTTTTCGAGTAAGGATTTTATCACAGTTTCTCCGAGTTAGGAGGGTTTCAAAAATTTCCGAGTAAGGAAAATGGCAATCTCCAATTAAGGGATGTTCTTTTCAAATATTTTACTAAATCCTTCGAGTAAGGAAGTTTTTCTTTCTTTCTTCGAGTAAGCTTATTTTTCAGACTTGTAAAATTTCTTCAAAATACAGAAATGTGTCAAGTTGAAAAATTATGTTTGCTCTTATGTGGTTGTTTGTTTATTGCGCACTAATTATTTATGATCCTCATACATGTTCCTCTATATGGTGTAAGTATAGATCATGTATTGAATGACTTAGACTAACACAAATATGCAATTTCTATTGTGTTTCTTTGTTGGTGTTTGTGCTTCTCAGGCTCACAATGTCTCAAGCATCCATAGCAAGGAATGAGTTGATACCCGAAGGAGATGAAATGAAGATAGGAGAATCCAATTACCGGGTAGATTTGGAAACCTTACAATGCCACCCTACTTGTCAGATCATGGTGGAGATACTCAAGAAACACTTTTGCAGACATGTTCTGACCAGATCCGCTACGGTTCCGAAAATCTATCTTAACCAGTTCTGGCATTCTTTAATCATCAGTCGCGACACAAAAACCATGACAATCACCCTGGACAGCAAAGTCATCAAGTTCGATGTTCATCTTCTTCGCAATGTTCTTGGACTTCCTCCAACAGTCTTTGGGAAATACACACAGTTCATAGATGATCCATCTTTTGAACATATAGTCAAATCCCGAAAACACCTTGGCTATGACGATTCATTTGAAGAACTCAGATCTTATTCCAAATTTGAAAGAAGATATATTCCTCAACCATGGTTGACCATTTACACCATCCTAAGTCACTGCATCACGGGAAAGGAAACAGGTCACGAGCACCCCAGACTTGAACATCTGCAATTCTTCTGGGTAGTCATCAACTTGGCACATCTTGACTACGCCAAGTATATATGGACTGACATGGTATACCAAGCTCGTCAATTTGGGCAAAAGAAAGGCTACAAGATTCCATTCCCTCGATTCACTAAGCTTCTCATTGCTCATTTCATGGCCCGAGAACAAGATATTGACAAACGTCCAAATGAAAAATCTCATTCTGAACAAATGGACCATGTTCTTTCACGAGTAAGAATTCATGCCGCAAGCACCACCAAACAAGGTCTTAGAATTCCAGATGCCTTAATTACACAGACGGTGAGGGCAACAGAGGCTTATGAAAGATATGATAAAGCAGAAAAAGCTGGATTGGTAGGGATAACTATGAAAGGAAGCACTGGCACTGGAAGAGGTAGAGGAAGAGGAATGAAAGATGGTACAACAAGAACAAAGAAGGTTACTCGAGCAACTAAAAGGAAACCAATGCTCCGAGATGAATCTACTGAAGATGAAGAAGATGAAACGAACTTAAGGGAAGAAAGAAAACGCATCATGAATATCAAGAAAGAAAAACGTGATGAAGATCTGGTTAAAGGAAAATCACCAATGAACCAAGACAAACCCGATGATAGCTTACAACCTCGAAGGACAAAGAAAGAAGAAATAGCACAACTCAGGAAAGCCTTACAGGAAAAAAAAGCAAAATATTTGGCTGATCTTGAGAAATTCAAGATGAAGAAGAAAGGTGAAGGGTCTGGGTCAAAGGTTGGTGATGATGAAGTCTTGACTGAGACTGATGATGAAACGGAAGCCACTTTGTCTAATCCTGAAAGTGCATCAGTGAGTGAATCTGAGGGTGAATCTAAAGAATCAGACCAACACATTCACTCGCCCTCATGATCTGATAAAGATGATACTGATGAAGAAAAGAAAGATGATGAAGAAGATGAAGAAAAAGATGATGAAACCGATGAAGACAATGAAGATGATAATGATCAGGATGACGATCAACAAGATGATGATGATCAAGATGATGACAACTCTGAAGGAGATAATCGTATACCTACACCACCCATACTACCATCGTCTGAACCATCATTTCATGATCAACACTCCAAAACTAAGCCTCACTCACCAAAACCTATACCCCAACAAACCGAACCTAGTCAACTTCAATCTCTTCAGGAATAGCTCAACGCGTTACAAGCTCAAGTTAAGTCACAGCAACAAGACATTGATGAGTTCAAGACGTATGATGTGTCTCAAGCAATGGAAGATTTTTTCAACAACAACTTACCAAGAGAGATTGGCAAACACCTTCAAGAAATACTTCCATCTGTTATGAAGGAATATGTCAAGAGAAAGCTTGATGGAATAGTTGCTCATCACATTCAAACAACACCTCTTACAATTCAAACTAAACCATGAAAGCCATCCGCCGCAGATCTCAAAGGTCAATTGCCTGAAGCCATTGACAATGATCCAAAGGAAAGTGAACTTCGCAAAGCATTGATGTAACACCCCAACCCGACAAGGGTCAAAATGCCACATAATGGTGTCAACAGAACAAACGCAAGCGGAAAACTTTTATAATTATTAAGGTTACAAAGGTTCAACATGAAACTAAGGAAATAATAAATCTAAACAATAATGACTATCAAATTAGAATACAAGTCTGAATCAAATCTAAATGGAAGATAACTCCAAGGTCTAACTCCAGCTTCCAACCTAAAACCTGCCGCAGGAAAAGAAATGCGGTTGAGCTTAAAAAGCCCAGTGAAGCGATATACATAACAAACGAATAATCAAATCATTATAAGTATAGGAAAAAGGAAACATAAGCTCCTGCAAAAACAAATATCATCTGTCAAAAGACTGAGAGGTCAAAGATCAACTGAACAAATATCATAAGTCAAATGAATCAAATGAAGTGAGAAATCATGAGATAATACGAATCAGATAATCATAAGGAATCAAAGAATCAAATAAGAAAGGCCAACGAACGCGTCTAAACGAGCCACTCGAATAGACCAAAGAAACATATAGGATAGCCACGAGCCTGTCAAAACGAGCCACTCGAATAGACCACATAATCACATATACATATCATATCAAATCATAAGTGTACGGAGAGGGGAGACCTCTCAAGTACCAAATGGAGTAGCTAGCTCCCAGAAGTGAAATGGGGTGCATGGCACGTACAACCAGTCACTAAGTCATATCATATCATATCCATATCAAATCATATACCTAGGATACATCCATACGCTTCCTGCAAAATAGAATACATATGCAAGTACGAGACTATACATACATATAACAGAATGGCCACGTGCGCCATAATCATATAATCATAACAGAAGGGAACGCCGTGGATCAATCACACCTCCATAGAAAGTGTCATTCCATTGGTGCCTCAATGACATGGCAATGGTACCTCTATGGCAAGTTAGCTCGGGCAACAGAACATAACAGAATAAACTATCCATAATTAGCAATCATAACATAATCAACAAAGGCATATAAACTGAACAGAATCTCAAACAAGGAGATAATAAACAGATCATCACAACAGAAAGGATAGAAACTGAATCATATCAAGGGGATCATAGCAATGGTTTATATCAAATGGAATCATGGCATAGTAAACAAATCAAAGTCGAGTATCGAAAATTCATGAGATCAGAACCCTTACAGAGAAAGGGTAGAATATCTGTACCTTAAACCGCAAATGAAACCATATCACAAAGATCAGAAGTCACTCCTTCTTTAACGAATCTACACGAATTAATGACCGTCTTATTATTTGAGAACTATTTCATAAGTTATTACTGATTCATCACTTGTTTTTTAGCAGAGTAACATATTAGGGTTTCCTTATATTTTTAGAAACTTTCCATTTTTAGTAACCTTCCATATTTAGTAACTTTCCCGATTTAGTAACTTTATGAATTAAGTGAGTTTCCTGAATTAAGTAACTTGCCCAAATTAGTAACTTTCCATAATTAGCAACTTTCCTAAATTAGTAACTTTCTAGATTCAGTAAGTTTCCAACCTCGGGTCACACTTCACAATTTAACAACTTAGGGTTTCATTATAAAAAATTAGGTTAACATATGACCAAAAGTATCCGTATTAACGTTACAAATGTTATTTAGGTCAAAAGACATTAAATGGGGTTAGGTTACACTAAATCCTTAACTTATAATATAGTTCAGATTTTATCTTATTTTGGTCCTGATTTTTATGAATTTTAAACCATAGTTAAGTGTCTCCTGGGGAGCTAATATTTTTATCACAGATACCTATACATGTTGAACACCTGCTGTAATTTTATTAGATTTTATTTCAAAGTGATAGTACTGATGCATGGTTTTGCGACCTTACAACAGGTTTTACCTCTCAAGGGATCTTGAGAAGTTTGCAATCCCCACCAGGCAGTGTACCTGACCGATGTAGTATAGTGAAGTGGCAAGTACCGGGGGATTGATCGTTCAACTCAAAGAATAGTGTTCGTTAGGATTGAAATTTATCTACTAGGTCTAAAGGTGAGGGATGATTCTTTTCGTATTTTTATATTTTATGGAAAGCAAGTAAAAATCTCTGGTTTTGGAAGAAGGGGCGGAATTAGTTGCTAATCAACTAACCCAAAAGCTACTAAATTAAACTAATGTGCAGGAAAGTAAACTAGGGTTCTACAAGGGAAGTGAAGCGTATCTACCTATGATGTATTACTCCTTGCTAGCTATCCAATTCTACCTATTGAATTGTCACACCTTGTTTTAATTGACGGGTTGTATTCCTTAATACCATTCGTGGGTGGGCGTACGTACTTCCCCAACTCTATAAGCTCCTACTTCACTCCTATGTCGAGCCGACTAAGAAGCTCCTAACATGGGATCACTAGAATTCGCTCATGCATTAAATACAACTAAATAAACCTAGTACGCATTGGTTCATGTTTCTTAAGACGTTCAAGCAAGTTACCGTATAGGAGTTTAGCCAGTTTTCTTAAGCCTAACATCGATATCACCCAATCAAACAAGAGACAATAGGAAACAAGAATTATAAGCTAAACCAATTAGATCTATTGAAGTGTCACACCGTTATTGATGACGATAGACACATACATCAACAAGGAATCAATAAGATCTAATTAATTATATACAAGTTTCACACAATCATAAGTAGACACAAGGTGAATTAGCAAAGCATGATCAATGAAGGGCAAACAACCATAATAATGAAAGACATAATTAAGTTAGAATCAACAAACCAATATTTGATGTTTATGAAATGATTGAAACCCTCTAAGTTGCTGGAAAAACACCTACCTAAACCCTAGAATCGGACTTAGGGTTTAGGGCTTACAAAAAGTGAAGTTGTGATGTTGTATTTATAGCTGATTTTCTGTCCGCATCGATCTGACGGCGTCAGCCTTCACAAGTGACGGCGTCAGCTCCCCTTTTTCACCAAATTGTATATTTTTTCGTCCCGATTCCGTGGCCTCTTGAATCACCTAAATCCGAGTTCGTATGAAGATTTTATGGCCAAAACAGTGACAGCTACTCCGCGCGCGAGTTGTGATTGTCTTGATTAACTTGTGGCGGTTTCACTAAGTTTCCTTCTCGTGTAAGAATACTTTGACGCCGTCACTCTATATCATTTGACGTCGTCAGGTCTATGATCCTGACGCCGTCACCTTCAAAAATCCTCTGGACCGTCTCTCTTTAACTTAACACTTGACGGCCTACATCCATTAACACGTGACGCCGTCACAAAACCTTCTGGCGCGTCACGTGTAAATTCATATTCATCCTTTTGCCAGTACGTGACGCCGTCACCTACAAAGCGTGACGCCGTCAAGCTCTGTTTCCAGCTTGATTTTTGGAGACTTTGCCGTTTTCTTCACTTTTCGCTCCAAAAACGTCCAAAATGCTTCCTTTTCTAGATTTCTTCTCCAAAGTACCTAAAATGACAAAAGGAACGATTTAGGGCAATATTTGATCAAATAATCACGAATTAGGGCTTAAATGACCCCCTAAAAGCGGTACACTTTTCGTCTCATCAAATATCCCTACACTTGGGATTTGCTTGTCCTCAAGCAAATGAGCTTTTCCACCAATCAAAATACAAGTTAGGGGTCATTTAACATTAATATAAAAGTAATTACAACAAATGATCGTTCCACCTTAGTCAAAACAAGCACGGAAATTATACACTAGCACCTCACATTAAGTGTTTGGATACTCTCATCTCTCGGGTGTTGTAAATTTATATATGAAAATGGAGAAATATCTCTCATTACCTGTCATAGCAAATAGATTACCATAGGCTTGGGAAAGGATCAAAACCTCCACCACATTGGCGTAAGCACCTAGGATAAACTATCAAAGAGGTCTTTTAAGGGTTGTAATGTTAGGTGTAGGGATAAGGAAAACACGGTTTGTTGGATAAGGATATTTTTACTGGTGGCAAGTCAATCATCTTGGTCAATTACATGTAGAATGAGGCGTTGCTAAGCCAAGAATCGACTCAACTTAAACTAATCACGAACTAATAAACATAGAACAAAACAAAACATAAATAAAAGATAGAGGCGGATGGTAGTCCGTATGCTTTTTCTTCACTTTTTTTTTTTTTTTTTTTTTTTTTTTTTTTTGCATACACTCTTGCCCTACCATCCAAAACAATACATCACTAGGGATTCTTTGTACCATCCCTACACTTGAACTTTTACATACTTTACATAAAATTATTCTAATGACTCGAATCAAGATAATCGAAACATTTGGAGTACTTTAAAATATTAACGTACATATGGGGGTAATAATGTTGTTCTTCCCCATTACTCCATTACACTAGTACTTTACCCATGAGTCCCAATCGTCCCAAAACAATATGTACAAGGATATGACTCGACTTAGCAACCATGTAATCAATTAGATAATTAACTTGGGGTTTAAACAAATGTTGTCATAATAATGCACTAAAAATGAGTGCATACAAGGTAGGCTAAGGCGATTTGGGTGTACATTTAAGTGGGGTGTAAACAAATTCTTCCTTTAAGTAAAATGCTTAAAGGTCGAAACGAAAAGATAGGCTCTGAGGGGTGTACTAGGGGTATCGTGTACCAAAAATGGGTACAACGCAAAGGGTGTGGGAGAATTACTTGACCAATGTAGCCAAAGTAATTATAACAAAAACACAGGTGTAAAAAAATGGGTTAATCCTAATGCCTCTTATCATGTAGTCAATCCTAACTACACGAATGTAGTCTCACTAGCGGTCTCGGTATGCATCACAAACGCAAGTTCTAGAATCTATAAACTACCGGTACACTCATAAGCACCAACAATGAATGCTTTTTCCTAAAGATCTAAAGGCGAACCTCACATATTTGGGGTGGAAATTTTTGAGTGGTATGGTTTTTGTGCTAGTCATACAATTCCCTATCCGTGAGACGCTTATTAAAATCAAAGTTTCACTCCTATATGTTGTAAAAAAATTTAAATTTGGTGCTAAAATTGCCCTAACCAATATTTCTCTTGGCTTTATTACACATTCACTATTAAACAAAACAAAAATCAAGCGAAGTTGTAGTTTCTAAGGCATCCTAATTTACCCTCCCTACACTTAATCCGAACATTGTCCCCAATGTTCTAGACAAAAGATGTAAAAGTAAAAATAAATGAGAATGGAAGAAACTAATACTCCCCTGATTCGCTCGGTATGGATGATGTGATAATATGGTTAAATCTCCCTCCAAGAGAATGAACATGATAAGCTTCACTCCAGAAATATAATCATCCTCTTGATGTGTTGCACGTACATCTTCTTATCCAATAATACCTGTAACCAACAAACACAAAAACCAAAGCATCAAACCGAACAAAGAAAAACCACAACTAGATGTATTTCCAGACTTAGAAATAAAAACAAAACAAAACAATAAAAGGATAGGATACTTGCGGGATGACTTACAAATAGGGATTCATAAAACATGTCCACAAGTATTGACACATAAACAAGATAGAATACATGCTAATCATGAATTGTGAATTTTCCATGTTCGAATTTTGTTCTTTTTAACAAAATATAAACTTTCCTACACTTATCTTTTTTGTAAAATACCTTTATATGCAATTAAGACGAGGTTAAAAACAAAATAAAGCATTTTCACAAATTATTCGAAACATGAAAATTTAACAATTATGATTAAGCATATATGACACAAACAAACAAATAAAATAAAAACATCAAACAATTAAAAACATGGGTTGCCTCCCAAGAAGCGCTTGTTTTTGTTCGAGTCACGAGCCTGACTCTACCCTTATTTAACGGATAAAGGAGAGGTTTTCCCTACACTTAGGATTAAGTGCGGGTGAAAGTAGCGATACACACCCTTAGGGTGGAAATATGCCACGTGAGGTGAAGGGGGTGAGTGAATGGCTTCCTTCATCCTAAAAGTACCCGGATAATAAGGGTTGATGGGTGGGTCGGTTCCTCTTTTGTCTCCTAGATGTAAATCTAAGGATGGAAAGTTGTGTAAAGGTTGAGGTTCCGGTTCATCAACACTAGGAAATTCCCTAGAACTAAGAGTAAGGTCATCACTAAAAGTGTTCAAACCTATATCCTCTAGTTGTGCTTGGTCCAAGGGTTCTACCTCCATTGGGATTCCTAAAGTCACTTCTACTTCTTTCGGGTAAGTCACGGGCGGTGTGTGTGCCTCAAATGATGGTAGGACTTGTGGGGTATTTAGCGGGCTTATGTTACTTACCTCATCATTCCTTGTGTCAAGATCACCTATGTGTTCATCCAGTATTATGGTAGTGCCTAACCATGACATGCAACTAGGTGGCTCAACTCTACCCTCATCCCCAAACAAACATGTTTCATGATCCTTGAAATTTGTGGTCAATTGACTTGTACTAACGTTTGTTGGGTTGTCTACTCTATAATAATATTGGGCACAATCTTCTATGGTATCCCATGCTTCTTCAGCATTTAATTCCCTAAGGTCCCTATTGGCAAAATCGTTAATGCACATTTGGTCATATCGGTCGACACGATCGTAAAAGATTTGGGTTAGGGATGCTAAATCGAAGCTATGATGAGGGACTATTCGGAGTAAGTTTTTAAAACGAGTCCATGCATCATATATGGGTTCATCTCGATATTGGTTGAACATCAAGATGTCATTAGGGGCAAATGGATTTCGGGGTTGGTAGTATGGTGGGTTCGCGTACTCCATATTGGTGAACAGAAGAGTCAATGGAAAGGTTTTTTTACGAACAAAGACACAAAGAAAAGATAGACTACTAGAAAGCTAATAAAAAGAAAATAAAAATCTCACTAGATAGGAATCTAATGAGTAGACCAAATAAAAATAAATTTCAACCTAAGCAATAACTACTCCCCGGGCTGCGGCGCCAAAAACTTGATGCGTGGTTTTGCGACCTTACAACAGGTTTTACCTCTCAAGGGATCTTGAGAAGTTTGCAATCCCCACCAGGCAGTGTACCTGACCGATGTAGTATAGTGAAGTGGCAAGTACCGGGGGATTGATCGTTCAACTCAAAGAATAGTGTTCGTTAGGATTGAAATTTATCTACTAGGTCTAAAGGTGAGGGATGATTCTTTTCGTATTTTTATATTTTATGGAAAGCAAGTAAAAATCTCTGGTTTTGGAAGAAGGGGCGGAATTAGTTGCTAATCAACTAACCCAAAAGCTACTAAATTAAACTAATGTGCAGGAAAGTAAACTAGGGTTCTACAAGGGAAGTGAAGCGTATCTACCTATGATGTATTACTCCTTGCTAGCTATCCAATTCTACCTATTGAATTGTCACACCTTGTTTTAATTGACGGGTTGTATTCCTTAATACCATTCGTGGGGTGGCGTACGTACTTCCCCAACTCTATAAGCTCCTACTTCACTCCTATGTCGAGCCGGCTAAGAAGCTCCTAACATGGGATCACTAGAATTCGCTCATGCATTAAATACAACCAAATAAACCTAGTACGCATTGGTTTATGTTTCTTAAGACGTTCAAGCAAGTTACCGTATAGGAGTTTAGCCAGTTTTCTTAAGCCTAACATCGATATCACCCAATCAAACAAGAGACAATAGGAAACAAGAATTATAAGCTAAACCAATTAGATCTATTGAAGTGTCACACCGTTATTGATGACGATAGACACATACATCAACAAGGAATCAATAAGATCTAATTAATTATATACAAGTTTCACACAATCATAAGTAGACACAAGGTGAATTAGCAAAGCATGATCAATGAAGGGCAAACAACCATAATAATGAAAGACATAATTAAGTTAGAATCAACAAACCAATATTTGATGTTTATGAAATGATTGAAACCCTCTAAGTTGCTGGAAAAACACCTACCTAAACCCTAGAATCGGACTTAGGGTTTAGGGCTTACAAAAAGTGAAGTTGTGATGTTGTATTTATAGCTGATTTCCTGTCCGCATCGATCTGACGGCGTCAGCCTTCACAAGTGACGGCGTCAGCTCCCCTTTTTCACCAAATTGTAGATTTTTTCATCCCGATTCCGTGGCCTCTTGAATCACCTAAATCCGAGTTCGTATGAAGATTTTATGGCCAAAACAGTGACAGCTACTCCGCGCGCGAGTTGTGATTGTCTTGATTAACTTGTGGCGGTTTCACTAAGTTTCCTTCTCGTGTAAGAATACTTTGACGCCGTCACTCTATATCATTTGACGTCGTCAGGTCTATGATCCTGACGCCGTCACCTTCAAAAATCCTCTGGACCGTCTCTCTTTAACTTAACACTTGACGGCCTACATCCATTAACACGTGACGCCGTCACAAAACCTTCTGGCGCGTCACGTGTAAATTCATATTCATCCTTTTGCCAGTACGTGACGCTGTCACCTACAAAGCGTGACGCCGTCAAGCTCTGTTTCCAGCTTGATTTTTGGAGACTTTGCCGTTTTCTTCACTTTTCGCTCCAAAAACGTCCAAAATGCTTCCTTTTCCAGATTTCTTCTCCAAAGTACCTAAAATAACAAAAGGAACGATTTAGGGCAATATTTGATCAAATAATCACGAATTAGGGCTTAAATGACCCCCTAAAAGCGGTACACTTTTCGTCTCATCAAGTACCCTTTCAAAAATCATTTTCCCAGGCCTGCCCAGAAAGATGGCTGCATAGACACCCAGAAAGTTTGCATTTGGCTACTCCTTGAGAACCATTTAGAATAATTTATAAAAATTCCAGTAAATCCCTTATATCCTAAATATTCTACCTGTAAAAGGAGACCTCCTAATTCCTCACCGTTTAGAAACTAAAATTCAAAAACACCAGCTGAATTTTCAGACTCCTAAACTCAGGATTGACATCTAATGTTATAAAAAATCAAAAAGTCATCTTCCCTACCTCCAAAAATTATGAAATTTTATATGTAGATAGTACACAACCTGAAATTAGTTTTAGGCTCAAGAATCATGCAAAAACACGTTGTCATCATCAATTTATACATCCATCAATCCGACCCAATTTTTGGACGGCATCACAAACAAAATTCTAACCCTAACCAACGCAAGATAAAACCTCTAACACATCCCTAATTATGTTTTAAGGATCAAACATACTTAATTACTGAGATTTTAATAAACCCTAATCATATCCATCAATTATAGTTACATGAAAAAAAATTAAAAACAAAAGATGTTTAAGAAAATAGGTGTTTAATCATACCAAACCTTCGCGGGATTATCACGAATCATGATCTTGAGTTCTTGATGACTAACAATTTTGGAGGCAAGGGATTTCTTCTTTTTTTTCTTTTTTTTTTTGTTGTATTTCTTTTTATGGGAGGGGCAAAACAAACTGTACCTTTTTGTTTTTGTTCAATGGGTTTTTCAAATTCTAGTTGGGCTTGGGGTGTATGGGTTTAAATAAGAAAACTAAGCCCAAAACAATATTATTTTTTTTAACCAATTTGCCCAATGTTATATTTATATTACTATTTATTTATTTAACTTATCGTATAATTAAAGTAGATAATTAAAATGTTAATCCGAATTCTAGGGCGTTATAATTCTTCCCCTCTAAAAAGAAAAATTTCGTCCTCGAAATTTGAAGTCGCAAAAGTTAGACGGAGACATATCAATCACGAAAAGAAATGACAATAACTAGCCTCACGCTCGGAGAGGTTCTTCCAAAAGCATCTTCACAAACGAAATAGTTTTATTTCTCATGACCCGATCCTGACGCTCCAAAATAGCCTTAGGCTATTCCATAACAGACAAATCATAACAAATCTCGATCCAACGAATACGGAACATATACATGACAGATGATATTTGTAATCACACTAAGAGATACATGAAACACATATACACATGAGGCAAATACGGAGGTAGTGCTAAACGATGAAACTTCATCAACTCTATCCAGATTCTGAACGAACTAAGTAACTTGCTAATAATCAGAGAGGCACATATCGAATCACTAAACGTATCAAGAGTTTCTTAAAGAGGTGGGTAACATATTCGTATTGACAATCAACTAAGCACATATCGGAATACCAAAACGTATCAGAAGGCATAACGGAGTAGGTAGAATAATCGTACGGATAAGAACGAATCTAAGGTCTAACGTATCGCGAATCTAAATCTTAATCCCTTATATGCCAAAACGTCTAACTCCTCCGTACGGAAACATCATACGAAACAAACAAATTCCCGGTCTAAAGTTCAAAATTTCCTTTCCACAATGATAACTAACCCATTAGTCACTGTAATCAACCCCGGACCTTCAATAAACAGCTCCCCGTCCTAATTTAACTAAAAGGGGTTCTTCATCTCTGTTCATACAAAACACTGAAAGGAAAAACCTTGCTACTTGCGAGCTATCTAATCATAGTGAGCAACCACAACCAGAACTAACACTTGTCAAGTTTCCTGCTCAACACATCTTCCAAGTTCGAATAGTTGTTCTGCTTATCCATCGGTTTGGAGGTGCAAAGCATTACTCACTCGAGTCTGGTCCCTCAAGCCTTCAGTAGCTCTTCCTAGGAATGTGATGTAGAAACGCGAATCTCTGACACGATCACTGCAGGTGCGCCATGTAGCTTGAATAATCTTCTACCGAAAGAAATCTCTGCCAATCCTCCAAGTGAGGAGACCTAGTCAAATGATCCACTACAACTCAATTCAGGTTGTCCTTCCTAAATATGCGCGAAAATCCCGTTACAAAGTTTCCTAAAAGTTTAATCCCACATCCACATTCGAACATTCAAAATTAAGGAAAACTACTTATACGCTGATGCTGAATCATAACCTATTGTCATGCTAAATACTTCTCCACCAAGGCAGTCACAACCATCTTCATACCATTCCATCGAAATTTTTTGCTTCAAGACTCTATACATATTAGTACAACTAAGATGAATAGAGTAGATAGATCTGTGTGCTTCAGTCAAAACCGCTTCCTTCGAGTCTTCTAACATAGATCAGATTCCACGGTCTTGCTCCTGAGCTTCTTCATGCCCGTCACCAATCTCTCCCAAGTCATACGTCGGATAGTTCACTTCCTACGGTTCTAGCTGTACTGATGCATAACCAACAATCTTCCCGTGTTGCATAAGGACGTAGATAAGTTTCCTTCTTGAGTAGAAACAAATGTCTTTTCAGCTTCTCAAAATTCTCCTCTCATTCTTCATCCCAACCAAAATTTGCTCTTCGAGAATATAACATATAGCTTCTTCTGACATAGAAATCTCAACACAAAATACGAAGATGATTTCTGTGTTTCTCTTTCATCTCTGAATATACCAATATGACATACTATGACAAATTGTCCAAATATTCATGAAAGAAACGATTCAACAAGTCCGTAAGAACAATCGAAGCAGTGGCCAATACAATTGGCATCACAATACTTATAGAGATCAAAACGAATACGGAAAGCAATTCTAGGAATATCTCGCTCTTTTAAACGTAACTGAAAATAATCGGATTCAAACTCAATCATTGAGAAAACTTCACACCCTAAAGTTGATTAATCAAATCGTCGATTGAAAGTAACGGAGGATGATTTAAACTGTACTACGATTCAGCTTCTGGAAATCAATACATAACCTCACGCTATCATCACTCTTTGTTAGGAATTAGTATATTTAGTTTTATTTCATTATATATTTAGTTTTATTTCATTACTGTTGTTAGTATAGTTGTGTTCCTATTGGCAGATATGTAGTTCCTGCTGGTATGGTTCCTGCTGTTAGTAGCAGTTTGTTACTGCTGGTAGTTATTATTTTGTTTCCGTATTATTAGAAGGTGAGGATATGCATGAGTTATATTAGGAAGTGATAGGGCATATCTTCTGGTAATGGGTCGTATTAGGGTTTCTCATAGTATAAAAGAAACATACGGCTATGAGTATAGGAAGCTTTTGAAACAGTTTCATTAGCAAATACAGATCCATAGAGGATCAAGAGTTATTAGAGGATCAAGAGTTATTTACGAATAAAACCGGAGTACACCACCGATACACACTCAGACGGGTAAAACCACTTTCTAACAGCTGGTCCTTCAATTCTTTCCATTCAACTAATGACATAAAACACGGAGTTTCAGAATTAGGCAAAACGTTGCTCTTATACGGATAGGGTTTTTGAATCAAACAACTTACTGATCCCATTCACTGCTCAAGACATCCTATGATTCCAATAAGTTCAATTTATATGATGTAACTATTATCACGTTGGCCAGGCGTCATAATACTTGCATCATATACACATTCCTTTATTGCAATCACATTCAACCTCGAGTTGTGACTAAGCAAATTCTCATAATCAGATCAAAACAAATTCACACTCAGATGGAAATCTTGATAGTTCATTAAGGAATACATTATGAAAATTTCAAACAACCGAATAACTCTCGAGGTGAGTTTCATCAAACGAAATATCTTCACAATCGCAACAGATTAACGTACGAGTTTTTAAAACAGAGGTGAACATAATTATTTACCAGGTTGGGAACCATGGTAAAGAATTCGAGTTTCTCAAATCGCCAAAGATTACAAATCTAATATGACTGTTGTTAGCATTTCTATGCTCAGTCAACAAATCCATATTCAAAATAACATCGAATTAAACATTCCCAAAGGAAACAGATTAGCGGAACGAAACTTATTCTTAAATATCTTCAAAATGTGCTAGACAATTCTGATACTTGTGACGGATAATCACAAGATTTCTCATAGGAATAGAAATGAGTATAGCAGATTCTAATAGTGTAGAGGGAACCTTAATATGCTTAGCGAAAGCAAGGGAAGCCACGGAATGTGTCGAACACATCGGATTCATACATATACGAATTCTCTGAACGAACGAAAAGGTATCTAAATGAATCATAAATGAATCGGAGATCGAATTTTGAAAGAATACCGTCACATCAGAAAGTAAAACCTGTAAGGCATTACTACAAAAGTCTCAAAGCATTCTAAACTTATGTTGCGTATCTTGCTAAATTTTCTAAATCTCTGGAACGAATAATCTTATAAAGGCTTAGCTAAAATCAGAGGCATGAATCAGAGTGATGGAAGAAAGATATCTAACAAATGCCTTATCGCATAATCTACCCAATCCTCACCGGTCATACTAAAGTTTCTACAAGGGAAACCTAAGGCAAAACTTCAAGGGTTGTTCCATAAGCTCCTACAGTGCAAACCTAAGGGTTAAAATCTTCACAGGCCTAACTTATGTACTACAAGTCGTAGCCTGGGCTCTGATACCATAATTGTAACACCCCAACCTGACAAGGGTCAAAATGCCATATTATGGTGTCAACAGAACAAACGCAAGCGGAAGACTTTTATAATTATTAAGGTTACAAAGGTTCAAAATGAAACTAAGGACATAATAAACCTAAACAATAATGACGATCAAATTAGAATACAATTCTGAATCAAATCTAAAAGGAAGATAAATCCAAGGTCTAATCCAAATGCAAAGGGAATCTATCATCGGGGTAGTCCACTAAGAGCTCCTATGCACTCTTCACTCAAACCCAACTTCCAACCTAAAACCTGCCGCAGGAAAAGAAATGCGGCTGAGCTTAAAAAGCCCAGTGAACAGATATACATAACAAACGAATAATCAAATCATATATAACTATAGGAAAAAGAAAACATAAGCTCCTGCTGAAACAAATATCATCTGTCAAAAGACTGAGAGATCAAAGATCAACTGAACAAATATCATAAGTCAAATGAGTCAAATGAAGTGAGATATCATGAGATAATACGAATCAGATAATCATAAGGAATCAAAGAATCAAATAAGAAAGGCCAACGAACGCGTCTAAACGAGCCACTCGAATAGACCAAAGAAACATATAGGATAGTCACTACCCTGTCTAAACGAGCCACTCGAATAGACCACATAATCACATATACATATCATATCAAATCATAAGTGTACGGAGAGGGGAGACCTCTCAAGTACCAAATTGAGTAGCTAGCTCCCAGAAGTGAAATGGGGTACATGGCACGTACAAACAGTCACTAAGTCATATCATATCATATCCATATCAATTCATATACCAAGGATGCATCCATACACTCCCTGCAAAATAGAATACATATGCAAGTACGAGACTATACGTACATATAACAGAATAGCCACGTGCGCCATAATCATATAATCATAACAGAAGGGAACGCCGTGGATCAATCACACCTCCACAGAAAGTGTCATGCCATTGGTGCCTCAATGACATGGCCATGGTACCTCCATGGCTAGTTAGCTCGGGCAACAGAACATACCAGAACAAAACTATCTATAATAAGCAATCATAAAATAATCAACAAAGGCATATCAACTGAACAGAATCTCAAACAAGGAGATAATAAACAGATCATCATAACAGAAAGAATAGAAACTGAATCATATCAAGGGGATCATAGCAATGGCTTATTTCAAATGGAATCATGGCATAGTAAAGAAATCAAAGTCGAGTATCGAAAATTCATGAGATCAGAACCCTTACTGAGAAATGGTAGAATATATGTACCTTAAACCGCAAATGAAACCATATCACAAAGATCGGAAGTCACTCCTTCTTCAACGAATCTACACGAATTAATGACCGTCTTATTATTTAAGAACTATTTCATAAGTTATTACTGATTCATCACTTATTGTTGAGCAGAGTAACATATTAGGGTTTCCTTCTATTTTTAGAAACTTTCCATTTTTAGTAACCTTCCATATTTAGTAACTTTCCCGATTTAGTAACTTTCCGAATTAAGTGAGTTTCCCGAATTAAGTAACTTGCCCAAATTAGTAACTTTCCATAATTAGCAACTTTCCTAAATTAGTAACTTTCCATAATTAGCAAGTTTCCTAAATTAGTAACTTTCCAGATTCAGTAAGTTTCCAACCTCGGGTCACACTTCACAATTTAACAACTTAGGGTTTCGTTATCAAAAATTAGGTTAACATATGACCAAAAGTATCCGTATTAACGTTACAAATGTTATTTCGGTCAAAACACATTAAATGGGGTTAGGTTACACTAAATCCTTAACTTATAATATAGTTCAGATTTTATCTTATTCTGGTCCTGATTTTTATGAATTTTAAACCATACTTAAGTGTCTCCTGGGGAGCTAAGATTTTTATCACAGATACCTATACATGTTCAAAACCTAGTGTAATTTTATTAGATTTTATTTCAAAGTGATAATACCGTTTCAAAAATCGTTTTCCCAGGCCTGCCCAGAAAGATGACTGCACAGACACCTAGAAAGTTTGCATTTGGCTACCCATTGAGAACCATTCAGAATAATTTATAAAAATTCCAGTAAATCCCTTATATCCTAAATATTCTATCTGTAAAAGGAGACCTCCTAATTCCTCACCATTTAGAAACTAAAATTTAAAAACACCAACTGAATTTTTCAGACTCCTAAACTCAGGATTGACATCTAATGTTATAAAAAATCAAAAAGTCATCTTCCCTACCTCCAAAAATTATGAAATTTTATATGTAGATAGTACACAACCTGAAATTAGTTTTAGACTCAAGAATCATGCAAAAACACGTTGTCATCATCAATTTATACATCCATCAATCCGACCCAATTTCTGGACAGCATCACAAACAAAATTCTAACCCTAACCAACGCAAGATAAAACCTCTAACACATCCCTAATTATGTTTTAAGGATCAAACATACTTAATTACTGAGATTTTAATAAACCCTAATCATATCCATCAATTATAGTTACATGAAAAAAAATTAAAAACAAAAGATGTTTAAGAAAATAGGTGTTTAATCATACCAAACCTTCGCGGGATTATCACGAATCATGATCTTGAGTTCTTGATGACTAACAATTTTGGAGGCAAGGGTTTTCTTCTTCTTTTTTTTTTGCTTTATTCATTTTATGGGAGGGGCAAAACAAACCGTACCTTTTGTTTTTGTTTAATGGGTTTATCAAATTCTAGTTGAGCTTGGGGTGTATGGGTTTAAATAAGAAAACTAAGCCCAAAACAATATTATTTTTTTAACCAATACGCTCAATGTTATATTTATATTACTATTTATTTATTTAACTTATCGTATAATTAAAGTAGATAATTAAAATGTTAATCCGAATTCTAGGGCGTTATAATTGATCAAGTCAATGAAGAAAGCTGAAAAGAAAGATGGTCCATGCAAAAAGGTCAAGTCAAGAAAACGTCATCATGATGATTCTGAAAAAGATGACTAAGCTAAGCCGAGAGACAAACGTACACGAATGACTGGACCTACAGAAAAACTGCAATCATCCAACATTTAGCATACTGTCGAAGAAGAACTTGTACCACAAGATACTGGAACATTTGATGATTCTGAACCCCATGATGACATCACACACCATAAAGAAGCTGAAGCAATTCCTGAACCACCTGCGGATTCACCAATGCAACCTGTTCCTGAATGGATTGATCCATATTCTAAAAGGTTCGATTAGTTTGAAGAAATGATTGATGCGTATCCTGATATTCCAGAAGACGAAGTTCATGCAAAAGGCTCAGTTGTGGATTTCACGAAGAAAATTAAGCAGGTGATGAAGATCCAAAAACTACAACTATTTGATATTGTTAATATCCGAAAAGCAGGTTTCTCACAGTTTAAGACATCTATTACTTCTCAACTGGAATTTGAATACAATCTTGAACAAGTTCCAGAGCATTATCAGAGAATGTTAGTTGGGATGTTGTAAGACCTTCACATGAATCTGACACATTCAAGTTTCGTGACTATTCTCAACCATTACCGCTCATTGGTCAAGTTCACAATCCCAAGATCCCAAAGGCATATTTCTTCTATCATGACTTGAAGTACTTGATATATGGGAACACTGATCCAGAGAAATGATATGCTACGTCTCTTACCAAGTTCAAAGCTGCTACTTATGTACAAGAAGGACTCGAAGAACAAATTGGAGACTTGTTCAGCACTTCAATTGCTGATTACAATGATGAAGCTGTTCTAGGAGTTTTTCACTGGCCAGAGATGCGCAAATGGTTCTACAAATGGAAACTGACGTTTACTTTGAAACACAAGGTAAACTACAAACAAAAGATCCTTTCCATCAAGACTGCTGAAACAGAATCAAAATATGGGTACAACTTTCTGACAAAGATCAAGGTTCGAAGACAAGATGATGAGGAGTACTCGTTCAACGAAGCAGACTATCCTCACTTGAATCTCAACGATATTGAAGATATGTACTTGCTTAAGATACAAGGAAAACTCGAGAATCTCCCTGGCAGCCTTCAATACGACATCATCAACTCCATACTTCTTTACATTCGTAGAATTGTAATAAAGACAAGAGTCGAAGATGTTCACCTAGGTGTTAAAAGTTACCAAAAGAAACTCAACCTCGTCAAACCTGATCTTAGACCTCCGGGAATCGTAGAAACAAAACCATATTCATTCATCAAAAGACCATTTAGAGTAGTATACGTTAGATCAGGGAGACCAAAGTTCATGGGATACGAAGACATTCACAAATTCAGTGATGAAACTTTGATACAAGTCAAGTCTGAGCTTGATCACATTCTTGAAAACCATACAGAAGGGCGTAAGCAAGGTTGGTTACGACATATGACATGGAGATGAAACAATGTGAAGCAGGCAGTCAAGTTCTTAGCACGTATTGATTACAGGCTCAAACACCGGGTTCAAATACGGAGATTGGAAATCTATTTTGGGGGAAGAGCTAAGGATCCAAACATTCTCACATTTCATCGTCCTAAGTAATCATTGGTATAATAGTCATTTGTTTTCATCATTAAATATTGCTTATGCATGACTATGGCTTGTGTACACATAACAGTGCACAACCCGTACCTTGTAAAGAAAGGACCCTGAGGTACGCTTCAGTGCCTTAATCCTAATATAAGGAGTGACAGCTTCTTATTTTTTAGTAGAATTAATCAAAATTTTGATAAGTTTTTTTCAAAATTCATCTCAAAAGAACAAGTATTCCCTCTTGTGTTTAAAACCTCAAAAAGTGATTTCACTTGTTGAGAGGGAGTACTTGAAACAAATCTTTGTTCAAAACAAAAAGTTCTTGTTGAATTCTTCCCATAAACCTTAAAAAACATATTTTAATCTAACGTTTTCCAAAAACAACATCAATATGCTATTTTTTAGGGAGAGAAAGAAAAATGTGATTAAAATATATGTGTGAAGTATGAAATCTCGCATGAGCTCGAATCAGATATAACCAATGAATTGACGAAACATAACTGTCATTAATCGAAAGGACTTGTCTTGAACGGGTAATAACTTCAAGCTGTTCTAACCAGCGATGTAAGCGTGTCTCGAATAGGACTTGTCTGAGTAGAGTGTACCGTTTCGAGAGATTTTCTTTGAATGTGACCAGGACGGGTAATAATTTCAAGCTAGTCTAACTAGTGACGTAAGCGTGTCTCGAATCGGTCATATTCACTGAAAATCAATCAATTCAAAAAGTGCTAACTCCACCCGACATGTGCAAATTTATCATAAAAACTTATGAGCACATGTGAAGGGGGAGTATTTTAGAAAAAGCAACACTCTCAAGGTGTTAACAAAATATGTTTTATAATCATAAACACTTTGAGAGATTTTCAAATGAATGGTTTATGGCAACATAGGATAGTCATGGTGTTATAAGGTGACAAAGGATAGGAAATACGTCCTATGATCTGCCAGAACTGGAGGGATCTACCCATGCACAATACCAATAGTTTAGTACTAGAAGTCCTTAGGTATGATTGAAAAAAAGAGTAAAGAAATGAAAGGAGAAAGAAGGAGTTGAAGAATTAAAAAGAAAAGTTATGAAAAAGGGTGAAAAGAAATAGCCCTCCAAATGTTCAACCTTAGGGCAGAAACCGTGTTCAATTCATATGCTACTGGTAGTTACTAAGGTGACACCGGTATTGAAGACAAAGACGTCATGGACCCAGTGACGCATTGCACTAAACCTTCTAGCCACTTAAGTATCTCTCAAAAGATACTTGTTTCATTTCTCACAGAGAACCTCGCATAATCTATCGACCTCTCACTCTGAGATGTGTTGATATTGAAAAGGAGGCACTCTGCTCCATGCCTCCGACTACTAAAACCAAAATGCACTAAATCGAGTCTAGAGCCGCGAGATACAACCAAAGATCTCTTAGGAACACTTAATATTTCTACACTGGATGTTCAACATTAAGGACGCCAGTTGTAAATAACAAGAGTCCTACGCAGTTCTTAGCAATTTGCCAAGAACATTCATGAGGGAATTTACAATTGTGGTTCTTAGTGATTGAATGGAAATTCCTGACAGGGTCAACATCAAACAGCCCTGACAGCAGGTCACTTTGGTAATCCCTTATGGATTACGCTTAGTGTTTACGGTGGTTTCAATAGGTCTACAGTCGTGGGTGATACTTCGGTATACTTTAGCGACTCACCCTGAATCGTTGATACACTTCGGTGTATCTGTGTAAGCCCTCTTGGGTGCATCCAATTCAGGAACGACCTTGGCAAGGATTAGAGAAAGTTTTCACACTATGCTGTTAACAATCTCGAAGTCCGAACCTGTAAGTGCCGGATGCTTTATTGCTAACTGTTTTCATGCAGGTACTTATGGAGACCGGGAGTTCCAATACCACCATTATCATCAACTACATTCCATCTCCACATGCTCATACATACATTAGAAAGTCATTCAAAGTTCAAAGACAATTCTCATCAAAGATCGAAGCAAACGTTCAAAAGCCAAAGATCAAAGCTAAAGAATGAGAATCACTTGAAGTATAAAGATCAAAGTCAAAAGAAGTATGAGCATGTTGGAAAGACGTAAAGACACCAGAGACTAAGACGTTGATGAAAGGCAGACCACAACATGATCATATCACACATAACAAGAACAAAGAACAAAGATACGAAAGACGTCAAAGCCAAAGAAGCAAAGAAGACGTCAGACGACCTAAGTATTGAAATGACCAACCCTTAGGGGGAGATTGTTGGGATTACGTGTAATCATTATAAAGTGTCGGTCATTTAATATATTTATTAGGTCGTAAACTATAAGGCTTGTATGTTAGTTACAAGGCCCGCTCATGAAGCAAGCCCATGAGCGGCCTATTATTTGTTATTAGGGCAACGCCCCTTATGTTGTAAACACTATAAATACCCCCTCCCTTGAAGGGAGAGGCTGTTGGTTCTTGGTTAATGAAACTTTTCTTATTACACATACAAGTTCCTTCCACTCTTTCTCTCTCTAATTATATCTCTTGTGTGATTAATATTGTGACCTAACAGTTTATTACCTTGGGTGCCCTCTTTGCCTCTTAGTTTCTTTTCCTAAGTTCAATCAACTCATCCTCACCTTCTGATAAGTAGTCTATAGATTTGTCAGATAATTCACTGTCACTATCACTATATAACATTGAGTAGTTAGGAATTTCAGCCTCACTCTCACTAGAAGAATCATCTATAACATTTGGATTCACATTTTCTTCAATAACAATACCGTTATTCCTAACCACTGGCTTTTTAGCATGAACTGTCCTATCTTCTTCAATCATCGGAACCTTACCCTTATCCACCACCTTCTTAAGTATGTCATCATCAACATGTTTTGATGGACCAGTGTCATCATCAACATGTTCAGATGGACCAATGTCAATGTAATCATCTACAACATCAGATGGTGCAACAGCCTTAGTATCTAGATTAACAGGTGGTGCTTTAGTGTGATCCACATCAACTTCAATTGATACACTATCCCAATGTTTTCTACTAACAGTTCTGGGCTTAGGTGGTGTTTGTAGCTTTTGTGCTTCTTCCTCAGCCCATGAAACTAATTCATCATATGACATGTTCCCAGCATCCTTCTTCCTAATCCCTTGTATTCTACGTTTGGAAGTGGCCTCATTAACAGATTCATCACAGATCAAATTTTATGATAATAATCATACAAATTTTGGGGAATGTGGGCTAAATACATTTATATTTTTCCATAAGATTCATCAAATGCATACATTGACTCCAAATCTACATTACACTCAACTATTTTTAACCCAACATCTAACTCACATTGTGGTAACTTAAAAAACATGTCATAAAACGTTAGCTTTAACTAGTCTTTCAGAAACTCACACAGATCCTGATAGTCATACTTCTTATCCTTAGAAACCCTTAAGTTGTACACTATACCATTTTCATACCTTAGTGCTAAGAAATAGAAGACACCATCAAAGTGTAAATCAAAGAATAATGCATCTGAACCAGAAGGCCCCATACTGTAAACAAAAAAAAAAATATTAGTAATCAATAGAAACCCTAAATCACGATGCATATTATGGGAGACATAAATAAAAAATAATTCCAGTAAAATACAAACATAATAAAGTGAAATATACCTTTTGCACACATCAATTGCATAAAATCACTAGAAAATGAAAGTCAATTTGCACTTTAATAATTAGGGTTTGGGGACCAGTTCGAATAAAGAAGTGTGTAGTGGGAGTGTGTGTTTTTTTGGATAGGGTAAAGTATATAGTGGGGACCAAACGTATTTCGGGTTAAAATACTCTATTATTGTACGTGGCATATGAGTTTCAGACGTGGAAATTGTAAAATGTTAAAAACGATATTAAAAAGGCAGATATAACCGGCTAAGGATGCATCCGGTCACATAGACCATACAATAGCACGAAATAGAAAGGTTGGTGACAAGTTGAGAAAAAAAAAATACGCAACATACAATGACAAAAAATGACAAGTATGATGCCTTTGTATGCAAATAACCCTTCAAAAAATGTCAAAAGTATATTAACTCAATTGTACCAATAAAAGAGTTTTCAAAAAAATGGCTAAAATGTCATGAATTAAACTCCTACTGCACTGAATTACTATTGGTACTTTTTTGCCCATTATATTTGGTTATTTGGTTTATACTACTCTACCACTAATTAATATAGTTACATGACTTTCACATGTCATACCACCGTTAGTTTTTTACATGACTTTGTATGCAAATAACCCTTCAAAAAATGTCAAAAGTATATTAACTCAATTGCACCAATAAAAGAGTTTTCAAAAAAATGGCTAAAATGTCTTTTAGTGTCATGAATTTGGTCAATTGAAAACTCCTACTACACTGAATTACTATTGGTACTTTTTTGCCCATTATATTTGGTTATTTGGTTTATACTACTCTACCACTAATTACTCCGTAATATAGTTACATGACTTTCACATGTCATACCACCGTTAGTTTTTAACTGAGGAAATTGCATGCGAAGTTTAGCTAGTGACATTTGTTCTTTACTTTTTTGGACAATCTTTTAGTCCTCGAAGGTTATCACCCACTTCTTCAATATTGACTCTTGGAAAGAATTTTAATTTTTGGAAGGGTGTTACTTAATTTTATTATTATACTTAATTTTATTATTATTATCACAAGTACTAAAGTTGCATCATAATTTTTTTTTTTTTGCCAAATTAAATTTTCACCACAACAAATGAAAGTAACACAAAAATATTATCGGAGGTTGCACATACAAAAAAGAGACACTTTTTAGAAAAAATATATACAACATGATCTAAAATCGAGTGTAACCCGTGCCACACCCGGCACCCAAGATGTTCGTCTATGAATTGACTTCAAATCAAGTGAATGTCGTGGCACACCCGACAATATATTATACTATTACAATACTTTCTATGGAAAATCACAAGGTTTTGAAAAATTTGTGGTTTTGAAAAATTTCAATTCTAACAAACATAATGTGCTACTCTTCCAATTTGATCCCATGACATTAGTATTGTAATGTTCAATAAAAGAGAGAATTGGTAGCGATACATGCTCATGCCGCTACTCTTCCTATTTGGTTACTAAAAGAAAGAAATCAAGAAGAATAAGTAGCTTGCTAATTAATCTCACATTCAATTACTCCATTAAAAACTAACAATTATATATATATAATTTTTTTGAAAATTGAACTCCATTAAAAACTAATAATTATATGGCATGTGACGGTAATGTAACTGAGTTGATTAAGGCTAGGGTACTATATGAACCAAAATAACCAAATATGGGGTGCTATAAGGTACCTTTAGAGCTGTAGGGTAGTAGGAGATACAGTTGGGAAAAAATTACACGGATGGTCCTTGTGGTTTACACGGATTTCAAGTTTGGGTGCTATTTCATTTTATTTACGCCAGACATATTTAATTTGGCTAACGTTTCACGAGTTTGGTCCCTATCTTGGATGGGCGTTAACTTTGACCGTTAAGTGTATAAATATTATTTGCCCGTTAGTCCCTCCGTTAGTTTTGTTTGCATCGTTAGTCCTATTTTTTGCATCGTTAGTCCTATATGTTGGTGGGTCAACTCAAATGGTCCATTTAGATATAATTTGACCTGCCATTTCAAGGAGTTTTGGACTGGTTCAAAAATAAATAAAAATACCGTTGGACTCGTTTTTTCGTGCTCTTTCGTCCGAATCTTTACGTTTTCGTCCGACTTTTAACTTTTTCGTCCGATTCTTTACGTTTTCGTCCGATTTTTTACGTTTTCGTCCGATTCTATATGTTTTCGTCCGATTCTTTATGTTTTCGTCCGAATTTTTACGTTTTCGTCTGAATTTTTACGTTTTCATCCGAATTTTTACGTTTTCGTCCGATTCTTTACGTTTTCGTCCAAATTTTTACGTTTTCATCCGAATTTTTACGTTTTCGTCAGAATTTTTACGTTTTCGTCTGTTTGTTTTACGTTTTCGTCCGTTTTTACTTTTTCGTAGGTTTTTTTTTTACGATTTCGTCCCTTTTTTACGTTTTCTTAGGTTTTTTTTTATGTTTTCGTCCGATTCTTTATGTTTTCTTCCGATACTTTACATTTTCGTCTGTTTTTTTACGTTTTGGTCAGAATTTTTACGTTTTCGTATTTCTTTTTACGATTTCGACCATTTTTTTACATTTTCGTCTGTTTTTTAAGGTTTTCATCAATATTTTTACGTATTCGTCCGTTTTTTACATTTTCATTTGTTTTTTCATCAATAATTTTTCTATAAAAAAAATTACTTTTTTTTTAGAAAAAATAAATTTTCTAAAAAAATTAATTTCGAAAAAAAACATTAATTTTTGTAAATAAATTAATTTCGAAAAAAAATTAATTTCGAAATTAATTTTAAAATTATTTTAGAAAAATTTTAGAAAAATTATTTTTTTCGAAATTAATTTAAAAAAATTAATTTAAAAAAATTAATTTTTTTAAAAAAATTAATTTTACAAAAATTAATTTTTTTAGAAAAATTATATTTTTTTAGAAAAATTAAATTTTTTTTCGAAATTAATTTTTTTAGAAAAATTATTTTTTTTTTTCGAAATTAAATTTTTTACAACGGACGAAATAATTTTTTTACAACGGACGAAAATGTAAAAAACGGACGAAAACGTAAAAATATTGATGAAAACCTTAAAAATAGACGAAAACGTCAAAAAACGGACGAAATCGTTAAAAGACATATGAAAACGTAAAAATTCAGACCAAAACGTAAAAAAACAGACGAAAACGTAAAGTATCGGAAGAAACATAAAGAATCGGACGAAAACCTAAAGAATCGGACGAGCGTAAAGAATCGGACGAAAACATAAAAAAACCTAAGAAAACGTAAAAAAATGGACGAAAACGTAAAAAAAAACCTACGAAAACGTAAAAACAGACGAAAACGTAAAAAGACGGACGAAAATGTAAAAATTCGGATGAAAACGTAAAAATTTGGACGAAAACGTAAAGAATCGGACGAAAACGTAAAAATTCGGACGAAAACGTAAAAATTCGGACGAAAACGTAAAAATTGGACGAAAACGTAAAAATTCGAACGAAAACATAAAGAATCGGACGAAAACGTAAAGAATCGGACGAAAACGTAAAAAATGGGAAGAAAACGTAAAGAATCGGACGAAAAAGTTAAAAGTCGGACGAAAATGTAAAGAATCGGACGAAAGAGCACGAAAAAACGAGTCCAACGGTATTTTTATATATATTTGAACCAGTCCAAAACTTCTTGAAATGGCATGTCAAATTATATCTAAATGGACCATTTGAGTTGACCCACCAACATATAGGACTAACGATGAAAAAAATAGGACTAACGATGCAAACAAAACTAACGGAGGGACTAACGGGCAAATAATATTTATACACTTAACGGTCAAAGTTAACGCCCATCCAAGATAGGGACCAAACTTGTGAAACGTTTGCCAAATTAGGTATGTCTGACGTAAATAAAATGAAATAGCACCCAAACTTGAAATCCGTATAAACCACAAGGACCATCCGTGTAATTTTTTCTTTATTGGTCAAATTTAGGGTAGTAAAAACATTTTTGGCCTTTGAACCAATGGCGTAAACACGAGTGCAACATCATGGATATCATCACAACACTTGGTGTCTAAATAGAGAAAATACTACATGCAATCAAATAGAGCAAAGTACAAACACAAAGTGTCGTAACGATACCCCAATATAATTAATCCAAATAAAATCTCCAAGGAATCTCCATTAAAACAAAGATTTAAAATGAAAGAAAATCAAGTATCTCAAACAAAATCCATTTTTAATCAAACTAAACTCAATGATAAGCCATCCCCAATGCAATCTAGGTCTCTTCTAATCGCGCCCTTCTATCTTAGCCTTAGAATGCTCACCTGAAAATGATGCTTAAAACGTCAACATAATGTTGGTGAGATTCATAGGTTTAAGACACACAAAACACCTTTATCATCAGTCCACTGTGATTATAAAACATAGCATAGCAGGACAGCAAAGATATATAGTTATTATACACTAGCATGCAATCATAGCTTACGGGACGGAACGTGCCCACCGATCCAAATATAAATTGGGACGGAACGTGCCTACCGATCCAAACACCACATCAATTGGGACGGAACGTGCCCACCGATCCAAGTTCACAATAATTGGGACGGAACGCGCCCACCGATCCAATATAATTCCCCTTCCGGCCGGACATAATAATAACGAGTAGAGCCACTAGGGCATCTTCCCACTCGTATAACCACCACAAATAAACACCATAATAACATGTAGTATAAGTATAATAACAATTACACGTCCATGCATTTTATAACCACATAATCACAGTAACTCAAAATAATTTAAACAAGCATCATCTCCATCCCAAGTTTAAAACAAAGTAAAAATTGGGACTATGAACTCACCTCAAATCCGCAGCTTCCAAGTTATCAACACACAAATCTATATCACACAAAAATAACAATCACGTTACACGCGACCAAGCTAAAAGCCATAGTCCATGTAACACACATATGATGGATGTCTAAGGTTCATATAACCCACTATGAATTACCTAGACACCATACTAATCACCACCCAATACTTGACACTCACTAAATCCCTTAATTAACACTTTCAGAAACGCAGATTTCTAAAGTACTTTCACCCACATAAAATCACTGCGAATAAAGCTTCGCAACTCACACCAAAAATTCACCATGATCTTTCATAAGCATACAAGCTTGTCCTAGAAGATCATGCACTAAAAACACACACAAGTACCCAATGAAAAATCAAACATGACAACTATCCAGATTCGGATCTGATCGGACATCAAAAAGTTTTGACCTCATAGACCCACCCGCACAACTTATTATCATCTAATTTTCGCGTGGAAGTCAAATATAATATAGAACTTGATTCCCACAGAAGGCCTTATCCAAATTCCACTTTCAAAGCCACCTTTGACCTCAATACTTTTACCCTAATTCTGTCCCGGTTTAACTGTTTTGACACTTTAACTTACAAAAATCGTTTGACTGCCTTCCCAACCTCAAAATTGATCGTGGTCGGACTTTTTGGAAACTCTTTCTCTGAACTATAATTTAGACATAAAATTCGTGATCTAACTCATCTTCATCTATTAATTACAATCGTATCTTTACAGACCTTTAAATCTGCCAGATTCAAGACTCTATAGTTAACAACTTTTAAACCCTAATTACTTCACCAACTATCACAAGATTATTAATTATTGATTCCTACATGTTTAATATTATTAATTTACAGATCTAATTACAAACCCTAGATCCACCATAACTTGTTACATGCATAATAAAAATTAATTACACAATTAGGGTTTACTAGACATACCTTAAATTGAATTATTGAAACCCAAAAAAATCTTCCTCCCCTCTCCTTGGGGTGATCGACCGAATTTTCAACAAGGGAGGAATGAGGGTTTTTGGTTTGTATTTATAGACCTCTAGAAACCCTAAGTGATTAACTTTTCCTCCAAGATTTGTAATCCTAATCAAATTTAGTTTCTATTTTTCTTTTTTTCTCTTTATTCGGCCGAAATAATATATATATATATATATATATTTATTTTTTTTTTATCAAATTTATTTATTACACTTAAAACCTTGTATTTTTGATATTTTATAAAACCCCATATCCAAAACCTAATGTCTTACGCGATAAACTCAAATTTTACAACAACCGGAAAAAATATCATTTTCACTCAAAGTTTCCAAAAAATAGATTTTTCATACTTATTATTAATATAAACCATAATAACCAACTCCACGTAACTTACTTACGCTCAAAACACTTGAACGAAGGATCGTTACACAAAACCACAAAACTCCAACAAAATACACAAGTCATTTCTACACCACAAAGGCGATCAAAATGAACTCATCCCAAAATCCAACACTACTCAACATGACAAAATCTCACACCAAGGGATTTAGTGGTCAACACACGCACTTACACCACTTATATACCACAGATAATACACATATCACAATTAAATAAGTAATACACACCAAGCAAAATTAAATGAGTTGAGACTATAGGTCAAACTAACCTGCTAAAAATCACGGTTGTGACATTATCCCCCACTTAGGAAAATCGCGTCCTGAGATTTACTAGCTCGCCTCATCACTCTCCTCAGCAAATAATTTAGGATACTTGGACCTCATCTGATCTTCACGTTCCCAAGTAAACTCAGGACCACGCTTTGAGTTCCAACGTACCTTTACCAACGCTATCTTACCACGTTTCATACTCTTGACTTCTCGATCCATAACCTCAACAGGTTCCTCAACAAAGTGAAGAGTCTTATTAATCTTAATCTCCTCTAATGGCACATGCAAACTAGCATCCGCCAAACACTTCTTCAAATTAGATACATGAAACGTATCATGCACACTACTTAATTCCTCAGGCAATCTTAACCGATATGCCACCGGCCCAATTCTTTCCGTAATTTCAAACGGTCCCACATACCTAAGTGCTAACTTTCCTTTCTTACCGAAATGTACAACACCTTTCCAAGGAGACACCTTCAGCATTACAAGGTCACCAACACTAAACTCCAAGGGCTTACGGCGATTATCCGCATAGCTCTTTTGGCGATCTCTTGCTGCCTTAAGTCTTTCCTTAATCTGAAACACCTTATCTGTAGTCTCTTGCACTATTTCAGGACCAATTAGTTGGCTCGTCCCAACTTCTTCCCATAAAATAGGCGATCTACACTTCCTCCCATACAACATCTCAAATGGTGCACATCTAATATTGGAATGATAGCTGTTGTTATAGGAAAACTCAGCCAAAGGAAAATGAGTATCCCAGCTTCCTCCAAAATCAATAGCACACGCTCTAAGTAAATCCTCCAAAGTCTGAATCGTTCGCTCACTTTTCCCATCAGTCTATGGATGATAAGCAGTGCTCATATCCAACTGTGTATTCAACGCCTTTTGCAATGATTGCCAAAACCGCGAAGTAAACCTACTATCACGATCTGAAATAATCGACACAGGCACACCATGTCTCGCCACAATCTCATTAATATAAATCCTCGCCAGCTTTTCCATCTTATAATCTTCACGAATGGCCAGAAAATGTGCAGACTTCGTCAGCCTGTCCGCTATGACCCATATCGTGTCATGTCCACTACTCGTCCTAGGCAACTTCGTAATAAAATCCATTGTTATTCTCTCCCATTTCCATTCCGGAATCGGCGGCTGTTGTAACAATCCTGAGGGTTTCTGATGCTCAGCCTTAACTTTCAAACAAGTCAAGCATTGGCTAACATATTTAGCTATTTCCCTCTTCATTCCCGGCCACCAGTAAGCATCTCTAAGATCATAATACATCTTATCCGATCCTGGATGAATCGAATATCTCGATTTATGAGCCTCATCCATGATCAACTTTCTTACACCTCCTACCGATGGAACCCATATTCTATCTAAGAAATACAGTCCACCATCTTCCCTTTTCTCCATTTGTTGACCTAATCCACGCAGCATTTCAACAGTCGCATTCTCATCCTTGAGGGCTTCTTCTTGCGCTGCCAATATCTTACTCTTAATTCCCGACTGTAGAGTCATACACATCGCCCGCACACGCTTAGGCTTAATCCGCTCCTTCCTACTCAAAGCATCGGCTACCACATTCGCCTTTCCAGGATGGTAGCGAATCTCACAATCATAATCACTAAATAGTTCAATCCACCTCCTTTGCCGCATATTCAGCTCCTTTTGATTGAAGATATGCTGAAGACTTTTATGATCCGTATATACAACACTCCTTGTGCCATACAAATAGTGTCTCCAATTCTTGAGAGCAAATACCACCGCACCAAGCTCCAAATCATGAGTCGTATAATTCTTCTCATGAATCTTTAGCTGTCGAGATGCGTACGCTATCACCTTCCCTCTTTGCATTAGCACACACCCAAATCCTTGATTCGATGCGTCACAATACACAACAAAATCATCTGGCCCATCAGGTAACGCCAGAATAGGTGCATTACACAAACTATCCTTTAGTGACTGAAAAGCCACCTCCTGCTCTTTCCCCCAATCATACTTCTTGTTCTTCTGAGTCAACAAAGTAAGGGGTTTAGCAATCTTTGAAAAATTCGCTATAAACCTTCGATAATATCCTGCCAATCCTAAGAATGAGCGTATCTCATACGGCGTCGTAGGAGCCTTCCAGTTCTTGACCGCTTCAATCTTACTAGGGTCCACATGTATTCCTTCACTATTCACCACATGTCCAAGAAAATGTACTTCTTCAAGCCAAAACTCACATTTTGAGAACTTGGCGTACAGCTTCTCCTTCTCCAATAATCCAAGAATTAATCTCAGATGTTCTCCATGCTCCTCCTTCGTCTTGGAATAAATTAAAATGTCGTCTATGAACACAATCACGAACTTATCCAAGTAAGGCTTGCAAACGCGATTCATCAAATCCATGAATACCGCAGGTGCATTTGTCAGCCCGAATGGCATAACCGTGAACTCAAAGTGTCCATAACGAGTTCTAAAGGCGGTCTTCGAAATATCCTCCTCATGCACTCTTAGCTGATGATACCCCGAACGTAAATCTATCTTCGAGAAAAACCGAGCACCTTGTAGTTGGTCAAAAAGATCATCAATCCTAGGAAGAGGATATCGATTCTTAACCGTTAGCTTGTTCAATTCCCGATAGTCAATACACATCCGGAATGAACCATCCTTCTTCTTTACGAACAACACAGGAGCTCCCCACGGAGAATGACTAGGTCGGATAAACCCCTTATCCTGAAGTTCTTGCAGTTGTTCGGACAACTCCTGCATTTCTGAGGGTGCCAATCTATATGGAGATTTCGCCACAGGTGCCGCTCCAGGAATCAATTCAATACGAAACTCAACTTGACGGATTGGAGGCAATCCAGACAAATCTTCAGGAAAAACACCAGGAAACTTGCTTACTACAGGGATTTCTTCTAACTTAACTTCTTTGGCTTTCGCACTCTTAAGGGATTTCAAATCACTCCCTACACTCTCTCCTTGAATCTGAAGTATAATGCCACTCTCCAAAGGAATTCGAACAACCTTTTCGTGGCATATGACCTCAGCCCTATGCTTAGATAGCCAGCTCATCCCTATCACCACATTGAAACTCCCGTGCCCAAAAGGTATCAAGTCAATCAAAAATGGGATACCTTCTAGTACTATAGTACACCCACGTAAAACCGTATCAACTTCCACTTCCCTACCGCTAGCTATTTCGATCACTATACTAGACCTAAGCTTACTAGGTTCAATATTCAGCAACTTAGCAAACTCAGTAGACACAAAACAATATTCTGCACCCGTATCAAATAAGGTAGTAGCATAATGACCATTAAGAGAAAATGTACCAGTAACGATGTTCGGATCTTGCCTCGCCTCGTTTGCAGTCATGGTGTACATCCTTCCTCTAACCACATCCCGATTATGCCCTTGACCTTGACCTCCTTCAATAGCCAACCTATTTCCCGACTGCCCAGGTGCCCTATTCAACTTAGGACACACATTCCGAAGATGATCTGCACTCCCGCACTCATAACACGCCTTACGTCCATACCCTGCGCCAACCGCATTGATTGGTGCCGCCTGAGTAATTACCGCACGACATTCCCTAGCAAAATGTCCAGGTTTGTTACACCTGAAACACATACGACATCCAGCTTGCTCATGGTGATAGCCATTGCACTTAGCACACTTGGGAAAGTTATTGTACCCTCTTCTATCGACATTTCCTATCCCCGCCGGAGTAGCTGCCATTGCAGGACTTGCTGCTACCACAGGATTTGCCGCCACAAAACCTTTCCCATGCCTCGCTCTCTTATTATCAGTCCCAGAACTACCCTGTTTTCCCGCTTCAGCCTCTTCCTTTCTTTTCTCACCCGTCTTTGCAAGTACTCCACTTCTAACAGCTTCATCCGTTAACGCCCCAGCTTTCTGGATAGCACTTTGAAGTGTCGCGGGTTCAGTAGCCCTAACCATACTTCGTATTTGCGGAACCAATCCCCGAATGTACTTCTCAATTCGCTTGGATTCAGGAGTTACCAAGTGTGGAACCAACTTGGCCAACTCGTGAAACTTATCAGTATATCCCGCGTGGTTAGCCCCTACCATCGCATGATTCCAGAATTCTTCTTCTAGCTTTTGCATTTCATTACTTGGGCAGAATTCCTCCACCATTAAAGCCTTGAAGTCCTCCCAAGTCATACCCATTGCAGTAATCCTTCCCCTATCTTGGACTTGTGTATTCCACCAAGTCAAAGCTTTGTTACTCAGGGAACTCGCCGCATACTTAACTTTCTGATCCTCAGAACACCCACTAATGTCCATCACAGCCTCCATCTTTTCGATCCACCGGGTGAGTACTAGCGCACCACCCTTACCATCGAACTCCCTAGGCTTACAAGCCATGAATTCCTTGTACGAGCATCCATTATTACCACTCCCGCTATTTCCAGCACCACTTGGTCGAGCACCATCCCCCACTTGAAGGCTTACCTGATTAACAATTTCCGGCAGCATTGTTTCCAACTGCTGATTAACCATCTGCTGAAAAATAGGGTTACTATCCCCCATGGTGGGTGTCGACTTTCGTCCCTTAGGCGTCCGCTTTCTCGGCGTCCGATAAGCTCCACTCATTGGTGACTTAAATAGGCGTCTTGGTCTCTTTGGTGCCATAACCTGGACACGCAAATCGTTAGGTGCCATTCACGACATTCATGAATATATATCCACATTTAACACAAGTACTCCCCAATATTACAAATATCACAATTAATCACAACTCCTAACACACGAAAACATGTCACCATTGGTCAATGTAGTATTGGCCATAAGTCCACATGTGTCGTGATACATGTATAATTATGTTGGCCACCCATAATTATAGATGTATCCTTTCACATGTGTACTCGCTTCCAATACCACATCTAGCAATAATAACACCTTACAATAGCATATACACAAACTCAGAATAAACCACAAATCACACACGAAGACATATAAATCCAAAAACCGCTCAAGCCTTATTATTAATCACACGGGAAAAATCCCAAAATCCAATAAAATCCACATTCCACCAATACTAATCATCAAAAGTCACTAGAAAACATCTCAAAACATAATACTAAATAAACAAAACCACATATGGCTCGAGTCCCATCCTAACTTTCGTCTATCTTGGAATAATTCAACTACTAGTCGTAGACTCCAGGTCCGAATCCACTTCATCTTCCTCGCTCACCCATCCATTTCGGTTTCCCTCGGGCTGCGGTAACGGACGACTCGCAAAGCTGCTCGCGGGATTCCTTCCTTCTTCCTTGATGCCATCCACAAATCCATACAAATCCCGAGGTTCAGCCCGAACCACTCCTCCATCTTCTACAAATCTGGGACACCTTCCAGGATACCTAGTCGTGAAACCATCCTTATTGGTTACTTTCATCTCGTACACTTCTACCTCCGTGCCACTTACGTTCACCATGGTCAGCTTCTCCTCGATCCGACACGGCCCCATGCTTGCAGGAATCCGAATCCTCATGTTCACCCGTCTCAAGTTACCAACCCACTTGCAACCCGTCATGACAACAATTGCCCAACGAAGCCTCCTACTCGTAAGGGGTGCCATGCTACAAATGACACATATGATAACAGGTATGAGGATCCAACAGACGTCAAAAACCCAATCGAAACTACTAAAAATCTCAAGAAGGAAAAACACATAAAATACTATACTAACACATAAGCCCTAAATGCAACTATATGAGGGATTCCTAGGTTATAGTCTAGGCTCAACCACCTAATTCTCTATAACCAAGGCTCTGATACCAATCTGTCACACCTCGCCAATGGCGGAAACGCGAGTGCAACATCATGGATATCATCACAACACTTGGTGTCTAAATAGAGAAAATACTACATGCAAACAAATAGAGCAAAGTACAAACACAAAGTGTCGTAACGATACCCTAATATAAATAATCCAAATAAAATCTCCAAGGAATCTCCATTAAAACAAAGAGTTAAAATGAAAGAAAGTCAAGTATCTCAAACAAAATCCATTTTTAATCAAACTAAACTCAATGATAAGCCATCCCCAATGCAATCTAGGTCTCTTCTAATCGCGCCCTTCTATCTTAGCCTTAGAATGCTCACCTGAAAATGATGCTTAAAACGTCAACATAATGTTGGTGAGATTCATAGGTTTAAGACACACAAAACACCTTTATCATCAGTCCACTATGATTGTAAAACATAGCATAGCAGGACAACAAAGATATATAGTTATTATACACTAGCATGCAATCATAGCTTACGGGACGGAACGTGCCCACCGATCCAAATATAAATTGGGACGGAACGTGCCCACCGATCCAAACACCACATCAATTGGGACGGAACGTGCCCACCGATCCAAGTTCACAATAATTGGGACGGAACGCGCCCACCGATCCAATATAATTCCCCTTCCGGCCGGACATAATAATAACGAGTAGAGCCACTAGGGCATCTTCCCACTCGTATAACCACCACAAATAAACACCATAATAACATGTAGTATAAGTATAATAACAATTACACGTCCATGCATTTTATAACCACATAATCACAGTAACTCAAAATAATTTAAACAAACATCATCTCCATCCCAAGTTTAAAACAAAGTAAAAATTGGGACTATGAACTCACCTCAAATCCGCAGCTTCCAAGTTATCAACACACAAATCTATATCACACAAAAATAACAATCACGTTACTCGCGACCAAGATAAAAGCCATAGTCCATGTAACACACATATGATGGATGTCTAAGGTTCATATAACCCACTATGAATTACCTAGACACCATACTAATCACCACCCAATACTTGACACTCACTAAATCCCTTAATTAACACTTTCAGAAACGCAGATTTCTAAAGTACTTTCACCCACATAAAATCACAGCGAATAAAGCTTCGCAACTCACACCAAAAATTCACCATGATATTTCATAAGCATACAAGCTTGTCCTAGAAGATCATGCACTAAAAACACACAAAAGTACCCAATGAAAAATCAAACATGACAACTATCCAGATTCGGATCTGATCGGACATCAAAAAGTTTTGACCTCATAAACCCACCCGCACAACTTATTATCATCTAATTTTCGCGTGTAAGTCAAATATAATATAGAACTTGATTCCCACAGAAGTCCTTATCCAAATTCCACTTTCAAAGCCACCTTTGACCTCAATACTTTTACCCTAATTCTGTCCCGGTTTAACTGTTTTGACACCTTAACTTACAAAAATCGTTTGACTGCCTTCCCGACCTCAAAATTGATCGTGGTCGGACTTTTTGGAAAGCTCTTTCTCTGAACTATAATTTAGACATAAAATTCGTGATCCAACTCATCTTCATCTATTAATTACAATCGTATCTTTACAGACCTTTAAATCTGCCAGATTCATGACTCTATAGTTAACAAATTTTAAACACTAATTACTTCACCAACTATCACAAGATTATTAATTATTGATTCCTACATGTTTAATATTATTAATTTACAGATCTAATTACAAACCCTAGATCCACCATAACTTGTTACATGCGTAATAAAAATTAATTACACAATTAGGGTTTACTAGACATACCTTAAATTGAATTATTGAAACCCAAAAAAATCTTCCTCTCCTCTCCTTGGGGTGATCGACCGAATTTTCAACAAGGGAGGAATGAGGGTTTTTGGTTTGTATTTATAGACCTCTAGAAACCCTAAGTGATTAACTTTTCCTTCAAGATTTGTAATCCTAATCAAATTTAGTTTCTATTTTTCTTTTTTTTTCTCTTTATTCGGCCGATATATATATATATATATATATATATATATATATATATATATATATATATAATATATATATATATATATATATATATATATGTATGTATATTTTATCAAATTTATTTATTACACTTAAAACCTTGTATTTTTGATATTTTATAAAACCCCATATCCAAAACCTAATGTCTTACGCGATAAACTCAAATTTTACAACAACCAGAAAAAATATAATTTTCACTCAAAGTTTCCAAAAAATTGATTTTTCATACTTATTATTAATATAAACCATAATAACCAACTCCACGTAACTTACTTACGCTCAAAACACTTGAACGAAGGATCGTTACACAAAACCACAAAACTCCAACAAAATACACAAGTCATTTCTACACCACAAAGGCGATCAAAATGAACTCATCCCAAAATCCAACACTACTCAACATGACAAAATCTCACACCAAGGGATTTAGTGGTGAACACACGCACTTACACCACTTATATACCACAGATAATACACATATCACAATTAAACAAGTAATACACACCAAGCAAAATTAAATGAGTTGAGACTATAGGTCAAACTAACCTGCTAAAAATCACGGTTGTGACATTGGCCAATTGAATGACAAAACTGAATTAGTTTTGATCAACATAGGTTTTTCTTTTTAAAGCACGCGAATATTCGAGCAGAGTATATTCGCGTGCTGACATGTTGATTTTTAGAGCACATTCCGTACAATTCTGTTCCCTCTAGTTCACATAATTTGACACATGCTGAACATGTAAAAATTGGCCCTTGTGATGAATTCTATAATACTAGAACTGATCTGATAAACAACCGCAAAAACCATCACTACTGAAACACCACGAGTATAATATACATCTCCAGAAACCACCACACTATCATATATATGCTTAAAACCAACAGAGTATATTCTACTGAAACACCACGAGTATATTCTACTGAAACACCACGAGTATCATATATATGTCAGCACGCGTGCTGAAACAACCACGAGTATCATATATATGCTTAAAACCTTCAGCACGCGAATATACTCTGCTCGTTTTAATAACTTTTCACAAAAAACATATTAAAATATTCAATGTTTAAATTAAAAACATGTCAAATCAGCATAACCTTTTTTTTTTCTCCATAGCTACATGATAATAAGATTTGATTAAAAAGAATTCTTCATTTTTACAAAGTTTTCTTATAGGTTTTGCACCAACAATTAGTACCACCGTATCAAAAGAGACTTTTTTTTTTAATCCAACCCCGCGACGCGGATTCAAACACAATTATTTGTCAATGCATTGTCTCGTTCCACTTCCCAACTGTCATGTTTACCTTTTGTTTCATTGTTTTTTCTCAACCAACATATATTCCAAACTCTTTATATAACTCCACACTCCACATTGGCATCCTTCACATTCGACTCAACAAAAAAAAGTATCAACTTATCTTATTTAGGTGATACAATCAAATGGGTAACTACGTTTCGTGTACCTTAGCACAACGAAACGGAAGTTATTCAAAAGCTACAAAGGTTATTTTCCCTAACGGGGAAATCCATAAATTCCAAGACCCAATCAAAGCGGCGGAACTCATGTTGGAATCACCTAACTCGTTCGTTGTCAACTCCAAGTCTTTGCGCATTGGAGCAAGGTTTTCTCCCCTTAATGCAGACGAAGATCTTGAATTTGCTTCTGTTTATGTCATGTTTCCAATGAGTCGTGTTAACGCGGTTGTAACTACTAAGGATATGGGTTCTCTTTTTATAACGGCGAAAAAGAATGGAAGGATTGCTCCCGACACTGTGCCTACACCACCAAGGTTGAATATGGAGGATATTGAGGAATTGTCGTCACCTGAGTTTAAACGCCGGATTGCAATGTGTAGATCGAAGAAGCCTATGTTAGATACTATTGCTGAAGAACATGTTTGCTCCAGATGACCATTTTAAGATTTCGTACACACAAGATCTTTTTTTCGAGTTTGCCATACAATATTGATTTTAGTTTGACAAACTTGTTATATGTTATTATTTTCATTTCCTATTTTTTGCAGTTTAAAATTCTAAAAAAGATGCTTTTAAAGTTGCTAAGTTGTTGATTTTGTTGCATACAGAGTATGAAGTTTACTACATGTATAATATTTTTTAAATATATGGTTGTTTAGATACAATAAATTAGAGTAAAATGCAGAAATGGTCCCTGTGGTTTGCCCAAATTGCAGGTTTAGTCCCTGTGGTTTTGAAAGTGCAGGCGGCCTCCCTGTGGGGAAACCTTGGTTCCATTTTGGTCCCCAGCTATTAACGACGTTAAATGAATTCCGTTAGACGTTACACATTTAGCCCTTGTTGCCCATAACTATTGCAGTGTGCATTCTTTTTTCGCAAAAAACGTCCCTGTGGTCCGTTTTTGTCCGTTTTCGAGTGTTTTCGTCCATTTTTTTACCATTTACTTCGATTTTTTACATTATCGTCTATTTTTTGACGTTTTTGTTTGTTTTTTTACGTTTACGTCATTTTTTTATGTTTTCGTCCGTTTCTTTACATTTTCGTCCGTATTTTTTGTTTTCGTCCAATTTTTTTACGTTTTCGTTCATTTTTTTTTACGTTTTCGTTTGTTATTTTACGTTTTTGCCCGTTTCTTTACGTTTTCTTTTGTTATTTTACGTTTTCGCCCGTTTCTTTACGTTTTCTTTTGTTATTTTTATGTTTTCGTCATTTTTTTGCGATTACATTTGTTTTTTTTACGTTTTCGTCCCGTTTTTTACGTTTTCATCTGTTACTTTACATTTTAGTCAGGTTTCTTACATTTTCGTCAGTTTTTTTACGATTTTATCCATTTTTTTACGTTTTCATCCGTTTTTTAGGGACGTTTTTCGTCTATTTTTTTACGTTTTCGTCCGTCTCTTTTTCGAAATTAATTTTTTTAGAAAAATTAATTTTTTTTTCTAAATTAATTTTTTTAGAAAAATTAAATTTTTTTTCGAAATTAATTTTTTTAGAGAAATTAATTTTTTTAGAAAATTTATTTTTTTATTTTCCGAAATTTTTTTTAGATATTTTATTTTTTTATTTTCCTAAATTTGTTTTAGAAATTTTTTTATTTTTTATTTTCCGAAATTTTTGTTTATAATTTATTTATTTTTTATTTTCCAAAATTTTAAAATTTTTTTTTTATTTTCTGAAATTTTTTTTAGAAAAATTAATTATTTTTTTCGAAAATAATTTTTTTAGAAAAATTATTTTTTTTCGAAAATAATTTTTCTTAAAGAAATTTCGGAAAAAAAAATATTTTTCTAAAAAAATTATTTTCGGAAAAAAAAAGGGACAAAAACGTAAAAAAAAGGGACGAAAACGTAAAAATAACAGATGAAAACGTAAAGAAACGGGCGAAAACGTAAAAAAAAAAGGATAAAATCGTAAAAAAACCGACTAAAACGTCAAAAAATAGACGATAACGTAAAAAATCGGAGTAAATCGTAAAAAAAAGGACGAAAACGGACAAAAACGGACCACATATTGCAAAAACAAAAAATACGGATGAAAATGTAAAAAAACGGACGAAAACATAAAAAAAAGACGTAAACGTAAAAAAAACAAACGAAAACGTCAAAAAATAGACTATAATGTAAAAAATCGAAGTAAATGGTAAAAAAATGGACGAAAACACGCGAAAACGGACAAAAACGGACCACAGGGACGTTTTTTGCGAAAAAAGGATGCACACTGCAATAGTCATGGGCAACAAGGGCTAAATGTGTAACTTCTAACGGAATTCATTTAACGTCGTTAATAGCTGGGGACCAAAATGGAACCAAGGTTTCTCCACAGGGAGGCCGTCTGCACTTTCAAAACCACAGGGACTAAACCTGCAATTTGGGCAAACCACAGAGACCATTTCTGCATTTTACTCCAATAAATTAGAATACATGCTGTTTTTAATGATGAATCATTGAATCTTAACTTGTAACCAATTTCAAGAGTTGCAACACTCCTAAGTCCTTATATGTATTGTTATCTATACTACATATGATACACAAATCAATTTCTCTATTAAAATTAAGACATACAACTTTTAAAGCATAGGCTACAACACTTTAAAACAAAAAAAAAAAACTCTTTATTTTAGTTTCAAATGAGCAATTAATATGGTTCAGATTTTTAAATGAATACAAATACTAAAACAAAAGGTACAATTTACTTTTGCACAATTACACTCATAAATTAACTGGTCAATAAATACAATTAATGCAGTTATTAAAACACCCCTTACATAAGAAATACAAATTATCAAGCATATTGTACAACCAACTTAAACATAATTCCTGCGTTAAATGTCACTAATACAAATAATAAAGCACATTATAGAAATATTCAAGCCCGTACGGGCACGGGCCAAACGGGCTCGAGCCCGAACAGCACGGGCCAAACAGGCACGGCGTAAACCGGCACGGGCCAAACGGACTCATGTTATACGAATCGCTTTAATAAAGACGACGAAATAAATTCCTTAGTTAAGGAGTTGAAATACGTCACATGAAATTTTTGATATCCATAAATTTAGTGTAAAAAAGAACATAATAAACTAAAATACATGATTTATCGGAAAATTTTATTTCAGGGTATCCGCCGCCGTAATGCGCGCGCACCCTGCTAGTAAGCTATTAATAAGGAATTAAGAAACGTACTTGTAAACACTTTTTTTTTACAACAGATTACGTTCATCGACATGTAAACTAACGAACTAAGAATAGATACAGTACCGGCAAAGCATGAGATGAAACTATATTTCATGATTCTTGTTACCGTATCTTTAAAAAGATAATATACATGCAAGTCATTTGCTTTGTGGCGCATGCGCGCATCTAACAAGTATAACCACTAAGTGTAGAAACTAAATAAATAAAAAAGTTATGTATTGCAGTATTAAATTAATTAAACAAAAGAAACATACATGCGTTTATATATGGAAAATATAGGTGAAATCCTAACTAGTTAATTAGGCTAAATGGGTCTAAGAGTACTAGGTATCCTAGTGTTGTCCCGTTGGTGCTGTGGGGAAAAGTGCAGCCACATCAGCACCTTTTCTCATAGCACCAGAATTCACAACAACACTAAAAACCGTCTCCCTCCTATAACACCAAATTTTGGTGCCGTCGTGCACTCTTGGACCTCACATATTTTTTTTTTTCTTTATTTAAAAACCAGCCCATTTAACTAAAATTAAAATACGGTTTCAATTTTAGCACTAAAATGAATCTCAAACTAAAATTAAAATACGGTTTTAATGATGCTCTTCCAAGATTATATCCAACTAAAACTCTGTGAGGAAATTTTAGCTCACAAATATCCTAGACTAAAACTCGGCCCAACCAATATACCACATGGCCCAAATAACAACTATCCTAAACCCAAGACAATATAAACTACTCACAAAACCCTATATTTCGCTTCACATACCACACGCAGTCAACACTCAACAAGCTCAGCCACCAAAACTCCATGTTTCTTTCTTGAATTTCTCTTGCACAAAACTAATCAACACCCTATTTGAGCAAATCATTTAATACACTTTTTATTCCAATGGTGAACCGAAGACACCATGAACGTCTTTTATTAAGCACCTTATATTCTCATACAAACTGAAAAAAGGGGATAACACCAAAAAAAAAGGAAAACGAGAGGCTCGATACCGTGCTTGCGTTGTCTCGTCGCGTTTTTCGGGACCATTTGGGCTGGTCGTGATGGCTTAGGACGCGAAAACACGAGCCACGGTGTGGAGCTCGCGCCGTCCGATCGCATTTTGCCAAAATACTAGCCTTAGCGCAGGGTACCCGAGGCTCTAAACATTGGGTCTTTATTAAGCTAACATCCCCTCTCAAATTCACAATGTTGCAACGATAAACATTGAGAGTTTGTCAGGCAAAAAACGAAAACGCGAGCCACAATGTAGCTTGGTAAATCTATTTACAATCTGTAAAGTGTTGAAGTAAAATCTTGCGTCTTACTACAAACAAGCAAAGTGGGTCCTCCGGACGATTCCTCGGTCCTTCGGATTCCTGTAAGAAAGAAACACGCGTTAGTCTCGCCCCGGGTTTTATCACAAGACCAAACTCCGACGTGAGAATGAGTATATGGTGTATAGAGCAATACAGGTGAAAGTAAGCGTGAGTAAATGATTAGTTACCATGAAAGTATGCGTGAGTAAATGATTAGTTACCATGGAGTGAGAATTCCTCTTCTTTATATAGGAGACCTGTTTTTGTCTCTATCGGATACCGCCAAACGAGATAGCGATGCTTTTGAGCGGCAACTGTGGCCTTTCTCTTTTTGGTCTCTGTTCAATCCTGCTATTTCTTCGGAACGTTTGTAACTTACTCTTTATATCAGGTTTGACTTTAGATCCGGAAGTTACCGTTAGTCCGGATGACCCGATCCGGTTCGTTCGGAACTGGGGTCCGTTCGGTGTAGGCCGTTCAGACACATACGCCAACATGTCCCCCCAGTATCGTAGTATTGGTTGAACCAATAGTGTGATGCTTTGTGGAGATTTCAGATTTTCGTTATGGTTTTTCCGGAGTGTTTGATCTGTTTGGTTCTGTGAGTTGGATTTTATGTGCAACATGCCAAAAACCATTATTGTTCTCTCTTTAAGGAAAGCCGTCATTTTTACTGTGGCTGTAGGATTTAGACACGTGTGCGTGTGTCTATCGTGTGAAGCGGAGGGTGCCACGTTGGCGTCTGACACGACGCGACGTTTCGCACTCCCCATTTTTGCCTATAAATAGCGCCCTTTGTTTTCGTTTTTTACCACCGTAAATTTTCACGCATTTCTCTGACATAATTTCTGTTGGCATTTTCCAAACGACTTTCTATTTGTCCGAGCAGTTTAGTGCGGTTCGTTCATCTAAAGAGGTACGTTTCGTATTACAAGTCTTTCCTTTGTGTTTTTGCTGTGCGGCTATACCCTCTTTTATCCAAAACGAATTATGTCGGGATCACCTCATTCGGCTCACGAGGAGAATGCTCCGGCATCCGAAGAGTTTTTACCTAAGTTCGATATTCAGAAATATACCTCTAAGATGGATGACGAGGGTGTTGCCTTGGTGGTTAAAGAATTCGGTATACCGAAGGACTTGCATTCGAGGTTACCCCCATCGGACATTGTTAGGTCACTATATTGTAAACACACAAGTATATGAATAAGAGAAATAAGATAGAGATAGAGCTTGGTCGATTTAGATGATAAGAGAAATAATATGGCAAAGGTTTCACTAGAATATCAAATAAACCAACAAGAATAATGTATGTTTACATGTAGTATTTATAGGGAAGGAAGCTAGGGCAACACTCCCTCTTCCTTCCATTCACACAAAATGGGCTAGACTAAAGCCCATGGGTTTTAGTCTTAAGCCTACATACATAATACTAATATAAACTATGCAACCTATTACAAAATCTAATGACCGACACTTGATAATAGTAAAACGTATTCCCAACAATCTCCCCCTAAGGGTCGGTCATCAACGGTTGCTTGACGTCTTCATTCTTTTCTTTTACTTTCTCGGCTTTAGACGTCTTCAAAAACTTTAAGTCATTGTTCTTTGTTCTTGGTTCTTTGTTCTTTGTTGTTGTCGTGATCAAGTGATGGTATTCTCTGCCTTTTGATCCGTGCTAAATAGATATAAATATTATGCAACGACGGATGCTCGTGAATAAATACAAATTACCCCTTTGTGAAAAAGGATACTTGCAAAAACTCACGTTCGTGTGTAGTGTGTAGTCAGGTAAGTAATTACCCGAATCGTTTCCCAACGAGATGTGAATGGGCAACTGTGAAAAGCTAGGATTAGAGTGACTGATGTGATGGATTTTCTTGATTTTGCTTTATTTAATAATTCTAAATAACAATTTAAAAACAGATATGCACAAAAAAATTAAACGCGAATTAATAAATTACAAACGCGTAACGGGAATCTAAAATGGGACAAAAACTAAAATATATAAAATTTAAAACCTAAAAATGTAAAATGACTTAAAACTTATTTAAAAACTAAAATTATATTTTTTATACTTTTTATTTAATTATTATTAATTATTTATTATTTAATTACTTATTAAACTATTTAAATTTATAAAAAATACTAAATGAACAAAGAAAATTCTAAAACTTTTTATAAAAATATTATAAGATGAAAAGAAGCTAAGAAAATTATAAAAATGAAAATTACTTAATTAAAATTTAAAAAGATAAATTCTATTAAATAGAAGCTATCACTATATTTCTATTTTTGGTTTTTCTTAAGGTCTAAAAATGATATTATATTTTTCCTAGATTAAAAATGACAAAAGAAAATTATGAAAATTGGATTTATATTTTTCTGATTATTTTTCTATTTATTATGATTTTATTACTAATAGAAACTAATAAAAAAGACTAAAAATATTAAATGACTTTAGAAAAATCTGAAAAATTCAGGATAAGTCTAAAATATTATTTAGAAGCTAAGAAAAATAAAATCAAAAGTTTAATAAGCCTGGAGAGCTGATTTGGGCAGATAAGCAATAAGCAAATAAGCTAGAAATAAGCTAATGAGCACAAAACTTAACCAAATGCTCAGGAAAGGTTTAATATACTTAAATAAACACAAAAAAACTTAGAAACACAAATAAGCACTATGAATTAAGCTGAATAGAAGATAAGCAGATGCAAGGTTAAAACAGAAAACTCAGAAAATTGCTAATTTGCAGGGCAATTTAAGCAATCTAAATAAGCAGACAAGCAGAATATTATGGGGGCAAAATTAAGCTAGTAGTATGAGCTTTTGAAAAACACAAAAATTAGGGCTTGATCTTATGTGGATAAGCCACAAATCAGTGGAGATCAGCAGCCAACAACACTCAGTATACACTGAGTGTTCTGATGGTGCAGAGTTTGTGCAGAAGTGCACAAGCCAAAAGGCTCTGATCCAACTCTTGTGTATGCTCTAATTGGACTCAAATGAACTCAGGCAAGCAATGAAAAAGAACCAAATGAGCTTGTGCTTGCTTATGGCTTATTTGACCTTGTTAGTTTCTAAAAATTCCACAATTTGCTCAAAACTACTAAAACAGTGAAATGAACTTGTTAAATATGAGAAATAGCTTATAATGGTTAAAATAAGCTTGAACAAAGTTGGGATTGTGGCAAATCTACAGTAAAGCCTTGATTTGACTTGTTGACTGATTAAAACCAAACACCCCTTTAGGGACTGCCTGTTGTGAATTTTCAAAGGAAATAAGTAATTTGACCAATGATTGCTGATTTTTACTGACTAAACAACTTATAAGAACTATAATAAGAAACTTGTAAAACAGAATTAAGCAATTTACTAAGTTATGCTAGATTTGGCTTTTTGACTGATTTAAAGTAGAACAGAAACAAATGCTTTTTAAAACTGATTAGATTAATGAGATATAACTACAAACTATTAATAAGCATAGAATCACAATAATAAGCTACTAATAAGCTGTTATACAGTAACTTGAGAAATGATGCAAAAATATAGAAACTTGCTTACAACTGAGGTAGCTATGGAATGATAGAACAAAGAACTAGAACCACTCTAGCTTGTCAGAAACAAGCTAGAAAACCCAAAGAACCCTTCCAAATCAGCTTATTCACCCCAAAACAGCTTATTAGCTTCTCAGGTTGACTTTTGTTGACTTTTCTTGTATCTTGAGTTTAGCTCTGATTTACACTAACATAAGCTTACAGTAAGCTATAATTAGCTTATATAAGCTTATGTAAAGAGATAATAAGCTTTTCCAAATACCATTTAACTTGGTACGAATTATAATAAAACTTGAAATTATAAAGTGACTGAAATTAAATGCAAGATACAATAAAATAAGATCAAAATGACTGTAAATGACTGGAAATGAAAATTACAATAAAGAAATGACAATTAAGTAAAAACGATTTAAGTAAAAATTAACTACTACTTAATTTCCTATTACATTGATCTATATATACAAATTTGAAATGGGAAAACCCTAGTCGACATCTCTGAGCTCTTCTGCACCCTTGGATTGTATCAAATCGATCTCAGCCTTTGATTTTACTTTTTGGCGCCAAAATGAGATAGTGGAAAAATCCACTATCTCTGGTCTGAGGTGATTGGAGAAGAGGCATTAAATGCCCTTTGGCATGTTAGGTAACTTGCTGAGGATGAGGGGGGAGGTGGCAAAGAAATACTATGGGTGGTAGTGGTATGGTTTTGGCGGGGTTGTGTGAGGAAGAAGAGTTTGACCAGAGTCAAACTCTGGTTTTAAATACCAGGGTTGGGTCGGGTTGTTTTAATAGAAGGATTGGGCTTGGGCTGGTTGGTTTGGTTGTGGACTGGGTTTAGAGATTGGGTTAAAATATAAAAGGGTTGGGTTATTTTTATTTAAGGGTGGTCCGGATTTTGGTTTTAGTATAATCACAAGGACCAAAATTGCAACTTCTGAATTCTTGAAGGGTTAAACTTGGCAATCTTCCAAAGTTGTTTCAAGGGTTAATTTTGCCAGGTATGCATAATATGAGGATCACAATTGATTCTTTCCAAAATTACCCTTCCAGGGACTAAATCTGCCAAATTTGTAATTCCAGGGACCAAACATGTACTTTCTCCAAATTTTCCATCCAAGGACCATTCCTGCCAAAGATTAGTAGTACAAGACCCAAAACTGATTTTCTCAAAGTTTTTTACATCCCAGGGACCATTTCTGTCATTTTGCAAAGTTGAGGGACTAAATTTGTAATTTTATGAAACTTTGCACCAAAGGACTTATTATGTAATTTTATGATTCTTAAAGGACCTTTGATGACTTTTCCTGTTTTTAGAATAACCAGGGACTAGTTTTGACAACTTTTGAAAGTTGAGGGACTGAAACTGCCAATTATGCAAACTTTGTTCGTTTTTTATCTGTTTTTAAACATTTTGCATCTGAAACATATAAAACACATTTCTGGGATAATTTCAGTATTATGATGCATTTCTGAGTGTTTTTGGATGTTTTGGCAGCTCAGATTAGGTAAAAATGATGAGTATTCACACACTCATCACCTTTCATCAACATCTTTGTCACTGGTGTCTTTACCCCTTTCCAACATGCTCATACGTCCTTTAACTTTGAATCTTCATGCTTAATTGGTTCTCTTTTCTTTACTATTGATCTTTGTCTTTCAACTTTGTAGATTCTTTTACGTGACGTAGAATCTTTCTTTGAACTTTGCTTTGATTTAATCTTTGTGATGTTAGTATGAGCATGTGGAAACTGATGTAGTGTTGATGATGGTAATGGTGTTGGTGGAACTCCCGGTCTCCATAAGTACCTGCATGAAAACAGTTAGCAATAACGCATCTGCCACTTACAGGTTCGGACTTCGAGATCGTTAACAGCATAGTGTGAAAATTATCTCTAATCCTTGCCAAGGCCGTTCCTGAACCGGATACCCCCAAGAGGGCTTACACAGATACACCGAAGTGTATCAACGATTCAGGTAAGCCGCTGAAGTATTCCGAAGTATCACTCCACGACTATAGACCGTTTGAAACCACCGCGAACACTAAGCGTAACCCACAAGGGATTACCGAAGTGACCTGCTGTCAGGGCTGTTTGATGTTGACCCTGACAGGAATTTCCATTCAATCACTGATAATCACAATTGTGAATTCCCTCATGAATGTTCATGTCAGATTGATAAGATCTGCGTAGGACTCTTGTTATTTACAACTGGTGTCCTTAATGTTGAACAACCAGTGTAGAAATTTTAAGGTTTCCTAAGAGATCTTTTGATGTATCTAGCGGCTCTAGACTCGATTTAGTGCGCTTTTATTTTAAGTCGTCGGAGGCATGGAGCAGATTGCATCCTTTTCAATATCAACACATTTCGGAGTGAAAGGTCGATAGATTAGGAAGGGTTCTCCGTGAGAAATGAAACAAGCAGCTTTTGAGAGATACTTGAGTGGTTAGAAGGTTAAGTGCAATGCGTCACTGGGTCCATGACGTCTTTGTCTTCAATACCGGTGTCACTTTAGTAACATCCAGTAGCATATGAGTTGAACCCGGTTTCTGCCCTAAGGTTGATCATTTGGAGGGCTATTTCTTTTCACCCTTTCATTTACTTTTCTTTTTAATTCTTCAATCCCTTCTTTCTCCTTTCATTTCTTTACTTATTTTTTCAATCATACCTAAGGACTTCTAGTGCTAAACTATTGGTAATGTCCTTGGGTAGATCCCTCCGGTTCTGGCGGATCATAGGACGTATTTCCTAACCTTAGTCACCTTATAACTCCATGACTATCCTATGTTGCCATAAACAAATCATTTGAAAAATCTCGCAAAACGTTTATGATTATAAAACATATTTAGTTAACACTTTGAGAGTTTTGCATTTTTCAGAAATACTCCCCCTTCACATGTGCTTATAAGTTATAAATAGAAATTTACACATGTTGGGTGGAGTTTGCACTTTTGAATTGATTGAATCTCAGTGAACATGACCGATTCGAGACACGCTTACATCACTAGTTAGACTAGCTTGAAATTATTACCCGTCCTGGTCATATTCAAAGAGAATCTATCGAAACAGTACACTCTACTTAGACAAGTCCTATTCGAGACACGCTTACATCACTGGTTAGACCAGCTTGAAATTATTACCCGTTCAGGACAAGTCCTTTCGATTACTAACATTTGAGTTTCGTCAATTCATGGGTTAAATCTGAGTCGAGCTCATACGAGATTCCACATTTGTTGCCATATTTTAATCACTTTTGTTTTTTTTCTCCCCCTCAAAAATAGGATATTGATGTTGTTATTGGAAAACTTTTGATTGAAATATGCTCCCCCTCAATAAGTGAAATAACTTTTTGAGGTTTTAATTACGAGAGGGAATACTTGTTCTTTTAAGTAGAATTATGAAAAAACTTTTTTAAAAATTTGATTAATTCTACTCAAAAGTAAGAAGCTTTCGCTCCTTATATTAAGATTGAGGCACTGAAGCGTACCTCAGGGTCCTTTCTTTACAGAGTACGGGTTGTGCATTGTTATATGTGTACAAGCCATTGTTTTAATACAAAATTTGTTTTCTGTAAACAAAATACTATCCCTCAAATAATGAAGTATATTTGAGAGATATTCTTCTTGAGAAGAATTTTGAATCGTATTTAAAAAATATTTTTTTTTTAAAATTCGTGAGATGATTCTGCTCAAGGTCTTAGAAAACACAATTAAGTATTATACAACAAAGAATGCTTGAATATCAGATTAGACAACAACCTCGGGAAACTATTTAATATCGGCGCCAACGGGTTTACCAAAATTTGAAATCCATTTGTAGGTTGTGTCAATCCAATCAAAAGGTGTTGACTTCCAACGAAGACTGAAAAACTCTGTTTCATTTTGAAATGACACTCGTGGAATCACTGGAAATTTAAAACTCTTTTTCCTTTGAAAGTTGTTTGAGAAACCCGGTGTCTCTCTTTGAGTTTTAAAATCTGATGAAGAAGATTTTCATCTAGAGTTGAACCTCATGGGTTCTTTTTGAAGAGTTGTTTTTGAGATAAAAGGAAATCTTCCGGTATTTGAGATGTTCAAAGCAGAGTCATTCTTGTTGCAGTCAAAAGCATTCCAGATTTTGAAAATTTGAAAGGTTTTGAATGACTTTGCTTTGGTCTCCACTCTTGCTTTACCAGTGTAAAACGAGAGTGTAGAGTTTGAAAAAACACGTTTCTCATCATTTGAATCCTTTTCAAGTTTGGCCGTCTGACACATTTAGCCCTTTGACCTTTCTCATTTGAGCCGTAAGACCTCAAACACCGCACGATAATATCTAGTTATTTTATACTTTAAAAAACACTCACGAGAGATTGGTGCAGCAGAGATCATAAGCATCACAAGTTATCAACGATTTTAAAAATTTTGCAACTACATGAATGAAATAGTTTTGTAACAGTTGACGATTTTTCTCTCCCTCAAAATATGTTCCATAAGAAACATTTTGACAATTGTTAAAATTTTGACGAAATGGTATGTGTTAAAATTTTGACCATATATGCTTTTGTGTCAGAACAGTCTGGTGGGTCAAAGATCTTTAATGAAGATCTTCTTCAAATTGCTGAAGATGATTTGGAAGCTATGGATTTAAAGTGGCAGTTGGCTTTGATAAGCATCAGGGCTAAGAAGTATTACCAAAGGACTGGGAATAAGATTACTTTCAATGGAAGAGATGTTGCTGGGTATGATAAGTCTAAGGTGGAATGCTTCAATTGTCACAGGATGGGACACTTTGCCAGGGAATGTAGAGGTCCAAGACAACAAAGCAACCAGGGTCAAGGGTTTAAGAATCAGCAAGGGTCAAGGAGAACAGTTAATGTTGAAGAGCCTTCTTCCAAGGCTTTGGTAGCTGTAGATGGAGCTGGATTTGATTGGAGCTTCATGGAGGAAGAAGAGGAACTATCTAACTTGGGTTTAATGGCTTTCTCAGACTCTGAGGTACCTATACTTGAAAAATGTTCAAACTCTTGTCGTGCTTTAAAATATTTTGAAAATATTAAGAAACAGTATGATGATCTTAGAGTTGAATTTAATCAAATAAGTTTTAGTCTGTCAAATCATAAAAGAGGATTAGCTATTTTGGAAGAACAAATTGTGTTTAATAAACAGAATGAGTCAAACTTTTCTGATGAGATAGGTCTTTTAAAGAGGGAATTGGAAATAAAAGATAATAAAATGAGTGGACTTGTATATGAACTAGAGAAGCTTAAAAAGGAGAAAGAAAACATCCAGTTAAGTGTAGACACTCTTGAATATACTTCAAACGGAGTTAAAAAGATTGTAGGGAGTCAAATACTTAACAAAGCTAAATCAGGTTTAGGTTATAAGTCAGTTGCACCCCCCTTTAGAGGAATGTTTGCTCCACCAGGAATTAATTTAGCTCATACAGGTTTAGAAGAGTTTAAGGATATGGATTTTCCTGGATATGGTGTTAAGGTTAGTGAGAATCCTGTTAAATTCGTTAAGGCAGAAGATTCATTTGTGAGTGCTAGTGATAAATCTCTTTCGGAGGAAAAGATGTCCTCTGATAGGAACTCAGATGCACCAACTATTGAGGAATGGACATCTGATGATGAGAATGTAGAGGTTAAGGAAAAACCTAATGTTGTTAAGGTAGAAGTTAAACATGCTCCTAAAGTGGTTAAGACTGAAAACATAAAACCAGTTAGGAAAAATGTTAGGTATGCTGAGATGTATAGGACTAAGAATAGATCATCAAGTTCTGAGAGTAGTCATAGAAACTGGAATCACTCAAAATCTAAGAAATTGGATGATATGTTTGCTATGATTAGAAAAGTATGTTTTGTTTGTGGAAGTTTTGATCATATGGCTGCTTATTGTGATTCTAACCCATGGAAAAAGAGGGTTACTGGGAATGCAAGGGTGAACAGGAATAACAATGCTAGGGTAACTCAAAATGGTCCAACTAGATTGACAAACCCTAATGCAAATCATAAGATGTCACCTAAAGCTGTTATGTTAAAGACTGGCATCAAAACAGTTTCAACTGCTAGTCAAAATAAGTGGTTTAATAACAAGCGAACTGTTTCTAGTGCAAAACAATTTTCAAATCATGCACAAACAGTTAAAAGGCATTTTTATCAGAAAACAGCAATGACTAATCAGAAGTGGGTGCCTAAGATTAAACAAGCAATTCCAACTGCTAGGTCAGCAGTTCCAACTGCTAGACCAGCAAATCCAACTGCTAGGCACTTAAATGTTAAGGGAAAAAGGGGCAATGCTGTCAAGGCCTCAGCACATTGGGATAAACATCTTACCAAACCCAATGGTGCATCAAATACCTCAAACAAGTTTTCTCATCTTGATGCACAAGGCAGATCCAAATCAGTGATGATTTGTATCCTCAAAAGAAACTAACACCTTTATTTTGTGTGCAGGAACATCCCTCAAATAGCAAAGAAGATAGAGGATATTCAGACAGTGGATGTTCAAGGCACATGACAGGAAACATGTCATATCTGTCAGACTTTATTGCTCTGGATGGAGGACCAGTTGTCTTTGGTGGTGGTGTTGGAGGAAGAATTACTGGTAAAGGGGTAATTTAAACTGGTAACCTTGATTTTGAAAATGTGTATTATGTACCAGAACTTAAGTACATCTTTTCAGTGTATCACAAATTTGTGATAAACAGAACAAAGTTTTATTTACTGATACTGATTGTCTTATACTTTCTCCTGATTTCAAGCTACCTGATGAAAGTCAAGTATTGCTTAAAATCCCTAGAAAGGATAATACATACAGTGTTGAGATGAATAAACTAGTTCCTAAGGTTGGACTTACTTGTCTTGTTGCAAAAGCCACATTGGAAGAATCAATGTTGTGGCACAAGAGGCTTGGTCATGTTAATTTTAAAACCATTAACAATATTGCTAAACATGGGTTGGTAAGAGGTTTACCAAACAAAACTTTTCTCAATGACTAAACTTGTGTTTCTTGCCTTAAAGGTAAGCAACACAGAGCCTCATGTAAGCCAAAGACCCAAAACTCTATTTCTCAAGCTTTATATATGTTGCATATGGACTTGTTTGGTCCTACTTCTGTGAATAGCTTGAATTTTAAGAGATACTGCCTTGTTGTCACTGATGATTATAGTAGGTTTTCTTGGGTATTCTTTATGAAAACTAAGGATGAGACAAGTGAAATACTTAAGACCCTTATTGTTGAAGTAGAAAACCTAGTTGATAAGAAGGTTAAAATAATCAGATGTGACAATGGGACTGAATTTAAGAATAGAGTGATGGACGACTTTTGCAGAGAAAAAGGTATTAAGAGGGAGTTTAGTGTAGCTAGAACCCCACAACAAAATGGTGTAGCTGAGATAAAGAATAGGACTCTTATAGAGGCTGCTAGGACAATGTTAGCTGACTCTAAGCTACCAGTTTCATTTTGGGCTGAAGCAGTTAGCACTGCTTGCTATGTATTGAATAGGGTTTTAGTTGTACAACCTCACAATAAGACTGCTTATGAGCTTCTTAGAGGTAGAACCCCTGCTTTAAGCTTCATGAGACCTTTTGGTTGTCATGTTACTATCCTTAATACCAAAGACCAACTAGGAAAGTTTGATGGGAAATCTGAGGAAGGTTTCTTTGTTGGTTATTCTCTGCACAGTAAGGCTTTTAGGGTGTACAATACAAGCACCAAGCAGGTAGAAGAAAATCTGCACATAGAATTTTTGGAGAATAAACCAAATGTTGCAGGTGTAGGTCCAGATTGGATCTTTGATATTGACATTCTTTCAGATTCCATGAAGTATGTACCTGTTACAGGTACAAATACTAACAATGATGCAGGTTTAGAGGAGGAAGATGATGATTGCATTTTCATACCTGTCATGGAAGAAAGTCCTGTGAATGAGTCTTCTACAAAGAAAGATGATATTCCTTCATCAAGTGGTGTAGACAAAGAGAAAGATGCTGCTGAAACAAGTGGTCAGAATGGTAAAGAAGCTAAAATTCCAACGAGCAGTTCCAATGGAGTTAGTACTGCTCAACCTCAAGTTCCAACTGCTGAGCAAAATATTGATACTGCTGGACCAAGTCAACCTCATCTTGATTCACCAGTTGATACTGCTTCACAAGCTGATGAGTTTGATTTCTTTGGAGATGGTCTGCAAAACATGCCTGCCAGCTATGCAGCTCCTTCTACTCCCCATACTATTGTACATAGGAATCATCCACTTACCAATATTATAGGAGATGTACAATCTGGAGTCAAGACCAGAAGGCAAATTCAAGACCCAGATCATCATGGATTTCTTAGTGTGGTTTATGAAGAGAAACATCATGAAGATGAGAATGAGTGTATGTTTGTATGCTTTCTATCTCAGGTTGAACCCAAGAATGTGTTAAAGGCTTTAGAATCATCAAGTTGGGTTGAAGCTATGCAAGAAGAGCTACTTCAATTCAAGATTCAAAATGTTTGGGTTCTGGTTGATCTACCAAAGGGAATGAGAGTGATTGGTACAAAGTGGGTATTCAGGAACAAGAAGGATGAGAGGGGCATTGTGATAAAGAACAAAGCAAGATTGGTTGCTCAAGGCTATACTCAGGAGGAGGGTATAGATTATGAGGAAGTTTTTGCTCCAGTTGCCAGGATTGAAGCAATAAGATTATTTCTTGCTTATGCTTCATTTATGGGGTTTATGGTCTATCAAATGGATGTGAAAAGTGCATTTCTGTATGGTACTATTGATGAAGAGGTTTATGTTTCACAACCTCCAGGTTTTATAGACCAAGAGCATCCTGAAAGGTTTATAAGGTGGTGAAAGCTCTATATGGATTGCATCAGGCTCCAAGAGCTTGGTATGAAACTCTTGCTAAATATCTTCTGAAGAATGGGTTTCATAGAGGGAAAATTGATCAAACTCTTTTTATTAAAAAGGACAAGGGTGATATTCTACAGGTCCAAGTTTATGTAGATGACATCATTTTTGGTTCTACTAAGAAACAGATGTGTAAGGAGTTTGAAAAGCTGATGAAAGACTAATTTCAGATGAGTTCTATGGGAGAGCTTACCTTCTTTCTAGGTCTTCAAGTACAGCAAAAGTCAGATGGTATATTTATCTCTCAAGATAAATATGTTGGTGAAATTTTAAGGAAATTTCAATTCACAGATGCCAAGGTTGCTAGCACACCAATTGACAAGGAGACACATTTGTTATTAAAGGATCACAGTGGTGAAGATGTGGATGTGCACATGTATAGATCTATGATTGGGTCTCTGATGTATCTTACCTCATCTAGGCCTGATATTAAGTTTGCTATTTGTGCCTGTGCAAGATTCCAAGTGACTCCTAAGGTTTCTCATCTCACAGTAGTTCAAAGGATATTCAGATACCTTAAAGGTCAGCCTAACTTGGGGCTGTGGTATCCTAAAGAGTCTGCATTTGATCTTGTTGCATTCTCTGATTCTGATTATGCTGGTGCTAGCATGGATAGAAAGTTTACAACAGGTGGTTGTCAATTCTTAGGTCGAAGATTAATCTCTTAGCAGTGTAAGAAGCAGACTATGGTGGCCATATCTACTATTGAAGCAGAATATGTGGCAGCTGCAAGTTGTTGTGCTCAAGTTCTATGGATTCAAAGCCAGATGCTTGATTATGGGTACAATTTCTTAAACACAATTATACATATAGACAGTAACAGTACAATGTGCATCATTAAGAATCCAGTTCAACATTCAAAAACTAAACATATTGAAATTAGACATCATTTTATAAGAGACTGTGCTGAAAAGAAGTTAATACAAGTTGTTAAAATACACACTGATAACAACTTTGCTGATCTCTTAACAAAAGGTTTTGATGTAAGCAGATTTCAGTACTTGGTAACAGGTATTGGAATGCTTAATCCTTCAAAAGATTAATGTCTAAATGTTTTTGGAATTTGTACTGTTAGTTGTGCTATTTGTATAGTTGAGACTGCTTGAAATATTTTTAGTACTGCTTGTGATTTTGTTAGTCAATTATGATAACTGTTAAAAGAGAATATTGTGTATTGTGTTTTCTTTGGTTTTGGACTAACATTTCAGGTTAAGAAAAGCTTTTTGCTTTGGATTGTGCTTTACAACATATGGTGGTTTAGATTGTCAAGTGTGAATGCTTGTCACACAACAAATGGTAATTGATTCACCATGTCTAATCAACATAAGAATCAACTAGTCCAGATCAAACGGTTTCTGGTAAAGACTACTCAAATCCATTTATGGTTGACAGTTTACCAAAAACTGGTTGGTTATTGTAAGATCTAACCATCTTGATTGTGTGGATCTATTTGGGTGGTCTTGGATCTTGAAAGATCAAGAAACCCATGGTGGGAGTTAGTGAGATGAAGAACTAGAGAGAGGTGGGAGAAACTCAAAAACAGAAAAGATTAATGTGAATGTAAATGAGAGTTCCACCCTTCCCTTGTGTGGGAAGGGTTATATATATAGTACCTAATATTGTGCCCCTAGTGGGCTGTGGAGTGAGCTGACAGTGGGGAAAGCCCCGACCCACTCCACAAATATATTTAACTACACTAATAATACTAATAGTACTAAACTAATATAAATAAGCCTACGAGCTATGTGAATGCTAAATAGATGCTCGGGGTGACCGAACCTTCATCTGAATATTTATATTTCTAACAATCTCCCCCTAAGGGAGGTCACCCCGGAAATAAGAACTTGAATTCTAGCATTTTGTCTTCAGAACTTGACGTCATAGCTCGTAGTCTTTGATTCTTCAATGTCTTTAGTCTTTGTGCCTTCAGCAGTAATGATTTGATGACTGATTGATTGTCTTGGATGATCTTTGAGTATTCTTCGACTTTATCATCCAACATTTGTTTCCAAGTCATCTTTCAGCAGTATGTTACCTTGTGATGTGATAATCTTTGAGCCGACATGCTCACACTATTTGGTGTCATGATCTTTAGCATCAGAGTTTGCAGAAGCCATGTTAAAGGTCTTTTAGGTTGATCATGACTTTGTTGAGTTACAATGATGATGTAGTGTGGACATGTGGTAGAGGATTGGCATCTTTACTGCAACCAGCTACAACTGCAATCAGCTACAGCATCCAATAGCTACAACCGCCAGAAGTTCCTGCATACGACAGTTAGTAACAAATCGACCGGTACTTACAAGTTTGGACTTTGAGATTGTTAACAACATAGTGTGAAAACTCTCTCTAATCCCTCACCAAGACCGTTCCTAATCGAAAACCCACAGAGGGCCTTTTAAGATCATACCGTAGTATATCAACGATTAGGTGAGTTGCTGGAGATCACTCCTCGACTGTAGACCGTTTGAAACCGCCGCGATCACTAAGCGTAATCCACAGGGAATTACCGAAGTGACCTGCTTTCAGGGCTGTTTGATGTTGACCCTGGCAGGAATTTCCATTCAATCATTGAGAATTACATATGTAAATTCTCTCATAAATGTTCTGGCAGATTGCTAAGATCTGCGTAGGACTCATGAGTTTACAACTGGTGTCCTTGATGTTGAACAACCAGTGTAGAAATAATTCGTGTCCCTATGAGATCTTATTATGCATCTCGTGGCTCTAGACTCTATTGTGCGTTTTGATTTGGTGAGCGGAGGCTGGAGAGAACTGCCACCTTTTCAATATCATCTAATTCGGAATGAGAGAGACGATAGAAATGTATTAAACTCCATGATAATTGAAACAAGAGTCCTTTGAGGGACCTTGAGTGGCTAGGGAGGGTTGTGCAGCGTATCACTGGGTCCATGATACTTTGTCTTCAATGCCAGCAATCAACTAAGTGATTCTGACAGCATATGTATTGACCCGGTTTCTGCCTAAGTTGTAAGGAGGGCTTCTTTCTTTTCACCCTTTATCTTTACAATTCTTTTTCATTCTTCAACCCCTTCAGTGCTTACCGAGACTTCATAACTAGCACCTTGTTGGGTTTGTTCCAGTACTAGCTCCATCTCAGTCGTCACTTTTCCCTTATCCACTTTTCTCCTTTTTAATCATACCTAAGGACTTCTACACTAACTAGTGGATTATCCCTGGGTAGATCCCTCCGGCTCTGGCGGGATCGTGGGAACTTGAGCGTAACCTAACCATCCTTATAACTCCATGCATTAATTAAAATGGTCGGTCTTTGGTATTCATCCACGATTGCCAAAACAAATCTTTGAAAAATCTCTCAAAGTGTTCATAATTCTGAAACACATTTTTGCAAACACTTGAGAGTTTTATATTTTTCAAATGCTCCCCCTCAACATGTGCTCAAATGATTGTTTTATAAATCTGCACATGTCAGGTGAAGCTCGCACTTTTGAATTGATTGATTTTCCAAGAACATGATCATCGCGAGACACGCTTACATCACTAGTAAACTAGCTTGAAATTATTACCCGTCCAGATCACATTCAAGGAAAATCGCTCGAAATCGGTACATTCTACTCAGACACGACCTCTGCGAGACACGCTTACATCACCAGATAAACTGGCTTGAAATTATTACTCGTCCAGGACATGTCCTTTCGACTACTGACTTTAGCTATCGTCAATTCATTTGTCAAGTCTGAGTCACGATCGCTTGCGAGGCCAAATCCTTTTTGTCCATTTGCTCCCCCTCAATATGTGCATCGATATACGAAAGAGTTTAGCACATATGGGAGAGCCTAACGTTTAAGTCCAAAACATCACATTTTCATCAGGTTTCATATTTAAATCACATTCTCTCCCCCGATCAAAAATTTCAAACCTTTTGAGATTTGAGATCCCAATTGATTTAAATAATTTAAAAAAACATGGGAGAAAATGTGGTCAGGTTTAACATGTTCTGATGATGAAACATACTTTGCTCCCCCTTAATCTAAGAGGGAGATCCACTGCTTATTATGCACAAGTCGACTATGATGATGGTGTTGTTGTTGTTGTTGCTGCCGTTGTTGTTGTCGTGGTGAATTCTGAGCCAATTAATAGAGTTTTGAACGTCTGATCAAATGATTAGAATGGGAACTGGCACATTCAATTTGGCTATGGAATCTGCATAAGAATATCAACAGATATACATACATACAGATACACTATTCCTTAATAGCTACCCTTCAGCAGCTTGCCACATTATAATACCAAGTTCATCTTATAATCAAACCACAATCAGGAACTACGTCAAACCACTATCTAGCATGAAGAGCAATTAGCAATCATGAACATGGCAATTCACACAGATTCAATATTCAATTCAGGATCTTAGGAGCATAATTCTAACATAATAGCTATATACTTAAGCGAATCCTGAGAACATATGCACAATTTCAAACAACATTTGAAACTCATTCATTCAGATCATACAAATGTCATAGGAGTATTCAAGAACATCAAACACAACTGGTTTTCTTACTTCTTTTAGGTTTTGAGTTTTAATGCATCTAGGGGATTAAACGAGGATTCCAAAGTAATACAAATGAACCTTCTAGTTATATGAAGCTAGGATACTATAAGCAAATTGCACATAATGCCCTAAACTTTCTAGCAACTAACACATTTGGCCATTTGATATAAAGTTTACCAATTTCCTCTTCAACTAATACCCCATTAACTACAAAACCTTTTCAAAGAGTTATGAATTAATCCAGAAACCCGTTTGATGATATAAAATTTGAATTCACTCTCCCCCTCAATCAATGACCATTTCTAACCATTTCTAGTCATTGATTGAGTGACAAATTTTATGCATAATCCAAGATTAAACAAATTTCATACAACACATAATCACCAAGTGTCTCACAAATAATTTTCAGAAGAATCATAGAATGAAAACTATTTGCATACAAAGAAGATTTCTCTTCTTTTTCAAGAAATGATGCACTGAAACGTACATCAGATCGAAGAAACATGGATATAAAGTAATCCATGCCCAGGTGAACATCACCCAGTTGGTGGAACAGCCGTCTTTTTGGCGACGTGCTTTCCCCAGTTTGAAGCACGGGTTGCTATCTAAAGTAATAACAAGCCATTTAGACATGTTTTAACCATCCATTTTAACTTCTGCTCGAGCTTCATTTAAAGACCCGTGCCATTATTGAATGACATTTCTAAGTCCGTAAATGTTATCGATAAACAGAAGACATGCCTAGGTGAAACTATTTTTGGTATTTTCTATTTTTCTGATTTTTATGGTTTTTCTGATTTTACGTTTCTCTATTTACAATTAGCAAGATTTCTATATATCTATTTACAAAATGGTATAAGATATGAAAAAGAAAGTAAGAAGCAAAAAATATATACAAGGATACGAACCGAAAACCATTACTCCTCAGCATCCTGAATCTTTTCCGCTTCCATCATTTAACTTGCTGAAGAGTAACGTGAGCACTTTTAACTTAGGGATTAATTCAGGCTTTTCACTCTCCCCTAATTAGTACTCTCCCCCAATCTGACAACCTTTCTGATGAACACCCATAATAGAAGGAAGTCTTTGGATGAACGCCCATGATATGAAGAAGTCTTTTGATAACCAAATGCATGCCATCTTAAGTCTTCTAACACACCCGTCCTTGAGTAACGCCGTCAAAAACCTTAGGCATCTTTTCGATAGTTTAAGTTGAGCCTCAACTGAAATCTAGCTTAACCCCACAACTCATCAAACAAGAACTGTCATGAGGTTAAGCTAAACCACAAATTTAAGCCCAGTAACAACTTGATTTCAGCTTAACCTCACAACTCATCAAACAAGAACTGTCATGAGATTAGGTTAAAATCAATTTGGACCTAACCTTAAACTACAGAACAACTTGAACCTAACTTAACTCCACAACTCATCAAACAAGAATTGTCATGGGATTAAGTTAAATATCAAGTTGTAATAAAAGAGCTCAACATTTTTGAATGTAGAGAAGACTGTAGACTCGACCTTCTTCAAGATTGCCCAATGTGGAGGAACAGAATACCAATCATCTTCATCTCACCAAATGCCTTCCAGTAATCTTACATGTAACCCATCAACCCGCAGCGTGCACATGAGACGATAACACACAGCAGAGAATGAAGAATAGACTGACGACTCGACCTTCTTCAGTCTTTAGTATAACACCAAAGTAACAAGTTGAACCACTGATCATCTATAGTATGTATCCTCTTGGATATTAAGCCCTGATCACGTGAACCTGTTGTGCGTCCTTGATGTACACATTCTCTCTCCCCTGATGGTTACGATTAATCAGCCCATGACGTAAAAGCGAAATGATAATACCAAGGTGACAAGTTGAACCACTGATCATCTCTGCGGCTTTTCAACACCGGGATACACGATTAAGCTCGATCACGTGAACCTTTTTTGCGTCCTTGGTGTGCACATTTCTCTCCCCCATGATGGTTACGATTAATCGGAATCATCATCATTATGTGTACATGTAGCCTGATGACGTATACATGAAGCATTGACTAGAAACCCTTTGTTACTGATTGAATCAGCCCGTGAGACGATGTAGATTAGCATTCCATGACCATGTTCTTCAACACCTTGATAGACGGAAGAAGTAGTGTTGGAGAAACATGGTTTGCACGACTCCTGAACTGACGTATTCAGGAGTCGTATGACCATTTCTCAATCATCAACCAACATGTAGATTAATATTCACCCTTTCCCCCCCTAAAAAATTGCATATGCCTGCCAACTGCAATTTTTGATGATTGAACTAGTGAATATGAATACCATCAACGGTAAGTAGCTCCGCTTACGGTTCTTGAAGACTGACATGTTGTTTATTCACCCTTTCCCCCCCTCAAAAATTGCATATGCCTGTCAACTGCAATTTTTGGTTGAATACGTGAATAAAAATATACTCCAATATGCGCCGATCCACTTGAAGACTGAATAAGCACGGGAAGAGTGTGAAACTTGTTGATGAGAATGGCCATAAATAAGAAGATTTCTCTTCTTCCAAAGATAAAGCGCACTCAAGCGTACACTTTTCTTTTCTTGATGAACGAGGCCTACACTGATGTGTACAAACGTCATTGTCGATGAAGAATGAGGCCTGCACTGATGTGTACAGACATCATAGTCATTGAAGAACGAGGCCTGAACAGAAGTGTTCAGACGTCATTATGTTGAAGAGCGAGGCCTGTACTGACGTGTACAGACGTCATTATGTTGAAGAGCGAGGCCTGCACTGACTTGTACAGACGTCATAATGATGAAGAATGAGGCCTGCACTGATGTGTACAGACGTCAAACTGATGAAGAACGAGGCCTGCACTGATGTGTACAGATGTCATACTCTCTCTTTACTACTTCTCTCATCAAACTCGTTACCAACCCCTTTATCATTTTGTCGGCTTGAAGTCGTGACCACTGATGGAGAAAAACCCAATATGATGAACCTGAGCCTGAAGTAACATAACCCGAACTTGTGACTTAAACTTGTATTAATGCGAGACAAAGAGCGGTGCAGAGACTTCGTGCAACATCGAATCCCTAAGTACTCTATACTCTTCAACCAACCAACCATCAAGTATAAGACGTACATCACCTCTTGGATATCCACAACTTCGTGTGACACTGAGCACTACAACGTGACTCCTTAAAGTGATAGTTATTTTGTAAAAGAGAGAAAGAAAAAATAACTAGATATCCAAGTCCTCGTCATTGTAAATGTTGAAAGCTCGAACAAGGATCTCGAAGAATCTTCATCCAACCTCCCCGATATCTTCAGATACTAAGTACACGCACCCATGAAATTTCACTTCAGCCTCAAATAAATAATACTGATCTAACGCCGTAGTCACATCTTGTCGATTAACTGCCCCGATCCAGCCATTTGTGATGTTTTAGCTGATCTTTGATAATGGTTTTAACCCGATCATGGTCAAGAGCGCATAGCCCATCATCACGGTATTTTACAAATCTAGAAGAAACCGTGAGACAGTAACAGATTGAATGTGGCATGACTGATTTGATTTTGGTGAACTTCAGCTTGGGTTAAGAATATCTCGTGAGAATTGCAGATCACAACTTTTAAAACTTTCGTCCAACTAACCAACCTCGAACACAAACAACTAATTGTGACCACTTGATGAAGGAAACCCGATATACCAATACTGAAAACTGAAGTAGAAGTCCCCAAATTTGTTACTTAAGCTTGCACTAATGTTGGAAGAACGGTGTAGAGAATTAATGCTCCAAGCAAATCTCTAAGTGCTCAATACCCAACCAAAGTATGAGACATTAACACCTCTTGCGATTATCGACATCGTCATTGACGTGTGACACTGAGTACTCCAATAACTCTTAAGTGATAGTTACCCCGACTGCTGGTAACTAGATAACCCAAGTATTCAACTTACTTCTTAAGCACGAGCAAGATATCATTGAAATCATGCATCCAGCCATCCCCGATTTCAAGATAAAATAGGTAGACTCTTTCGTGAAATCCAACTTCACTCTTAAGCAAGGAATACCAAATTAACTTCATGATCATTTTGTGCGGTTGAATAGTCAAAGGAGAAGAAACATGCGCTCATTCTTAGCAGTGCCCATGAATCATAGTCAGTCCAATCTAACAAATCTGTCTGACCCAGCTACTTGCATGTTATCAGGTGCAGTGTATGGAATAGTTTTCGTACTTTGTACAAGATTTTACAGTTCTTGAAATTTATCTGAGAAATAAATTCAAGAACAAACTGCACAACAGTAAATATCAAACTGCTGAAATCTTAGGCAATTTGCTAAGACCCAAACCACTTAAAGCTAAACCACAGAAACTGGAGCCGCTAATATTCAAACTGCTAGAGACTGAACCACTGAATCCGGAATCGCTACGATCTGACCCACGGAAACCGGAACTGCTAAGATTCAAACCGCTGGAGACTGAACCGATACGATCTAACCCGCTGTAACCGGAGCCGCTAAAATTCACATCGCTGGAGATGGAACTGCTAGGAAACACGCCTAATTCTCCCCCTCAAAAAGGGCATGAAATGACCTTTTTGCCAAAGTTAAGAGTCTGTGATGATCGTGAATTTGACAGGCACAAAACATGGAAAGAGACAAATGAAACTACTGCAACGAAGATGGTGATTAAGACTCTCTTGTAGTAACCCCTTAATATGCCAAAACCGCTTGATGAAATGCGTATAACTTTAAAGTGAGTAAAAGGTTAAAACACGTCTCTAAACAAGTCACCTCTTGTCTTTAAGTCTGACTACCTCTTGAGAAGATCTTGTACTACAATCCCATTAGAAGCTTGAGAAACAACAATCACTTGATGAAGCTTGATAAAGGACAAGTTCGCGACTTATACTTGCACTAAATTTGTGATTTAGAACCTATATTGAGCACAACAACGTAACTCCTTTAAATATAGGTAGTGATATATACCCAACCTTCCATCCTTTATTGTATATATCCACTTCTTGAACATCCAAGTCTAATCACCTTGATCACCTTAAATTGCAAATTGTGATTTAGAACCTATATTGAGCACAACAACGTAACTCCTTTAAATATAGGTAGTGATATATACCCAACCTTCCATCCTTTATTGTATATATCCACTTCTTGAACATCTAAGTCTAATCACCTTAAATACGCCCGAGCAAGGGTCATCAAACATCGTGCATCCATCCTCCCCGAAACCCGTGAATTAGCGAACCAACCAAGCTACCATAATTTCCCAATTTCTACTGATCTCGAAGCACAAACTTATCCCGAAAAACATAGTCAAACCCCATAAGTTTTATTATGTCAAAATCCATGTCCCGCCTACTTGTCGAAAATTGATTTAACGGGATTTTACTACTCTGGAGATTTAAACCGAGAAATCGAATCTTTCGCGGGATTTTCTAAAATCTACAAGAGAAACCGTGAAATCAACAAGAATAGCCTAGAGTGAAGTGCAATATTAATCTTTGAAATTCAAGTCACAGGAGTCACATCACTACTTGATCAAATCGCAACAAGTCAAGTCACAGATTGTCAATTTGCAATAAGTCAGATTGCAATCAACCAAGTCACAATTAGTCAAATCGCAAGTGTCAACTAGCAACGTCATATCGTAACAGGTCAAATCGCAATCCGTCAAGTAGCAATAAGTCAAAAAGCAACTTGTCAATTTGCAATTAACCAAATCGCAATTAGACAACTGAAACTCAAATTGCAAAGATCACATCGTAGGCTCACTCGAATCGCAGATACCCATAGGACAATGCTGACAAATCCACAGTTCTGAAATCACGTAGACATTCATATACCCAAACACTAGCCTTGACATGCGAATCCTCGTGAAATTTTGTAGATCCAAACATACGACACTTTTCACCATTTTTGCTAAGTAATTTGGATCCAATCATAACCCAAATAATACCAACCCGTGTACTAGCCCAACTCAAGCTCGTGTGGATCCGGTCATAATACAACCCAAGAACCACTTTGAATTATTACCCAGGCCCATCATAGTTAAATTTGAACATAGGCCCAACAAGCACACCTCAGGTTCATGACCATAAACCGGATCCAATGTCATCGATAAACAATCGGGTATTAACATACTCATTATCCACACATGCCGTTCAATATGCCAAAAACTATACCAAAAATTAAGACTACATTGGAATCGGCTCAGTCCAACACTTCAATCCAAGATCCGTTCTGGTCCACAAATCCAATTTATCACTAATAAACCCGGTACTCAGAACTAATATTAAAAGAAATAACCATTGAGCAAGTATTATACCAAACTTAGCTTAATCCAAACGTTTAGCTAATTGTCAGATAAACAAATTTGAGCTCAATTTGTTTGTGTACAACAAGTGTGCAGATAAAGTCCATCTCATATTCCCAAACCATCAATTGAGCCCAACACCACACAAGGATACACAACCCATAATTAACTTTGAGATGCCCTAAATACACGGTATTTAACACCTACTCAACACAAAAGTCAAACCCTAATCTCATTTAGTCCGCCTCCCTCCTCATCCATCTCTCCAAACGCGGCATAAACAACACCATCTGCCTACCATCTCTCCTTCTTCTTATCTTACTACTCGCTCTCAGATTTACACACAACGAAAGAGATGGACTCATTCAGGTAGGTGTATATTCATCTTGTATTTTTGATAACCGAAAGAAAGGCATGAGTATAACAAAATTGTTATAGCCCGTTCTTTATATTTCGTATATAAATTGAAGGTTGAATCTTTAACACAGATCTGTGATGAGTACATTTTCGTGTTTCTAATCATTTATGGTCTACTAGTTAGTTGTAGCACACGAAATAAAATCTGAGATCGTTTAGTATTTGCCTCTCATGTTTGTTTTTGAACGAATCAAGGAAGTATGTTATCCTGATCGTTGTCTTCATTTCAGTTTACTATCGGTGATGAGTTTCATTATCGTGTTTATGATCATTGAGGTTTAAAATACTTTTCAAATACACGAAAAAGATAAGAAGCTGAGATTGTTTAATTACTTGTACGAGTGTTGGAGGAGTTTGGCCGTGGGATTAGATATGGATTTGTTATGGTTTGATTTTGGTTATTGTGTCTCGGATCTGTTCTTCCTCATCCTTATTTCAGTTTTCTTATTACTTGTGGTTGACTGATGTTGAATATAGGCTGTAGTCACGAGTCAGTGGTAGGTTTGGTTAGTGGACTAGTTTTCTGCTTTATCTCCTTTCTTTTTAATACTTTGACTTTTCTTGACTGGTCAACTGTGGCCCACTGCTAGTCAATAAACCGCCAGCCAATAAACCGCCAGTCAATAAACCGCCAATCAATAAACCGCCAGTCAATAAACCGCCACAGTCAATAAACCGCCACAGCCAATAAACCGCCAGCCAATAAACCACCAATCAATAAACCGCCAGTCAATAAACCGCCAGTCAATAAACCGCCACAGTCAATAAACCGCCAGTCAATAAACCACCAATCTATAAACCGCCAGTCAATAAACCGCCAGCTGGTCAAACAGCTGTTGACTGGTCAAACAGTCAAACCGCTGGAGCATCAAGCCAAACTAGTCACTTTCAGTATTTTTGTCTTTTTCCCGTTTTGGCTACTATCCAAACTGCCTACCAAAATACCACAGAACCGCTGCCAAGAACACATAAGCAGTGATAAACCGCTACTATGAACATGACACGAGCAGCAATACCACCGAAACAATGATAAACCACTAGCAAGAAATAGCACTAAGCACAAAAAAAAAAAAAAAAACGCTAGCAAGAACACCCTTTACAACCTTAACAAGTGACTCAAATGTTCTTGTAATCCCAAATGTTCTTGTGAGTTGACTGTACGAACAAAACAAAAAAAACATAACCAACTCTTAAAACTGTAGAAGCCCAAGATGAATGGGTTTGAAGATCAAAATGTAAAATAGTGTTACTGTTAAAGCCACATCCAACTAATACTTGTATATAAGTAATATTACAGTAAACCCAAAAATTTGTTTTGAACTCCAAGTATACAAAACATGTAAACCCAAGAAGACTATTACTATCAAAGCCCAAAACAACACTAGTGAACCAAAACAACAAAGACGAGAGAAGAGAAAAAAAATACCAGATCGTGAATTGGTATTCGAACAAGAAAGGAAAAAAAATAAAAACAAGAAGAAAAAAATAGACACCACGAATCCAAGCACAATCAATCGAACCTAACCATGGCTCTTGATACCAATTGTAAGATCTAACCATCTTGATTGTGTGGATCTATTCGGGTGGGCTTGGATCTTGAAAGATCAAGAAACCCATGGTGGGAGTTAGTGAGATGAAGAACTAGAGAGAGGTGGGAGAAACTCAAAAACAGAAAAGATTAATGTGAATGTAAATGAGAGTTCCACCCTTCCCTTGTGTGGGAAGGGTTATATATATAGTACCTAATATTGTGCCCCTAGTGGGCTGTGGAGTGAGCTGACAGTGGGGAAAGCCCCGACCCACTCCACAAATATATTTAACTACACTAATAATACTAATAGTACTAAACTAATATAAATAAGCCTACGAGCTATGTGAATGCTAAATAGATGCTCGGGGTGACCGAACCTTCATCTGAATATTTATATTTCTAACAGTTATCAACTCACCAAATCTAAGTGTGAAGAGTTGGCTAGTCCATAGCAAACGGCTATTGGTAAAGACAAGTGAAATCCGTTCATAGCTGATAGTTTGCTAAAAACTATAAGTGGAAAAAAATGTTTTCGAATCCACAATTAAAATTAATAAAATTGATTTTATCTCTGAAAACTTTTTGCTAACAGTTATTACTGCTAGAGTTAACAGTCTGAACTGCTGGTTTCACGAGTTTGTACTGATTGTTCAAACTTAGTTCCTACTAAGTTTATGCTCTGTGATACACCTCTCTCAGAAGGTAATACATCTGGAAGTGTTGAGAGCAGTTTGAAACTACACAACTGAATTGATGGTAACTTGTACAAATGGTCATCTTGGATGCTGAGTTTGGATATCTTATGTTCTAGTTCATCTGATGGTGAGGATTCTTCCAAACAGGGGAGGATTAAAGTTTGTTCTAGTTGCTGTTAAGGATGATTGATGATTATGAAATTCAGGAGAGGAATTAAGAAGTCAGAGATGAATTATAAAGAAGTGCTTAAAGTCTATTCATTATAGAGGTGGATTCATTACAAAGCTTCATACAGGAAAAACCAACAAAAACTACCAACTACCAACAAAACAACCTACACAACACAAACACAACACAACTACTCAAGCTTTCCTTTTCCTTTTCCAATGATATCCGGCATGGTTTTGCTGCGGGCTCCTCTGCTACCCATGACGTCAGACACCTTCTTGCAGGGAAGTGCCAGTATTACTGTTCTTGGAGATGGAACTTGCTTCTTCTCAGGCTTCTTCTTTGGAACAAGGATCTTCACTGATGATGCAACTTTTTCAAATTCTTTGGATAGTAAGTCTGATAGTTTTCGAAGTTCATCATCGTCAGACGATTCAGATGAGGAGGATGAATCATCAACATAAGGAGGAAGTTCATCGGAGGAAGGTTCTTCAGATGAGGATATTTTAGTCTTTTTCTTTGAAAGATTAACTCTTGAAGTAGAAGAATAATTTGGTGGAAAATAGTTGTTCCAACCTGAATCTTCAGAATCTGAAGAAGAGTCAGATGAGATTTCTATAATGTTTGGTGGAGAAGAATTCATTGTGATTGAAGAGTTAAAGATTTGTGTTGAAGAAAATTTTGTGTGGATATGTGAGTTTTTATAGAGTTAATGAAGGTTTAATGATATTCAATGCGTGATTGATATGAAGAATTAACTCTTGGGTTGGTATAAGGAATTAATTCCTTGATGGAATTAAATTAATTTTATTAATTTTTGAAGAGTTGACCAAAAGAGTATAATAAGTGAAGATAATTCCCAAAGTGTTTCGTGATTTAAGTCAAGTGTTTGAAAGAATCCACCCCATCAACGTAATTAGATGTTTAATTCAAGAAACTTATTGATTTGCATCTAAATCATAAGTTTATGGGAGGATTGTTGGGAATTAAACTTAAGCAGTTAGTACGGTTGAAGTATACAAGAACAGTTAGGACTGCTGATGGAAGAGCAGTTAGGACTGCTGAAGGAAGAACAGTTAGGACTGCTTAAGAGATCAAGGTGAAACCGTGTGAAGATAATTATAGAAAAGATATGGTATATATCTTATAAGTATAGAATGATTCGGTTAGATGTTTAACGTGTACAGGACTCTTTGCATTATAAAAGGAGATCCTTAGATTAGGGTTTATATATATCATTGAGATCGAATACATCTAATACCTAATATCCTTCACGTTCATAATTGTAATCGTTTGATATATTGAAGTGATAGTTTGGTTGATATTGTTTTTTCTTATTGTTTTACTTAATCAATCACCAAACATAAACTCATATTCTTCTAAGTACTTGGTAGTAATTTCCGCGTGCTATCAAGTATATACTCAAAGTATCCCCAACACAACGTGTGTTTTTAGATCCGGTCAGTTATTAATTGTTGTTTTAAATCTCTTTTATGTCATATTCTTTTGCTTTGAACTTTTCATTAGTATTTCAGATTAGTAGTACTGGTGGTGATAAGTGAATATTTAGTGAAGATTAAAGGGTGATTAATTCATATTTTTGGGTTTTATCATGTAAGCCGTTTGGTGGATCGTTATTATCTTCGGGTCTTACCGGGCGAACACCGGGTTTAATCTTTTCCTTTATCTTTTTATTTATTAATGTTTATGTTTATTGTTATGTTTATCTTAGTAGTTATTATTGTTGCTTTATTTGTTGCTTGTAGTGTAGTTTTTATTATGCGTGAATAGTTTAGATATATGTTTGTTTAGAGATGGGTGGCTAGGATATTGTGATTATTTTGAGGAAGTTGTTGTTGGTGATATTAGTTGTTAGTTGAGGTTAATAGATTGACTAGAGATTAGGTTAGTCATTTTTAGTAAACGGATAGATTTCGTGGTTTAAAAGTGATTCTTGACTAAAATTGTGAACGCTCCGGCCTTTTCGGTTTTAGGACCTTACTCTTGACTAGACAACTCTATCTCAAGATAAGGTTAGTAAGATGCACATTTAATCCACGCGGTTATCCATTTATCAAAAACGCCTAACTTAGTTTAGTATACCATTAACGGTTGAAAATTTGAATTCATAAATTTATACTAGATTAAACATATTTATTTAATACCAAAAATGTTTTTCTAAAAGATATAAAATGTTTGTGACATTTTATAAAAAATCTAGTGATTAAAAAATTGTTCCTTTGATCATATAATGAATTAAGCATTTGTTTGTTCATGCCTTAAGTGATTGAGTTGTTAAAATAGATATTAACAACTAAATACTTGTTTACGTCATAATTTTTCGTTTAATGATTTTACATTTTGTGATTATCAAAACGTAGAGATATCGAAAAATATTAATAACGTGTTTAGGCATTATTTATATCAACAATCTCCCCCTTTTTGATGATTACAAAATCTAAACTCATTAAATTGAAAACTTAATTTTTAGACAAGTATTTAGTGAGTTTGTATCTATTTCTCCCCCTTTTTGTAGAATCAAAAAGGTTATGCCGACAAGTTTTAGATATGAAATTTGTCGAGACGAGAACTCCCCCTTGATGTGTACTCCTCCTCGTTCGAGGGCACCAAGGAGACGAGCTATGGAAATCTTGCAAGAAAAATATTAGAAGCATAAGTATATATATAGCAAAAATAAGCAAGCATATATAAAATAAAGACATCCATTAATCAAATGTGTTGTGTATAAATACACAACCAAATAGAGTACATCATAAAAGAAACATACAACATTTAACAAAGAGTGCAACTAATGATACTACATAATCATCCCAAGAGTACATGATCCGGCATAGAGCTTGCAACCAAAAAGAATGGATAAAATTATTGTTGGTGAAACATTTCATCTAATTTGGAGAGAATGGAGGAGGTGGTGGTGAAATAGGTGAAGATGGTGGAGGTGGTGGTGGAGGTGGGTTGGTTAACATGTGCTCAATTCATGAGAACATGTATTGCATCTCATCCCGAAGACCAAAGATGATGGTTCGGTTATGAATGCAACAAAGGCAAGTGTCTCCATGAGCTTCAAGGAGACTCCAAGGTATGGGATTAACAAAGAGAGGTGGTGGAATTGGTGAGGATGAAAAGTGAACATCAAGATGTATGATTGGTGAGAGGGAGATGGCAAGCTCGGTGGATGGAGGTTCTTGAGTGAGATGTGGTGGTTATGTTGTTTGTGGTGAGGAGAGGTGTTTGTTGATGTAGTCATTGATAAATGAGGTTGAAGGTATGGAAGAAGAGGAGGTACCATGGGTGGAAGGTGTTTTGGATGGTGCATTAGGTACACTTGGAGATGAGCATTTAGGTGGTGGTGATGGAGTGGTGTTGTCATCTTAAGTAAGATCAATGAAAAGTTGTTTGGTTGGTATGATGACCAATTTTTGTTTCTTAGAGGTCTTGGAGATGGAGGATTTTGGTGATAGCATGGTGTTGGAGGTTGATGTTTGAAGGAGATAAGGATTGATGAAATGAGGGTTTATCATTTGGAGGGAATTTATAATATGAAAGTATGGTTGGTTTGGGTAAGGTTTTGAGGTTTAGTAGTAATATTCCAAACTCAGTTGGGTTATTAAGAGAAAGGGTAGCTGAGACTAGAGAAAAGGGGTCACAAGATGTAAAAGAAAACAGTGAAATTCACTGTCCAGATGGCCGGTCCCCTTAATTGTAGGCTGGCCCCCTTAAAATTAAGGGGACCGCCCATCTGGTGTTTTCCCAGGCAACCAAAATTGAAAAATTTCCAGAAAAGGGTCAATTTTTGGGGTGTGTTTGCAGCAAGCTCTATTTGAACCATGTACATCAGGAATGATTAAATAGTGGCATAAACATATTAAATAATCATGTATACATTTAAACTAATATAAGCATATTATAGAGCAAGCATGTCAATAATCATTAATTAGCAAGTATGTCAATGTAAGCATAGTATCAAAGTTCTAATCAAGAGAATGGTTAAAATACTAACATACTATAAGGTACAAGAAACAAATAATTGTCAAATAAAAAAAATTGTCTAATAACAATATTGTTCAAATAAGCCAACATCCACATCTCTATCTCTTCTTTCCAAAAATCTTCTTGAAAGCTTTTCCTATTGACTTGAAACCACCTCTAACCTCTTCATGCATCTGTTGAGTTGTGTTGAGTAATGCGGTTTGTCGTTCAAATAGGATTTGATCGGTTTGTTTGGAAGGAAGAGGAACTTGATAGTCGGAATAATTAAGTTCCGGGAGATTATTCACGAACGTCGTGGGAGATGGATTAATAACACGTGAGGTGCCTTCCTCCTCCTCATCATCATCTCTCCGATGAGATGTGGAACTACGAGGTGCGAAGAGATTAGGGCGACGAGATTTGCCCTTGTCACTTTGAGATCGACGAAGTTGGCTACGAGTGAGAGGACGCAAGACGGGACGAACGAATTGATACATATCACTCTCAAGATGTGGGTAATGTTCCATGACAAAACGATAAAGTCTAGTGAGGAACATACCATAAGGAAGATTGGCATGTGGAGTATTTTTGGCAGACATGATACGATGGACAAAGAATTAAGTCAAATTGTATTGTTCTTTCGCAACAACACAATACAACATGTGAGCGATGCTAGCCGTGAGGTGGTCACGGTGTCCGCCGGTACCAAACGCATTCTCGCGAATGAGTTCTTCCCAATGCTTCATGTCGGGGCTTAGTTCTTTGAGAAGGACTTGGTTTGCACGAATGTCGACATTTTTCGACTTGATTCTTCAGCTAGTCGTACCACGTTCTAGCTCGAGTAGTCGACGAATGTCGTCAGGAGTTGGAATCTCAGAATAGTATGGACCACCCTGAGGCCGATTTTTCTCAAGAGATGAGAGATCCCATTCATTTGAGAAAACGGCTTGACCATTGAAGGGAATTTGGAGGATCTGACCAAACTGAGCAAGAGTGAGAGTGATGAATTCATTTTGGATCATGAAAGAGATGAGGATATAACCATAGTCATCGGTTTGCACCGTAACTTGGCTATAGAAGTCAAGAATGAAACGAGGAATGATGGGTTCATTGATTTTGAAAAGACAATCGAGACGAACATTGGAGAACATTCGTTCGATATGGTCGGATTGATAGAAGGATGGATCGACAACTCTCGCTTCATGAATGTTTCTATCTTCGATGGGACGATAGAAACATGCAATGGCGGGAGTAGCGGAGACTTTTGGAACATATTCCTTGGTTTTGGAAACATCACCAACCGTGACTTTAGGCATTTTCACCTAAACAAGATAACAACAAGAAAGTAAGATAAAAAAATGCATATGTGACATATACTACTCATGTGGAACGCAAACATACTTCGACTCTAAAATTTTAATCCTAAGAAGTAGTTTGCAATGTTCCTTATTTTTAATTTTTAACTCGCTTAAAGTGTATTTTATGATGTTAAGGAGTAGTTGTAATGATATTTTGATAAAGAACCAAACGTATCCAAGCGCTCCTTTATACATCATAAGCCACTTTGAAATGTGGCTAGACAAACATTAGATTGTATGTCTAGCTATTTCTTACGAGTATTTATGTTAAGTAACTCATTGAAAAGGTAAAAACGTAGATTTTGACTCAAAAATGTATTTTAATTTGTTATGCCAAACGCTTCCTTTTCTAGAAAAATAATGACTAATATTTCAATATACATATGAATTATGTATCTTGATGACTCAAAACTATTAGTTACATGTTTATAAACTTGTCCATTAGTTGTGAAATTCATTTTGACTTAATCTTGACAATTTTATGACTCAATCCAAACACCCTCTTATGTTTATAAAATCATTTTTCATGATTCGAAAAATATATTTTTATGATTAAAAGTTGTGATATTAGAATGTGGTTAGTTTTAATAAGTGTTTATGGCATTGATGAACTCAAATAAGTACATTTTATTACTATCATTTATCCTATTAATTTGACTTGTTTTACTATATTATGTATGAGGATTGATACTTAATCGTTTACTTTTGTAATTCTCAGGTAAAAACAAGCATTTGGTGAAACTTAGCGATTTTGGACTAATTATGGAGCAAAACGTGCATAAAGTTGAAGGTCTACTGACATGGACAAGATCAAGTCAATTCTGCTCCAGATGCGCCGCATCTCACTCTCGACATGCGCCGCATCTCTATCAAGATATCACCAGATACGATCCAAGATACAAGAGGACATGCGCCGCATCTAATCATGGAGTTACGCCGCATCTTCTGGCGGTGTACGAGTATTCCTGAATATTATAATCTTGGACCCCACGCGAAGTTAAGTACATGCGCCGCATCTACTTAGTAGATGCGCCGCATCTTCCCTCAGATAGAAACTATAAATACCCCGTAGACCAGACGAATTACAAGTTTCGGAAAACCTAAAACCGAAGTTCGAACAGGAGAAACAAAGGACGAATTCAGTCAAGGAGGCAGCACAAGACACACCCAAATCAAAGATACAAAAGCTGTAAGAAGGTGCTGCATGTGTTTAATTCATTAAGTAGTTTTGTTTTATTGTGTTAGCAAACTTTAATTCATCAGGATTGGTGGCTTGTGTAATGTGACAACGAAAGATTGCACTCCCTTTAATACTTGCTTTCCCATCAATTAAAGTTTATATGTTGATGTCTTTGGTTACTACTTATTAGTGCATTGATAACCTCTGTGTTTATTAGTGGCTTGCGGGCATTTGACTGCGGGACATAATGTGGCTCCCACGGTTATTACTAAATTGATCACTTAGGAATAACTTTTAGACATAAGTAATCATTAAGGGTTTACTCGCCGATAAGATTAGGACCAACGAGAAAGGGTTAACTACATACACTTCATATAAAGCTATCAATAAAACAAGTGACAATCTACTTAATCATAAGGACAGCCCTCTTATTGTCTCAAGTATTTATCTGTGTACGTGTGTGCTACTTGCTGATTCGTGCCTATTGGTTTATTTTATTATTTAATTGCAAACAAACCGTGCCAGTCTCTCAGGCTGAAACCCCCTTGCGTTAGGATATTAAAATACTGATTAGAATAACGAGATAATACGTTCCACTCTTAGTGATCGACACTCTACTTACCATTATCTTCATACTGACCTGGTACACTGCTCGTTAAGTGTGTGTGTTATTGATAAGTCGGCTAAATATAAATTTAAAACTTGAGTAGGCATTAAAACTGCTAAACCGCAACGACACATCACGCGCATCAGGCATAATTCAACAATGTATAACAAATTTTGAATGAGAGTGTTTGGTTTTTCAAAATTTTGGCATGAGGGTTTTAGATTACTTAGATTCTAGGTTAATTAAGTACTCTAATCCTATGGAAAGCATTTGGCAATGAGTATCCTAGACTTAATTTCAACATAAGTTCGAATTTGAAAAATTTAAATAAAATACCTAATTGTGATTAGACACGAAATTTGATGAAATTAGATGAAATGTGTTTTGGAAAACTTATAATATATGTTGCTAATCGAGATATAAGTGTTTGCCCCTTGCGAATTTAGCCCGAATTGGTGATTTGGTAAGTGGTTTTGATGGTTTTTGGGTGGTTTAGTTCGTTCACAGCAGGTAGCAAAGGAAGGGTGTGTGAGAAATGGAGTGTTTGGCAAAAGTTTTAAGAGAAAAATCGTTTTTGGTAGCAGCAGATGGCCGGTCCCCTTAAACATTAAGGGGGCCGCCCTCGTTAACTAGCCGGTCCCCTTAATTTTAAGGGGGCCGCCAACCAAAAAATAGAGTTTTTCGATTTTTGTTTCTGACGGCAAAATATTTATATGTATATAGATAGATTTATAATATATCAAAAATACGTTGGTTTGTATATGCACGAGGAAGGAATACTTGACACATTTTATTAACATTTTGTTAAAAAATATCTTGAGAATTTTGGATAAAATAATCAAGACGTCAAGTCGACAATGATTTAGAGGAATGAGAAGGAATGTGTATATATATATATATTTATATTACATGGGAGATTTGGATGTTGAATGGTGTCGAGAGATGATGAGGTAGAGACGGAGATGAGTGCTGACGACGTCGGGAGTTTGTTTCATCCATAGTTTTCTTTGCGCGAAGGTTCGAATTCTACTTCTATGTTGATCCACTCAACTCACTTTTCTTCATCACCATGAGTCTTGTGAGAGTGGACATAGAAGATTTTCATGTTGAACATTATAGTCCAAGAGAGCAAGGGGGGAAGAAAAGGTTCGAGAACGAACAATTTTTTTTAGTTCTAGATAGTCAACTAATGACGTATCTAGGTTATGTGAAGATATATATATATATATATATATATATATATATATATATATATATATATATATATATATATATATATATATATATATAAGTATATAGACTAGTTCTTATGTATATGTATAATAGTATAAGTATATGTATAAAGAAATTACATACTAACAAATACATAAGTATTAACTAAACTAGGCACATTAAACTGACGGGGGCATGCAATTAGCTAAGCATATAACATAGTAGAGAGCATGAAAGAGAGGCGTACCTTTTAGTCTTCAATAAGTAGTCTTTAAGCACTTCAAAGTGTTTATGTTGACTTATAGAAGCCAGTCAAAGAAGAGATGCCGATTTCCCAATGAGTTAGCAAATTTGCCACTTGGTCCCCATTGTGTAATTGGTCCAAAGTTGTTTGAACCAAACATGGGTTGCAATTGACTAGGATGCATATATGGTGGAAGTATTCCTCAAGGATTGAAACTTGGTGGATTTGGATAATTCCACATGGGGTAACTATTATTATTATGGAGATTTTGTCGATTTTGATTTCCTCTAGGTTGAGGAGTTTTAGGTCGAGGGTGAGGATTATTTGGTTTTTTTAGGGGAGGTGATTTTGATCTTAATTTCGGTTTAGGTGATTCTTCTTTGGTTTTTAAAGATGGTTTGTAAAAAGTTTTTATTTCATCATTACCAGCAATGGGTATTTTTCTATCTTTTATAAGTATGTATTTAGGTGTTGACTCTAAGGATTTTTGCTTACTAGATTCACTTTCAAACTTTACATTTTTAGTTTCACTAGTTGAGGCCTCAGTTGAACTAAATCCTAAGCCGGTTTTATCTCCTACTACTCTTTGAACACTTATTATTTTCCTAAGTGAGTTACTACTATTTTCAAATTTGTCAAGTTTATAAATTTCTTCCTTAAGTTTTTCGTTTTCATTTTTAGTTACTTGACATGTTTTACATTCTTCAAAAGCTTCTTTGCCTTTTTCTAAGTTATGTAGTTTATTTTTTAATTCAAGTATTTCATTTTCTAATTTGTTATTTATATGTTTTAGTGATTTATTTTTAGTTATTACTTTTTGACCTAGTTTGCATAATCTACTATATTCACTATCTAGGTCTTTTTCATCTAATGATAAATACTCATCACTAAAGTATTCGGTTTCGGAATGTACCTCGCTTGATGTCTTAGCCACAAGACACTTCTCCTCCTTTGTGGTTTCTTTCTCGTCTTCGTCACTATCACTCCATGCTCCTCCAACAAATGCCTTTTGATTTTGCTCTCTTGACATCATTGGACATCTTCCGATGAGATGATTTGGATCACCACATTTAAAACACTTCCTCTCGCTCTTGCTACCTTTGTCGTCTTTGTTTCTTTGGAGTGCCTTTCTTTCGTCATGTGGTTGTCTAACGAATCTTCCTCGTCTTTTGAAGAATTTCTTGAAGTCTCTTACGGCCATGGCATATTCTTCGTCATCACTTTCAGAGGTTGAGCTATCCTCGTCACTAGATTCCTTCCTAGCTTTCAAAGCAATTGACTTGCTTTGTTCTCTTTTTCCTTTGACCATCTCGGAATCTTTCTTTATTATTGCCTCGTGGACTTTCAAGTTGCCGATCAACTCGTCAAGTTGAAGAGTTGACAAGTTCTTCGATTCTTTAATCGCCGTGACTTTAGCCCGCCATTTTGGATGAAGCGCCCTAAGAAATTTCCTAAAAAAATTCTTACTAAAAAAACTCTCATCAAGTGCTTTTAAACTTGTGATGATTGTGTTAAACCTAGCAAAAGCATTGTCAATTGATTCCTCTTCCGGAATCATAAATTGTTCATATTGTTGAACAAGAAGATCTATTTTGTTATCTTTGACTTTACTATTACCTTGGTGAGTTATTAGTAGTGAATTCCAAATTTCTTTTGCGGTTTCACACATAAAGATTCTTTTGTATTCTTTACGTGGTAACGCATTGTAAATAACCATTTTAGCTTCATTATTTTTAGCAAGTTTTCTTTTTAAATCATCATTTTGTTTTTCAAAAGGTACTATTTCATCCTTTTAATTTCCGGATTATTTTGAATAGGTAAAAAATCACCATTAGTAATAACATGCCAAAGATCTAGATCTTTTGATTTCACATAAGTTTCGAATCGATTTTTCCAATAAAGAAATCCATCACTTTCAAATAGTGGTGGTCTTTGCATAGATTGCCCTTCTAAATATTTTTCAGATTCCATAGAACGTTTCAAGTTTTAAAATACAGTTTATTTTAAAGATCTTGTTTAACCTGGCTCTGATACCAATTGTGGAAAACTAGAAGGGGGGGGGGGGTTGAATAGTTTTATTTCTTTTAAAATTTTATTGTGAAAACTTTTGTTTACTTTTAAAAACTCCGATTCGATCTTATGTGACTTCAACTTTTAAACAATATGAACAAATATAGACAAATGTAAATAAGTAATGCAAGTAAAGTAAATGAAATGAAATGAAAGATAGGGATGGAAGATCAAACCATAACACAAGGATTTATAGTGGTTCGGCTACAAGGACACCTTCCTTGCCCTACTCCACTCCCCGAGTCACCTACTTGAGAGTTCTCTTCACTATGTCAACAAACTCCCTTATGGCGGAGAAAACCTTACACAACTTTAGCTTACACCGGCTTAACGACACAAAGCTAAATGTCGGGTTTTAATCGTAGCTAGAACCAATCTCACAACTTCTACACGACTTCTTCACGACTAATTCACAACTTCTTCATGACGGCTTCACGACTTCTTCACAACGGCTTCACACCTTCTACACGACGGCTTCACAACTTCTACACAACGGCTTCACAACTTCTAGACTACTACTTCACAACTTCTACACTACTTCTTTACAACACAACTACTTACTTACACTTAGATCTACTTATCACACCTATACAACACTTTACTTTACACAACTACAAAATGATATGAATTGAACTACAATACTTCTTCTCTTAGTTGAAGGAGTATTCTTCTTTTGCACTTGGATGATGAAAGCTTGGATCACTTGAAAACCAATACTTAAGAGAATATGATCAAAGGATTTTAGAAAGGATTTACAAGGATTAGAGAAGATTTAGAATAGAAGGTTTGGGGTGCAAAAGGTGAGGAAAAAGTCTAGAGATGAACCAGTATTTATAGGAAAATCTGAGGCCTACTAGAGCGGGGGCGGTCCCCTTAAAATTAAGGGGGCCGCCTAGTATATTTAAGGGGGCCGCCCAACTGGAACGTTGCTCAGATTTGTCTTTTTGTGGGGAAGGTTTTTCTGGAATATTTTTGCCATTTTTGGTCAAAAATTTGAATTCATAAACTTATACTAGATTAAACATATTTATTTAATACCAAAAATGTTTTTCGAAAAGATATAAAATGTTTGTGACATTTTATTAAAAATCTAGTGATTAAGAAATTGTTCCTTTGATCATATAATGCATTAAGCATTTGTTTGTTCATACCTTAAGTGATTGAGTTGTTAAAATTGATATTAACAACTAAATACTTGTTTACGTCATAATTTTCCGTTTAATGATTTTACATTTTGTGATTATCAAAACGTAGAGATATCGAAAAATATTAATAGCGTGTTTAGGCATTATTTATATAAACACTAGTTATAAAAAAATGCTTTTTTTTTTTTTTTTAATTTCGTTAACTATAGTTCTAATTTGTACGAAGAGATGAGATGATTCAATTTTTAATCTTTCTTTTACATTTTAAATTGTATTTTATTTCATTTAAAAAGTCAAGTTCCATTTTTATTTACTGAACAAAATTCTACAAATCTAATTTTCGTTAAATTCCAAGAGTTATTAATTCTTGTTTTAAATCTCTTTTATGTCATATTCTTTTGCTTTGAACTTTTCATTAGTATTTCAGATTAGTAGTACTGGTGGTGATAAGTGAATATTTAGTGAAGATTAAAGGGTGATTAATTAATATTTTTGGGTTTTATCATGTAAGCCGTTTGGTGGATCGTTATTATCTTCGGGTCTTATCGGGCGAACACCGGGTTTAATCTTTTCCTTTATCTTTTTATTTATTAATGTTTATGTTTATTGTTATGTTTATCTTAGTAGTTATTATTGTTGCTTTATTTGTTGCTTGTAGTGTAGTTTTTATTATGCGCGAATAGTTTAGATATATGTTTGTTTAGAGATGGGTGGCTAGGATATTGTGATTATTTTGAGGAAGTTGTTGTTGGTGATATTAGTTGTTAGTTGAGGTTAATAGATTGACTAGAGATTAGGTTAGTCGTTTTTAGTAAACGGATAGATTTCGTGGTTTAAAAGTGATTCTTGACTAAAATCGTGAACTCTCCGGCCTTTTCGGTTTTAGGACCTTACTCTTGACTAGACAACTCTATCTCAAGATAAGGTTAGTAAGATGCACATTTAATCCACGCGGTTATCCATTTATCAAAAACGCCTAACTTAATTTAGTATACCATTAACGGGAGACATACAACTTATGGTACACTTAAAATGTTTTTATCTAATTTAACGAGCAAAATCCGTTGAAAAGGATTAAACTTTCTAGTAGTCAATATTTTAACCTAAATTATCAACTAATAGGTTTAAAGTGTACGAATGAGGGGCTAAGTTAGAAATACGCGTCTCGTATAGATAATTTTAACCCTTATTCGAGTTTTAGTTCATTAAAGGACTTCTAAGATTAATCATAATATTTTAACCCCTGTTTCTAGACAAACACATTCCTTAGTATAAGTTTAGTTTACGTTTTAGCTTTCGTGTGCTTCATATTATTGTTTTACTTGCTTTATTAGTTGTTTTTAGTTTATATTTCATTATTTGTAGTTTAAAATCCAAATCACTCTTATTTTCACTATTCGCGACACAAATCTCGACTCGAACCGATAATTTCATTCATTCCTTCGTTGGGAAAACGACTCGGGAATACATACGTCCTTTGTAAATCCTTGGAGAAAAATATATACTATAATTGATCAAATCAATTTTTGGCGCCGCTGCCGGGGAAGGTTTGAAGTGAGTTTTTGATTCTCGTTCGTCGATTCGTGTTTTGAAGATCATTCCCTGTGAAGTTATCATTTTCTCTTGTAAATATTTTCTTATTATTTTTATAAAAACCCAAAAATATTTTCCTTTTTAAAATTTGTTTTTCTTTTAAATTTTGTTTTTCTTCTATCTTAGTTTGTTTTTCCATTAAAAAAAAAATCCATAAATATTCTTCTTATTCCTCTTAACCATTTAATTCTATCTTCTTATCCCTCATATTGTTTAATTATTCAAAATGTTCGATTATTTGCCCCATGATCCACGGACCATGGAAGATTTTTATCGTCCGACGCTTATCAGTAGAGAAGGACCGATCGCTCCGACAACAGATTTTGTATTGAAAGATCATATGGTTGAGCTTATTAGTCAAATATGCCAATTCCATGGATTTGAAGATGAAAATGCTAACTGTCATTTGGACAAATTTCTATCGATCACTCAATTCTTCAAACAATACGGAGTTTCTCAAGACAGCATCCATTTAAATCTTTTTCCCTTCTCGTTAACCCATGAAGCTGAATCTTAGTTTTACACTCTTAAAACCTATTCAATTCATACTTGGGAAGTGATGTGCCTCAAGTTTCTTTCAAAATACTTTCCATACTAAAAAACGATGCAGTTTAGAAGAGACATTCTAAATTTTCGACAATTGCACAAGGAATCAGTATTTGAAGCTTGGGAGAGATTCAAATATTTGCTGCTGAGATGTCCGGATCATAGAATTTTGCGCCTTGATAAAATCTTAACCATCTATCATGGCATAAATATGATTGATCGAGACAAAATCATGTTGGCTGCCGGAGGCAATCTCATGCGGAAGACTCCTCAAGAAATTTATGATTTGATTGAGAATATGACGCAACATCACTATCAGTGGGATACTGGAACCCTTTATGACACTACCACTGTTTTGAGTGATCATTATTCCGATTACATTCCCGCTGAGATTGCACAAATTGGGGTCCTTGGCAATCACAAAAGTTATATAAATCAATATTGCCAGCAAGGACCAGGTCATCCTAACACTATCCACTTTTCATACTCCGATGAAAGTGATGAGGATGATCCTTTTGATGAAGAGAAATCAGATGAGGACCCTTCAGATACCTTTTTAATGGGGGACAAGGAAGTCAAAATCAATCCTCTTAAGGAAATTGATGACCTTGTTCCAATCCCAAGGGTATCCGAGGAACCTTTCGATCTTCTTGATTCTACTTCCCAAACATTCGATATGACTATCACAAATGCTTTGTTTGATTTTGATTCTGAATTTACTCTAATTTCAGACAATCAAATTTTTGATATTCATAAGAAGGAAAGTGATGAGTCAGATACGGAGACAATAATGGACGAGGTGCAAACTTCTAGCATACAAAGTACAGCACATGTCCCACCTCCGTATATCCTTCCAGAGCCCAAGCTCAAAGACGTACTTCATAAGAGTGATTATCTTCTCGAGGAGTTCACCGATGAACTCACTCGCATCGATCCAATCCCACCGGGGGATGAAGATAAAAACTTTGATTTTGAATCAGATCTGAGAGAATTGGAATTTTTGCTAAGTCATGATCCGTCAACTGATTGTGCCTCTAGTTTGGGGGAGTTCGCCGATGAACTCTCTCACATCATATCTCCGCCGGAGTATGATTACTCTAAGGACTCAGAGGGAGACGTGATCTACAGTGAGCAGTTGCTTATTAATGACACTATCCCGAGTCTCCCTCTAAGGTGCTTTTAGATCATGAGCTTAAGAGCTTAAACGATAAACTTGATATTGATGGAGATTTTCTCCCAATTACTATCAGAATCTTTCTTCCTTTTCTCACATATGATGTGATTTCTCCTCTTCTTCATTCCTAAGGGAGTTAAGATACCATCTTTGACCCCAACATCTCATTCATAACTTCTATTTAGAGCCGTGGGTATCTCATCGGGTTGGAACTTTCACGTACTTCAAATGTTTTTCCAAACATCTTGAATGAAAGTCCGATGGAGATTTCTCTTTTCCTCTTGCTTCCCCAAGAACAATTAAATTCGGGGCGAGTCAAGCTATATGACTTGATAAAAAAACAAGCGCTTCGTGGGAGGCACCCCATGCTTATCCTTCTATTTTCTTTCTATTTTCTTACTAATAAGTGACGTGGGGAGGGCTACCTCTTCCATTTTTCATGTTTCGTGGTTGTTGTTGTTTATGTCCAGGATTTGCCCGAAGTTTGAAGACTCTCGTGCTCGTAGTTTTGCCTTTCTCCACTCGAGTCTCATCCTTCGTTGCTTTTATGGGAAATCCGATATCCTAATCATATCGACTAACGTTTATCTTTTGGCATAATTAAAAAATGGCCTTAGACCTTAAAACATTGAGAACAATGTTTCGTTTTTGTCTTGGGGGGGGGGGGGTAAACTTTCGAATTGATTTTGCCTTGCATTTTTTCCTTATACTCTCGCAACTCCGTTTTTCCTCCAAAAAATGAACAAAAATTGAAAAAAAAAAAATTAGAAAATTTAAAAATGTTTGAAAAAATATCATAAGTGTTTTGACACCTTGTTGACTTTCCGCTGGTGAGAGTAGGAATAAAATTTTGACTTGACCGGGCGTGTTGAGCCCTAGCTTGTCCCCTTAACTTACATAATCAATAAGCTTTTGCTAGTCTTTTATACAAGGGGCTATAAAACGCGAATTCTTTTTAAGAGTTTGCAAGTTCCCATAATTGACTTTATATATGCATGGCTTGATTATTGACTAAGCATTCGCGGATCTTATTACTTAAGATTTTAAATTTGCGAAGAACGAGAAATGATAGAGTTATTTTATAAGTTAGATGCTAAGCGTGGAGTAGTTGGATCTCTTTAGAACTCATTGAAGTTAATTGTGGCTTTTTGTTCCCATCAGCTTGAAAACCCCAAAAATAGTAATCTAGGAATAATTAAAGGTGCACGGTTTTGGCGATAATTAGTTTTTACTCTTTCTTTAGAGAATCCTTGCTTATAAGAGTTGGGTACACATTTAGGTACTGTCAGTGTTACGGTGTAATAGGCAACTGATTCCTGATAGTACGTGCTATTGTTTCTATTGCTATAAAAGCCGTAGGACTCGGGGGTTGGCACCAAATATATAATAAATAATAATAATAATCCAAAGCCGATAAAAGTTTTCTGTTTTCTGACGGTTCGCTCACGTTGACTCAGACTTCAAAAAGGCAGAGGAAAAATATCCAAGGTCAAAATAAGACTCCCGATTCTTGATGGTTCGCTCCCGTTGTCTAGGTTGTTTAAAAGGTCGAGGATTAATAATATGTGCTTAATAATGTTAAAAGCGTGAGTTGATGACATTGCGTGAGAACACGGCAATACCTTAGTCTGGGGGTTTTGGTATGTGTTAAATTACATACCTTTTACCTAATAAAAACGGACCAAATAGACCAAAAACTAACCAAAAATGCCAAATATATTGTGTTTTTGTGTTTATGCATGTGCAGGTACGGATATTGAGAAAATGGACAAAAATAAAGGAAAAATGGACAAAAACGAGCACGAGAATGAAAGAGGAAGAAAAGCCGAGACACGGGCATTGGAGCAAAAGTGCGAGATTTTGAGCAATTATCGAAGATTATTAAAGCTCGAAGATTATTGAAGCCTGATTCGCTGGAATCAAGTCGTATTTATTTCCAAGGAATACAATGGAAGTTGTATTCCCGGGTCGTTATACCCAACGAAGGCGTGAATGGAATTCGTGATCTCGAATCGTGCAACGTGCAGTGAATGGTGAATAAAAGTGGGATTTTGGTTTTCTAAACAAAGATTGATGAACATAAATTAAAAATGATTTAAAAGGCGAGAAAACCAATTATCTAAAGGATATGTAGTTAAAAACGTAAAACTTAAAAACGCGAATAATAGAAAACGGGACTGAGAACGAACCTAAAAACGTGAAAATGATGAAATATAAACTCTACGGGTACAAAATTATTTTTCCTACATCCTAAATGATAAAAGAAAATTTAAAAAAAAGAAATATATTTTTTTGACTTTTTAATTATTAATTATGAATTTAAAACTAAATAAAACTATTTAAATGATTTAAAAATAGTAAACTGATTTGGAAAAATCTGAAAAAAATTCAGGTAAATCTAAAATATATTTCTGAAACTAGGAAAAATAAAATGAGAACTTAATTCTGCTTAAATAAGCAGAACAGATGAATAAGCAGTTTGCAAATAAGCTAAAAAGCTCTAAAAACTACCAAAAGCTCATAAATAGATTAACATACTTACTTAAGCATAAAACAACTGAAAAAGCACAAATAAGCACAAGGAATCAGTAATTAAGCAGTTGAACAGATTCAATTAAAGGCAGAAATGAATGAGTCAGACGCACTTTTGTAGCTGTCCTAAAAGCTAGGAAAGAGCTTTTCAGGGGAAACAAAAAGCTTAGTCTAAAACCTCATACTACTGACTACCTACAAACTAAAAATGCCCAAAATATACAAAAAATTGCTTATCTAAAATGGACCTAGATCAGATGGACTAAATCAGAAAAAACTGAGTGCAGAGTTAGAACAGGCCAACTGGGCTACTTGCAGACAAGAAATAAGCTAGCATATAAGCTCTGAATTCAGAATAAAGCTAAAACAGATCAAGATTAACCTACTAGCTACTAATAAAAGCAAAAATCATGCAAAGGGATCAACTGATTAAGCAGATACACTCAATAGAAAAAGCTGAGAAAAGCAGATATTGAAATGATGCAGCAGTGATTGATTTTTTGACTTAACTCAAAAAATGACCAATGGAACAGAACCCACTATTAGGTCCTCACTTAGATAACTGAAATACACCTAGAGAAGCCAATAAGTGGACCATATAAGCTTTAGCTTATAAAGAAGCTAAATAAGGCAGCTTACTTCCTCATTAGACACCTATTGATTCAAAATCCTCAACTCAGTTTAAATGACTTAAAATCTAATGAGTACTGCCTATACAACTCATAATAAGCTCAAACAAAACTCATTCAAATGCAAAGGAACAGTAAAAGCTAATTAAAACACCTAATACAGTTCTAACCCAAACACCCCTGATTAAAACTGATTTTTAATTTTACACTAGAAATCTACAATTTAAGCCATAATTTATTCTAAACTATGATTATCTAAGCTATAAATAATCTGAAAAACAGAAATAAATGAAAAATAAGCACTAAATATAAGCAGAACTAAATTAAGCAAATAATAAGCTAGAAAGTGGATTTGAGACTCACAAGTGTTCCTGCTGATCTTTGAATGATCTCAGAAGCTACAACTACCCAGGCTTATCCAATTAAGCCAAAATAATACCCAGATCAGCTTATCACATCAGCTTATTTTGACCCAAACAGTTGACTTATGTTGACTTTTTTTGAAAATTGAGACTAAAATAGAATTGAAACAAGTGATCTTTTCCTAAAGCTAAAATAAGCTTATACAAGCTTATTGAACAGAAATGGAAGCTTAAAAGATTTTTGCACAACAATAACTTTAACACAATGATTTAACTGAAACTTGAAATTTTACTTAAACTTAAAAGTCGAACAATGTTGATAAATTAAGGTACAACTGAGCTTACAAGAACTTGAATTACAAAGCTTTGAACTGAAATTGAAACTTAAACTAAAACAATTAAATAACTACACTACGAATTTTGGTCTAAAAACAGTGACAAATTATCTCTGAGTGGGGTGAGGGCTTTTTATATCATCCCAATAGCTTCTCTCTGGACTTCTCTCTTCATCCCCACCGTTAGATAACTTTCATTCAATCTAAACCCTTCAATTTATTTTTGGCGGGAAACCAGGGGTTAGTGGGATTTATCCTTTTCTGCACACGTGGGGATGGACACGTGAAGAGGTTCAAGCTAAGAGGGGGGAGGCGTGTTTCAGAAAAAGGGGTATGGGGGAGGGTGGTTTTTGTCAGAAGCCATGGTATTGGTTTGTGGTAATGGCGGGATTTTGTGGGGTTGATGGTGGTATTGACTGAGTCAAACTCAGTATTTAGCTAAGGGATAAAAACGGGTGTGGGTTATTAGGGAGTTGGGCTTTTGAATGGTGGGCTGGGATATTTTGTGGATTGGGTTTGTTATTTGGGATTTAGGATATAGGTTTAGTTTTAGGGTTTAGGGATTAATGTTGCACTTTTGAAAACTGAGGGACCATTTATGCTAAATTCTGAAAGATATGTCCAGGGGCCAATTCTGCCATATTGAATTTCTTTGAAGGTTGACTTTGACACTTGAGCAATATGTGGTCCAAACTCGTAAATTTCTTCCCCGTCCTCGGCTTTTCACACTTTTCCAATCTTGTGCTCGGTTTTGTCTGTTTTTGCCCTGTTTTCGATCCTTTTGTACCTGAAACACATAAAAACACAAACCAAGGATATCTGCTATAACACCCCAACCCGGCAAGGGTTAAGATGTCACGATAATGGTTTCATATCAGATCAAAACAAAGCATACATCTATAGTAATACAAGAAATATCAAAGGTTACGAATGAAATACTGAAATTACAAGGTTACAAATGAAACTTCCGATAAATACTAATTCTAAAACATAATAACTTCTAATCAACTCTAATCCAGATGACTATCAAGGTCTTCTAAGTCCAAGGTATTCTCCACTCATTCCCAGCTTCCTACTAAAACCTGCCGCAGGAAAAGAAATGCGGCTGAGCTACGAGAGCTCAGTGAAAAGATACATAAACAAAGTAATGATAACGAAACAGAAATAAGATATGGTGCAATGGGGAAATATCATAAGGTATAAAAATGAGAAGGTTTAAGGAATAGGATAGGATAGTAATCCACCACGAGCCCAGACAAATCAAATGTAGTAACCATATAGAGGGGAGACCTCTCAGATAATCAGATAATATGAGGGGTGTCCTCATTCTTCAAATTGGAGTGATCAGCTCCCAGATATATGTGAAGGGCATGTATTGCACACAGTACCAATCACCAGACAATAATAATCATATATAGATAATCCACTAAACAAAACAGATCTAGGATGCATCCATACGCCCCTGCAGACAAATCGTGGCCATATATATACTTGAGCTCGTAACAGATAACAGATAAGGGACGGTGTGGAACATCACTCGACCACACTAGAGTCATGGCATTGGTGCATCAATGACATGGCCATGTTACCTTCATGGCTAGGGTCACAAATTTTGGCTCGGGTATCAAACTAAGAGTCAGATGTCAAATCAAATCAGAATGTCATATCCAAAGGTCCATAACAGATGGTTCATAATCAAATATTTCAGAAGTAATATCAAAGGTCCAAATCAGAGTTTATCAGATAAAGATTTACAAAGCAAAGGATCATGGCAAAGGTTCACAACAAAAGGGTACATAGCAATGGCTTCGGGAATCTTAAACGAATCAGAATTCAAAGTCAAAATCAAGGGAATAAGACACCCTTACTGAAAAAGGGCAGAGTATCTGTACCTTATACCGCAAGTGAAAACACAACTAAAAATATAAAGACCGAAAGCAAACACCATCTTCAGCGAATCTACACAAATTATAAATTTACTTATGAGTTTCATGGTTTCTTAATCGTATAGGGCTCATTTTAGTTTTCTTTCCATATTAGGTAACTTTCCATATTTAATAACTTTCCAAAGGTAGTAAGCTTTCTTATTTAGTAACTTTAGTTATTAACATTCCCGTTTATCAACTTAAAGTATTAAAGATGACCATATTAATAGTTTAAGGTTCACAATGTCATTTACATAAGTTTAGGGTTCATAATGTAATTTTTCGTAAGTTTAGGGTTTATTATACAATTATAACAAGTTTAAGGGTTATAGTGTCATTACGATAAGATTTGGGTATAAAATGTAAATATTTTCAAGTTACTGGTTTTTACAAGTTAAGTCCTTTAGTTTTAGAAAAATGACGATTTAAACCCTTGAGTTTTGGAAAATAAACACGTAACACCTTTTTAATATCTTTTTAAACCTTAACAGTTTTAAACATGAACTGGTACTGTTTAGTCGAATTTATTAGTCACATAAGAACTCAGAGATAAAATCCCCAAAAATTCTCAGAGCTACTTCAATGTCTTAAGTACTTTAGATAATTTTTCCAGATTTTATTAAGTTGTAAAAATATGGATTAAAATTCACTTAAACCAACTCGTCCAGATTTCTGATTAATTTCAATATACGAAAAGTTTGTAATTAGTAACCCTTTCAGAAAAATTCATAAAAATCTATAAAAATTCCAGTGACTAATAGACATCCTAAATATTACTCAGTTCAAAGGACACCTTCTAATTCGACACGGTTTGCAAATTAAAATTCAAAAACCCGGACTATTTTTCCAGACATACGAATTCAGTTTTGACACCCGATTTTATAAATTCGAAAAATGTGCCTTCCCGACCTCTAAAAATTACAAGATTAATTTTCCCAGAAAGCTATTTTCCTGAACTTACTTCTAGACTCAAAAACCACTTAAAAACACGTTCACATCATTTAATTACAATCGAATTAAGTTGAACAATTTTTCTGGGCAGCATCTGTTGTTCATGATTTCATGTATAACTCATTTTAGGGACTTATATAACAACACAAGGTCTTCATATTTGATTCAAAAACACATTATATTGATTATTACATATCCTACACATGTTCATAATCATTTTAATTCAGATCCATACTCAATTCGATTCATACTTTTTAGGGTTTCATTATTTTATGTAGGATAACTTATAATTTTATGTAAATCTTTTCATATAATTCGACAAAGACAAGAATAAGAACGAAATCAACAAGGATGATACACAATACCCTCGTAGCGTGATCAAAGAATCAAGAACAAGACACCACACGAATCACCAATGATTTCCTCCTTTCCTTCTTCTTTGGTTCGATAGGCAGAAACACAAGAAAACACATAACAAGGATCGATTAGGGTTTTTGTTATCAATTCGTATGGATTACTTTTGACAAGAACAAGATTACCTTGATATGGATTGAACAAGAACACAACAAAAATCCTTCCTTTGGCTGCTGAATGGATCGACAGAAGGAGAACAAGATGGCAGCCGATACTTTTTTTTTTTTTTTTTTTTTTTTTTTTTTTTTTTTTTTTTGTAGCTTTAGGGTTTTTAAAAAAAAAAAAAAATCGGTGTATGAGAATAAATGGGAGACCGACCTTTAGATGGGGAAAGATGGGCCAGGCTTGCAATGTTATCTTTATGGATTAAGGCCCGAGATTGTGTACAAGTGACAAGGTAAATTTGGCCCAAAGGAACACAAAAGAAAACGTGCGAATGTCTTATTAATTTCGACCCATATGACTTTCTTAAACGTGACGTATTTTATATTATAAGGTTCATACATAATTTCGTATAATACTTTAGGTTATATGTTCATATCGTATAGTTTCAAGTCATAACATGTTATATAACTCAAGTTTTACTTTATAGCGTATTTATAAGTTCTTAAAAGTTCAAAATTAGAGGGTATTTTGGTAATTTTGCATGTTTTGAATTTTTGGGTTTTACATTTGCAGTATAAATTGGTATATTTGGCCGTTTTCAGTATTTTTATGGTCTAAAATGGGCATAAAATGATGAGTATTTACACACTCATCAATCTCCCTTACTAAGCTATTGCTAGTCCCTAGCAATCCGATCATATGAAGTAATGAAAGGATCAAAAGAATACCAAGTATACCCCGTTTCGACTTTTTATTTGATGCAAGAAATTTAAACTAGAACAAAAACAGATAAAATGCTTGATTTCCAAAAATGGTATCATGGAACGGGATTCACACAAAATGGGTGTCTCTAGGGAATTGAAATCGTCATCCTCTTTTTATACTCCCAACTAAGCTTAAACTTATTGTGCAAATGTTTTTGTAAAATGCTAACACTACTTATACTAATAATCTATGTAAGTCGCGACTTAACTTTTCACTCCCATAGTTAATTCAAGTTAGGTGACTGTGCTTGATTTTCAAAATTTTGATCACAAAAACAGACATTTTTATAAGATTTTGACTAATACTAGTTGAAAGATTGTAACACCCCGACCCGACAAGGGTAAAGATATCACAATAATGGATTCATATCAGATCAAAACAGAGCATACATCTACAGTAATACAAAAAATCTCAAAGGATTACAAATGAAATACTGAATTTACAAGGTTACAACAAAAACTTTCAAAACTAATTCTAAAACATAATATCTTCTATCCAATTCTAATCCAGAATAGCTACCAAGCCTTCTAAGTCCAGAGGTACACTCTCACTCATTCCCAGCTTCCTACTAAAACCTGCCGCAGGAAAAGAAATGCGGCTGAGCTACGAGAGCTCAGTGAACAGATATATAGATGACAGAAACAATAACAGATAACAATACAGAAACAAATCCGAAATACAGATTATACAGATACTGAATTAAAGTGAAAGAATAGGAAAAGAATAAGGGTAAAAGAAAAGAAATGAGAAAGGGATAATGTACAAACCAGGTTTAGGGAAATACAGAAATCCATCACGAGCCCAGAGGTAACAGATAATATCCTAACAGAGTAATCATATAATAATCCAGAGGGGATACCTCTCAAGTAACAGATAATATGAGGGGTGACCTCATGTATCAAATCGGAGTGATCAGCTCCCAGATATATGTGAAAGACGTGTATCGCACACACCATCAATCACCAGAGATATATATAACAGATAACATAATAACAGATAACAGAAATCAGATCAGAACTAGGATGCATCCATGCGCCCCAGTAGGCCAGAATCTTCTCCTACATAACAGATAAAATCAGGGACGGGACTGTTCATCACTCTCCTGCCCTAGAGTCATGCCATCGGTGCATCAATGACATGGACATGAAACCCTCATGCCTAGTGATTGGCTCGGATATCAGACTGTGGTCAAGGTCAGATGTCATATAATAAACAGAGTCATATCTAAGGGTTCATGGCAGAAGGGTCATGTCAACAATTCAGAATAAGATAATAAGGTTTAAATCAGAGTTTATCAGATTAAGTTTAATATCAAAGCTTAAGTTCAGATTAAAAGGTTTATTCCCAATAGTCCAAAAGAGTATATCAAACGATAATAATTACAAGTTTATAGCAATAATCCATTTCAGAAGTTCCTGTCAAGAGTTCATTTAAATCAATCCTTTAATAATGGTTTTCATTGAAATGATCTTTCAAAATAGTTTTCATAAAAAATGGTCTTCCAAAACTTTTAGTAACTTCCATTTCAAGTGGTATAGCTTCTTTTTAAAATAGCTTTTAATAAAGGTTCAAAATCAATTAGGTTCAGATAAGGATTTAACAGGTTAAGGTTTATACCAAAAATCAAATCAAAGCTTACAACAGATATATCAGGTTAAGGTTCAGAACAAGGTTCACAGATCAGATTCAATCAAGACTCACAAATACAGGGTCCAGAACAAGAGATCAATCAGAGTTCAGGAAAAAGGTTCAGAATAAAAGAATCATAGCAGAGGTTCAAACAAAAGGTTCAAGACAAACAGATCACAATAAAGATTCACAACAGAAGGGAACATAGCAGTGGTATCGGGAATCCTAATAAAGAAAATGAAGAACTGAAAGAAAAGGGGATGAAAAACCCTTACTGAAAAAGGGCAGAATATCTGTACCTTATTAGCAAAGCAGAATAAGCAAAACAGACACAGAACAGAAATCAGGACTCCTTCTTCACATCTAAGGAAGAGGAAGACAGAATTACTACAGATTCTATTTCAGATTATTACTTTTAGTTTATCACTTCATTTTATGTACTTTCTATTTTTAGTAACTTTCCAGATTTAATAAGTTGCCATAATTAGCAGGTTCCCAGAATTAACAGATATTATCATTTCAGATTAGGTTGAACCCTTATTCACAGATTATTATGGGATAACAGTATATTTTATCAAGTTACAGAAGTTTAGGGTTAACTATGATAATTATACAAAGTTTAGGGTTTTAAATGTAACTTCATTAATTTCCAAGGTCATTTGTGAAAATACTTTAAGTTACAGAATTATATGCTCATTTTATTCAGAATTACATTTTATTTCCTTAAGTTTCATAATTTACAGATTACACCCCTTTAGTTATATAATTTACAAAACCAACCTTATAATTACATATTTTACAAATTAAACCCTACAATATCCATATTTACCAAACAAACATATTATATTTCATAATTACAGAATATATCATCAGAACTTAGTACATTACAGATTAGACCCTCAGAATTCATAATTTACATATTTAGTCCTTAAAGTTTACAAAACATATATATTAAATCATAATTCATAACAATTACATATTTAACCCATAAATCCTCAAAATTACACAATAACCTTTTTATATCAGTATTAACTCAAAATAACCTCAAAATTTCAGATTTACACTTTTGGTCCCTCTCTTTTATTTAATTTCCATTCGTACCCTTTAATATCCATTTAATTCATTATATTGAAATATTTACACTTAGGACCCCAAAGTTATATTTTTCTTATATTCTTACAGATGTATATGACCTTACAAAAATATCCCAGAAGTTTCAAAGTTGGCAAAACAGGTCCTTATACTTTTTATTGTAAATCGGCTACACTTTTTACAAACAATTACAAACCCTACTATTTACCAATCATTGCACCATCATTAACTCATCCTTAAAACAAATTTAATGTCAGATTTATGCCCAATAAACCTAACCCTAATAACCCCGATTTGCATTTTATTTGATTTCTTTGTTTTCACAAAAATCCGGTTATACATAAAATTCACCACACTTAATATAAGCTTCCAAAAATCGAACTCATATTTTTCCCAGATCATATGACTTATAAAGAACCCACGAAAAATAAATAACATGCCCAGAAAAATCGTTTAACATATATTAGATTTTTACGTACGTTTTTGACATCAAAATTACCACGACATGATCTAGGCTTCCATAATTCGTTCTAACATTTTTACCAGGTCTAATACTTCATATGAGGTCTAAATAAAATAGTTATCATGCCCAGAAATTCGGATTACATATATTTGTGATTTACGTGTTCTATGTTCATAATATTTTTGTACGCATGGATTAGCTTGCATGATTCGATTAACACAATTTATATGAGTTATATTGGATGTAAAGATAATAGGAAAATTGCTATATCAGATTTAGAACGTATGGTTTAGTCGTATGAATCATATACCTTGCGTATGGCAATTCGACCCGAAAAATAGAACCAAGAATGAACCAGCGAAATCACGCACCAACCCTTATTTTTCCTAGCTTGCTTGCACCTCCAAGAACCCCAGAAAATTGCTTGTTCACGCCCAGAAATTGTGTAGATGATTTGGTCGAATTTTGTTTATGCGCTTAGGGTTTTCTTTGATTTTGCGATTAGGGTTTTGTGAGAAAAATTGAAGATTTGTTTATATCTTAAGAAACCGACTTAGGGGTGGCTGAATCAGTATTTTCGGTATTTAGAATCACAAAATAATTTGGGTTGATTTTATTTAACCTTTCCTTAATTTATTTTTACATATTATTTAATTTGAAAGATTAAATCATTATATTTAGTTAATTATGCATATTTCGGATTTTACTAAATAAATGTGTATGATAATTTTTGAACATTCGAAATGATGTAACGTTGTCCCAGAAATTTGTTAGTTTTAGATATAGTTCATTTTCAGAAGTTTTGGAATTGTTTCAGAATTTTATAAGTTATTTAATTAGGTTTTATGTTATCAGGGGTAATTTGGTCATTTTACGGGTTATCTGAATTTCAGGTATTACAAAGATAGATTTAAAATTTACAACAAGCAAGTTTCAAAACACATAAAAACTTATTGCATTTTGCAATATCATTCCATTTTTGCATTTTGCAATATCATTCCATTTTATTTTATTTTTTTCTTTTCATCATCATTTTTTTTTTCATTTTTTTTTTTACTTGTGCAACATAAACTAACGGAGTTTCACGGGAACCAAGACCTTACACCTTCCTGGAATAAAGGATCCAAGGGCCGTTACAACAGAGAGTTCCAAGACCTTAACGCCTTTCAGAATTAAGGGTCCAAGGGCCGGTGTAAGAGGGTAGCCAAGACCTAAACGCCTTCCGGAAATAAGGATCCAAGGGCCGATCTTGAACCTTAGCTTTTTAGCACATTTATTTATTACTTAACTTTTGCAACTATGACATATTCTTGTTCCGAAGTTTAAATAAATCTTTGAACTAGTATTTTTCAAAATCGTATGAAAAAATGATTTTGTGTGTTCAAATGTTTGAAAATAAGCACTAATTAAGTCAGATTAGGAGCTACTGGGAGGAAAAGCCATAGATTACTTATATAAGCTCTAAAGAGAACCAACTACTCTACGCTTAGCATTTTTATTTGCACAAATCGTAAAACCTTAGTCTAACCGTTAAGGAAGCAGCCAGATCAATACTCTGGCAGAGTCGGGATTCCCTTTGTTCTAACCTAATCAAGACTAAACACTTCTTTTTTTATTGCAATTTCTTATCTAAAAACGAAAATTTTTTTTTTTTAATTTTTGGCCAAAACGGGGGTACTAGGGCACTAGAAGGTACATATGTGACAAAATTCGCGAGAATTCCCCCCCACACTTAGAATTGAATATTGCCCTCAATATTCAAAGTACCGGCTATTATGCCGACACTTAGAACGTAAAAAGGTAATACTAATAGCCAAGTGTGTGAAAGAAATCTCTATTTTCCCAAACAGGATTAAAAAGATATCCCTAGATAAACGTTAGTAACAAGATCGGATATTGGGCGGCTGGATTGAAAACAGGCGCATCAATCATCACGATCTAAGGGAAACCTGCAAACAAGGGCAAACAACACACAAAACAAAGCACAGTAGAGGAATCCCCCCACACTTAGTGTCAGAAAATAGAAAGAAGTCAGAAACATGGGTTGTCACCCATGAAATGCTAATGTTTTTGTTAACCGAGTCACTAGCTTGACTCGACCCCGAATTCATTTGTTCTTGGGGAAGCATGTGGAAGAGAAAATCTCCATCGGACTTTCATTCAAGATGTTTGGATAAACATTGAAGTACTTGAAAGTTCCACTCCGATGAGATACATCCGGCTCAAAAGAATGATAAATTGAGATGCCGGGGTCAAAAACTTTGTCCTCATTTCCAAAGGAGAGAATGAGAGGACAAGTCACCGTATAGGTGAAGAAGGGAAGAAAAACTCGAATGACATATGTGAAGTCAATATAATGGCGATCCTCAAAGGGAAATGTCACATATGTAGGAGAAAGAAGAATATCGGGATTAAGAACCGAGGTCATATCATCAAGTTTATGAATAATAGAGTCCTTGACCTCATCATTCTCTAACTCTTCATCAAAGAGAGGATTATTGCTAGAAAAGTACTCGTCATCAAATTCAAAAAGAGAATTTGAATAGACTTCGAGACTTTCATTTGAAGCGTCCTCATCAGAAAGTGATTCATCATCACTGGAGGAAAAATCATCATTTAAATTGAAAAAAGGGTTAGAGAAGATCCCGGAAGAATCATCCTCAATGTCGAGAGGATAATCATCACAAATAGAACAATCACATTCACTGTCGGATGCATCCTCTGACTCACTTGGGATTGGGATAAGGTTCTCAGCACTAGACTTTATGAATTCGTCCGATTCCTTTTCAGGAATAGTGCTAGAATGCTCGTCCCCCATAATGAGAGAGTCCTCGGAGTCCATAGACGGAAGGATGGATGTGATTGCAATAGACTGAGGGAGTTGAGAAATAATATCACTCAAAGGAATAGTACTCTCGTCGTCGTCGTCATCTTCGTCATCGAGCATGCAAGCCTTATTAAACCAGAAACGGTTATGTGCTGCACGTTCGATTGCGAGTAAATCTTCCATAGATTCACCATGACGATCTTCTTGGGTCTGTTTAGCAGCCCAGGCATTAAATGCATTCCTCACATCATAAAGTTTTTGGAATGCATATTCGAAAGCAGAATCCAGAAGATTATTCCTAATATTATGAATTTCTTGGAATGATTCTTGAGGAAATGGCTGAGGCTGAGTTTGAATCGTTTCATACTGTGGAGGTTGGTCATGATAAGAATAGTCATAATTGTCACAAGGGACATGCTCATAGACAAGTGGGTTCCTCGTTTGACAATCAGAGCTATAGTGAGGACCTCCACAGTACTCACAACAATATGATTGTTTTGACTGATTTGGTGAATTATATGGATAGTGGTCATAACCGAAGTTTTGATTACATGGAACCTGCTCATAGACAAACGTGTTCCCTGTTTGACAATCAAAACTTTGGTGTGGACCTCCACAATATTCACAAGAATATGTTTCCATCTCATGGTGTGGGGGTTGGTCAAGGAAATTGGTTGTTTCATTGTAGGAATTTTGGTCATAGACAAACCCATTTCCCGAATTTACAAAGCTACAACCGGGGCAATTTCAACCATTTAGAGGTCCCCCACACCATTTACAACCATAGTTGTAAGATGAAGATATAAAAAGAATTAAACGTGTAGAGGGTGAGAAAAAGAATTAAACGAATAGAGGGGATAAGAAGAATATTTTTGGATTTTTAGAAACATTTGAAAAACAAAAAAAGAAAATAAATTTTGAAATGAAAATCTTTTTGGGTTTTTTATAAGAAAATATTTACGAAGAAAACGATGACTTCTCGGGAGAAGGGTCTTCAAAACACGCAACGACAAACGAGATTTAAAAATTCGCGTCAAGCCTTCCCTGGAAGCGGCGCCAAAAATTGATCCGACGGAATCAACACATTTTTATTTCCAAAGAATACAATGGAAGTTGTATTCCCGGGTCGTTATCCCCAACGAAGGCGTGAATGGAATTTGTGATCTCGAATCGTGCAACGTGCAGTGAATGGTGAATAAAAGTGGGATTTTGGTTTTCTAAACTAAGATTGATGAACATAAATTAAAAATGATTTAAAAGGCGAGAAAAACAATTATCTAAAGGATATGTAATTAAAAACGTAAAACTTAAAAACGCGAATAATAGAAAACGGGACTGAGAACGAACCTAAAAACGTGAAAATGATGAAATATAAACTCTACGGGTACAAATTTTTTTTTCCTACATCCTAAATGATAAAAGAAAATTTTACAAAAAAGAAATATATTTTTTTGACTTTTTAATTATTAATTATGAATTTAAAACTAAATAAAACTATTTAAATGATTTAAAAATAGTAAACTGATTTGGAAAAATCTGAAAAAAATTCAGGTAAATCTAAAATATATTTCTGAAACTAGGAAAAATAAAATGAGAAATTAGTTCTGCTTAAATAAGCAGAACAGATGAATAAGCAGTTTGCAAATAAGCTAAAAAGCTCTAAAAACTACCAAAAGCTCAGAAACAGATTAACATACTTACTTAAGCATAAAACAGCTGAAAAAGCACAAATAAGCACAAGGAATCAGCAATTAAGCAGCTGAACAGATTCAATTAAAGGCAGAAATGAATGAGTCAGAAGCACTTTTGCAGCTGTCCTATAAGCTAGGAAAGAGCTTTTCAGGGGAAACAAAAAGCATAGTCTAAAACCTCATACTACTGACTACCTACAAACTGAAAATGCCCAAAATATACAAACAATTTCTTATCTAAAATGGACCTAGATCAGATGGACTAAATCAGAAAAAACTGAGGGCAGAGTTAGAACAGGCCAACTGGGCTACTTGCAGACAAGAAATAAGCTAGCATATAAGCTCTGAATTCAGAATAAAGCTAAAATAGATCAAGATTAACCTACTAGCTACTAATAAAAGCAAAAATCAAGCAAAGGGATCAACTGATTAAGCAGATACACTCAATAGAAAAAGTTGAGAAAAGCAGATATTGAGATGATGCAGCAGTGATTGATTTTTTGACTTAACTCTAAAAATGACCAATGGAATAGAACCCACTATTGGGTCCTCACTTAGATAACTGAAATACACCTTGAGAAGCTAATAAGTGGACCATCTAAGCTTTAGCATATAAAGAAGCTAAATAAGTCAGCTTGCTTCCTCATTAGACACCTATTGATTCAAAATCCTCAACTCAGTTTAAATGACTTAAAATCTAATGAGTACTGCCTATACAACTCATAATAAGCTCAAACAAAAATCATTCAAATGCAAAGGAACAGTAAAAGCTAATTAAAACACCTAATACAGTTCTAACCCAAACACCCCTGATTAAAACTGATTTTTAATTTTACACTAGAAATCTACAATTTAAGCCATAATTTATTCTACACTATGATTATCTAAGCTATAAATAATCTGAAAAACAGAAATAAATGAAAAATAAGTACTAAATATAAGCAGAACTAAATTAAGCAAATAATAAGCTAGAAAGTGGATTTGAGACTCACAAGTGTTCCTGCTGATCTTTGAATGATCTCAGAAGCTACAACTACCCAGGCTTATCCAATTAAGCCAAAATAATACCCAGATCAGCTTATCACATCAGCTTATTTTGACCCAAACAGTTGACTTATGTTGACTTTTTTTGAAAATTGAGACTAAAATAGAATTGAAACAAGTGATCTTTTCCTAAAGCTAAAATAAGCTTATACAAGCTTATTGAACATAAATGGAAGCTTAAAAGATTTTTGCACAACAATAACTTTAACACAATGATTTAACTGAAACTTGAAATTTTACTTAAACTTAAAATTCGAACGATGTTGATAAATTAAGGTACAACTGAGCTTACAAGAACTTGAATTACAAAGCTTTGAACTGAAATTGAAACTTAAACTAAAACAATTAAATAACTGCACTACGAATTTTGGTCTAAAAACAGTGACAAATTATCTCTGAGTGAGGTGAGGGCTTTTTATATCATCCCAATAGCTTCTCTCTGGACTTCTCTCTTCATTCCCACCGTTAGATAACTTTCATTCAATCTAAACCCTTCAATTTATTTTTGGCGGGAAACCAGGGGTTAGTGGGATTTATCCTTTTCTGCACACGTGGGGTTGGACACGTGAAAAGGTTCAAGCTAAGAGGGGGAGGCGTGTTTCAGAAAAAGGGGTATGGGGGAGGGTGGTTTTTGTCAGAAGCCATGGTATTGGTTTGTGGTGATGGCGGGATTTTGTGGGGTTGATGGTGGTATTGACTGAGTCAAACTCAGTATTTAGCTAAGGGATAAAAACGGGTGTGGGTTATTAGGGAGATGGGCTTATGAATGGTGGGCTGGGATATTTTGTGGATTGGGTTTGTTATTTGGGATTTACGATATAGGTTTAGTTTTAGGGTTTAGGGATTAGTGTTGCAATTTTGAAAACTGAGGGACCATTTATGCTAAATTCTGAAAGATATGTCCAGGGGCCAATTCTGCCATATTGAATTTCTTTGAAGGTTGACTTTGACACTTGAGCAATATGTGGTCCAAACTCGTAAATTTCTTCCCCGTCCTCGGCTTTTCACACTTTTCCAATCTTGTGCTCGGTTTTGTCTGTTTTTGCCCTGTTTTCGATCCTTTTGTACCTGAAACACATAAAAACACAAACCAAGGATATCTGCAGTATAATTTGGTATATTTGGCCATTTTCATTATTTTTATGGTCTAAAATGGGCATAAAATGATGAGTATTTACACACTCATCAAAGCCCGCAGATTAAGCCCAAGAAATTTCATATAATATCAGCCCAAATTATCAGGCCAGTATCTAAATTTCGGCCCAACAAAAAGCTTAACATACAAGTGGGATACTAGGTTTCTGGGTGAGGAGGCTATAAAAACAACAGTATCTATCTATCTAGGGGGAGCCGACAAGCGCCCCATGGGGTCTGCACCTCATACGCTCCTATCAAATTCATTCATTGTTGCTTTCTATTTATTTTGTCGGATTTACTAGTAGTTATAAAAAAAATACTTTTTTTTTTTAATTTCGTTAAATATAGTTCTAATTTGTACGAAGAGATAAGATGATTCAATTTTTAATCTTTCTTTTAAATTTTAAATTGTATTTTATTTCATTTAAAAAGTCAAGTTCCATTTTTATTTACTGAACAAAATTCCAAAAATCTAATTTTCTTTAAAGTCCAAGAGTTATTACTTGTTGTTTTAAATCTCTTTTATGTCATATTCTTTTGCTTTGAACTTTTCATTAGTATTTCAGATTAGTAGTACTGGTGGTGATAAGTGAATATTTAGTGAAGACTAAAGGGTGATTAATTAATATTTTTGGGTTTTATCGTGTAAGCCGTTTGGTAGATCGTTATTATCTTCGGGTCTTACCAGGCGAACACCGGGTTTAATCTTTTCCTTTATCTTTTTATTTATTAATGTTTATGTTTATTGTTATGTTTATCTTAGTAGTTATTATTGTTGCTTTATTTGTTGCTTGTAGTGTAGTTTTTATTATGCGCGAATAGTTTAGATATATGTTTGTTTAGAGATGGGTGGCTAGGATATTGTGATTATTTTGAGGAAGTTGTTGTTGGTGATATTAGTTGTTAGTTGAGGTTAATAGATTGACTAGAGATTAGGTTAGTCGTTTTTAGTAAACGGATAGATTTCGTGGTTTAAAAGTGATTCTTGACTAAAATTGTGAACGCTCCGGCCTTTTCGGTTTTAGGACGACAACTCTATCTCAAGATAAGGTTAGTAAGATGCACATTTAATCCACGCGGTTATCCATTTATAAAAAACGCCTAACTTAGTTTAGTATACCATTAACGGGAGACATCCAACTTATGGTATGCTTAGAATGTTTTTATCTAATTTAACGGGCAAAAGCCGTTGAAAAGGATTAAACTTTCTAGTAGTCAATATTTTAACCTAAATTATCAACTAATAGGTTTAAAGTGTACGAATGAGGGGCTAAGTTATAAATACGCGTCTCGTATGGATAATTTTAACCCTTATTCGAGTTTTAGTTCATCAAAGGACTTATAAGATTAATCATAATATTTTAACCCCTGTTTCTAGACAAGCACATTCCTTAGTATAAGTTTAGTTTACGTTTTAGCTTTCGTGTGCTTCATATTTTAGTTTTACTTGCTTTATTAGTTGTTTTTAGTTTATATTTCATTATTTGTAGTTTAAAATCAAAATCTCTCTTTTTTTCACTATTCGCGACACAAATCTCGACTCGAACCGATAATTCCATTCATTCCTTTGTTGGGAAAACGACTCGGGAATACATACTTCCTTTGTAAATCCTTGGAGAAAAATATATACTATAATTGATCAAATCAATTTTTGGCGCCGCTGCCGGGGAAGGTTTGAAGTGAGTTTTTGATTCTCATTCGTCGATTCGTGTTTTGAAGATCATTCCCTGTGAAGGTATCATTTTCTCTTGTAAATATTTTCTTATTATTTTTATAAAAACCCAAAAATATTTTCCTTTTTAAATTTTGTTTTTCTTTTAAATTTTGTTTTTCTTCTATCTTAGTTTGTTTTTCCATTAAAAAAAAAATCCATAAATATTCTTCTTATTCCTCTTAATCATTTAATTCTATCTTCTTATCCCTCATATTGTTTAATTATTCAAAATGTTCGATTATTTGTCCCATGATCCTCGGACCATGGAAGATTTTTATCGTCCGACGCTTATCAGTAGAGGAGGACCGATCGCTCCGACAACAGATTTTGTATTGAAAGATCATATGGTTGAGCTTATTAGTCAAATCTGCCAATTCCATGGATTTGAAGATGAAGATGCTAACTGTCATTTGGACAAATTTCTATCGATCACACAATTCTTCAAACAAAACGGAGTTTCTCAAGACAACATCCGTTTAAATCTTTTTCCCTTCTCGTTAACCCATGAAGCTGAATCTTGGTTTTAAACTCTTAAAACCCATTCAATTCATACTTGGGAAGAGATGTGCCTCAAGTTTCTTTCAAAATACTTTCCATACTCAAAAACGATGCAGTTTAGAAGAGACATTCTAAATTTCCGACAATTGCACAAGGAATCAGTATTTGAAGCTTGGGAGAGATTCAAATATTTGCTGCAGAGATGTCCGGATCTTAGAATTTTGCTCCTTGACCAAATCTTAACCTTCTATCATGGCATAAATATGATTGATCGAGACAAAATCATGTTGGCTGCCGGAGGCAATCTCATGCGGAAGACTCCTTAAGAAGCTTATGATTTGATCGAGAATATGACGCAACATCACTATCAATGGGATACTGGAACCCTTTATGACTCTACCACTGTTTTGCGTGATCATTATTCCGATTACATTCCCGCTGAGATTGCACAAATTGGGGTCCTTGGCAATCACAAAAGTTATATAAATCAATATTGCCAGCAAGGACCAGGTCATCCTAACACTATCCACTTTTCATACTCCGATGAAAGTGATGAGGATGATCCTTTTGATGAAGAGAAATCAGATGAGGACCCTTCAGATACCTTTTTAATGGGGGACAAGGAAGTCGAAATCAATCCTCTTAAGGAAATTGATGACCTTGTTCCAATCCCAAGGGTATCCGAGGAACTTTTCGATCTTCCTGATTCTACTTCCCAAACATTCGATATGACTATCACAAATCCTTTGTTTGATTTTGATTATGAATTTACTCTAATTTCAGACAATCAAATTTTTGATATTCATAACAAGGAAAGTGATGAGTCAGATACGGAGACAATAATGGACGAGGTGCAAACTTCTAGCATACAAAGTACAACACATGTCCCACCTCCGTATATCCTTCCAGAGCCCAAGCTCAAAGACGTACTTCATAAGAGTGATTATCTTCTCGAGGAGTTCACCGATGAACTCACTCGCATCGATCCAATCCCACCGGAGGATGAAGATAAAAACTTCGATTTTGAATCAAATCTGAGAGAATTGGAATTTTTGCTAAGTCATGATCCGTCAAGTAATTGTGCCTCTTGTCTGGGGGAGTTCACCGATGAACTCTATCACATCATATCTCCGCCGGAGTATGATTACTCTAAGGACTCGGAGGGAGACGTGATCTACAGTGAGCAGTTGCTTATTAAAGACACTATCCCGAATCTCCCTCCTGAGGTGCTTTTAGATCATGACCTTAAGAGCTTAAACGACAAACTTGATATTGATGGAGATTCTCTCCCAATTACTATCATAATCTTTCTTCCTTTTCTCACATATGATGTGATTTCTCCTCTTCTTCATTCCTACGGGAGTGAAGATACCATCTTTGACCCCGACATCTCATTCATAACTTCTATTTAGAGACGTGGGTATCTCATCAGGGTGGAACTTTCACGTACTTCAAATGTTTTTCCAAACATCTTGAATGAAAGTCCGATGGAGATTTCTCTTTTCCACTTGCTTCCCCAAGAACAATTAAATTCGGGGCGAGTCAAGCTATACGACTCGATAAAAAAACAAGCGCTTCGTGGGAGGCACCCCATGCTTATCCTTCAATTTTCTTTCTATTTTCTTACTAATAAGTGACGTGAGGAGGGCTACCTCTTCCATTTTTCGTGTTTCGTGGTTGTTGTTGTTTATGTCCAGGATTTGCGCGAAGTTTGAAGACTCTCGTGCTCGTGGTTTTGTCTTTCTCCACTCGAGTCTCATCCTTCGTTGCTTTTATGGGAAATCCGATATCCTAATCTTATCGACTAACGTTTATCTTTTGGCATAATTAATAAACGGCCTTAGATTTATGTAGGAGAACCCTTACCTTAAAACATTGAGGACAATGTTTCATTTTAGTCTTGGGGGGGGGGGTAATCTTTTGATTTGATTTTGCCTTGCATTTTTGCCTTATACTCTCGCAACTCCATTTTTCCTCCAAAAAAATGAAGAAAAATTGAAAAAAAAATGAGAAAATTTAAAAATTTTTGCAAAAATATCATAAGTGTTTTGACACCTTGTTGACTTTCCGCTGGTGAGAGTAGGAATAAAATTTTGACTTGACCGGGCGTGTTGAGCCCTAGCTTGTCCCCATAACTTACATAATCAATAAGCTTTTGCTAGTGATGAACTCAAATAAGTACATTTTATTATCATCATTTATCCTATTTATTTGACTTGTTTTATTATATTATATATGAGAATTGATACGTTAATGTTTACTTTTGTAATTCTCAGGTAAAAACAAGTATTATGTGAAACTTGGCGATTTTGGACTAATTATAGAGCAAAACAAGCAAGATGTTAAGAGTCTACTGAAATGTACAAGATCAAGATCATTCTGCTCCAGATACGCCGCAACATACTTCTTACATACGGCGTATCACTATCAAGATTTCACAAGTTACAATCCAAGACAGCAAAGGACATGCGCCGCATAGAGAAATGGAGTTACGCCGCATCTTAAGGCGGTGTACGAATATTCCTGAATATATTAATCTTGGACCCCACGCGAAGTTAAGTCAATGCGCCGCATCTACTTATCCTATGCGCCGCATCTAACCCTCAGACAGAAACTATAAATACCCCAAAGTCAGACGAATTTTGGTGCAAGATACCATACGTACGAGTACCAAACCAGAGACGAATTCAGACGTATTAGCAGCACAAGGCACACCCTGAACGAAGATACAAGAGCTGTAAGAAGGTCCTGCATGTATTCAATTCATTAAGTAGTTTTGTTTTATTGTATTAGTACACTTTAATTCATCAGGATTGATGGGCTGATGTCATGTGACTACGGAATATCATGCGCACCCCTTAAAATTGCTTTCCCATTAATTAAAGTTTATATGTTGATGTCTTTGGTGACTTTTATTAGTGCATTGATAACCTCTGTGTCTAGCAGAGCATTGCTTGGGTCGCCATGCCCCTTCCTCGCCTATCTATTCTAGCGTATACGAAACGTGGGCATCACAAATGCTCAATATTCTAGGATAGTGGGATAGACATAAGTGATCATTAAGGGTTTACTCGCCGATAAGATTAGAGCCAACGAGAAAGGTTTAATTATATACGCTTCATATAAAACTAGCAATGAAACAAGTGACAAGCTACTTAATTATCAGGACAGGTCTTCTTATTGTCTCAAGTATCTATCTGTGTACGTGTGTGCTAATCGCTGATTCGTGCTCATTAGTTTAGTTTACTATTTAATCATAACCAAACCGTGCCAGTCTCTCAGGCTGAACCCCCTTGCGTTAGATTAGGTTGTATAGCTAACTTAGGATATTAAAATACTGATTAGAATAACTAGATAATACGTTCCACTCTTAGTGATCGACACTCTACTTACCATTATATTCATACTGACCGGGTACACTGCTCGTTAAGTGTGTGTGTTATTGATAAGTCGGCTAAATATATATTTAAAACTTGAGTAGGCATTAATACTGCTAAACCGCAACGACACACATACGCATCAAGTTTTTGGCGCCGTTGCCAGGGATATTAAAATAATATTAATACTACACACATCATCAAGTTTTTGGCGCCGATGCCGGGGAGTGAATTGTTATTATCTGTTAATTTGATTAGTATTTTAATTAGGTTTTTCTTTTTATTTTTTTTTATTAGATTCTAACCACTAACCCTGTTATATATTAGATAGATTGCATTCATTGTATAGTTTGCATATTTTCTGTTTTTGTGTGTTTTTATATTCTTTAATTTTTGTTTCTTTTCGTTTATTTTTATTTTAGTTTTTTTTTGTTTTTCTGTATTTTTCTGCATTCTGCTATCGTTGTATTGTGCTGATACAAACGATACGGCGCATCTGTTTTAACAGATACGGCGTATTGCGTTTAATTTTTATAAAATACAACGCGTTTAATAAATTCGAGTACGACGCATCTTTCCCAAGATACGGCGTATTCTGTTTTTAATTAAAATTTTTTCTAAACCCTAACGCCATACGACGCATCTGTTTTAACAGATACGGCGTATTTTCTATTTAAATTAAAAACAGTTTTTCGAATTATTAAACAGATACGACGCATCGATCTTTATCGATACGGCACATCTGCTAAATCAAAAATCTTGTATTTTGAAACGTAACGAAAATACGGCGCATTAGCTTTTGTTAATACGACGCATTTAATTTTAATAAATATAATCGATTTTTGATAATTTTGACTGGATACGGCGCATTCTAAAATTATAAGCGGCGTATCTGTTTTCTGAATAAAAGACTGATTAAATTTTAACGAAATAAGATACGGCGTATCCAACTTTTTGGATACGGCGCATCGTTCGCAGATATCAGTAACTTTTATTTTTCGTATTCCGTTTTCGTTGTTAATTTTCTGATTTCATACTTTCTTGAACATACCCTACTGATGCTTTTGTGATGGTTTCAGGAAGTGCATGACCAGGAGTTCAACTAAGAACTTGATTAAGCCTTTCGAAGATCCTGAACGAGCCCTACATTCGCTTAAAAGGCTTTTCAACACAAAAAGCTTTGAAATCTCAAGTTCGTTCGAGCTTGATTACTTTTCTGAAGAGAAGGAGGAAGAAGAAACAGAAACAATGGCGGAAAACACTACTATGGAGGAATACATGAACAAAACCCGTGCTGATTACAGTTCAGGAGTTGCTAGACCAAAGTTTGATGAAAAGTCAAAGTTTGAGTTGAAGGGTCAGTTTCTCAAGGAGCTAAGAGAAAATGCTTTCAGTGGAACGAAACATGAAGATGCTAATGAACATGTTGAAAAAGTCCTCGAGATTGCAGATTTGTTTACTACAGAAGGAGTCTCTGACGATCAACTTATGCTAAGAATCTTTCCAATTTCTCTTAAAGGAGCTGCTAATAAGTGGCTAAGGAATGAACCTGCTAGTTCAATCACAACATGGGAAGATTTGAAGAGCAAATTCCTGAAAAGATATTGTCCACCTGCTAAAACTGCTAAAAAGATGGAGGCTATCAACAGTTTCAAGCAAGAGCCTGATGAAACTCTTTATCAAGCTTGGGAACGATTTAAAGACTTATTGATGAAATGCCCTCAACATTATCTAAGTCCAATGCAGGAGATAATATTGTTCTATCAAGGATTGGACGTGCCTACTAGACAAATCTTGGATGCTAAGGGAGCTGTGCCTCAAATGAGTGCAGCCAATGCTAGAAAAGCTATCCAAGAAGCTGCTGATCATTCTCAAAAATGGTACGACGGAACCTCTACTAGATCTAAGAGCAGCACTAATTTTGACGGGTTTGCTGCAATTCAAGCTCAAATGGATAAAATTAGTAGAGAGATGAAGAAGCGTGATGAGAAAGTTTATGCTGCCCAAGTTGGATGTGAAAAATGCGAAGGACCTCACTATACTAAAGATTGCCCTAATAAGAATGAAAGTGAGACGTTTGAAGAAGCATACTACACACAATTTGGACAACCATTCCGACCTTCAGGAAGATTTAGGGAAGCTGCTCCGGGATATTATCAAAAGAACAACTTTAATCCCACTTATCAAGAAAGGAGGCAGACTTTAGATGACACTCTAAAGCAAATTATGGCCGATGCTGCTAAAAGACATGAAGAGAACACCGCTATGATCAAAGAAATCCGAGCCTCAACGGATACTATAACAAGAAATTAAGGAGCTTCGATCAAAGCATTGGAACAACAAATCGGACAAATGAGCAAAGTTCTTCAAGAAAGGGGATACGGAAGTTTACCTAGCTCAACTGAAACTAACCCAAGAGATCATGTCAAGGCCATATGCACTACTGAAGAAGTCATGCCTAACATACCTTTTCCTAGAAGATTGATGAATGGTAATGATGCTGCAAAGCCCAAATTTTTCTTTAATTCTTCAATCAGTTTAAGGAGGTTACTCAAAGAGAAGGCAAAGATTGAAGAGGAGATCAAGGCTACAATGAAAGAAGAGAGCTCTGCAACCGACTTACGTGCCTTGCCTCATAAAGAAAAGGACCCAGGAAGTTTTACTTTACCTTGTTCAATTAATGACATATCTTTCAATAATGTATTAGCTGACTTAGGAGCTAGCGTTAGTGTTATGCCCCTTAAGACATTCACTACACTAGGACTAGGAAAATTAGCACCAACTAAGCTGCTTATTGAACTGGCTGATAAAACGGTAAAACGACCTGAAGGGATTGCTGAAAATGTGCTAGTTAAGATTGAGAAGTTTGTTTTCCCCGTAGACTTTGTTATATTAGATATGCCCGAGGATGTTAAGATTCCTTTAATCCTTGGAAGACCTTTCTTGTCTACCGCCCATGCTAAGATTAATGTGTTTAAAAGAAAAATCTCATTAAAGGTAGGGAATAATAAACTAGTCTATAAGTGCCAAAATCCTGCTAAAAGCATAATTAGAGGCGTCTATGTGCTAGGATTAAGAGAACGTATGGACCTCGATCTAGAAGCTAGGCTTATGGGAGAAACATTGATTCAAAACAACTCAACTAATCCTAATCATGAGAACCTCGAGGAATTTATTGACCTTAATGTACCTACCGAACTTAGGCGCGATATTGTTAATGATTCTGATGATGAGTGGTATGATTGCGAAGTAATTAACAAACGTAGGAGAATAGTTGAGAATACAAATTTGAATAATGATGTGTTTATTGAACTACCACCCCACCTTGCATATTTATGCCTATATAATAATAAGAATTTCCCGTCTATCATTTTGTCATCTCTACCCGAAAGGGACAGAACTTTGTTTATACAGATATTAAAGAAGAATGGCGTGGAAATTAAGGACGAGCAAGGAGTGTTCAATATTACTGGACTAGCGATGAGGGAGCGCGATGCTTCCGACTCTTTCAGTGATCGGTATTAAGGAGCTGAACGTGAGTCTAACTTGAAGACTCTGGAATAAAGACAAGTGATGACCGGGAGACAACCCGGAGAATTTTTACATTCTGTTCTGTGTCGAGTCTGTCAGACCTGCAGAAGATGCGGCGCATCTCCATCATAAGATGCGACGCATCACCTGCACTGGTCATATCTTATTTAATTTTCTGCATTTTTTTATTTTTAACTTTAAAACTTTCTGTCAGTATTTTAATGCGGCGCATCCCTGGTTAAGGATGCGACGCATCTTCTATTTTGATTCGTATTTATTCCAGGCTCGATACGGCGTATCTTTTTCCATAAGATACGGCGTATCGACTGACCTGATGATTTACAATTTAATTTTTTTTAAGTTTTATTTTTACTAACTACTAATGTATTATGCAAGTTTGAACCTTCTTAACTCAGGTGTGTTAAAGTCTAGATGGTATTATAGATTCCTGCATTTCTGTGGATACATCATGTATGAAGCTTAAACGTTCTAATCCATAAGAAAGTTGATTTTTGCTCTTATACGAATAATGGAGGATCATACCGAGTAAATCTCAGGGGAGTTTTTCTGTTCTAATTCTTTTATTTTCCAGTTTTTAACCTTTAACACAAACAACGAGGACGTTGTTTAACTTAAGTGGGGGGATTGGAGAATTAGAACACTTACTTGTCCTAAACTTTTTCAAAATATGCTTAAAATGCGCTTAATATATCAAAATTTAACATTTTTATAGCATGTTTTTGTTTAAAGTCTAAATTACATAGTTGCACACATAACATTATTTCCAAAAAATTGTGAACTTATCAAAATTCACAAATCTATGAGTGTGCCGGTGACTTGTAAACTTTAGAACTTGGCTTATATACTATTCGAGACCACCATAATAAGTATTATCTATATAATTGGAATGACTTGTCTAAATTGGTAAATTTCTAGGATTACACCCAAATAGCCTTTATATGTTATGTGATATTAACAAACTACACTGGTTAGTTAACCCCCGTATAAACCCTTTGTTACTCTCACTTTTAGAGTAAGATACCCCTAGAAAAACCCTCAGAACCATTCCTTTCATTTCTTACACCTTTGTTATAATGTTTCGATACACCCTTACACCTTAGCCTACCCTGTAGATTAAAATCCGTGGTTAATTGCTTTAGGCAAAGTGTGTTTCCTTACATTACCTGTGTTCTCGTGCGTAATTCATTATCTTTCGTTAGGTCAGGAAATTGCACAATGCAATTGGTATGAAAGTAAATATTGTATAACTTTGAGTTTATTTTTCGTGTGTTTGCTACTTTCGCTATTACAGTTATTTCTGAAAGTATGAAGAGTATGGAAAAATTATTCGGAAAAATAAGTGATAGAAAAGTTGTGAAATTTTACATATATATGTTGATGTTGAAAAAAAAAAAAAATCGAAAAAATAGAAAAGAAAAAGAAAAAGGAAAAGTTGGAAATTTGTTTTAACCAACTTATGTTAAGTTTTGTATTAAGTGGGAGATATCACCACTATTTGTTATATATTATATTTATGGATTGAATGAGAGTTGGCCGTTATGGGAACGCCAACTAAGGTTATTCTTTGATTGAGATCTTGTTGAGTATAATTCATGTCTACCTAAAGCGTGTGTTTCAAGTGTTAAAGCGTGAGTTATTCAATGATATGAGTCTTATTCATGGGATGGTTGGGAAAGTAATTTACCACACTTAGGATTTTAATTTATCTGTTTTGTTTATTTTTCATTTTACACCAATTTGTATCCCAAATATTATCCATACCCTATATCATTCTTTATCCAAACCTTTGATTTATTGAGATTAGGGATTTGAGCAATCTTAAGTATCGTAGTCGTGGATTCGGCTATGTATTTATGATTTTGTCGCCCTTTTTGATATAATATTTTTGGTGAAGATTACTTGGTTCTATCTTTAGCCCATTCGAGTTAAGGATTTGAGCAATTGCAAGTATCGTGGTCGTGGATTCGATCATGTATTTGTGATTTTGTCGCCTTTTCTGGAATGTGAGATCGATAGAGATTAAGAAGAATGATTAACCCTTAACCAACAAACCCTTTTTACCGCTTTAGACTTGTCATTCCTTGGATTTAGTGGGGGAGATGCGTATACTTGCCAAGCTTATGATAGAATATTCGTCACGACTGGACAGTTAAACGATTAGATTTGCTTTTATCGAAATATTTTATTTTATTTCTAATTCGTTAAGTGTTTGGTTGTGCAATTATGACAAAACGAATACATGCTTAAATATAAAAATAAATCCTAATATCTTTTAGGATACATTTTCATAAGATTTATTCTAAGGTTTACTTGGGGACAAGTAAAGTTCAAGTGGGGGAATATTTGATGAACTCAAATAAGTACATTTTATTATCATCATTTATCCTATTTATTTGACTTGTTTTATTATATTATATATGAGAATTGATACGTTAATGTTTACTTTTGTAATTCTCAGGTAAAAACAAGTATTATGTGAAACTTGGCGATTTTGGACTAATTATGGAGCAAAACAAGCAAGATGTTAAGAGTCTACTGAAATGTACAAGATCAAGATCATTCTGCTCCAGATACGCCGCAACATACTTCTTACATACGGCGTATCACTATCAAGATTTCACAAGTTACAATCCAAGACAGCAAAGGACATGCGCCGCATAGAGAAATGGAGTTACGCCGCATCTTAAGGCGGTGTACGAATATTCCTGAATATATTAATCTTGGACCCCACGCGAAGTTAAGTCAATGCGCCGCATCTACTTATCCTATGCGCCGCATCTAACCCTCAGACAGAAACTATAAATACCCCAAAGTCAGACGAATTTTGGTGCAAGATACCATACGTACGAGTACCAAACCAGAGACGAATTCAGACGTATTAGCAGCACAAGGCACACCCTGAACGAAGATACAAGAGCTGTAAGAAGGTCCTGCATGTATTCAATTCATTAAGTAGTTTTGTTTTATTGTATTAGTACACTTTAATTCATCAGGATTGATGGGCTGATGTCATGTGACTACGAAATATCATGCGCACCCCTTAAAATTGCTTTCCCATTAATTAAAGTTTATATGTTGATGTCTTTGGTGACTTTTATTAGTGCATTGATAACCTCTGTGTCTAGCAGAGCATTGCTTGGGTCGCCATGCCCCTTCCTCGCCTATCTATTCTAGCGTATACGAAACGTGGGCATCACAAATGCTCAATATTCTAGGATAGTGGGATAGACATAAGTGATCATTAAGGGTTTACTCGCCGATAAGATTAGAGCCAACGAGAAAGGTTTAATTATATACACTTCATATAAAACTAGCAATAAAACAAGTGACAAGCTACTTAATTATCAGGACAGGTCTTCTTATTGTCTCAATTATCTATCTGTGTACGTGTGTGCTAATCGCTGATTCGTGCTCATTAGTTTAGTTTACTATTTAATCATAACCAAACCGTGCCAGTCTCTCAGGCTGAACCCCCTTGCGTTAGATTAGGTTGTATAGCTAACTTAGGATATTAAAATACTGATTAGAATAACTAGATAATACGTTCCACTCTTAGTGATCGACACTCTACTTACCATTATATTCATACTGACCTGGTACACTGCTCGTTAAGTGTGTGTGTTTTTGATAAGTCGGCTAAATATGAATTTAAAACTTGAGTAGGCATTAATACTGCTAAACCGCAACGACACACGCACGCATCAGCTAGTCTTTTATACAAGGAGCTGTAAAACGCGAATTCTTTTTAAGAGTTTGCAAGTTCCCATAATTGACTTTATATATGCATGGCTTAATTATTGACTAAGCATTCGCGGATATTATTACTTATGATTTTAAATTTGCGAAGAACGAGAAATGATAGAGTTATTTTATAAGTTAGATGCTAAGCGTGGAGTAGTTGGATCTCTTTAGAGCTCATTGAAGTTACCTGTGGCTTTTTGTTCCCATCAGCTTGAAAACCCCAAAATTAGTAATCTAGGAATAATTAAAGGTGCACGGTTTTGGCGATAATTAGTTTTTACTCCTTCTTTAGAGAATCCTTGCTTGTAAGAGTTGGGTACACATCAAGGTACTGTCAGTGTTACGGTGTAATAGGAAACTGATTCCTGATAGTACGTGCTATTGTTTCTATTGCTATAAAAGCCGTAGGACTCGGGGTTTGGCACCAAATATATAATAAATAATAATAATAATCCAAAGCCGATAAAAGTTTTTTGTTTCCTGACGGTTCGCTCCCGTTGACTCAGACTTCAAAAAGGCAGAGGAAAAATATCCAAGGTCAAAATAAGACTCCCGATTCTTGACGGTTCGCTCCCGTTGTCTAGGTTGTTTAAAAGGCCGAGGATTAATAATATGTGCTTAATAATGTTAAAAATGCCAAATTTCGACTCCGAGGATATCTTAATAAAAGCTTCTGTCTTTGGACTCGTAGATGAGTTGTCTCGGTCGTATATAAAAGGGATATCTCCAAAATCATGTTAAATCAGAGACCTTGATGTGGACCTCAGTTTTTTATGCAACGGTTCTCGAGGGAAGGATTTGAAACTACTTAGCGTCTAAACTTGGTGCCTTTATCGGACTAAAAACTTATCGAAATGAGAATGTGGAGAAATTCATTTCTCAACAAAAATAAAATAAATAGAGGAAAAATAGGAATTTGGGAGTAAGAAGTAATACACAATTAGCTTCCATGGGTAGTGTTAGCATCTAACTTGTAAATAACAATAATTTCGTTTTTAAGCTTAGTTTGGGGACTTGTGAAAAATCAAGGACGACGAATCTTATCCGTATGGTCACTTCTTTATGAGTTGTGTTTCCTACTCCGTGCTCCTAAAAGTTATTGTGAAATAATGAAAGTCAACATACCGTCACATAAAAAAGAGAAAAATACAAAAATAGTATAAGTATGAATAAATTGGAAAAACAGGGCGTTTTTAGAACTTTTGATTTCTTAATCTCTTTTGAATATTTTGCTACTTTTCAAAGTTAGTAAAAAAAGGTTGGAAATTGTTGGTTTTAAAAGCGTGAGTTGATGACATTGTGTGAGGACACGGAAATACTTTAGTCCGGGGGATATTTGTATGTGTTAAAATACATACCTTTTACCTAATAAAAACGGACCAAATAGACCAAAAACTAACCAAAAATGCCAAATATATTGTGTTTTTTGTGTTTATGCATGTGCAGGTACGGATATTGAGAAAATGGACAAAAATCAAGGAAAAATGGACAAAAACGAGCACGAGAATGAAAGAGGAAGAAAAGCCGAGACACGGGCATTGGAGCAAAAGTGCGAGATTTTGAGCAGTTATCGAAGATTATTAAAGCTAGAAGATTATTGAAGCCCGAATATTAAGCCCAAGAAATTTCAAATAATATCAGCTCAAATTATCAGGCCAATATCTAAAATTCGGCCCAACAAAAAGCTTAACATACAAGTGGGATACTAGGTTTCTGGGTGAGGAGGCTATAAAAACAACAGTATCAATCTATCTAGGGGGAGCCGACAAGCGCCCCATGGGGTCTGCACCTCATACGCTCCTATCAAATTCATTCATTGTTGCTTTCTATTTTTTTTGGTGGATTTACTAGTAGTTATAAAAAAATTTATTTTTTTTTTTTTTAATTTCGTTAACTATAGTTCTAATTTGTACGAAGAGATGAGATGATTCAATTTTTAATCTTTCTTTTACATTTTAAATTATATTTTATTTCATTTAAAAAGTCAAGCTCCATTTTTATTTACTGAACAAAATTCTACAAATCTAATTTTCGTTAAAGTCCAAGAGTTATTAATTGTTGTTTTAAATCTCTTTTATGTCATATTCTTTTGCTTTGAACTTTTCATTAGTATTTCAGATTAGTAGTACTGGTGGTGATAAGTGAATATTTAGTGAAGATTAAAGGGTGATTAATTAATATTTTTGGGTTTTATCATGTAAGCCGTTTGGTGGATCGTTATTATCTTCGGGTCTTACCAGGCGAACACCGGGTTTAATCTTTTCCTTTATCTTTTTATTTATTAATCTTTATGTTTATTGTTATGTTTATCTTAGTAGTTATTATTGTTGCTTTATTTGTTGCTTGTAGTGTAGTTTTTATTATGCGCGAATAGTTTAGATATATGTTTGTTTAGAGATTGGTGGCTAGGATATTGTGATTATTTTGAGGAAGTTGTTGTTGGTGATATTAGTTGTTAGTTGAGGTTAATAGATTGACTAGAGATTAGGTTAGTCATTTTTAGTAAACGGATAGATTTCGTGGTTTAAAAGTGATTCTTGACTAAACTCGTGAACGCTCCGGCCTTTTCGGTTTTAGGACCTTACTCTTGACTAGACAACTCTATCTCAAGATAAGGTTAGTAAGATGCACATTTAATCCACGCGGTTATCCATTTATCAAAAACGCCTAACTTAGTTTAGTATACCATTAACAGGAGATATCTAACTTATGGTATGCTTAGAATGTTTTTATCTAATTTAACGGGCAAAAGCCGTTGAAAAGGATTAAACTTTCTAGTAGTCAATATTTTAACCTAAATTATCAACTAATAGGTTTAAAGTGTACGAATGAGGGGCTAAGTTAGAAATACGCGTCTCGTATAGATAATTTTAACCCTTATTCGAGTTTTAGTTCATTAAAGGACTTCTAAGATTAATCATATTATTTTAACCCCTGTTTCTAGACAAACACATTCCTTAGTATAAGTTTAGTTTACGTTTTAGCTTTCGTGTGCTTCATATTATTGTTTTACTTGCTTTATTAGTTGTTTTTAGTTTATGTTTCATTATTTGTAGTTTAAAATCCAAATCTCTATTATTTTCACTATTCGCGACACAAATCTTGACTCGAACCGATAATTCCATTCACTCATTCGTTGGGAAAATGACTCGGGAATACATACGTCCTTTGTAAATCCTTGGAGAAAAATCTATACTATAATTGATCAAATCACGAAACATATTTTGACTTTAAATGGGATGACATGTATTTGCACACAGAAAATGAATCAGGCACAAACAAGCATACAGATGAATCAAAAACTCATTCTAAATCTTCCAAAGCGCTCAGAATTCTCAAATTAACACACAAGATCACAGATTAATTCATTCTTTCACTCAAAATTTTCTGATTATTATCGTGGTTTGGGGTTATGATATGAGACTTTGCAAGCATGTTAGCATCATAATGCCTAAATATTATACAAACAAATGCCCTAGTAGTTGCAGCAAAGACATTGACATCTTAAACCCTCACTTGATTTCAAACCTATGTTGTTTCTAATCGTGCAAACTCCCAATCGAGCATTCTTTAGTGTTCTCTAAAGCTATACGAACTGATTAATTAGACTAAAACACGTAAAAAAGAAATGCCCCAATCGATAATTGCATAAGCCCTAGTTTCTGATTATGCCTTTGTAAAACCCAAAAATCTTAAATGTGTGAAATGACCAAAATACCCCTACAATTTAAAACTTTGGCAAATGAGCTTATAATATACCGTTTTGATCACAGATTTTGGCAAATAAATAATCTAACAATCAAGATAATATTGTGGCACTTATAACACATTAAAAATATCATGTGGACACTTTAAAAATTACCCTAGCCGAATTTTATGTTATGTATACATTTAAATCAATTATAAAATACAAATATATGTTAAATATGGAAAATTCAAATCAAATGATGAGGATTGATTTGGTCATGAGTTAGTCCCGATTTTGTGGCCTCCCTCCCCCCTCCTACACGGCATTTCCCCATTTATATCAATCCTTATCATTTTCTTCTCTATCAAACACAAAACCGAATACTAGTAAACCCTAAATCCACAAACAATTCGTCCCTCTTGCATACGATTTTTCCAGGCCTTCAAGCAATTTTTCCTGTGATCCTTGACGTCTAAAGAGTGCTAGAAAAATAAGGTTAGAGGTGTTCGTGGCTTGGTTTGATCTTGGCAATTTTCCTTCTTGTCGAGTGTCATTTTGAGGTATAATTCGTGACTCTTGTTTCCATACGTTATAAAAATTATCTGGAATTTTTCTAGTGATCTATGGCTCAAATATAACCTGAGAAAAATAAGAAACTCGAATCATGCAGTGTTTTTGGGGCGTTTTGAATTAATGGGTTAAAACACACCTATTTTCCAAAATACATGTTAACGAATTTTCTGAGGGTCATGCTTATTTTATATGGACCTTATATGACGTGTAGGATCTGGGAAAAATGATGGAATGATTTATGGGGGTCTAGATATGTCGTAGTAAATATTGGTGTTTAAAACATGCCTAAAATCAAATATATACTATACCATTTATCTGGACTACAAGTATAATTTATTTGGATGTGTTATAATGTTATATGACCTGGAAAAATATTGGGAAGAATTTTCATGGCCTAGATCTAATTACTTTGAATTAATTTGTATAATCGGGTTTTATATTAAAAACGTATAAAAGATATATAAATGTGTATGATTTGAATATGAGGATCTAGGGTTTGTTCTTATGATTATAAACAGTGGTTAATGATTAAGTAATGATTAAAAATGGTTTGGAGAGATTAGGGTTTGATTTCGTGATTTTAAAAGGATTACCGATTTGTATTAAAATGTTTAGGGTAGGTTTTGTAACTTTTAAAACTCAAGGGACAATTTTATAAATTATGTTAGACCTGCTAGAAATGGTATAAAATATAAAAGGAGGGTCTCATGTGTTAATTTTGCATTTTAAGGGTTTATTATGATTTAATAATTAAAGTAAGGATCGATTTGGAAAATAAATAAAAATAGGGACTAAATGTGTAATTTCTGGAAAGTTAAGGTCGATTTGAATAATGAATTATATTCAGGGGCTAATGTGTAAATTTGGATATTTATTGGACTAGTGTGAAATTATTATTAATTAAAGATTGAAATGTAGACTTTAAGGTTAAATATGTAAATTAATTAAGTGGAGGGACCTATTGTGTAAATTATGGAAACTTAAAGGGACATTCGTATAACTAATTAAATGAAGTACTAATTGTGTAATTTTGATAAACAAAGGGTTTAATGTGTAATTATGAATATTTAAAGGTTTAAAGTGTAACTTTTGTAATAAAGGGGTGTAAAGTGTAAATTGTGAAACCCTAAGGACCAAATGTGTAAATCTGATCAAAGATACCTTATTTCCATTTAATGATGATCTAACTAAGTTATGTTACTCCATATTACTAAAAATGGAAACTTTCTAAAAGTGGAAACTTACTAAATTCGGAAACGTACTAAAAGGGGAAAGTTACTTAAAATGAAAAGACAGTTAAGTAAGAATGATTGTAATCCCCTTCTACTCCTTTAGGTGTGAAGAAGGAGAGACTTTGAGCTATTCCCTTGTTCCTGTGCTTTGTTTCTGTTTGTGCTTTCGCCATAAGGTACAGATACTCTGCCTTTTTCAGTAAGGGTTCTTATATTCTATACATTGATTTTGAGTTATGATTCAGTTAAGATTTCCCAAGCCATTGCTATGTTCCCTTTGAGTGAACCTTTGATATTCCTCTTGATTATGATCTGAGCTTCGTTTATCTGACCTATGCCTTTGCCAAGTTGCTCTAAAGTCCTGAACTATCCTTGTGAGAAACTAAGATTTTGAAATGGTTTACTAAACTAAGGTTTTGAACTACTTGTTTTGAACTATCTTTTACGAAGACTATTTTAATGATTATCTTTATGAAACCAATTTAAAGACCATTTTAATTAAATACCTTGATTAAGCTTTCTAAAATGAATCTGTTGAATAAAGACTTTGAAGATGGACCCTTTGATACAGACTTTGAACTTTAATTATGATTCCCTTTGTTTTTAAAACTATGATATGAACTTTGGAAGACCTTGGTGAACCACTCTATTATGAACTATTCGATATGAACCCTTTTCTATGGACCTTGTGATATGACTTTGAGATACACCTTTTGATATATGATCTTTTGTGATGACTTTGAGACCTGACTCTTAGTTTGATACCCGAGCCATTTTATGTTACCTAGCCAGGAAGGTAACCTGGCCATGTCCGTGATGCACCACTGGCATGACTCCCGTGTGGGGGAGTGATTTCTCACACCGTCCCTTTTATGATGATCTGCCATGGCTACTATGATTTTGGGATGACTTTGAGTTTGGGGGCGTATGGGTTGCAATCCTAGATTTGTATGTTTAGTGGATTTAACTATGACTTTGAGTTATGACTTTGAGGTGACTGGTACTGTGTGCAATACATGCCTTTCACACCCCTGGGAGCTGATCACTCCACTATTATGATACATGAGGACACCCCTCATATTATCTGGTTGCCTGAGAGGTATCCCCTCTGATTGTGAGATTATGACTTTGAGATTATGATGTTGAGATTATGACTTTGAGTTTCTAGGCTCGTGGTAGATGACTATCCTATATTTCCTGTATTACTCTTTTGCTTTGATTATACCTTATGACATTCCCTGTACTTCACTATATTCTGTTTCGTTATCTTTGCTTGTATTATGTATCTGTTCACTGAGCTTTGTAAGCTCAGCCGCACGTTTTCTTTTCGTGTGCGGCAAGTTTTAGTTGGAAGATGGGTATGAGTGAAGAGACGTTTGGACTTAGAAGACTTGATAATTATTTTGGCCTAGAGACGATTTGAAGTTACTATATTGTTAGAATTTGTATTCGCTTTTGTAACCTTGTGTTTTCAGTATTTCTTCTGTAACCTTTGAGAATCTTTGTATTACTTTTGAATGTATGCTTTGTTATATCTGATATGAAACCATTTGCGTGGCATCTTTACCCTTGTCGGGTTGGGGTGTTACAATTATGGTATCAGAGCGACAGGCTACGACTCGTAATACATTTACCCTTGGCCTGTGTAAGTTAGGACCACTAAGTTTCCCCTGTAAGCGCTCATAAGATAACCTGCAAGATTTGCTTTAGGATCTCCCTATAGGAACCTAAATTTGACCAGTGAGGAATGGGTAGACTAAGACTTATATGTGGGTATCATTTGCTTCCGCATCACTCTGATTCGTGCCTCTGCCCTTAGTTAAACCCCATCAGAACTTTCAGGAGTTAGAAGTTTTGCAACTCAAAGCTTAGAAACTAAGTAAGTGGAATGACTCGGAAAACCCACCTGGATACCTTTCACCAGTTAAAGTTTCATTTTCAAATTTTGACACCCACCTCTGATTTGTTTGACAAGCTGTTTGACACCTTTCCGACCCTATCATAGGTCGTTCAACCCTAATGTGTTCGACACATTTTGTGAATTCATTGCTTATGCTGAATGTAAAAGTATCATCCGATACTACTCCTATGAGAATTCCGGTAACTATTAACCATGGATATAGGAAGTTGTGTTCCTTTCCTTTGAATGACGAACCTTGTACTGCCAACCATTTCCTTTTCAAGGATATGATGTTATGTTATCTCTGTATGGGTTGTTAACTGAGCATGATGATGCTGATAACGGATATTCTGTACATTTCACTTTGACAATTATACGATGTTCATATTACTGACAATACCCACCCTGCTTACTGCTTATGCTAAGAAGCTGAACAAATTTCCACATTTGAACTGTTCGTTTATCCATCTCAACTCTTTTATTGAACTATCCGTCTGATTTGATGACTGTATTCGTTCTATGAATCTTTTGATCTTGACATGTCTTATTGTGTGGTTTTTGGTTTGGACTGGATGGCTATTTGTAAAGCTACCCTAAGACTACCGTATTTGAAATGTAATTTTGCCAATCTATCTCACCCTATTTCGTTATGATAAATCTCTACACCTGAACCTGCTAAAGTTTTGCCGCTATGGAAGCACCAACCCTGAACTCATATGATTATCAAGTTTTCCTGACAACCATTACTATCTACCCTTGGAAAGTTCTTTCATCGTAAGTAATTCGTTGTACGAAGATTTTTCCGGTATTCTGATGTAATATGATTTTGTTCACCTCGGCGATTCTCTTGTATGCTCTTGCTGGTTTATGAAGAAGAAGGAAGAAGGATGTGTCGACGTATCGACTGTTGTAAACCTAATCGTACCACTATCAGTAATCATTATCCGTTTCCGAGTATCAATAATTGATTCGGTCTTTCTTTTGAAACTTCGTATCTGATTTCATCGTTTTAGATTTGAAGGGCTGAAGCAGCAACCACAAGAACTTCTAAGAAGGGGGTTAACTAACCGAGAGTAACCTTTGTGAAGTAGTCCAGTGTTATTTTTGAAGAAGGAGGAAGGCGGCAAGAAGTGCATGTGAAAGTTTTTCCCTAAATGATTTCAGAGACTGTCCTTGCACTCGTTAAAACCTTATAAGTTTGAGTGATGCCAAGGGTATTGGCTAAGAATGGTCATGTCTTTGCGTATTTTGGACAAATTGTCATAGTATGACATTGTGTTATGTTCAAAAAAAACGAAAGAAGAACATGGAGATTATTGATGAGACGACCACTTGTTCTGGAAGAGGAATTTGATTAACATTCAGAAACCATTGTGGACGACACCACCCTGTATGCAGTGTAGACAGAGTTTTCCACAGGAAGAACCGAGATCGAAGACAGTTATAGAAGTGAGAAACTTGGAGGAAGAGAAGTAGAAGACGGTGACGATAAGCAGTACCATGGATGAAACATACAAGAAGAAGAGACGAACCATTCAACACATGACCTAAGGTCGACGACGGCGGAGTTTACCTTAAAACCTGGAGCGGTGTTAGAAGACCTGTCGAAGAAACGCAATCTTGTTTCTCTATTCATTTTAGTTGTACTAAGATGAATTGATAGCTGAAGCAGGCTTGCGGATGGAGGGATGCACAGTGATCGTGTCAGAGACTACCGTTACGACATCACCATATCAAGAAGAGTTGCCGAAGGCTTGAGGAACCAGACTCAAGTTTGTAAATTCCTCTTCGCCATGAGATAAGATGGACAAGCGTCAAACTACTCCAACTTGGAAGGAACTTTAGAATTTTTGCAGGTGAATAGACGAGTGTTGAATCGGACATTGTGTTCAACCGAGATGATTCTGTGAAGGATGAAGCTATCGACGACGTATTCATTTCTTCTCAACCTACTTAAATTCCGTTACCTGATAATGAGGTCCTTCGAATGATTTGGTTCTCTGTTAGTAATTCCGTTCTATGTTCATTCTACGGTTATGGAATAACGAGTTGTATGAAACCTTTGACGAGCTATGGAAGGAATTTGGATAATTATAAATAGACGGATGTTGAGGTAACCACTTATTTTGGCTGAAATGATTTCGGTAAGTTATGAAGTATTGGCGCTATTAACAACGTACCTGAATTCTGATGGACATTTTCGGATTTCCGTTACTCTTCGAGTAAATTCGCCTTCTTAGTTATGATGTTTGATTTTGTTGACCTCTGAGACTGTAGGTGGACTAGGTGGTATTAGATAAGTTGTGTTGTTCACGACTTGAGATAAAGTATGATCATCATGGGGGCATATTTATATGATGCTAGTATTATGACGTCTGGCCAGCGTGATAATACTTACATCATATAACGTGCACTTGTTGTGGGCATAGGATATTTCGAGGAGTGCCTTAAGAACCATAGAATTCTGATATCTGTTTGAGATCATCCACGTTTAGTGAGACTTTGGATTCATTCTACCTATCCTTTAGATCTGCGGTTATTGATATTCGATTTGATACGTTGGGATGCTCGACGAGCGTTTTGCTGATCTCTGCACTTCCGATAATGATCTTAGATTCTATTATAGGGCTTTCTGCCATTTGATAATGTCTAACGATATGCTTTCTGTCCGTATGGATTCAATCTGTTCTGCTATGGCTACGTTCCGCATTCGTTAAATCTGTTCATTTTGACCTGCTATGAGTTAAGATATGAGATTTTGGATTCTGAGAAAACAAGACCTGTTTGTTTATGAGAACACCTTTGGAAGGCTCTTTTGAAGCCAAAACTATTTGAAAAGCTGAAGAGTTACACATTTGCATCACCTCAGGGTTGCTACACTTCTATGTATTCTCATCTAATTCGCCTAACCAGTTCGATGTAAACCCTATGTATCATTTGTACCTCTTCCTAGAGAATACGATCATCATCCGTTACGATTGGTACATTATTCTTTTGATTCAAATTCAGTATAAAAATGTCTCTCTGACAAATCCGAAGCTATTCTGACAATAATAACGAGTCATGAGAAACAAGTTTGTTACATTTCCGTTCACTGTCTGTTGTGTCTTTTGTTTCGTTTCATTCCAATTTTCGAGGACGAAAATTTTTTTTTAGAGGGGAAGAATTGTAAAACCCAAAAATCTTAAATGTGTGAAATGACCAAAATACCCCTACAATTTAAAACTTTGGCAAATGAGCTTATAATATACCGTTTTGATCACAGATTTTGGCAAATAAATAATCTAACAATCAAGATAATATTGTGGCACTTATAAAACATTAAAAATATCATGTGGACACTTTAAAAATTACCCTAGCCGAATTTTATGTTATGTATACATTTAAATCAATTATAAAATACAAATATATGTTAAATATGGAAAATTCAAATCAAATGATGAGGATTGATTTGGTCATGAGTTAGTCCTGATTTTGTGGCCTCCCCCCCCCTCCTACACGGCATTTCCCCATTTATATCAATCCTTATCATTTTCTTCTCTATCAAACACAAAACCGAATACTAGTAAACCCTAAATCCACAAACAATTCGTCCCTCTTGCATACGATTTTTCCAGGCCTTCAAGCAATTTTTCCTATGGTCCTTGACATCTAAAGAGTGCTAGAAAAATAAGGTTAGAGGTGTTCGTGGCTTGGTTTGATCTTGGCAATTTTCCTTCTTGTCGAGTGTCATTTTGAGGTATAATTCGTGACTCTTGTTTCCATACGTTATAAAAATTATCTGGAATTTTTCTAGTGATCTATGGCTCAAATATAACCTGAGAAAAATAAGAAACTCGAATCATGCAGTGTTTTTGGGGCGTTTTGAATTAATGGGTTAAAACACACCTATTTTCCAAAATACATGTTAACGAATTTTCTGAGGGTCATGCTTATTTTATATGGACCTTATATGACGTGTAGGATCTGGGAAAAATGATGGAATGATTTATGGGGGTCTAGATATGTCGTAGTGAATATTGGTGTTTAAAACATGCCTAAAATCAAATATATACTATACCATTTATCTGGACTACAAGTATAATTTATTTGGATGTGTTATAATGTTATATGACCTGGAAAAATATTGGGAAGAATTTTCATGGCCTAGATCTAATTACTTTGAATTAATTTGTATAATCGGGTTTTATATTAAAAACGTATAAAAGATATATAAATGTGTATGATTTGAATATGAGGATCTAGGGTTTGTTCTTATGATTATAAACAGTGGTTAATGATTAAGTAATGATTAAAAATGGTTTGGAGAGATTAGGGTTTGATTTCGTGATTTTAAAAGGATTACCGATTTGTATTAAAATGTTTAGGGTAGGTTTTGTAACTTTTAAAACTCAAGGGACAATTTTATAAATTATGTTAGACCTGCTAGAAATGGTATAAAATATAAAAGGAGGGTCTCATGTGTTAATTTTGCATTTTAAGGGTTTATTATGATTTAATAATTAAAGTAAGGATCGATTTGGAAAATAAATAAAAATAGGGACTAAATGTGTAATTTCTGGAAAGTTAAGGTCGATTTGAATAATGAATTATATTCAGGGGCTAATGTGTAAATTTGGATATTTATTGGACTAGTGTGAAATTATTATTAATTAAAGATTGAAATGTAGACTTTAAGGTTAAATATGTAAATTAATTAAGTGGAGGGACCTATTGTGTAAATTATGGAAACTTAAAGGGACATTCGTATAACTAATTAAATGAAGTACTAATTGTGTAATTTTGATAAACAAAGGGTTTAATGTGTAATTATGAATATTTAAAGGTTTAAAGTGTAACTTTTGTAATAAAGGGGTGTAAAGTGTAAATTGTGAAACCCTAAGGACCAAATGTGTAAATTTGATCAAAGATACCTTATTTCCATTTAATGATGATCTAACTAAGTTATGTTACTCCATATTACTAAAAATGGAAACTTTCTAAAAGTGGAAACTTACTAAATTCGGAAACGTACTAAAAGGGGAAAGTTACTTAAAATGAAAAGACAGTTAAGTAAGAATGATTGTAATCCCCTTCTACTCCTTTAGGTGTGAAGAAGGAGAGACTTTGAGCTATTCCCTTATTCCTGTGCTTTGTTTCTGTTTGTGCTTTCGCCATAAGGTACAGATACTCTGCCTTTTTCAGTAAGGGTTCTTATATTCTATACATTGATTTTGAGTTATGATTCAGTTAAGATTTCCCAAGCCATTGCTATGTTCCCTTTGAGTGAACCTTTGATATTCCTCTTGATTATGATCTGAGCTTCGTTTATCTGACCTATGCCTTTGCCAAGTTGCTCTAAAGTCCTGAACTATCCTTGTGAGAAACTAAGATTTTGAAATGGTTTACTAAACTAAGGTTTTGAACTACTTGTTTTGAACTATCTTTTACGAAGACTATTTTAATGATTATCTTTATGAAACCAATTTAAAGACCATTTTAATTAAATACCTTGATTAAGCTTTCTAAAATGAATCTGTTGAATAAAGACTTTGAAGATGGACCCTTTGATACAGACTTTGAACTTTAATTATGATTCCCTTTGTTTTTAAAACTATGATATGAACTTTGGAAGACCTTGGTGAACCACTCTATTATGAACTATTCGATATGAACCCTTTTCTATGGACCTTGTGATATGACTTTGAGATACACCTTTTGATATATGATCTTTTGTGATGACTTTGAGACCTGACTCTTAGTTTGATACCCGAGCCATTTTATGTTACCTAGCCAGGAAGGTAACCTGGCCATGTCCGTGATGCACCACTGGCATGACTCCCGTGTGGGGGAGTGATTTCTCACACCGTCCCTTTTATGATGATCTGCCATGGCTACTATGATTTTGGGATGACTTTGAGTTTGGGGGCGTATGGGTTGCAATCCTAGATTTGTATGTTTAGTGGATTTAACTATGACTTTGAGTTATGACTTTGAGGTGACTGGTACTGTGTGCAATACATGCCTTTCACACCCCTGGGAGCTGATCACTCCACTATTATGATACATGAGGACACCCCTCATATTATCTGGTTGCCTGAGAGGTATCCCCTCTGATTGTGAGATTATGACTTTGAGATTATGATGTTGAGATTATGACTTTGAGTTTCTGGGCTCGTGGTAGATGACTATCCTATATTTCCTGTATTACTCTTTTGCTTTGATTATACCTTATGAAATTCCCTGTACTTCACTATATTCTGTTTCGTTATCTTTGCTTGTATTATGTATCTGTTCACTGAGCTTTGTAAGCTCAGCCGCACGTTTTCTTTTCGTGTGTGGCAGGTTTTAGTTGGAAGATGGGTATGAGTGAAGAGACGTTTGGACTTAGAAGATGATGCGTGGTTTTGCGACCTTACAACAGGTTTTACCTCTCAAGGGATCTTGAGAAGTTTGCAATCCCCACCAGGCAGTGTACCTGACCGTTGTAGTATAGTGAAGTGGCAAGTACCGGGGATTGATCGTTCAACTCAAAGAATAGTGTTCGTTAGGATTGAAATTAATCTAACTAGGTCTAAAGGTGAGGGATGATTCTTTTTGTATTTTTATATTTTATGGAAAGCAAGTAAAAATCTCGGGTTTTGAAGGAGTGGGCGGAATTAGTTGCTAGTCAACTAACCCAAATTACTACAAATGCAAATAAAATAAAATAACAAAAATGAAAAGTGGTGAGAAACTTATGTGTGGAGAAATGTGTTTACTTAGATTTCCTTACTCCCTAACTATCTTTTACCGGTTAATTAGTGTGTATTAGTCGCGTGGATGACGGGTGTATTCCTTAATACCATTCGTGGGGTGGCGTACTTACTTCCCCAAACTCTACAAGCTCCTACTTCACTCCTATGTCGAGCCGGCTAGGAAGCTCCTAACATGGGATCACTAGAATTCGCTTGTGCATTAAATACAACCATAAAAACCTTTAGTACGCGTTTGGTTCATGTTTCTTAAGACGTTCAAGCAAGTTACCGAATAGGAAGTTAGCCAGTTTTCTTAAGCCTAACATAGATAAACAATCATCCAATACAACTAACAACACACTAACAACCAATAATCAATAGCTAGGTTTCATTAGATCTAAGCAAACACAAGATAAAATTAGCCTAACATGTTAAACAAAAGACAAGCATAAGATAGAATCAAACAACACATAGACATATTGAATGATTAATTGATAACTTATCTTTCAATGAAACATGGAAGATCTCAAGGCAAGAAGCCCTGAAAAAGTAGCTAAAATCGTCTTAGGGTTTTATCCCAAAATTCCACACACTAAGCTCTCTCTAATGACAAAAAATTAGAAAACTATATATAGACTTTGACATCTGACGGCGTCACCTTATGCATTGTGACGCCGTCACCTCGCCGCTTTTAGGGTTCCCGGGTGACCTTCTTGACGCCGTCCCTCTTTAGCTCTTCAAAAATCCATTCTGGCTTATCAAGGCTTGACGCCGTCGGACCTATAACGTGACGCCGTCCCTCTTTGATTTAAGCCGTGACGCCCTTGATTTAGCTAAAGCGTGACGCCGTCAGAATTCTCATGCAAACTCACTGGCCCGTCATGAGTAAATTTCACATCCAACTTTTCTTGCCAAAGCATGACGCCGTCTGGAGTTAATGTTGACGCCGTCAAAGGTGACTTTCAGCACAATTTTGAGACTTTGCCGTTTTCTTCACTTTTATGCTCCAAAAACGTCCAAAATGCCTCCTTTTCCAGATTTCTCCTCAAAAGTACCTAAAATGACAAAAGGAACGATTTAGGGCAATATTTGATCAAATAAATACGATTTCGGGCTTAAATGACCCCTTAAAAGCGGTACACTTTTCGCCTCATCAAATACCCTTACACTTGAGATTTGCTTGTCCTCAAGCAAATGCGCTTTTATTCTAATCAAAATACAAGTTAGGGGTCATTTAATGCAAACATAAAAGTAATTACAACAAATAATCGTTCCACTTCAATCATAATAAGCACGGAGATTACATACTAGCACCTCACAAGTAGTGTTTAGATACTCACATCTCTCAAGTGTCATCAAAATAAATCTCATAAATGAAAACGGATAATATCTCTCACTACCTGTCATAGCAAATAGATTACCATAGGCTTGGGAAAGGATCGAAAACCTCCTCCACTAGGCGTAAGCACCTAAGATAAACTATCAAAGAGGGCTTTTAAATGGGTTATAATGTTAGGTGTAGGGAAAAGGAAAACACGGCTTTGTTGGATACGGGATATTTTACTGGTGGCGAGTTAAAGATCTTGATCAATTACATGTACTATACAATGCTGCTAAGCCAAGACTAGACTCGATCTTAAGCTAATGAAAGAAAATAACAAAACATAAACATAAAATAAACATAAAATAAAACGGGATGGTAGTCCGTATGTTTTTTCTATTTTTCTTTTTCTCATTTTTTTTTTGTATTTTTCTTGAAATTTTTTTTTTTTTTTTTTTTTTTTTTTTTTTTTTTTTTTTTTTTTTTTTTTTTTTTTTTTGCATACACTTTTACCCTACCATCCAAAATAATACATCATAGGGGCGTTGCATCCCCTTACACTTGAACTTTTACATAACTTTACAAATAACTATTCTAATGACTCGAATTAAGAAAATTGAAACACTTGGAGTACTTTTAAAACATTTAGCACATATGGGGGTAATAAATGATGTTCTTCCCCATTACTCCATTACACTAGTACTTTACCCATGAGTCCCAATCGTCCCAAAACAATATGTACAAGGATATGACTCGACTTAGCAACCATGTAATCAACTAGATAATTAACTTGGGTTTAAACAAATGTTGTCACAATAATGCACTAAAGATGAGTGCATACAAGGTAGGCTAAGGCGATTTGGGTGTACATTTAAGTGGGGTGTAACAAATTCTTCCTTTAAGTAAAATGCTTAAAGGTCGAAACGAAAAGATAGGCTTTGAGGGGTGTACTAGGGGTATCGTGTACTAAAAATGAGTACAACGCAAAGGGTGTGGGAGAATTACTTGACCAATGTAGCCAATGTAATTATAACAAAAACACAGGTGTAAAACAATGGGTTAATCCTAATGCCTCTTATCATGTAGTAAATCTAACTACACGAATGTAGTCTCACTTGTGGCCTCGGAATGGTCCTAACGCAAGTTCTAGAATCTAAGTGCTACCGGTACACACATCATAGCATAAATGCTTTTCCTACCAATTCTAGGGGCGAACCTCACATATTTGGGGTGGAAAATTTTTTAGTGGTACGGTTTTTGTGCTAGTCATATAACTCCTATCCGTGAGACGCTCATTAAGATCAAAGTTTCACTCTTAAATGTTGTAAAAAAATTTTAAATTTGGCACTAAAATTACCTTAACAAGTATTTCTCTCAGTTTTATTACACATCTACTATTAAACAAACAAAAAATCAAGCGCAATTGTATTCTCTAAAATCGTACTTTTACCCTCCCCTTACACTTAAGATGAACATTGTCCCCAATGTTCAAATAACAAGATGTAAAAGAAAAAAAAGTAAAAGAATGAAATCAAATACTCCCCTGATTCGCTCGTTGGATAATGAAATTACACGGTTAAATCTTCCTCCAAAGAGAGTGTTGAAGCTCCATGACTAATGCATCGCCATAAGCTTGATTCAAAACATTTCCTTGTCCAAAATAACCTGTTGAACCTGAGAAAACAAACACGAAAACCTGCATAACATCGGCGGGATAAATCTATATATAAAGATATAATGCTTGTGGAATGATAATTTTGCAGATTCCTGGAAATTATAAGTTGGAGATTTAATAAAAACTTTTTATGAAAACAAAATTCTCAAAAATTTCTGAAAATTAAATCTGACGCCGTCAGGTTATGACCCCTGACGCCGTCAGAAATGACCTGACAAAAATTTTCGTTTTAAGTTTCCGGAAAATTTCTGGAAAAACCTTTACCTTACTTCCTGGAAATCCTGCAAAACATCATTATGACTCGATACAAGCATTTGACTCAAACACACACTAATATGTATGTTAATTTATTATTATTACGATTCATGTTAATTTGTGTTCTAATAAACCGATTTAGACTTCCCTTACACTTAACTTTTGCAAAATACCTTTATATGTAGTTAAGACGAAGTTAAAAACAAAATAAAGCATTTTCACAAATTAGTTTTTAACATGAATCAATAAGAATAAAAATTAAACACACATACGGAAACAAATAAAATCAAACAAACAAATAAATAAACACACAAAGCAAATAAAACAAATAAAGATTGGGTTGCCTCCCAAGAAGCGCTTTTCTTTATTAACGAGTCTTGTAGCTAGACTCAAAGTCACGTACATTACGTGACTCCATCCTCGGTCACGGTTCCTAGGCCATTCTCCTTCCCGGTTTTATATTCCGGTCCTAATTTCAAACAATCCTTGTAGAAACCGAATATCCTTTCCATAACATAGTCTACTCCTTTACTTCTATCCTTATCATTCCTATAGTAGACTGCTTGTTTAAGCTCCTTCTCAACATTTGACAAGTGTTGGAATTGTTCTATCTTATATGGCATTTGGTAGCTTACTTCATCGGTCTCATCCTTAAATCTAACTATCCCCAAGGAAGGTTCATAAGTCATTCTAGAGACCTCAACAAATGGTTTTCCAAAAACCACTTGAGTCAAGGATGCATCGACTATTGGACGGATATCTTCTACAATTACAAAGTCGGTGACATAGGTGAAGTTTCCTACAATAACCGGTAATCCCTTAACTCTTCCCGTGAAGTTACTCATCCAACCCTTGTCAGGGAACATCCTATACCCAAGTTGATTTTTCATTATCAAGTTGTAGTGGGCTCTAGTCATGACGTTTATGGGTGATCTAAGGTCGATATAAGCTTTCCACACATGTAGATGCCCTATGTTGCATGGTATGTTGAGATTAGAAGGGTCGCCTATTTCTATGATTGGTCTACCTAGGAAGTATGGTGTCTCGGGGTCATCGAATAAGTTTGTATGATATGCACGCTCTTCCTTAGTGGGTAGCCTATTGAAGTAGTCCTCATCATCATCTACTTCTTCAATCTCACTTGTCCTAACTTCCTTATCAACCTCGACTTTCCTATCCTCATCCTTTGGTTCACTTTCTTCCATGCTCCTATCGATTGGTTTAATAGTGACAATGTTGACGAAGTGGACATGTTTGGATGAAGAAGGGTCTTTGACTTGGGGTCCGCTATTTGTGTTCCTAGCGTCCTTATGTGGAGGTGATAACACTTGGTTATGGAGGGCTTTCAACAAGTTGTCAATTTTATTGGTCATCTCAGTTTGTTGTTGATTGAATTCAGTCTCGAATCTAGCTATCCGAGCTTCTTGAGATGCCATAAATTGAGACATCAATCCTTCAAAGTTATTGGTACTACCATTGCCGGAAGGATTGTTGTTGAAAGTACGGTTCGAGTTGGAACCGCTTGATTGGAAACGATTAGGTGGGTTGGAAGAATTGGGTTGTTGTGTGTTTTGGTTTTGTTTCCACCTAAGGTTCGGGTGATTTTTCCATGAGGGGTTGTATGAATCACCATAATGGTTTGGCTCGGGCTTGAAAGTGTACCACTTGTCTCCCGCTCCGTCGGTACGCGAGGATGCGTAGTCCGCAAAAGCTTGTTCGGGGAGTTCCATGCAATCACGAGTGTCGTGGGGACCACTACATAATTCACATGAAGAAGTGATTTTGTTCACTTGGCTTGAAGGTTTAGGAGCCTCGTAGGATTTCATGAGAAACTTGACTTGGTCTTCAAGTTCTATGATCCTACGGTCGGAAGTGCTTGAATTGTTAGAAGGCAAAGATATTGCCTTGACCGTTTTATTCAAATCACGGGGATCACTCCAACTTTCGTTGTCATAAAGAGCAAGATCCTCTAGGAGAGCCCATGATTGTTCCGCACTTAGATCACGTAGCTTGCCACCGGCCGATTGGTCAATGGTTTGCCTTGTGGAGAGATTGATATGGTCATAGAAGATTTGGACTTGGAGCCAAAGTTCTATGCCATGGTGAGGGACTTTTTGGAGTAAGTCCTTGAATCGAGTCCATGCCTCGTAGAGAGTTTCGCCTTGACGTTGTTGGAACATCAAGATATCATTCCTTAGCTTGGTAGTTCTTCCCGGTGGGAAAAACTGAGCAAGGAAACGAGTGGTGAGATCATCCCAAGAGGTGATGGATCCTGCGGGTTGACGTTCTAGCCACTGACTAGCTTGGTCCCGCAGAGAGAATTGGAAGAGACGCAATCGGGTCGTCTCTCGAGTGGCAACATCAAGGTCTATAGAATCAACGATTTTAAGAAAGTCCTTGAGATGTTGATTAGGATCTTCAGAACGAAGTCCATGGAATGCGCATCCACTTTGCACCAACCGGATGGTGTCGGATCGCAAGGGTGTGATATTGGCTCCTTGAGTGAGCTCAATGGTGTTTCGATAGCCGTGGTGGCTAGGACGGGAATACTCTCCTAAAGTACGGGCTCTAGGAGGTGGTGGTGGTTGTTGTGGTGGTGGGTTGTGGGGGTTAAGGATATTACCATCTTCCATGATGTCGGATGGTATGGTTACGAACAAAGACACGAAGAAAATAGATAGACTAAAGAAAACCTAGAAAAATAAAATAAAAATCTCACTAGAAAGGAATCTAGTGAGTAGACCTAATAGAAATAAAAATTCAACCTAAACAATAACTATTCCCCGGCAGCGGCGCCAAAAACTTGATGCGTGGTTTTGCGACCTTACAACAGGTTTTACCTCTCAAGGGATCTTGAGAAGTTTGCAATCCCCACCAGGCAGTGTACCTGACCGTTGTAGTATAGTGAAGTGGCAAGTACCGGGGATTGATCGTTCAACTCAAAGAATAGTGTTCGTTAGGATTGAAATTAATCTAACTAGGTCTAAAGGTGAGGGATGATTCTTTTTGTATTTTTATATTTTATGGAAAGCAAGTAAAAATCTCCGGGTTTTGAAGAAGTGGGCGGAATTAGTTGCTAGTCAACTAACCCAAATTACTACAAATGCAAATAAAATAAAATAACAAAAATGAAAAGTGGTGAGAAACTTATGTGTAGAGAAATGTGTTTACTTAGATTTCCTTACTCCCTAACTATCTTTTACCGGTTAATTAGTGTGTATTAGTCGCGTGGATGACGGGTGTATTCCTTAATACCATTCGTGGGGTGGCGTACTTACTTCCCCAAACTCTACAAGCTCCTACTTCACTCCTATGTCGAGCCGGCTAGGAAGCTCCTAACATGGGATCACTAGAATTCGCTTGTGCATTAAATACAACCATAAAAACCTTTAGTACGCGTTTGGTTCATGTTTCTTAAGACGTTCAAGCAAGTTACCGAATAGGAAGTTAGCCAGTTTTCTTAAGCCTAACATAGATAAACAATCATCCAATACAACTAACAACACACTAACAACCAATAATCAATAGCTAGGTTTCATTAGATCTAAGCAAACACAAGATAAAATTAGCCTAACATGTTAAACAAAAGACAAGCATAAGATAGAATCAAACAACACATAGACATATTGAATGATTAATTGATAACTTATCTTTCAATGAAACATGGAAGATCTCAAGGCAAGAAGCCCTGAAAAAGTAGCTAAAATCGTCTTAGGGTTTTATCCCAAAATTCCACACACTAAGCTCTCTCTAATGACAAAAAATTAGAAAACTATATATAGACTTTGACATCTGACGGCGTCACCTTATGCATTGTGACGCCGTCACCTCGCCGCTTTTAGGGTTCCCGGGTGACCTTCTTGACGCCGTCCCTCTTTAGCTCTTCAAAAATCCATTCTGGCTTATCAAGGCTTGACGCCGTCGGACCTATAACGTGACGCCGTCCCTCTTTGATTTAAGCCGTGACGCCCTTGATTTAGCTAAAGCGTGACGCCGTCAGAATTCTCATGCAAACTCACTGGCCCGTCATGAGTAAATTTCACATCCAACTTTTCTTGCCAAAGCATGACGCCGTCTGGAGTTAATGTTGACGCCGTCAAAGGTGACTTTCAGCACAATTTTGAGACTTTGCCGTTTTCTTCACTTTTATGCTCCAAAAACGTCCAAAATGCCTCCTTTTCCAGATTTCTCCTCAAAAGTACCTAAAATGACAAAAGGAACGATTTAGGGCAATATTTGATCAAATAAATACGATTTCGGGCTTAAATGACCCCTTAAAAGCGGTACACTTTTCGCCTCATCAGAAGACTTGATAATTATTTTGGCCTAGAGACGATTTGAAGTTACTATATTGTTAGAATTTGTATTCGCTTTTGTAACCTTGTGTTTTCAGTATTTCTTCTGTAACCTTTGAGAATCTTTGTATTACTTTTGAATGTATGCTTTGTTATATCTGATATGAAACCATTTGCGTGACATCTTTACCCTTGTCGGGTTGGGGTGTTACAGCCTTTTTGACTATTGAGATCATTTGAAACATTTAGGGAACGCTTAGACAACAACCATGAAGAAATTAGAAACTCACAATCTTGAAAAAAAATTGAGGATCAAAAAATTGTTAGTCTCAATCGTTGAGGTTTTCAATCATGTGTGATACTTTTGAGAACATTTGTGGAAATATTTATTAGTGTCACTAAGTGTAGAGTAAAATTTGACTGTTTGACACTTGAAGTCCCTGAGCCAGTTTTATTTTCCATGCAAGATCCTTTTACCAAAGTTTAAGACTTTTGTGTAATTTACTCATTAAAGGTTAGTTACTTTTCCATTTGAAGTCCAAACATGGTTAATTGGGATCATTGCAGAAAAATTTCATTTCTCCCCCTCGAATTAGCATTTATTTTGTGAAACCTTTTTGCACATTTTAATTCGAGAGATCATAAAACTTTTGAAAATGAGTTTTTAATCCGAATGATGAAGAAACAATTTTTCTTGAAGACTTATGATAAGGTGTGCAAACTTCATGATGTTGTGAAAATTTTCTCCCCCTCAAAACATGTTCCATTTTGACAATGTAAAGTAAAATTTGTTTTAATGGAGGAACATAGTTTTGAAGATAAGAAGTTTCTACACGGAGAAAGAAGATTCTTTTTGTAGTTTTTGAAAGTTTTATATTTTTGTATTTTGTTTTTGATAAGATATTTACAAAATGTTTTGGTGTTTGACTTTCTCAGTTGTGTTTAAGAAAGTTTTTCAGATCATCTGGAGGCCAACACCGCATACCAATTTGGTGAACTAATTCCACAAATCTTGCATGGGGCAAGGCTTTGGTGAATAAGTCCGCTAATTGGTATTCAATACCCACAAAGTATAATTCAATAGCACCCTTTTCAACATGCTCTTTGATGAAATGACATCGAAGTGCGATATGTTTTGACTTCGAATGTTGAACCGTGTTGCATGAGATAGCAATGGCACTCTTGGAGTCGCAGTACATGGGAATCTTGTTGTAAATGTAGCCGTAATCCATCAGTTGTGATCGCATCCAAATGATTTAAGCACAACATGCTGACATGGTTACATATTCCGATTCTGTTGATGATAGTGAAGTGCAATCCTGCTTCTTTTGACTGCCATGATATAAGTTTGTCTCCTAGAAACTGCACTCCACCAGATGTACTTTTGCGAGTGTCTAAACATCCTGCATGATCAACATCTAAAAAGGCTATTAGTTCAAAACCAGAATCCTTCGGATACCAGATCCCCAAGTGGATGGTTCCCTTTATGTATCGAAGGATTCTTTTAACCTCAGAGAGGTGTCTTTCAGTTGGGCGAGACTGATAACGGGAGAATAGATATACAGCAAATACAATATCTGGACGGCTGGCTGTTAGATACATGAGTGACCCAATCATACTCCGGTATTTGGTTGGGTCAACGGGTGTCTCATGTAAATCAGCATCCAGCTTTGGTGATGAGGCAGACATAGGGGTATTATAAGTATTACAACTTGTCATGCCATATTTCTTCAAAATTTCAAGAGCATATTTGGACTGGTTTAGAAAAATACCATGGGGGGATTGATGAACTTAAAGTCCTAAGAAGAACTTTAGTTCACCCATCATGGACATTTCAAAGTTTTGTTTCATTAGTTTTTGTGAGGATCAAAACACCTTTGGAATGTGTTAAGGATACTTTGAGTTTATATTACCAAGTATGCGGAATCTACTTGATAACACTTAGAAGATTAGTTTTGATGTAATAGTAACACAGTTTTAATGAACAATGAACACATAATATAACTCCAAACGATTCAATATTATTCAACAATAATACGAGTGATCTCAATATCACTAGGGTTACAATGACATTGAATCTTAACAAAAATGTATTTCTAAAAGTATATCAACATCTAACCTAGGACCTCCTTTTATAGACATAAGGAGTCCTTTACAAGATAAGTATCTACCCGTATAATTCTAACTAATTGTGATATACATACAATCTATTCCATACTTATCTTCTACACGTCTTCTAAAGCAGTATCATGCAGTAGTACCTTCATTCATACTAGCAGTACTACCTTGATAGTTTGTACTGTTAGTTGTCTTTAGCAGTCTTTAGTTATACACTAGCAGTTTGTACTGTTAGTGTAATCTTCCAGCATTACTAAGTCTTAAATCATTTAATTCCCAACAATCCTCCCCTAAACTTGTGATTTACCCAAATCATCAAGTTTTATGAATTAAATGAATACCTTATGAGGATTGTGAGGACTCTTCCAAACACTACATTATCAATCTTAGTCTTCTGGCCTTCATTTCTTCATGTAGCTGGAATATTTTCCTTATCAACTCTCTTGCCATTTCTGAATCTTCATCAACTTTGAGTCTTGATGCAAGCATGATCATTAGTACTTCTGCTCGTAGTGGATAATCCTTCTCAACAAGCATATAGATTTCCACTCCTGCTTTAGTAGATACTTTATGCACTCCACAGTTGTCATGCAGTCTCCATGTGGTAGCTAAATGATGAGCTTTAAATCTTCATATTGCCTCACCTGAGTCTGGTTCATATAGTCTTTTTAGCTCTACCCATAACTCTTTATCTTTATCATCTATAGGATTAGTGGTCTTGAATCTTTCTTGAACTAGGCTCCAAAGCTTATCCAAGTCTTCTCTGTCAAATGCTTTGATTAAGTTTTTAAAGAATTTGTATACTTCTTATTGACCTCCTACCCTGATAATTTTCCATCCTTTAATCACTCTATCTGAATAAACTTCCCAATCAATGATGGGATGTTTGGCTTGAATGGAATCTACATTGAGTGATTCAGGGACTACCACCATCATACCATGGATTTGTTCATTAGTCAATACTTCCTCTTCTTTTTCTTCAACTGTTTCATCATGCTCTTGTTCCTCTATCTTTTGCTTCTTGGACTCCTCAGATTCCAATTGCTCAGCTGGTCTTTTCTCACCTCTACTTGTATCAGTCTCAGCTGTTTCTAATTCACCTCTTAGGAACATCTGCATTCTTCTATGTGAACTGATATACAACTTCTCTATCTCTTCATAGGATCTTCCTTTGAAGTGTTTTTCTTTCCAGTTGTCTTGATGCTTCAAATAAGTCTTCATATAACTTAGTTGTTCTTTTTTGGTAGGGGGTTTCTTCTGAGCAGCTTGCTTCTTTCTTTGACTATTCTTGATCTGCTCCAATAGATCATTGACTGCCTGTTCTTGTTCTTCTTATGTGAACTGTGACCTTTCCTCCTCTTGAAGCTTAGCAGCTAACTCCCTATTAGCAGCTTCTTGAGCAGCTAACTCTTGTACTTCGGATAATAGTTTTTGTTCAGTCAACAGTTGAACAATTTTCTCTTCCTCAGCTGCCCTTGCTAATTCTTCTTCATGAAGTCTTTGAGCTAGTTCTTCATCTAAGGCAATTTGAGCTTGACTTTTCTTCTTTGTATTGTCAGATGGTTCACCTTCAACCATTATACCTTTACCCTTATCTGTTCTTGATCTCTTTGGTCTTCTTGTGTAAACTACTCCAATAGTACCTTGAGAAAGACTACCAGTACCTTCTGAAACACTAGGAATACTAGCAGTATCTTCTGGAACACTAGCAGTACCTTCTTCTTGATGAGCAGTTTCTTCCATAGGATGATCTGACCTTTCCTGAGTGTCAAATTCCTCTTGAACCAAAGAAATGTTAGGATCTTCATCTAGCTCCGCAATCTTCCTCCCCTGTTTGGATGATTCCTCATCCTTGTCTTCACTTTGATCACCATTTGAACTGGATGAAGAAGATGATTCTACCATATGAGCTAACCTTTTTCTTTGAAGTGTCTTGACCTTCTGCTCGAATTTCTTGACCTTCAAAACCAGTTTGGTATAAACATTTCCAAACACCTTCTTGTGGGTGGTGAGATCAGCCTCCAAGCTAATAACCTTGTCAGAAAATTTTGTACAAAGTTCCATCAATTCCTTGAGTTTCTGACTGCCCTCAGCACTCCCTGATGTGTTACCTTCAGGGAGAGGTGCGTCATGGGGCAAAGACTCAGACACCACCACATGGAGAGCCTCTAAGCCACCCAATAAATCCGATTGGCTTGGGATTCCACCACTAGTACTAGGTTCAAAAGAACTTGGTACTGTAGGCGTTGCCATAGGTTGGATCTTACGTATGTTACCCCTTTCCTGCCCAGCTTCTAAGCTTATGACAGTAGGAGTAGCCCTTCCTATACTGACATTGTCAGCCTCATCTGCATCATGGGTAGGGGTAGGAACTCTGTGCTGAGGTACAACAGAGCCCTCTCTGGATGAAATCCTATCTAGTGATGATGTGGGTTATGAGGCTGATTGTTCTGAGCTTGTGGGTGTGTGTTAGGAGTCAACTGGGGTTGTTGATCCTTCACCCTGTACCTGTAACATTGATTCAAACAAAGGGACTTCTACCCCACTATACTCTTTTGATGCCATCCTCATGTTGCTATAAGGTTTTTGGGTAAGTTTGGTTGTTGAATAAACAATTTTATGTGGTAGAAGCTAATGTTTCCTCAAGTTCAAAATTGTTTGAATGAACCTTGGATACATTAAAAACTTTGATTTACTGTCAACATTTTTCACCATTCCTTCAAAGATAAGTTTTGAAAAATTGAAAGTCCTATTAGTTGATAAGCATATGAGAGCCGTTGCAATATTGCTACTGAACTGTTCCCATGAAGTTTTCTTAGGACTGATACAATGAAGGATGGTATGAATAAAAAACCTCCATTGGGGAGCAAAATAACCTTTTTGAAAAGTTAAAGATTGTAATTGGATGTTGTACCCCATTCTGGTTAGAGTTTCAAAAATTTCAGTATTGGGCATTGCACTAATACCATTATCATCATCTAGGTGGAGATGCCTCCTAAGTGATGATTCAGTAATAGTGATGGTTTTGCCATCTACTGTTGCATTTAACTCTTTGTCTCCATTGTCAATTATTCTGACAGTAACAGTCTGCCAAAACTCTTTGATTTGGGAGACATAGATAGTGGGATTAAGAGTCAAAGAATACCTTATATGAGAAGCATTTAAAAAGTCCACTATCTGATGAAATTGAGTATCCTCCTCTGGTTTTTCCAAATATGCTACCATGTTGTGTTTGTCGACAAAAGTTAAAGTAGCCATTATTGTGAGTAAAATATTGATTTGACTGCTGGGATTAGAGTAATTTAGGTTAGAAAGTAAGTTGAAGAAAGTGAATTGAGATATTTTAGAAGACTTATGAGGGTTTCTATTGGACTGACTTCAATTAAAAGATAACTTTTGATTGAAGAAAAGTGAATATAATAGATTAAAAGTTAAAATATCCAAAAAGGAAACCCTTAAGATAAGATTTTGATCAGTAAAAATCTCAACAACTTTTCAATGGCTATTTTCAAAAAGCTGTTATTTCGCACCAGTACTAACGACTATCCAGCAGTACAAACTTAAGCCTACCAGTACTAACTTTTTTCCTGGCAGTACTAACTTTTTGGAAAAATTTTGACTGAGCAGTATGAACTCAATTTGGATTTAAAACAATACTGCTTACAACCATTTTGAAAGGATTAAGTGTAAAGATAGACACTTAATCAAATTTCGGTTTAATGCAACCTCTGATTGTGTGAGAACCAATAATTTTAGTTATAAATAACTGCCTATGATCAGATAAACTCATTCAAAGAGCTTTCTTGACAGGGTTTCCAGCTCGTGGCAGGTGTTGCCTCTAACACAAATGTGTTAGATTCACGTTTGCTCGCTGTTCTCTTTACCAGATGTCCTTGGACTAACACATTATACTAAAAGTATAAAATGGAAGAGAGTGAGTTGGATCACTTACTATCTAACTAACTGTGCCATCAATTCAAATACAAAACTTCATAATAAGATTTCAAGAAAGATATTTTAAAGAATCATTTAACTTAGGTATAAAACCTTGGTTAAAGGATCCCCAAATTCTGTCCATCATAAATCTATTATGTTAGCAACCAATTCCACCATTTGCTGCTCACACAATGCACTAGTAATTCCTTTGTGCTTAAACACCAAATTCATTCATGCTTGGTTTTGTCATTATCAACTCCATGACCTGCAAATGTTAGTCCAAAACCAAGAAAAACAAATGGCAAAGCATTTGCTTCATAGCAGTATAAACATATGACTAACAGTTCAAACATAACAGGCCTAATTTGTACTAGCAATACAAACTATACAAAACTGTACTGTGGAAACTAGAAGGGGGGGGGGGTTGAATAGTTTACCGGTTTTAAGTTCTTTTAAAAATCTTGTTTTAAAAGTTGGATATTGGAAACTTTGATTCGAACTCTATGTGTAATCAATCAACACCAATATGAACTACACACTAGACTAACTAATGCTAAATAATGAAAGTAAAGAATAGAGCGGGAAAGATCAAACCGAGACAAAGGTGTGGGAAACTAGAAGGGGGGGGGGGGTGGTTGAATAGTTTACCGGTTTAAAATCCTTTTAAAAATCTTGTTTTAAAAGTTGGCTATTGGAAACTTTGATTCGAACTCTATGTGTAATCAATCAACACCAATATGAACTACACACTAAACAAACTAATATAAACTAATGAAAGTAAAGAGTAGAGTTGGAAACATCAAACCGAGACAGAGGATTTATAGTGGTTCGGCTACGAAGCTCTTCTTCGCCCTACTCCACTCCCCGAGTACCACACTCGAGAGTTTCAAACACTATATCAACAACCTCCCTTCAGGCGGAGAAAACCGTACATGTCGCTTATCCTATTACCGACACTAAGCTAGATGTCGAGTGCTAATCTTAGCTAGCACCAATCTACCAAGGTCCACGTGACCAAACACTCAAGCCCAATGGCTTCAAGAGATCACCAATATCTCAACACGATCACAATGATCAATACTCACTTCACTCTACTCAACTAACACTAATCTATCGACCCTTGATCTTCTTGATCAATCACACAAGCCCAATGGCTATAAGAGATGTTCACTATCTCTATAGATCACACTTGATCTTCACTCTCACTCACAAAAGATAAGAAAGCTTGATGTATACAAAGATACAACAAGGTTGTAACAAATGTTACAAAAACCTAACAACTATAACTCTTGTATCTTCTTGAATACTTGAGTTCTTCTCTTGCTAATGAAGAGGAATGACAACACCTTGTATCTACTTGGATACTTGTGTTCTTCTCTTGCTAATGAAGAGGGATAACAACACCTTGTATCTACTTGGATACTTGTGTTCTTCTCTTGCTAATGAAGAGGGATGAAGAGGATCACTTGAAGGATGATTGGATCACTCTTGAAACAAAGAAAACTAACCTAAAGAAGTGAAAGGTTTGAGAGGATTAAGCTAGGGGATTTTTCTGTGTGTGAAGGGTGCCTAAAACTGTGAAAGGGGTTGATATTTATAGGCAAGAAAAATCTGAACGTTACAGAAAAAATGGTACGGACGGCTCCGTTAAATACCCCACGGCTCCGTTAAATTTAAAGGAACCGTGGAGCCGTCATAGACTAGGACGCTTCAAATTTTGTCTTTTCTGGTGAAAACTTATTTGGGGGGAAAAATAGCTGTTGTGATTTTCAAACTAATTTTTCCATTAAAACATTTCTAAATAATTCAAAAATAATTTGTCATGTGTATTTTTGAAAAAATGTTTTGTCCCATTTAAAATGTGAATTTTCAAAACATAAATTCACTTCTTTGATCACTAGTTCAAGTTGTAACTTTGTTCAAGAGTGATTTACGTAGAAACGGGATCTTCCGATTAAAGACTTGTTTACGTTGATTTTAACGTATCGTGATTTCACATTTTGTCATCCTCAAAACGTGAAGTAATCGAAAGATATAAATAACATTTTTAGAACATTATTTGCATCAACAATCTCCCCCTTTTTGATGATGACAAAATATAAACTCATGTTAGGTTAAAATTAGTTTTAACAAGTTTTTAATGAGTTTACTCCCATTTCTCCCCCTTTTTGTCTAATCAAAAAGGTGACGAAGGCTCCCCCTTGATGTGTACTCCCCCTCATTTGGAGAACACAAAGGAATTGAGCAATGGTTCATGCTACAAAACAAGGTTGGACGACAAGTATACAATATCTAACAAGTAGCACATTTGACAAATATCCAACCACAAAGAAATATGGCTAAGTAGCCAAAATGAAAAGCCCATTTCATAATCATAAAATAAATGTCATACATAAGTATGACTACATCAAGAAAGCAAATTTTAAACTAACAAGAAGACACATAAACATCAAAAGTAACATGAGGCTTCTAGATTTGCTTCCAACTTCAAAAAGGTTCCTAAGCATTTATTGGAGGGACTAAACATAACCGTGTTTAGTTTGGGCTATTGTGTGGTGGAGGTGGTGGAAGGATGATGGGTCCCATGGGTGGTGTGAGGAGGTGTTCTAGATATGAAAACCTAAAGCTAAGCTCATCTCTAAGGTTCATGATGAGCTCAAAGTTGTGATGGCAACAAGCACAAGTTAAGGTGTGTGCGTGTAGGGGATAAAGGATGGGATAACCCATTAAGTGTTGAGGTGATGGTGATATGGAAGGTGATGATGTGTTGCTCCCAAATGGAGTTATTGGTGATAAGGTGAGGGTGAGAACAAGAGGTTGTGGTGATGGTGAAAGTGATGAGGGTGTTGTGTTAGTTCCCAATTCAAGGGAAGTTGATGGTGATAAGTTGAGTGTTAAGGCTAAAGGGTGAATGGGACTAGGTTGAGATGAGTGTGTGTTGGTTCTTGTTGTGGAGGATGAGGATGTGGGTTTGTTAGAGGTTGCCTTGGATGGAGCTTGGGGTGTAGTGAAGGAAGATGATGATTTGGTAGAGGTTATGGGTGTGTGGGTTTCATCTTCATCATCCAAGGTGAGATCAATGAAGGCAATGTCATTGGTGATAGGTTTAGTTGATGATTGAGGTGTGTCAATACTCTTGATCCATTGATCAACTAGAGTGGTTTGATTTGTTGGTTTGATGTTGAATCTAGGTTTCTTGTTCTTGTGTGAGGTTGAGGCAATGGTGGAAGACATGGTGTATGAATGGTGAGTTGTGAAGGTGTGAAGATGGCAATGCATAATGTTAGCTTAAATAGGCAAATCATAAGCATGCAAGGTTGAAAAGGATGTTGGATTTGGGGATTTGGGTGCATGGGAATCAGGTTTTGTTTGCAGATTTTTAGGAAAAGAAAGTCAAAAAGTGAAAGAGAATTGTTAAATTCGTCTTCCAGAGGCACGGTACCATTAAAGGTACGACGGCACCACTAAATTTAGTGGAGCCATGGCCTATTTAATGGAGTCGTGGGCTCTTTTGACCTTTTTTCCAGGTCTGCAGGTTTTAGGCAGCCTAAATGGGGAAATTTTTTAGGGAATCCACTGGCTGCAAATCTCAAAGCCTCAAATCACTAAACACATAGAATTCCTAAAGCTAGTTTCAACTAGCAACTAACATGATCATTTGATCATCTATGTATTTAGGCAACTATTAAGCATGCATGAATTCAATCAAGTTTAACATCTAGTGCATGTAATAAAATAAGCTAACATGCATGAGTTAGGCAAGATAAACCAACATGAGGATTAATTAACAAGAGAATTAATCATGTTCAAGTGTTAAAAGGAAACACATCAAGCTAGTTAATGTATTAAGCAACAATGCCACAAACTATTAGTAGTATTTTAATCATAATACTTATATTAATAATACTACTTAAGTTATTTCCATCTAATCCTTTCTTTTCCCCAACTTCTTAATTTGTTCCCAAGCCCTTTGATCGCCTTGCCGATGGACTTGAATCCCCCGATAGTTTGCTCATGCATTGAGACTTGTCGATTGTACATTATAGTTTGTCTCCTCATTAGGTTAGGTAGGTTGACATCACCAAACTCAAGGTTGGAGGTTGGTTGGAAAGATGAAGTGTCAAGGTTACGAAAGTCGGTGTCGGGAGAAGGGATTTGAGAACTAGACGTTCCTTCTTTGTTCACCTCATCATCGTCCTCATCCATAGGCTCAGATGATGATTCGTGACTGAAGGAGGAGGATGAATGAGGAATGTCGGAAGTGGATTTACGACCACGTTTAGACCCTTTGTCCTTACGTTGCTTTGTGCGACGTTGTGGTCCACCAAGTGGTTTCATAACCCGATTGACTAGGACATAGTCGACACTTTGAAGATGTGGGAAATGTTCCATAACCCACCTGAACAAACGAGTAAGTAGCATGCTGTATGGCATGAGCTCATCGGAGCGACGATGAATGTTGGCCATCCGTTTGACCATGTAGTATGCGAGGTTGAATGGTTCCTCGATACTGAGACAGTAGAGCATGAGGGCAAGACTTGCCGATACGTGATCATGGTTGCCCGCAAGGCTTAACACATTTTCACGTAGAAGAAGTTCCCAACTTCTAAGGTCGGGACGGAGTTCCCTGAGGTAGATTTTGTGTGGATCGAGAAAGACAATGGAACCATCACGTTTTTGGTACGTGTTGGTGACTCGAGGAATTTGGATTATTTGTTTGATTACTTCAATGTCGGGAATTTCAGTACTATAAGCACCTTCGATCTCAACATTGTGGTAAAGAGACTCTAGAGAATGGTCGTTAGTGAATGCACACTGACCATGAGAGGGAACACCGAGAATTTGACCAATGTCAGTAACAGACAGGGTGATATTTTGGTGTCGAATCCAAAAATCAAGAAAGACGTTTCCGTCAGAGTTAGTGTAGGTACGGACACAACTGTAAAACTCGAGAACGAAAAGGGGACATATTTGATCGTTTATTGTGTATAAACAATCGAACCGAATAGAAGGAAAACAAGCACTGACTCTGTCTGACATGGCATAAAGTGCATCGACTACATGCCCTTCGTGTATGTATCGTGTTAGCACTTTGGCAAAATAAGCCTTTTGTTCATCAGAAATGTTTGTGTTTTCAAGTGTTTCAATGATGTAATGTCGGGTTAATTGATAATCATTTCGAGGCATTGTTGTCTACAAAAAAAATAATTTTTGTATATGTTAGTTCGTTGCATTTTAATGATTACACTTCTAGTGTGTGTGCCTAAATGCAAACAATGTGGAGGTGCGGCAATCTCGACGCTAAAGCTATCCTAATGAGATTACCCAAACGCTCCTAACTTCACTTTTGCTCAATCAAATATGTCGAACAATACATATCAATTATGTACTTCGACCCATATTTGAGAGTTCATGTATGCATGCAAAAACATTTTTAATTTGCATCAACAATGCATGAAGAAGGTTTCATGATCCTAGACTTGTGAAGTTTTTCGAAAAATGATCGAATTGGGGTGTTTGGCAAACGTCTCAACATGGCGCCAAAGAGCTTTTAGTTTGAAAAGCTTTTAATGCAAAACGTTCCTAACTCAATTTTAATCATCCTAAACATGATTCCATTACAAATAATCAATCATAATCCGAATTTAGTGATTAATTTCGGATTAGGTTTTATAACATAAATGGGTTTTTGGAAATCCTAGGTTTAGGGAATCATGTGAATGCTACATTGTCTAATCCTAGTCTTAATTTCACAAGGGTTTAACTAATTTTGAAAATCCCCAATTCGGATTTATACTCAAGAACAAACCCTAGACTCAAATTAAATGAAATTAAGAGTGATTTACTTACAATTAGTGATGTTGTGATTAGGATTTGTTGATTCCAATGCCTCAATCTTGATTTGCAAGAGTTTAGTTGAATTAAGGTGTTATGGTTCGGTTTTGACAGCAAGTGAAAGTGTTTTTGGGGTGTTAGGAAAGTCTGTGCAGAAGAAAGGGAAATGGGCGCGTTTTTCAGATGCACGGCTCCACGGTTCCATTAAACATTAATGGAGCCGTGGATCTTTAATGGAGCCGTATATCTGATGGTCCAATTTTTCTTCCGTTTTGACTTTTGTCTGATCAATCTTACTTATTCAGTAAGACTTTTTGACACGAGGAAAAAGTTTATACCTAATAAACTTTTTGAAGAAAGACTATTAAATGGGATGACCGGAAATGACCTTAGTGTTTCCAAGGAAATTGACTAAGTTGTCATTTGATGAGGATTTACTTCTAGTATTTCCCGTGAAATAAATAGAAGTTATGAGTTGAGTTTTGGAGGATGACTATAATATTTCCCATGAAATATTTAATTAGTCGGAATACGAGACGCGAGGAATGACTTAATATTTCCCGTGAAATATTCAAGAAGTCATGTGACGAGTTGTGAGGGAATGACTTAGAACTTCTAGAGGAATTTCTAAAAGTCATAAGATGAGTTAGATAGATGACTTAAGAAGTCCTGGGTGATTCATGGAGAATGACTTCAATATTTCCCGTGAAATATTTGAGGAGTCATAGAAGGGATAAAACGTACATAAGATATGAAGCGAGAGATGACTTTAATATTTCCATTGAAATATCGAAATAGTCATAAGCGGGATGAGAGGAATGACTTAAGAGTCATGAGGCGATGTGAGTGAAATGAAAAATGAGTCATAGAACAAGCCGTGAGAAATGACGTTAATATTTCAAGTGAATTATTAAGAGGTCATGAGGAGAGAGGTGGACGATGACTTTAATAATTTGACAGAATTATCTAAATAGTCATGAGTGGGGTGACGAGAACGTATTGGTTGGTGAATTGACAATGTTGTCATTCAAGAGACGGAGGAGATGACGTACTTCGACGAGCTTCGTTCATGAGCAAACTACAGGGTTCCCGGTCAAGTCTAATGGCATCTTGACTGCTACTCTTCATAGGGGGTTGCCTCATCTATAGTGTTTGTTGTCATGCCTTTCCGGCGCTTACGTACTCGGCTTCGGTCGTGGAGACAATAAGAGTAGTTTGTTTCTTGGGGAACCAAGATATTTGTAAATCAACCTATGAAGGTACAAACATTACTCTTTATGTTTCAATCCACATTAACTCTCACATTATCAGAGTTTTATAGAAACATTTTCTACATCAATCTCCTCAAGATATCGTAATCTCAAGTGTGTAGTATCTTTAATGTATGGTATGATACATTAAACACTTTGATGTAAGAGGTTTTGGGACACTTCTTACAAGTGGGCACAAAGCCAACACTATTCATGCTAATGGACCTACTTGCCGTTAGGTAAACTACTTTACCTATTATACCCCTAACCTAGTTATATCCGCTCACTCACCTTCTTCGTCTCTTATGAGTTTTGTTTTTGCGGATATGGGCGTCAGTGTCAATTAAGACTATTACTTAAACTATGTATCTCATACATATAGTATACATAAGTTTAAACAGATACTTAATTTAGGCAAGATTACTTATGTGCAAGGAAGGAAACTTGATTCACTCATCAATGCTTAATTTAAACTTGTCACGCATGATCTTTAAGCGATCATCGAACATTTCTGGACAAGTTAAGTTTGACATGATGAGATGTGAATATAGTTTCTGTGTTATAGTGCCTACCATGTTAGATTCTAACTACACTATTTCATGCCAAACATTACTACTAACAAAGGGTGTTTTAAGAAAGCGTACCTGTGCCTGAGGTGTTGCTCATAAAACTAGAGAATAAGACTACCTTTGTTGAATGTAGAGCATATAAGACACGATTTGACTTTTGCGTCACCAGACTTGTTTGATAACACATCATACTCCTTTTGTTAGACTCCGAAATTTATTTACACTCATGTTTTCCTAGCAAACCAAAAGTTCAAACATCTGGACCCCAATATATCATGGGTCCAAAGTTGTTAGAGTCAAACATCCTACGCATTTGTTGCGTTAGTTTAGGATGTGAGAATCGAGGACACATTTCCCATGGTAAGTAACCTTTTGGTGGACGATCATTCCAAGTTACGGGAAAGTTACTTGGATGATTTTGTCTTCTAAAGTTACCTCTCGGTAGAGGAGTTCTAGACCGAGGTTTGGGAGAGTTCACCTTTCTAGGCGAAGGAGTAGTCTACCTAGTGTCACGCTTTACAAATCCATGTTCGGGAGATGACAATGGCTTGTAAGAGCTTTTGACCTCTCCTTTACTTGGAGTAGACACATTAGAACTATTTTTAACTATGTGACTCGGTTTAGGACTTATGCTACTTTTTAAAATTGACCCAGTTTCGTCTTCAGCACCAGACGGTACCACGGTACCACTAAATTTAGTGGTGCCGTCTGTACCTTTAGTGGTGCCGTCCCCTTCAGACTTAGATGTTTCAGGTATTACAAATTTAACTTGTTTGGTACCACTTGTAGAAGCCTGATTTGGGTCAAAACCTAAATCCACACGGTCATGTTCACTATATCTAATGTTTTCAAGTATATCATTAAGTGTTTTAGTTCCTTCATCAAACTTAATGATTCTTAAAGCATTTTCTTTAAGTTTTTCATTTTCTACTTGAATACTTATACATGACCCGCATCCTAAGTCTACTTCCTTGTTTTTCTCAAGTCTTTTGACTTGATCTTTTAGTTCTAGGACTTGTAGTTCTAGTTCTTGTAGTTTTAACTTAAGTTTTGTGTTTCTACCTAAGATCTTAGTACTAACTACGCATAGTTTGTTGTATTCGTCATGCAATTCACTATCATCTATTGACGAATTATTATCACTATAATAAGAAGAGTCGGAATGTACCTCGTTAGAAGCTTGAGCCATTAGGCACTTTTCATCGTTAGGCTTCTTCTCTTCTTCTTCACCGCTATCACTCCAAGAACCTCCTACAAAGGCTCTTTGGTTGTTGGATTTTGGTGGCTTAGGACATTCACCTATGAAGTGATTAGGATCTCCGCATCTATAGCATTTCCTATCACTTGTCCCTTTTCTTTCATCATGATTTCTTTGGGATGACCTCTTCTCATCGCGAGGTTGTCTAGGAAATCTACCTTTCCTCCTAAAGAACTTTCTAAAGTTTCTAACGGCTAGTGCGTACTCTTCATCTTCACTACCGGAACTCAAACATTCCTCATCACTGGACTCTTTCTTGGCTTTTAATGCTAGAGATCTAACTCTCTCACTTTTGTCTTTGACAATGTCAGAGTCCTTCTTGATGATCATCTCGTGAACTTTCAAAATTCCTATAAGTTCATCGAGTGACAATGCCGCCAAGTCCTTTGACTCCTCTATGGCGGTGACCTTTGCTCTCCATTTAGGATGTAGAGCTCTAAGAAACTTCCTAACATAGTTCTTACTAGAATAACCTTCATCAAGAGCTTTAAGACTAGTGACAATAGTATTAAATCTAGCAAAAGCATTATCTATTGACTCATCCTCCGAAATGGAGAATTGTTCATATTGTTGAACAAGAAGATCTATCTTGTTCTCTTTGACTTGGTTATTACCTTGGTGAGTGACTAACAAAGTTTTCCAAATATCTTTTGCCGTATTACACATGAAAATTCTTTCGAATTCCTTTTTAGGCAAAGCATTATAAATCATCATTTTAGCCTCATTATTTTTGGCTAATTTCCTTTTAAGTTCATCACTTTGTTTATTATAAGAAACTATTTCATCCTTTTTAGTTTCCGGATTCATTTGAATAGGTTGAAAGTCACCCTCGGTAATAACATGCCAAAGATCAATGTCTTTTGATTTCACATATGTTTCGAATCTTGTTTTCCAATATATAAAACAATCGGTTTCGAAAAGTGGTGGTCTTTGCATAGATTGCCCTTCTAGATATTTATCGGAATCCATTGATCGATTCAAGTTTTAAAATACAATATACTTTAAAATCTTGACTGACGTGGCTTCTGATACCAATTGTGGGAAACTAGTAGGGGGGGGGGTTGAATAGTTTACCAGTTTAAAATCCTTTTAAAAATCTTGTTTTAAAAGTTGGCTATTGGAAACTTTGATTCGAAATCTATGTGTAATCAATCAACACCAACATGAACTACACACTAAACAAACTAATATAAACTAATGAAAGTAAAGAGTAGAGTTGGAAAGATCAAACCGAGACAGAGGATTTATAGTGGTTCGGCTATGAAGCTCTTCTTCGCCCTACTCCACTCCCCGATTACCAGACTCGAGAGCTTCAAACACTATATCAACAACCTCCCTTCAGGCGGAGAAAACCGTACATGTCGCTTATCCTATTACCGACACTAAGCTAGATGTCGAGTGCTAATCTTAGCTACCACCAATCTACCAAGGTCCACGTGACCAAACACTCAAGCCCAATGGATTCAAGAGATCACCAAGATCTCAACACGATCACAATTATCAACATTCACTTCACTCTACTCAACTAACACTAATCTATCGACCCTTGATCTTCTTGATCAATAACACAAGCCCAATGGCTATAAGAGATGTTCACTATCTCTATAGATCACACTTGATCTTCACTCTCACTCACAAAAGATAAGAAAGCTTGATGTATACAAAGATACAACAAGGTTGTAACAAATGTTACAAAAACCTAACAACTATAACTCTTGTATCTTCTTGAATGCTTGAGTTCTTCTCTTGCTAATGAAGAGGAATGACAGCACCTTGTATCTACTTGGATACTTGTGTTCTTCTCTTGCTAATGAAGAGGGATAACAACACCTTGTATCTACTTGGATACTTGTGTTCTTCTCTTGCTAACGAAGAGGGATGAAGAGGATCACTTGAAGGATGATTGGATCACTCTTGAAACAAAGAAAACAAACCTAAAGAAGTGAAAGGTTTGAGAGGATTGAGCTAGGGGATTTTTCTGTGTGTGAAGGGTGCCTAAAACTGTGAAAGGGGTTGATATTTATAGGCAAGAAAAATTTGAACGTTACAGAAAAAATGGTACGGACGGATCCGTTAAATACCCCACGGCTCCGTTAAATTTAAAGGAACCGTAGAGCCGTCGTAGACTAGGACGCTCCAAATTCTGTTTTTTTCTGGTGAAAACTTATTTGGGGAAGGTTGGAGCTGATTTTGGGGGGAAAAATAGCTGTTGTGATTTTCAAACTAATTTTTCCATTAAAACATTTCTTAATAATTCAAAAACAATTTGTCTTGTGTATTTTTGAAAAAATGTTTTGTCCCATTTAAAATGTGAATTTTCAAAACATAAATTCACTTCTTTGATCACTAGTTCAAGTTGTAACTTTGTTCAAGAGTGATTTGCGTAGAAACGGGATCTTCCGATTAAAGACTTGTTTACGTTGATTTTAACGTATCGTGATTTCACATTTTGTCATCCTCAAAACGTGAAGTAATCGAAAGATATAAATAACGTTTTTAGTACATTATTTGCATCAACAAAAGGATTTATAGTGGTTCGGCTATGAAGCTCTTCTTCGCCCTACTCCACTCCCCGAGTAGCACACTCGAGAGTTTCAAGCACTATGTCAACAACCTCCCTTCATGCGGAGAAAACCGTACACGTCGCTTATCCTATTACCGACACTAAGCTAAATGTCGAGTGCTAATCTTAGCTAGCACCAATCTACCAAGGTCCGCGTGACCAATCACACAAGCCCAATGGCTACAAGAGATCACCACGATCTTAACACGATCACAAAGATCAACTCTCACTTCACTCTACTTAATCTAACTACTCTAGATCCTTTGATCACTCACACACAAGCCCAATGGCTTTAAGAGATCTTCACTATCTCTTAAGATCACAATGATCTTCACTCACACTCTCACAAAAGAAAGATAATCTTGATGTATGCTAAGATACAACAAGGATGTAACAAGTGTTACAACAACCTAACAACTACAACTCTTGTATCCTCTTGAATACTTGAGTTCTTCTCTTTCTAGTGAAGAGGAATGATAACACCTTGTATCAACTTGGATACTTGTGTTCTTCTCTTGATAATGAAGAGGAATGATAACACCTTGTATCAACTTGGATACTTGTGTTCTTCTCTTGCTAGTGAAGAGGAATGAAGAGGATCACTTGGAGGATGATTGGATCACTCTTGAACAAAAGAAAAACTAATCTAAATGATCTAAGAAAGAAAGTGTGAAGAGAGTATTCAACTCAGAAAGTTTTGTGTGTGTAAGGATGCCTAAAAACTGTGAATGGGGTTGGTTTTTATAGGCAAGAAAAATCTGAACGTTACAGAAAGTTTTGTACGGACGGCTCCACTAAACATGCCACGGCTCCACTAAATTTAGTGGAACCGTGGAGCCGTCCTAGAATAGGACGCTCCAAATTTTGTCTTTTCTGGTGAAAACTTATTTGGGGAAGGTTGGAGCTAATTTTGGGGAGAAAAATAGCTGTTGTGATTTTCAAACTTATTTTTCCATTAAAACATTTCTTAATAATTCAAAAATAATTTGTCATGTGTATTTTTGAAAAAAATGTTTTGTCCCATTAAAATGTGAAGTCTCAAAACACAAATTCACTTCTTTGATCATTTGTCAAGTTGTAAATTTGTTCTAGAGTGATTTGCGTAGAAACGAGATCTTCCGATTAAAAACTTGTTTACGTTAATTTTAACGTAACGTGATTTCACATTTTGTCATCCTCAAAATGTGAAGTAATCGAAAGATATAAATAACATTTTTAGAACATTATTTGCATCAACAATCTCCCCCTTTTTGATGATGACAAAATATAAACTCATTTTAAGTTAAAATTAGTTTTAACAAGTTTTGAATGAGTTTACTCCCATTTCTCCCCCATTTTGTGTAATCAAAAAGGTGACTTAGGCTCCCCCTTGATTTATACTCCCCCTCATTTGGAGAAAACCAAGGAATCGAGCAATGGTGTATGCTACAAAACAAGGTTAGATAACACATATACACTATCTAAAATGTAGCACTTAAGACAAATATACCACCATAAAATGAGTGACTAAGTATCCAATCATAAAAATAAAAAGAAGCAAACATCATGAAAGTTCATTCATTCATAAAGATAAGATAAATGTCATACATAGGTATGACTTCATGATGAGCATAAAAAGACAAACAATAACAAACATAGATCCCTAATGACTAGAGGCAAGCTTCATTTCCAAGAGGGGTCCTAAAGAGTTATTGTTGAAACACTAAACAAAGGCATGTTTAGTTGTTTGGGTTAGGAGGTGGTGGAGATTGTGGCATCATTTGGGGTGGTGGTGGTGTTCCGAAGAAATCATTTAGTTTAAATATCGTAATATTTGCACTAACAATCTCCCCCTTTTTGATGACGACAAATATGTAAACCGTAACACATAGTAAAATGTAAAAGTTACCTGTTTACACTCCCTTTCTCCCCCTTTTGTCAAATCAAAAAGGTAGTTTCTTCGAGTGCTCCCTTGAATTTACTCCCTACTCTCCGTTATTGCACTACTATCCTTTCTCCCTCGAAAGGCGAGCTTGCATCATCTTAGTGAAGCCTTCTATCAACACTTGTGAAGACGACTCCATGCTATGTATTCAAATACTCCCGAGCTCCCCCTAGCTCAATGCTCCCCTATGGTGACTTAATCCCCTTGTTTATTTACCTTAGTATCTAGCGGATCCATGAATCAAATTCTTACAAAGGCTTTTCCTACATCAAGGGTTAGCTTCGTGCAGCATAATATATAACAGTATAGGAGCAACATTATAGGGATACAATACACATAGCAAGACATGCATGGTTTAAACTATGTTAACACGTAAGTGTCACAACCCGACCGAAAACCTAAGGTGTAATTGTTCACTCAATCACACTAATCAAGAACGAGATTCGTTCATTGACTGACGCACTAAATGACTTATTCCAAGTTGTCATTGGGAGGAAAGTTCTAACAAACCTTTTGAACAACATAATCATCTCCCTAAGATGATTGATGTTAAGGATAGTTTGTTGATAAGACATACTCTAAATGATTACTATTATGACAAGTCGTGCCATAAAGTAGACTCGATAGAGGTTATACCTAAATGATTCCATAAGGTGGGAGAGTGTTGGTTGTGGTGACAACAAGGACAACTTGGGTTATGTGGTTGTAGGGGATAAATAATGGGATGATCCATTAGTGGTTGTGGTGATGGTGATAGTGATAAGGATGATGTGTTAGTGCCAAGTTCAAAAGGTGATGTAGGTGACAAGGTTAGTGTGAGAGCTAAAGGTTGTGGTGATGGTGATGGTGATAAGGATGATGTGTTGGTGCCAAGTCCAGAGAGGTTTGATGGTGATATGGTTAGTGTGATAGCTAAAGGTTGTGGCGGACTTGGTGGAGGTAAGGGTGTAGGAATCCTAAAAGTGGAGGATGATGATGATGTGGTTGGAGATGTTGGTTTTGCCCTTTGAGGAAAGGTGGGAAAGGATGGTTTAGGTTAATATATCGTTTGCACTGACAATGAGATGCATGATATATTTCAAAAGGGAAAAAGAAAAGGTGCATGTGATCCTAACAGGATTGTTGGTGGATATCTCTAACGGGGTTAAGGTAATGAAGTTCTAGGTTTCTAGGTTGGATGATCCTAGTTGTGTGTTAGAGATAATTTGGTGCATGAAGGGTTTCGTGTGTTTGTGAGGATTGAAGGTTGTTGAGCTAACTGTCACTTATCCAAAGTGAGGAGTAGCTGTAAGGTTTGAGTGTAATGAGTTGAAGGTTATAAGGTTTGAGTGTGATGATGAAAGATGTTAATGTGAGGTTTGAAGATGAGATGCAAGATAAGCTTGCAGTAGTGAGGCCTTATATAGGCAAGGGTTGTGGGATTCAAACTAAAGTTGGTGATGGTGTCCTATGGTGTAGTGAGGAAATCTTAGGGTGTGTGTGAGTTTGCAAAATTTTGCAGGTTTGAGGTTAGGGATGCAGGGATCAGGAGGGAACAGTGAAAATTCGTCAAACATAGGCACGGTACCACTAAATACCACACGGTACCGTTAAATTTAACGGTACCGTGGCCTATTTAACGGTACCGTGACCTGGAAGTCACGAATTTTCCTGTGCAGCCTAGTTCTGGGCAGCTAAAGGGAAGTTTCCTAGGGAATAAGAACCACATTAATGTGTTCTTGAGAGTGTTTGGTGAAAGGCTATATGAGTGTGTTTTCGCTCCCCCTTAATCTATGACCATCCAGACAAGATGCAAAAGATAAAGAGGAAAACAAACGTTGACGGAAGCGATGAGCTTAGTAACGTCATGACAAGTGGTGGATAGCATACGATAAACTTCACCTTTGAAGTCATGTAGCTCTTCTCAATCATTGTGAATATTCATAGAATATTATGATGAGGCATGTGATCACGTGGAGATATCCTAAGGGTTAAGAAGATAAAATCTTCAAGGTTGTGATGTTAGTGATAAGGTTCTAGTGGGGTTATCTATGTTGATGAAGAAGGGTTATCTCAACGTATCCTAGCGGTTCTTCGTTTGAAGTGTGTGGAAGATGAGTGGGATGCGGAAGCATTGGTAGTGTTTAGTACCATGCGGAAGTGAAAGGGAAGAAGGCTTAGGAATTAGAAGATAGATACAATCTGTTCTGATAGGATACGGTTCTGGTTCAAGACTACATCGAGTGGGTTTCGATAGTGTTTTTGAAACAGTGAGAATAAACTGTCTCAACAGACAACGGTCCGACGGTACCGTTAAATTTAGTGGTACCGTCCCCTAATTAAGGGTACCATGACCTGTTAAGGTCAGTTTTGACCCAGAATTAGATTTCTGACAAAGAAATTTCACATATGTTGTGATTTTTCTGGACCTTAGATTAAAAGAATTTATACCGAATAAATTCTTTCATGAATGAATCCAACCGGATTCGATGAACGTTTGTCGAGAACGAGAAATGACATTTAATTGCATTTCGAAAATTAAATAAACTATAAATATTTCGGATGAAATATTTAAGTTGTCATTGGAGTTTAAGATGATTTTATGAATAAATCTCGCTGAGATTTTTCGACACGAGGAGAGAATTTATACCTAATAAATTCTTTGAACGGTACTGGACGAGAAGAGATTGACTTTTATATTTCCAAGGAAATACATAGGTAGTCATTAGACGAGACACAAGATATGACTTGACATTTCCAGTGAAATATCTAAAAGTCATGACATTAGAGATGATCTAAATATTTCCAGTGAAATACTCAAGTGATCATACGAGGAACGTGAGAGATGACTTAATATTTCCAGTGAAATATTCAAGTAGTCATAAGAGGGGTACGAGGGATGACTTTAATATTTCCAATGAAATATTTAAATAGTCATAAGATTTTTGGAAAATGTTTCATCGTTCCTAGACCTAGACGGAAATGGTAAGGGGATTCTCGGTTGAGAGGTTTGGTTGATTTACGGATTTCGATGTGCTTCGCACGTGAGTGTTTCATGGGGTTTTGAAAGATGTAAAGCTAGGCCTATGGTGCTGATTTGCAGCAGGGTTTGGGATCTTAAGACGTGTATATTCACACGTGGATGAAAGGAACTACTAATCACTTATATAGTAACTCGTGAGTCCTTTGTCACTCGAGGGTTGATGTTAGCTTTTAGCTTTGGGATGAGCGTTTTAACATATGTTGTTAAAAGGCTTGGATATGATGTTTCGGATATAACATTTAACAATTGGGATCGCAAGCTAAACTTACTTGAATATTTCGGATGAAATATTTAAGTTGTCAACCCTACTCCGAGTTCTGCTAGGTTTGTATCTAACCTTCCCATGACAAAAGGGTATATACTTGGAAGAAGGCGAAGTGATGACTAGGGAATTAAGACAACTTCGCGACTACTCTAACTTATAGGTTTTGACACTAGTGTATGACTCTATGACTTCTAAGGGTTCATAGTGATGGGCATACCTAATTCCTAATGTGTCAAAAGGACATAGTGTGGGTGCAAACTTTACAAGCAAATCATGTAAAATGCACATAGGGAATAAATGCAAACATCATGCAAAACATGATAATCATTTAGCATTTAAGATCATGAAGACATTTAATCATGTCTTATGAGAACATGTTATCATTTTGAAACACATATGTGAGATGCAAGCAATCTAGGTTTGCTAAGGCAGATCCTAATTACTACTTGTTTAAAATGAAATCCTAACGGGAGATAAAGTTCAACTATGTAAACTGTCTCTAGTCAAATGTAGGAATGAAAAATTTTCAAGTTAGAGAATGAGTATGAGACTATCACTAGTGGTGCTCAATTAAGGCTAAACACGACCATTTTTACGGGTTATACCACAAACCCAACTTCTCTCCTGGAAGCAATTCAACCGTTAGGTCAAATTGAATTTCTAGTGCGATAGGTTCTCCAGTAGTAATTCTCGTGTTAGAAGAATTTAAATTCCTATATTTGCCTATCGAAGTATAACAAAGATGATATTAGTTTGTTTCGCTAATATATGGCCTAATATGACTCAACTAACCACACTTTCAAATTTGGTTAAGAGAATGACATGTCTTACACAACTCCTAACAAAGGCAAGCGAAATGTTTTTAATTTCGTATTTGAGATTTAGAGGTTATTTGATGGAGATGGTGTATTTTATGATCTCTTCGACATCATCTTTTTTTGTTGAGTTGTTACATGTTATTTTAACATGATTTGGTTTCCTAGAACCAAGAGACACTCTAATGTGATACAATGTAGAACCTACTACATCGTGTGTGTTTCAAGAATGCTCCATTGCATATCTTGAGAAAGAATCTAGTGAAGGTTACATACCTCAATAGATCTTGTGAGCATTATATTAAAAATGAGACATATTGTATATTTCAACAAATATGCTTTTCCAAGAGAAAACTTATCACTCTTACGAATGCTTTGTGAAACAAGTATTTTAGTGTATGACCAATTTTACTTGTTTATGCAATGACACATGTTGTATTGGGTTATTATTCAACTCTAATATCCTATATTTGTTAACAGGATGCAATGTATTCTCTTGTAACATAACCATTCATGTTACAAAGAAGATAAGATGCATGAGATATAGGTTATCTTTTGTCAATCTTTTGATAAGAGAAATACATGTGATATTCTCAAAGATTGATGACTTACATAATAGTTAATAACATATTATGTGTGACACTTTTACTAGACATGTGGCTTTGAGTGTTGAGTTGTTCATGAGCAAAGTTTACATATGTTGTTTGTTTGCTCGTGTTTGGTTTTTCGGAAATGACACATTTACCAATTGCATTGCAATGTAAATTACTTGTATATTTCGGATGAAACATCCTAGTTGTCAATCCTACTTAGTTGTGTATTTTATGCATCTTTTAAACATGTTAGTTTAAAGTTTGGAACACAACCATTGGACAAGAAGACTCAATATGGCATCTTCAACACAAGTGTGAGTTATGATCCGATGCATATTATTTTCGTCTTGATAGAACGTCATTATTTTCACAACAATCGAATGTGATTGAGTATGTAGATTCAAGATAATACTTTTCATCATATTTTGATGTTATCTTGAAGCTAGACAAATAATGACTCCAATTTCATGTCCACACTCAAAAACTTGTCAATTAGATTCGATAATGATACCAATCATAATTTGAATAATGAATTGATATGTACTTGAGATCTTTCTTGACCCTCACAATCACTCCCTTTAAAAAAAAATTTAAGGAGTGTGTTTTATTTATTCTAACACTAGTTGTATGTGTGAGGTTAATAACATATTAAGTTACTACTTTGATATTGTCATTTATTTTTATTTGAGAAAAACTATTTATATTATTAAGTATAATATTCTTAGTTTTTCGACACCTCATTGGTATAAAAATAATTATCTTAACTATTTTTATACAACATACGTAAAATGCTAAATGTTTAAAATATTTTGTATGTGTGTTAGATCAATGCAAGTTTAATACATTTTCCTTTACTTAAGTACTAATGTATTAAAATGACCTTTTATCTTGTTTAGACAACCCATGGTCAACAAGACAAAATGATGTAATGTTTTAAAAATCATGTTACGGATTTTATGAAAGTGTTAAGTATTTTGGGATGATATACTTTTTACACTTAAACCTTTGGAAAAATAATTGTGTAAGACAATATCTTTCGAAACACATGATCTACCAACTTAGTTTCTATTCCTAAGAAGGTTACTAAACCATTTTAAAAGCTTGCAACAAATGCAAGAAAAATGGTCTATGCCTATATGCAATGCAAACTAATTACTTAATATAGTGCAAGTAATTTGGCATGAGCCTTATAAATGCATAAATCGGAAAGCTATAATAAACAAATAGCAACATGGCATGAAAGACACTTATGCTTATGGATAAAGTTAACTCAACTAAAGATAGCAATAAGCATACAAAAGTATTGACTAACAATACTAAGACATAAAGAAAAACAAATAGTCATTTAGCATAACACACAAAGATACTTATCGTCATTTTTTGTATTAAGTATAACAATGTACACTTAGCTTGACTTTATTTGAAAATGAATTATTTTCCACCCCGTTTAAAAATTTGATCAATACCTTGAAATCATGAATGCATCAATGTGTTGTGTTCACTTTGTGTTTTGACAAAAAAATTTGTGCAATCGGCATGACCGGAAAAGACTCTCTGTTACGAAATAAAGACTCTCGTAAATTTTACTTTACAATCACTTTCTAAAATTTCTTTTAAGTGAAAGTAGACTCAATTACGCTTAAAACGATAGGTGGCACGACTCATACGGACTTACGGTTGATTTTATACGAATTTTTGAAAATTACCGAATTCTGAAAAACATACGACGGAACCGTTAAATTTAGTGGTACCGTCCATATTTAATGGAGCCTTCCGTTAAATTTAACGGTGCCGTACGTGTTACTTCAGTTTTTTAACAGAACCAACTTTTATCAATTTAATAAAACCTTCAAGCTAGTATGACAACATATACTTAACAACAAAACTTGTAAGTATTAAGCAACTAAATACTTTTCATATTTTTATCACCTTCATGGGTAATTTGATACATGGATCGTACTCAATTTTGAAAACCATTTGTTTTAAAATTTTGAGTGACGTGGCACTGGTACTAATTGTGGAAACCGTAGAGGGGGGGGGGGTGAATACGTTTCCATTTAAAACTTAAATACTTTTTGTATCAAACTCCCGATCAAGTGTGATGTGATATGAGAAGTGTCAACTATGATCATATAGCATCAAGAGATGAATATTTTAAACTACAACATATGCACAATCAAACCACGACACATAGATAATCAACATAACCTATGCAACTAGCCACACAAGCAAAAACACAATGCAAATATAAAGCGATAAAGAATGAAATGAAAGTAAAGAGATATGTAAGAAGGCGCAAACCGAACACGGTGATTTATAGTGGTTCGGTCACGAAGCTCCTCTTCGCCCTACTCCATTCCCCGAGTACCCAACTCGAGAGTTACTTTACTAATCAACAAACTCCCTTCAGGCGGAGAAAACTGTACACGTCGCTTAACTTGTTTTTCGACACTAAGCTAGATGTCGAGTGCTAATCTTAGCTAGCACCAATCTACCACGATCTACCCGATCTACACTGTACACGTCGCTTATCCTATTTCCGACACTAAGCTAGATGTCGAGTGCTAATCTTAGCTAGCACCAATCTACCACGATCTACCCGATCTACCCTTGATCCACATGATCAATCACACAAGCCCAATGGCTTCAAGAGATCTTCACTATCTCTTAAGATCACAATGATCTTGACTCACTCTCTCACAAAAGAAAAATAATCTTGATGTATGCTATGATACAATCAAGAGTGTAACCAATGTTACAGGACCTAACAACTCCAACTCTTGTATCTTCTTGGATACCTTGAGTTCTTCTCTTGCAAATGAAGACGAATGATAACACTTTGTATCTACTTGGATACTTTGTGTTCTTCTCTTGCTAATCAAGAGGGATGACAACACTTTGTATCTACTTGGATACTTTGTGTTCTTCTCTTGCTAATCAAAAGGGATGACAACACTTTGTATCTACTTGGATACTTTGTGTTCTTCTCTTGCTAATCAAGAGGAATGAAGAGGACCACTTGAATGGATGATTGGATCACTCTTAAACAAACTAAGACTCTCCAAATGATCAAAGAAAGTCATCTAAGTGAAGAGGGATTAGACCAGAGAAAAAGGACTGGAAAAATCAAGTTGGAAGTGTGAAATGGTCCACTATTTATAGGAAAAGGAAAAACTATCCGTTACAGACCCACGGCTCCACTAAATGCCAGACGGCTCCACTAAATTTAGTGGAGCCGTCCCTATTTAAAGGTACCGTGGACGCTCCTTCGTTTGTCTTTAGTGGGGAAGGTTTATTTGGGGATGTTAGGAGCTGTTTTGGGGGGAAATTTGACTGTTGGGATTTTTAAACATATTTTTCAAAATAAAACATTTCTTTTTAATTCAAAAATAATTTGTGAAATATATTTTTGAAAAAATGTTTTGTCACATTAAAAATGTGAAGTTTAGAAAAATAAAATCCTTTGATCATTTGTCAAGTAGTAGATTTGTTTGTCCATACCTTGAGTGATTTATGTCGGGATGGAAATCTACGACTTCGTTGAAGCATACTTGAGACGTCAGGAGGTGTTGATGTAAGTATGCATTGATGATTTGTGTTTACAAGTAACTTGCACATTTTACGTTATGTATTACAAGTTACATGTTTGTCATTATTAAAACCGAAGAAATCGTTTAGTTTAAATATCGTAATATTTGCACTAACAATCTCCCCCTTTTTGATGATGACAAATATGTAAACCGTAACACATAGTAAAATGTAAAAGTTACCTGTTTACACTCCCCTTCTCCCCCTTTTGTCAAATCAAAAAGGTAGTTTCTTCGAGCGCTCCCTTGAATTTACTCCCTACTCCCCCTTATAGCACTACTATCCTTTCTCCCCCGAAAGGCGAGCTTGCATCATCCTAGTGAAGCCTTCTATCAACACTTGTGAAGACGACTCCATGCTATGTATTTAAATACTCCCGAGCTCCCCCTTGCTCAATGCTCCCCTATGGTGACTTAATCCCTTTGTTTATTTACCTTAGTATCTAGCGGATCCATGGATCAAAATCTTACAAAGGCTTTTCCTACATCAAGGGTTAGCTTCTATAAAAGAGAACATAAAATGAATCTCGTCTCTTAAGAAGAAGATGAGATTACGGTTATGGAGACAACATAGGCAAGTAGCACTATGTAAATCAAAGGGATGGGGTTGGATGGGTTGTGCCATGATAGGAGAAGGTGGTGGTGGTGAGTTTGTTGGGGATGGAGTTGGCATGGCATAGTCCAATGGAGTTATTGGGGATAGTGTGTACTCCATAGATGATGTTGTGTTAAAGGATGATGAAGATGTTGTGTAGGAAGAGGTTGTTTTAGAGGGTGCATTAGGTGGTGATGGTGAGTAGGGAGTGGCTTGGGAAGGTGGTGTCATTGCTTCATCATCTTTTGTGAGATCCAAAAAGAGTGGTTTTGAAGGTGGTTTTATGGTGATTCTAGGTTTCTTGGAAATGTGAGAGGTGGATTCTTGGGTGGAAGCCATGGATGTGTGTGATGGGAGGTTGAAGATGAAGTGCAAGATAAGCTTGCAAGATGAGGCTTTATATAGGCAAGATGGGTGAGATTTTGAATTAAAGTTGATGGGAGTGTCCTATGGTGTAGCAAGGGAATCTTAGGGTGTGTGTGAAGTTGCAAAATTTGCAGGTTTGAGGTTAGGGTTGCAAGGTTTTTAGGAGGAACAGTAAAATTCCGTCAAACAGGGACACGGTTCCTCTAAATGACACACGGTACCGTTAAATTTAACGGTACCGTTACTATTTAGTGGTACCGTGACACTGTTGTCACGAAAATTTTTGTGCAGGCTAGTTCTGGGCAGCTAGGGGGATGTTTTCTAGGGGAACTAGTTCCTGGAAATGATAGTGCCTCAACTCACTAGGTATTTATTTACCTAAAATATCCCATATTAAGCTACAACTAGCATATAAAGATTATCATGTAGTTTCCTAAGATAATCATAAGCATGCATTTATAAGAGACAAAATAAGCTATCATCTAAATATCACATAGATTAATTATGCAAAGAGATAGTTAAGCATGCAAGAAAACAATTAGCATTGATTCATAGATAAATCCTATTAAGAGATGTAAATCTCTTCAAGACTGCTTATGACTTGAGCATTCCCCCATTCTTGGCACACTCTTGTCTTGAGCATGTGTCTCATTGTCATGATTTGGATCATCAAAGGGTGCATAATGGGTGGAGGATTCGGAAATGAGAATGGTTGAGACATATGACTCGGTTATGGGTTTCATGACTGGTGTAAAAAGTGAATATTCAGGACCATGAAGGTAAGGGTGAAGGTTCATGAAGTGGTGATAAAGACGGGTTAGGAACATCCCATAGGGTATCAATTTATTCTTGTTACCCTTGAGATGTACAATTCGCTTAGTGAAGAAGTAAGCGAGATTGTATGGTTGTTGGGTTAGGACCCAAAACCAAAGTGACAAGGATTGATCCTCGTTACGTACGAGTTCAACTTGTCGAAAGAATTCCAACATAAAACGAGGACAAATGTGCTCGTTGATGTGGAGTAAACAATCGAATCCTATAGCTCTAAAGGAAGTGTTGATGTCCCGATGGTAAACTAGGGACGGATTAATGACACGGCCTTCATGAAACCGACGGGTTTTAAGATTGACATAGGCACGAATGTGGTTACCGGGTGTTGTGGGTTCACGAGAGATTTCGGGTGTGTAGGTATTGGTTAGGAGATGATCAAAATCATATTCATGAGACATTTTTGTTTCGTATATAAAAAGAAATTTTTAGGAAAAATTAGAGCAAAGAGTAGTTTCTTTAAACACATGCCTAGTGTGTGTCTATATACAAACTATGTGGAGGTGCGGTGATCTCGACTTGAAAGAAAATAATGAGATTACCCAAACACTCCTAATTTTACTTTTGCTCAAACAAATATGTCGAAAAGTACATATTGATTATGTAATTCGATCAGTATTCGTGAGATCATGTATGCATGAAGATGTGTTTTTAGTTTGCATCAACAATGCACGAAAAATATTTTATGGTCCTAATTTCGTGAAATTTTGAAAATACTAGAATTGGGGTGTTTAGTGACTTCAATTTCTTTGACATCAAAGATTTTCAAAAGTCTTAGTGTTGATGACGTCAATTTGAAAGTTTATTTGAAAAGCCCCAATTCATTTTTCATCAATGAGCAAACCCTAGACAAAAAATTAAAGAAAATTAGAGTAAGATAACTTACACTTTTGTTGAAAGGGTTGAGGTGATTGATAATCTTGAAAATCGATGTCTTGAATATGATCTTGAAGAAGTGTAGTGGAGTTTTGTATTGTGATGTTAGGTTACAATAGCAGTTGCAGAGGTTGATGATGTTTGAAATAAGTGATGTGGAAAAAGGTGACTGAAATACGTGATGTACCAGATGCACGATTCCACGGTACCGTTAAATTTAATGGTGCCGTGCCACATTTAGTGGAGCCGTGATCTGCTGGGACTGTTTTCTGTCCCATTTTGATTTTTGACGAATAAGTCTCGCTGTTTTAGTGAGACCTATTGACACGAGGAAAGAATTTGTACCTAACAAATTCTTTTGACTAAGGAAACCTAAACTAGTATAAACGAGACTCACGAGATGACTTCAAGAGTCATGAGATTTATGGAATATGTTCCATCATTCCTAGACCTAGACGGAGGTAGTTAAAGGATTCTCGTTTGAGAGGTTTGGTTAAGATGTCTGCGATATTGTCCTTAGAAGGAACTTTCTCAATAGAAATATTTCCTTTCTGAACATTATCGTGAAGGGGGTGGCGAATTTCAATGTGTTTAGTACGGGAATGTTGAACGGGGTTTTTGCTCAAGTCAATAGCACCTTTATTATCACACATAATGGGGACGTCATCAAAATGGATGTCATAGTCTATAAGAGCTTGTTTCATCCATAGTGCTTGTTGACATGCCTTTCCGGCGCTTACGTACTCGGCTTCGGTCGTGGAGATAGCAAGAGCTGTTTGTTTCTTGGAGAAGCAAGAAGTTATGCAACAACCCATGAAGGTACAAACGCCACTCATACTTTTTCGATCCACATAATCTCCCGCATGATCAGAGTCGGCATAGACAACAGTTTCTACACCGGTCCCCTTGGGATAGAATAATCCCAAGTGTATAGTGCCTTTAATGTATCGGAAGATATGCTTAACCGCTTCAAGGTGAGAGGTTTTGGGATCCTCTTGGAAGCGAGCACAAAGGCAGACACTAAACATGATGTCGGGCCTACTTGCCGTGAGGTATAGTAAACTTCCTATCATACCTCTATACTTAGTGCTATCCACTGACTCACCTTCTTCATCTTTCGTGAGTTTTATTTCAGTGGACATGGGAGTTTTCATAGGCTTAGACTCTTCTAAACTAAATTTCTTAAGAATCTCTTTACTATACTTAGCTTGATTAAAGAAGATGCCATCTTCCATTTGTTTAATTTGTAAACCAAGGAAGAAGTTTAATTCACCCATCATGCTCATCTCAAACTCGTCATGCATGATCTTAGAGAAATCATCGCACATCTCTGGACAAGTTGATCCGAATATAATGTCATCGACATATATTTGAACAATGATGAGATGTGAATTTCTTTTCTTTGTGAAGAGTGTGTTATCAACCTTTCCCATGGTATATTCATGTTCAATCAAGAAAGCTTTCAGTCTATCATACCAAGCTTTAGGAGCTTGTTTAAGACCATAGAGTGCTTTCTTGAGCTTGTAAACATGATTCGGATATTCGAAATCAACGAATCCTGGAGGTTGTGCAACATACACCTCCTCGTTGATGTAACCATTAAGGAACACACTCTTCACGTCCATTTGGTATAGTTTAAATTTTAAGGCACAAGCATAGGCAAGGAGTATTCTAATTGATTCTAATCTAGCTACGGGTGCATAGGTTTCATCATAATCTATTCCCTCTTGTTGGTTATAGCCTTGTGCTACCAACCTTGCCTTATTCCTAACTACGACGCCACTTTCGTCGAGTTTATTCCTAAACACCCACTTAGTTCCTATGATTGTTTGATTTTTAGGAAGAGGTACTAAATCCCAAACTTGGTTTGCGGTGAATTGATTAAGTTCTTCTTGCATGGCAAGTATCCAACTTTCATCCTTAATCGCTTCACCTACATTCTTAGGTTCTACGGTTGATATGAAACAAAAGAAATTACTTTTGTTTTGTGCTTGTGACCTAAGGGTTCTTTGGTTTAGATTACCTATGACATTTTCAATAGGATGGTTTTTGGATTCCTTAATGTTGACAATTTCGTCAACTTCAACTATTTCATCCTCAATGTCATCTTCTAGGGTTTTCTTGCCATTAACCTCAATGGCTTCGTCCTCATCTAAGTCATCATCCACCAAGGGTGATGTCTTAGTTTGTGGAGGACTTTCATCGAATGTCACGTTGAGTGATTCTTCGACTTTCATGGTTTCTCTATTTAGGACAACATAGGCTTTACTATTTTAGGAGTAACCTAGGAAGATACCTTCGTAAGACTTTGGGTCAAACTTGGTGAGGTAATCTTTAGTGTTTAGTACGAAGCACTTGCTTCCAAACACTCTAAAATAATCAAGAGTAGGTTTTCTACCTTTCATGATTTCATATGGGGTTTTTCCTAAGATAGGTCTAATTAGAATCCTATTAAGAATATAAGTTGAGGTGTCCACCGCATTACACCAAAACTTTTTCGGAATTGATTGTTCATTCAACATCGTTCTACTCATTTCTTGTAGAGTACGATTTTTCCGCTCGACTACCCCATTTGATTGTGGAGTGCGTGGAGCCGAGAAATTGTGAGTAATACCATTAGCATCACAATATACTCCAAATTGCACTTCATTATCAAATTCCCGAACATGATCCGTCCTAATAGAAACTATTGTACGTCATAGTTGGTTTTGGACTTTCTTACTAAAGATTTCAAATTCCTCAAAAGCTTGTGTCTTATTCTTAAGAAATCTAGTCCAAGTATACCTAGAATAGTCATCAACTATTACTAAGGTGTAGTGATTTCCTCTGTAGCTCCGTACGGCGGATGGACCGAATAAGTCCATGTGAAGGAGTTCTAGGCATCTAGAGGTCGAGACAATATTCTTAGCTTTGTGACTAGAATGTGCTTGTTTTCCAACTTTACAAGCGTCACAAAAGTGTTTGTCAAACTTAATCTTAGGTAGATTTCTAACTAATTCCTTTGATGCCAATGATTGTATCAATCGCATATTGGCATGACCTAATCTTCTATGCCATAGAGTAGAGTTATCATCTATGGTTGCTAAGCATATCCTATCCTGAGGCTTATTTCCTATTTTCATAACAAATAAGCCATTTCTCCTAACTCCTTTGCCTATGGTTTTACCATCCTTAATGATCTCACTACCTTCTTCAGAATATAACTCTACACTTATTATCTACCATTTGACTAATACTAAGCAGATTAAATCCTAAGTTATCTACATGCTCAACATTTCTAATAGTGAGGGAGTTTTGAGTGATCGTACCTTTGCCTATAATGTTGCCCTTAAGATTGCTACCGAAAGTGACATTACCTCCGTTGTATGCCTTGTATGATGAGAATAGACTTCGGTTACCCGTCATGTGGTTAGTGCATCCACTATCCTTGACCCATTCGTCAGGCTCCAAGTCAATTCCCAAGCATATCTATTGCATAAGACAAATATTCAAACATTTGGTCCCCAATATCTCATGGGTCCAAAGTGGTTAGCATTAAACATCCCATGCATTACTTGTATGTGGTTAGGATGTTGGAACGGAGGGCAAATTTCCCATGGCAAGTAACTTTGTAGTTGACAGTCATTCCAAGTTACGGGATAGTTACTTGGAAAACTTTGTCTTCTAGAGTTACGTCTCGGTAGAGGAGTTCTTGACCGAGGTTTGGGAGTGTTTGTTTTTCTAGGTGGAGGAGTCTTAGACCTAGTGGGTTTTACAAATCCAGGTCTGGGGTTTGACATAGGTTTGTAAAATTTTTTGACTTCCTCTATACTAGCAATAGAGACCTTTGTACCATTTACAATTATGTGAGTTGGTTTAGGACCTGATTTGTTTTTGAAATTTAAATCAGTTCTGTCTCCAGTGCTAGACGGTACCACGGTTCCGTTAAATTTAACGGTACCGTTGGTACCTTTAGTGGTGTCGTCTGGGGATTTGACAGAATTCGTGGGTTTGACAGATTTTACTTGATTTGTTTTATCTGTCGAAGCATTTTCTGTTTCCTTTTTAAACCTAATGATCCTAATTGCATTTTCCATGAGTTTTTCATTTTCTACTCGAAGATTTATGCATGACTCACAACCTACGTCTATTTCTTTATTTCTTTCAAGTCCTTTGACTTTATCCTTTAGTTCTACAATTTCTACTTCGAGTTCATGCAATTTTGATTTTAGTGATTTGTTTCTACTTAACATTTTTGAAACAATTTTGCATAGATTATTATGTTCGTCATTTAGTATGTTATCATATATTGATGAGTTGTCATCTATAAAATTAGGGTAGTCGTAACATACTTCATTAGAAGCGTGAGCCATTAGGCATGTTTCGTCCTTGGGCTTCTTTTCTTCATCATCACCGCTATCACTCCAGGAGCCTCCTACGAAAGCTCGTTGGTTGTTGAATTTCGGTGGTTTGGGACACTCTCCTATGAGGTGATTAGGATCTCCGCATCTAAAGCATTTCCTATTGCTTGTCCCTTTCTTTTCAACATGGTTCTTTTGTGATGTCTTCTTCTCATCACGAGGTTGCCTAACGAACCTACCTCTTCTCCTAAAGAACTTTTTAAAGTCCCTAACCGTTAACGCATATTCCTCATCTTCACAATCGAAACTCGAGCATTCCTTATCACTAGACTCCTTCTTGGCTTTCAATGCTAGAGATCTAACTCTCTCGCTTTTGCCTTTGACTATGTCGGAGTCCTTCTTGATTATCATCTCGTGAACTTTCAAGTTTCCTATAAGTTCATCGAGTGACAAGGTCGCCAAGTCCTTTGACTCTTCTATGGCGGTGACCTTTGCTCTCCATTTAGGATGTAGAGCCCTAAGAAACTTCCTAACATAATTCTTCCTAGACTAACCTTCATCAAGAGCTTTAAGACTAGTGATAATAGTATTAAATCTAGCAAAAGCATTATCTATTAACTCATCTTCCGAAATGGAAAATTGTTCATATTGTTGAACAAGAAGATCTATCTTGTTCTCTTTGACTTGGTTATTACCTTGGTGAGTGACTAGCAACGTTTTCCAAATATCTTTTGCCGTATTACACATAAAAATTCTTTCAAATTCCTTTTTAGGCAAAGCATTATAAATCATCATTTTAGCCTCATTATTTTTGGCTAATTTCATTTTAAGTTCATCACTTTGATTATCATAAGAAACTATTTCATCCTTTTTAGATTCCGGATTCATTTGAATAGGTTGAAAGTCACCCTTGGTAATAACATGCCAAAGATCAATGTCTTTTGATTTTACATATGTTTCGAATCTTGTTTTCCAATATATAAAACAATCGGTTTCGAAAAGTGGTGGTCTTTGCATAGATTGCCCTTCTAGATATTTATCGGAATCCATTGATCGATTCAAGTTTTAAAATACAATATACTTTAAAATCTTGACTGACCTAGCTTCTGATACCAATTGTGGAAACTAGAAGGTGTAGGGTATTCACTAAACATGAATCACTTGTTTGAGGGTTGTTTGTGGATCGAATGGAAGAGAAATTCTAGAGAGAAGTGGGAGCCTTTTAGTGAGAGAAACAAATGTGTATTAGATTAAGTGAAAAGGTCCAACCCTTCCCATGAGTGGGAAGGGATATATATACTACTACATATTATGTCCCTAGCGGACTGTGGAGCGAGCTGACAGTGGGGAAAGCCCCGACCCACTCCACAAATATAGATACGACTAAAACTAATACTAATACTAATAATACTAAGATAATATAGATAAGCCTACGAGCTATAGAAATGCTAATTAGATGCTCGGGGTGACCGAGCCTTCATCTGAATATTTATATTCCTAACAATCTCCCCCTAAGGGAGGTCACCCCGGAAATAATAATTCGAATTCTAGCATTCTTTCTTCTGAACTTGTCTTTATAGCTCGTACTCATTGAATCTTCTATGTCATAGATTGTTGTGCAAACATCAGTGATCTGAAGATGACTTCTCTTTTGTCTTGGATGAACATTGAGTTATCTTTGAAAGTATCATCCCACTTGAGTCTCCAAGTCATCTTTCTGTAGTAATACTCCATGTGATGAAATATACTTAGAGTCGACATGCTCACACGATATGGTGTCATGATCTTCAGCATCAGAGTTAGCAGAAGCTGTGTTGAAGGTCTTTTAGGGTGATCATGACTTCTTTGATGATGATGTGGTGTGAACATGTGGTGGTGGATTGGCATCTTTTCTGCAACCAGCTACAACAGCAACCAGCTACAGCATTCCACAGCAACATCCGCCAGAAATTCCTGCATACGACAGTTAGCAATAATTCGACCGGTGCTTACAAGTTTGGACTTCGAGATCGTCAACAGCATAGTGTGAAGACTCTCTCTAATCCTTACCAAGACCGTTCCTAAACGAAAACCCACAGAGGGCTTTTTAAGATTTTACCGTAGTAAATCAACGATTAGGTGAGTCGCTGGAGATCACTCCACGACTGTAGACCGGTTGAAACCGCCGCGACCACTAAGCGTAATCCACGAGGAATTACCTAAGTGACCTGCTTTCAGGGCTGCTTGATGTTGACCCTGGCAGGAATTTCCATTCAATCATTGAGAATTACATAAGTAAATTCTCTCATGAATGTTCTGGCAGATTGCCAAGATCTGCGTAGGACTCATGAGATTACAACTGGAGTCCTTAATGTTGAATAACCAGTGTAGAAATGATTCGTGTCCCTATGAGATCTTATTATGCATCTCGTGGCTCTAGACTCTATTGTGCGTTTTGATTTGGTGATCGGAGGCTGGAGAGGACTGCCACCTTTTCAATATCATCTAACTCGGAGTGAGAAAGACGATAGGAATGTATTGAACTCCGTGACAATTGAAACAAGAATCCTTTGAGGGACCTTGAGTGGCTAGGGAGGGTTGTGCAGCGTATCACTGGGTCCATGATACTTTGACTTCAATGTCAGCAATCAACTAAGTGATTCTGACAGCATATGTATTGACCCGGTTTCTGCCTAAGTTGTAAGGAGGGCTATTTCTTTTCACCCTTTATCTTTACAATTCTTTTTCATTCTTCAACCCCTTCAGTGCTTACCGAGACTTCATAACTAACACCTTGTTGGGTTTGTTCCAGTGTTAGCTCCATCTCAGTCGGCACTCTTCCCTCATTCACTTTTCTCCTTTTAAATCATACCTAAGGACTTCTACACTATCTAGTGGATTGTCCCTGGGTAGATCCCTCCGGCTCTGGCGGGATCATGGGAACTTGAGCCTAACCTAACCATCCTTATAGCTCCATGCATTAATTAAAATGGTCGGTCTTTGGTGTACTTCCACGATTGCCATAAACCAAATCTTTGAAAAATTTCTCAAAGTGTTCATGATTCTGAAACACATTTTTGTAAACACTTGAGAATTTTATATTTTTCAAATGCTCCCCCTCAACATGTGCTCGGTTGATTGTTTTATAAATTTGCACATGTCAGGTGAAGCTCGCACTTTTGAATTGATTGATTTTCCAAGAACATGATCATCGCGAGACACGCTTACATCACTAGTAAACTAGCTTGAAATTATTACCCGTCCAGATCACATTCAAGGAAGATCGCTCGACATCGGTACATTCTACTCAGACACGTCCTTTGCGAGACACGCTTACATCACCAGATAAACTGGCTTGAAATTATTACCCGTCCAGGACATATCCTTTCGACTACTGACTTTAGCTATCGTCAATTCATTTGTTATGTCTGAGTCACACTCGCATGAGATGCCCAATCCTTTTTGTTTTGTTAAAACCATTTGCTCCCCCTCAATATGTGCATTGATATAAGAAAGATTTTCGCACATATGGAAGAGCTTGCGTTTATGATCAAAACATTTTGCTCCCCAAAACATTTTGCTCCCCCTCAATATGTGCCTTGATATACAAAATGTTTTTAGCACATACGGGAGAGCATACATTAACTTTCAAATCATCACATTTTATCAGAATTTCCTATTTAAATCACATTCTCTCCCCCGATCAAAAATTTCAAACCATTTGAGATTTGTGATCTCAATTGATTTAAATACATTTAGAAAAATTTGGGAGAAAATGTGGTCAGGTTTAAATGTATTCTGATTTTGGAGCATACTATGCTCCCCTTGAAACAGCGAGAGAGTGTCACTGTTGATGTTTGCACAAATTTGGCAAGGTGTCGGAAATTTGAACAAATATGCTCCCCCTCAATTAATGACCCGTTTTCCGTTAAGAGAGCTTTAGTCATTCAATTGAGTGACAGACATTTGTGAAAATTTAGTTCAATTTACCACCTTGTGTAACATCAAGACTCTCTTGAATAATCAAACAAGATAGAGAATCTTGATGAAAAGAAGACTTCTCTTCTTATATACGAAGTGATGCACTGAAACGTACATCAAGTCGGAGAAACATGGATATAAAGTAATCCATGCCCAGGTGAACATCACCCGGTTGGAGGAACAGCTGTCTTTTTGGCGACATGCTTTCCCCATTGTGTAGCACGGGTTGCAGTATGAAGTACCTGCAAGCCATTAAGACATGTTTTAACTGATTAGTATAACTTCTGCTCGAGCTTCATTTAAAAATCCGTGCCATTGTTGAATGACATTTCTAGATCCGTAAATGTTATCGATAAACAGAAGACATGCCTAGGTAGGACTATTTTTGTATTTTCTGATTTTTCGATTTTTATGGTTTTTATAGATTTTATATTTTTGTATTTTTCTTTTTGATTTAAGATATATACAACTATGTACAAGGATACAAGAAGACAATCCTTTACTCCTCCTTTTCATCCTGAAGACACTTGAGGGTTTCAGGAGTCATGCTTTTCATGCCAAGGCGTGGGAGAATAAACTGAAACCTTTCTCTTGGGAGGGCCTTGGTGAAGATGTCAGCTAGCTGAAATTCTGTCCTCACGAAGTATAGTTCCACAATTCCTTTTTCCACTTGTTCCCTGATGAAGTGATGCCTGATGTCGATGTGTTTTGACCTGGAGTGCTGAACATTGTTACAACAAAGGGCAATGGCGCTTTTGTTGTCACAATATAGGGGAATTTTGTTGTATGAGAATCCATAGTCCGAAAGCTGTGACCGCATCCAAAGGATTTGAGCACAGCAAGCAGACATAGCAATGTACTCAGCTTCAGTAGATGATATGGAAGTACTCATCTGCTTCTTAGAAGACCAACTAACCAACTTTTCCCCTAAAAACTGAGCTCCTCCTGAGGTACTTCGACGAGTGTCTTGACATCCCGCATGATCAGCATCCGCGTAAGCCGTTAACTCCATTGCCGTGTCCTTAGGATACCAGAGACCCATATGAACCGTGCCTTGAAGATATCGAAATATCCTTTTCACTGCTTCAACATGCTTCTTGGTTGGTCTGGATTGATACCGAGCACACATACACACAGCAAACAGAAGATCTGGTCTGCTAGCCGTGATGTACATCAAAGATCCAATCATGCTTCGATACTGTGTTATATCTACTGGAATCCCTGAAGGATCTTCATCCAGCTTCGTTCTATCAACCATGGGAGTGTCAACAGGTTCACTTGAATAGAATCCAAATTTTTTCAAGATCTCGTTGGCGTATTTGGATTGATTGATGAATATGCCTCCGGGACTCTGAGATACTTGTAGTCCTAAGAAGAATGACATTTGTCCCATCATGGACATTTGGAATTTGGAATTCATCTCCTTTGAAAAACTATCACATTCACTAGGATCAGTTGAAGCAAAGATGATATCATCTACATATATCTGAACTAGCAGTAGATGGTTTCTTGACTTCCTGGTGAATAGTGTGGGATCAACAACACCCTTGGAGAATCTGTTCGCTAGGAGGAACTTGGACAATGTATCGTACCATGCCCTTGGCGCCTGTTTTAGCCCATAAAGAGCCTTCTTCAAGCGGTAAACATGAGTAGGGTGTTCAGCATCCACGAATCCCTCAGGTTGACTCACATAAACTTCTTCCTTTAAGTCACCATTCAAGAAAGTTTGTTTTGACATCCATCTGGTAGACTATCATATTACGACTCGCAGCATTTGCCAGGAAGATTCTTATAGCTTCAATTCTAGCAACCGGAGCAAACGATTCTTCAAAATCAATGCCCTCTTCTTGTCTAAACCCTTTAGCAACTAGCCGTGCCTTGTTCTTTAGGACATCACCATACTCGTCAAGCTTCACTTTGAAGATCCACTTTAAAGCAATTATCATTGCACGCTCCGGAGGAGGCACTAATTCCCATACTTCAAGTCGATCAAATTCATGGATTTCATCCTGCATAGCCTGGAACCAGCAATCTTTAGTCATTGCTTCTTTGGCATCTTTTGGTTCGACTTTAGACAGTACTGAATTGAAGAAGCACCATAGTGCATCAGTGGCTAGTTGATTACGTGTGGATACTGGACGTGAGGGATTGCCTATGATGTTGTCGATTGGATGATCACTGGTCCATTTCCTGAGATGGTCGTGAGGTTGATGGTTATGAACAGAAGTAGCAGTGCTGTGTTCCTCAGGTAAGGATGTGTCTGATGAATGTTTAGGAGCAAATATGTTTTCAAAAGGAGCCTCCTCAACAGGAGCAAAAGGATTAACTTCCAAAGAATTATTATCTGAAGATTCTTGCATTACTGGAAAAGTTTGAGTGTTTGATGACGAAGGCGATTGACTGGCAGCAGGAGCATTGTGACTGACTGATACTGAAGCTGCAGGACCTTCTGAACCTTGTGGGGCTTGAACCTCATTCATAGGAATTATAGCTGGTTCACTTGGGATGTTTCCATTCATCGGCTCAAAGTATTCATCAAACATAGGATCGAATAACTTCTTCAACTCCTCACATGTAGGTGGCACATAAGAATCTGCAGGCGTGGAATTCTGTACAAGTCCTGAACTAATGGGTCCAGGAGACAAAAGGTGAAGATCTGGTCCAGAACTGATTTGTCCTGAAACAGGTAGCTCACTCAGCTCATCGAACGTAACATGAATGGTTTCCATGATTTTACGGGTTCTTTTATTGTAGATTCGATACCCTTTACTATCTGGTGCGTATCCAACGAAAATACCTATATCTGCTTTAGCTCTTAACTTTCCCAAGTCTTGACTATCGTTAGTTGGATAGCAGAGTGCACCAAACACACGTAGAAAGGAAAGATCTGGTTTCTTGTTATGAATTAACTCGAAGGGAGTCTTCTCATGAACTGGATGAATTAGGGATCGGTTTTGAGTGTAACATGCTGTTGCAATAGCCTCTGCCCAGAGAAACATCGGGGTCTTTGAAAATATAAGCATAGTTCTTGCAGCCTCCACCAGAGTACGGTTCCTTCGTTCAACCACCCCGTTCTGTTGAGGGGTGCGAGGGATACTTTTCTGATGCGTGATGCCAATACTTTCATAGAAATTACGGAGTTGTTGGTTAACAAACTCCGTACCATTATCTGTGCGGATGATTCTGACAGTTTTATCGAGCCTTACTTGCAGCTGTTTTATCAGTTTAATGATAACCTCTGGAGTTTCGTCCTTGGTTCTCAAAAACTTTACCCATGTGAGCCGAGAATAGTCATCTACTACTACCAGAACGTACTTCTTTCCATTAATGGTTTGTATTCTCATTGGACCGCACAAGTCCATGTGGAGGGTATGAAGAGCTTCCAAGTTGGTGTTGATGGTTTTAGGTTTGTGGGTTTGTTTCTTGCTTTTGCCCAGTTGACATGCAGAGCAGAGATGGTCTTTCTCATACTTCAGTCTGGGCATCCCTCTAACAAGATCTTTACGAGAAAGATTGTTTATGGTACCGAAGTTCAAATGGTTTAAACGACGATGCCACAGCCATGATTTTGTTTTAGAGGCTTTAGAGAGCAAGCATATGGGAGAGGACTTCAACATTTCTTCAATTGAAATGGTGTATAGATTGGTGCCCCGACTGCCCTTGAGGAGATCTAAACCATCCAATTCTCTGACGAAACATGTATGCTTTCTGAAAGCCACTTCCAGATCTGAATCACAAAATTGACCCACAGAAAACAGATTGTGTCCCAGTCCTTCCACATAATATACCCTTGAGATTACACTGTTACCAAACACATAATCTCCATAACCCATAATAGCTCCAAAATGGTCGTTCCCAAATCTAACTGTCCCGATAAACTTTTTCACGAAGTTCTTGAGCCGTGAGCGATCCCCAGTCATATGTTTTGAGCAGCCTGAGTCCAAATACCACAGGACGATTTGTACGACCTGCATTTGAAACCAGACAACAATGGATAACTGAAAAATGTGGATCCCCAAGTGCAATTGGGTTCCATTTGGTCAGCAATACAAATTCAGGAGCCACAGATTTCACAGATTCTACTGTCTTTACTGAGGAGACAGAACTAGAGACAGGACAAGACCTAGATGGAAGGCATTGTGATTCTAAAGGCAAGATTCTACCAGTTGGTCTCCATTCCTTATTCATCACAATTTTATGCATATTCATTTTAGATAATGATCTGTGTTTTCCTAAATTGAACTTCCTTCCAGTGGGTCTCCATTCCTTAACATTCTCCATTTTATGCTTATTCATTTTAGGTAACGTGCACTGTTTTCCTAAATTGAATTTCCTTCCAGTGGGTCTCCATTGATAGCCTACGCTAGCAAATGTTTTTCCTGTTGCTTTCCAAACCTTTTTGCATGTTTCAGTTATCCTACCATTCTTAACATGGGATGGTGCAGAAGACATCAGAAAAGACACAACACATTCATCATGATTAGCAGAAATTAAACAATTGTCGCATGTTTTACAGATAGCATTAGAATTCGAATTAATTACAGTACTTTTGATACTAGAATCAACACGATTCATCCTACTCATTGTAAACTTATTGTTCCTAGGTTGGACTTCTACATTCTTCAAGTGATCATTCTTAGCTGGCGCAGTCATATCCTTTCTTTCATTTCCTCTAGACCTTGACCCGCTAGCTTGGGTGACACTTTTTACTCCTGTAGAAGCATCGAAGGTAACATTAGTTTGTTTTTCTGTCACATGCCTTCCTGTTAATGATGTGTTGGGTTCTGATGTTTTGGGTGGTAGATCAAAGGCTACATGCTTGTTCACAACATTGGATGATGATGCAACAAATCTATCTCTATGGCCTCTAAACTTAGGAATTGAGCCTATGGCATATTCTAAGTTTTCCTGAATCCTTTTCGTGAGTTTGCATGCATAGACAACTGCTTGATCAAGTGGCTTATCATTTCTATCCTCTTCAACTACCTCACGAAGTGTGTCAAGGCCCTCTCTAAGATGATCGAGATATGTTTGATGGGCAAGGCTGTTATTTCTAAGCTTAAACGGAATACGCCCAACATCAACATCATACTTTTTACTAACATTAGCCTTTGGTGCATCACAATTACAAGTGGTGCATGGCATTTTACCTTTCACCCGAGCCTTCAGACTCTCAATTTCATTTGTCAAAGAAGTTATTTGATCATTGTGATTGCTTCTTGTAACTTTAATAGAATCATATAACTCTTTGAAATGTTGTTTAACCTTTGAATTTTCTTCTCGATAACACTCATTTTCATAATGTAACTTATTTATGGTGTTTTGATATTGAAAATTCTGAGAATCTGAAGACGACGGTTTATTGGTGCCATATACTTCACACTTGTTGGATTTCAGTTGGGCAATTTGGGCCCTCAGCAGTCGAATCGTGTTCGTGTGAGCTTGAATTGTTTCATCTCGTTTGCTTAATTCAAAATAAGTATCAAATTCAGGAGCATCCAAGGATGTCTTGTCATTCGATATCTTATGTTTCTCATTTAAATGTTGATATTTCAATTGTAAATTAAGGTATTCAACTTCCAATTTTGAAAAACGTTTAACCATGTTATCATGGTCATCATTTTGAATTTTTTCAAGCAATTTTAAATTCTCCCCCTCAAGCTCAACAACACGATTCTGAGTGACATTCAACGCAATAGCATACTCATTAAATTGACAAGCAGACAATGCAGAATCAGAAACAGTGTAAAATACATCTTGTGCAATACATCTAGCAATCAAGTTGTCGTTAGTAATGAGTATGTTTTTTCTTTCAATCTCTCGACTCTTAAGCTCTATTGCATATTCATTCACCTCTTTTTCCATGTCTTTAAATACTACTTCCATTTCTTTTATTTCGACTTTAAGGGCAGTTTGCAACCCTTCAAAATGTTCTTTAAGTAGTTTAAAGAATGGCATGACCTCAGTTAAGTAACACCTTTTTGCATGTTCAAAACACCTTTCCCCCTCAGTAATGCCGGTTGGTGTGATTCTCTTCTTACATGTTTTATCAAAATCAGCAAATAGTTGCCAAAGCACATATAAGCTAATATAGGTTTTGCATTCAGTGGGAAGAGACAAAGGCACCAGATTCCTAGGTGTATTGGGAGGATACACCGTTATGGACGCAACTTTTCTAATGAGGGGGGTGTTGGCCTTAAGTTTATCTTCCTTAAGTTTTTCACTATCTTGTTTCCAAAATATTTGTTCAGGTGTTAACTTCTTTTGAGGAGCAAACACAGTCAAACGATTTTCCTCATAATAATCATGGGGTTTGATTATTATTCGTCTGGCTATGCACTCGGGATCCCTCATTTTCGCATTCATTTTTTCCCTCGTTTTATCACTTAACTCATCCTCTTCATCAGTGTAGATATGCTCAGGTTGGTCATGAATAGGCTTAATCATCACATTACCATCATATAGGGCTGGTTGAAGTACTTTCATGCCCTTAAGGATGGTTGACTTTGGTTCACCTATCATGATTTTACTATGCTTATCACTCAACTTTCTGTGCTTATGAATCATTTGAGCAGTTGTATGGTTGATTTGTTGTCATTATCTTCAAGGTCTTGATTGTGGTTTATCTTAATTATTTTTTATGTCTGGGTTAGAGAAATCATTTAAAAGAGTTGTTTCTTTTTGTTTGAATTCTTGCTTAAGTGTTGTTATACACTTTTGTGCTTCCTGTTTCTGTTTGACAGACTGTTCTAGCTGACTTTTCAAAGAACTTAACTCTAATTTTAATGTTTCTTCTCGCACTCTAGACTCTTTAATAAGTGTACTCATTTGACCTTCTAATTTCTGCTCACGATCATTAAGCTCAAACTTAGCACGCTGTTCATACATAGCAACTTGTTCTTTATAGATGTTAAGTCTAGTGATCAAGTTATTATCAGGGACAGGCAATTGGTTCTCATGGTACACACATGCATTATTTACATTACTCGCATTATCTAAGGCCCATACATTACTCATAGCACACACATCATTATTGACAAAGGATTCACCATTTGATACATCAGGAGAGTTGTTGCTATTCAAATACTGTTCATATGAAACAATATTGCTATTTTCCATATCAACATCATTTGAGTCAGAAACAACTGCCTGATGTACTTCTTCGGGAATCTGTTGTCCCTCGACAATATTATATGTGTCATAAATTTTTAGTACCTCAGATATCACGGATGCATTAGAAGGACTAGCTTGACGAGATGAGGCTAGGGAAGACAAGTTAGCCATGAAGATGGTTTGAGCAGTAGGTTCATCATCCACATCAGAGTCAAATGCATCACAGTCATCTGCCTTGAAGATGTTAGGATCATTAAGTGCTAGATCCTGAACAGGTTTCTCATCCACATCTTCATCAAAAGTATTTCCTCCATCTCCTGCCAAGAACAATAACTCTTCCTCATCCAATACAGCTCCATTCTCTTGAGCTTGCATTAACAGCATCTTGTCTTTGAAGTAGTCTGAGTTCTGAGGACGTTTTGGCTGATTGCAGTTTCTAGCAATGTGTCCAAGCCCCCCACAGTTATAACACTTGATCTGTTTTCCTTGCCCCTGATTGGCATTCCCTGCTCTATTCTGCACATAACCTCGACCCATGTTTCTACCAGCTCTCCCTTGCACATTCTGAACCACAATTTTCCCATCCTCCACCATTGCTAGATTGCGTGGGTTGGAAGAATTCCTTAACTGATTGTTGGTCTGAGGGAGTGATGCTTGAAACTGTTGAACCAGTAGAGATACTTGATTGGTGAGGTTGTCAATCATTTTGTCGGTCTGAGAGTAGCCTGAGTCAAGTTGTGAACTCATAGCAGGTACTTGTGAGTGAAGTTGGTGATAGCTTGGATTGGATGATGATTGGATTGTTGGTTGTATGTTTGTCATGAATGCCAGTGGATCATTTGTAGTTGAAGGATTCAACTTTTCTCTCAGCACCCGATCATAGAGAGCATGCTTCTCATGTTGTTGTAGGTAAGCATACAGCTGTTCATAGTTAGTATCCCTTAAACCTTTGTTGAGTTTGACGGCAGTAACAAATCTGTCCCATTCAGGAGTCATGTTGTTCACAAACTTTGAGTTAAGTTGGATGTTGGGCATAGTCATTCTGATCATCCTCATATCATTCACCAACTTATGAAATCTTACATAGTAATCTGTGATATTCTCTCCTGGGTTCATTTTGAAATGCTCGAACTCATCATACAGCTGTGACTCACGATCTTCCTTTGTGAGTTCTGACCCTGCCAACAACATTTTAACGTTTGTCCCACACAGCCTTGGCTTCAGTGTTAAAATTGATGAGCTTGTATACATCCTTTGGAAGACCTTGAATGACTATGTTTGAGGCTCTAATATCAGCATCATACCTCTTCTTTTCTTCTTCATTAAGATCATTATAGTTTCTAGGTCTATCAATGCCCAAAGTTACAGTCCCATCTTCACCAGTTGTAACAACATCTCTGGTGGTGCCCATCTGATAGGGTCCTTCGTCAATTGACTTAAGAATATTAACACCATTTTCTTTTCCCAAGCAGTAAAGTCTTATTCGTTGTGCCCAAGACTCATAATCCGTCCTATCTAGCATAGGTGGACGAGTATCAGATCCTGCTGCTTGAATATCATCTGATGATGTACTTGATGTGGTAGCCATAGTAACTACGGGATTTTACAGATCTTGTGATTTAACCGAGAAATTGAATCTTTCGCGGGAATTTCTAAAATCACCAAGACACAAACCGCATACAAGTTTGAGAGACAAACCGAGTAGATTCAACAGATACAAACCGAGTCAACGAAGCTGAGACAAACCGAGTCTACACAAACCGAGTAAATTCTTCGGAGACAAACCGAGTCTACACAAGCCGAGTACACACAGCTGAGACAAACCGAGTAGAATTCTTCAGGGACAAACCGAGTCTACACAAACCGAGTGCACGCAGTTGGGACAAACCGAGTAGGTACAAACCGAGTAAATTTCTCTGAGACAAACCGAGTCTACACAAACCGAGTATACGCAGCTGGGACAAACCGAGTAGACACAAACCGAGTAAATTTACACAAACCGAGTAAATTCTTCAGAGACAAACCGAGTCTACACAAACCGAGTATGCAAAGCAGGGACAAACCGAGTACGCGCAGTAGGGACAAACCGAGTAGGCACAAACTCCCAGGCACGTCACTATCACTGCCTTTTGTCCTTTTGCCTAAACGAGTAAAAAGGACAAACCGTGTCCAAGATTGACACAAACCGAGTCCAAAAGTCGACAAAAATGGACAAACCGCTGCCAAGAACAACCCAACTACAACCCACGAATTTTCTCAAAATCACCACACCGTTCTTAGATCTGTGAATCCAAGCACTAAATACCACTCTAATACTATTCTTAAGCTAGAAAGTACAAGGAAAACCAACTTCTAAACACTAAACAAAGTACAATGATGAAATTTATGCTACTTGAACAAACCGAACTAAAACCTTAAAAACTACAAATCTAAACAAATCTAACCAAGAAAAAACTTAAAGAACTACACAAATCCAGTATAAAACAACCTCTAATCACTAAACAAAAACACAAAATGAACCGTATGCAACTAATCAAACCGAACAAGAAAGATCTTGAAAACTACAAACCGAACAAGAAAGATCTTGAAAACTACAAATCGACCCAAGTATAAACACCTCACAAACTACACAAATTCGTGAATACCAACTCTCATGGACCTAACCATGGCTCTTGATACCAATTGTAGGGTATTCACTAAACATGAATCACTTGTTTGAGGGTTGTTTGTGGATCGAATGGAAGAGAAATTCTAGAGAGAAGTGGGAGCCTTTTAGTGAGAGAAACAAATGTGTATTAGATTAAGTGAAAAGGTCCAACCCTTCCCATGTGTGGGAAGGGATATATATACTACTACATATTATGTCCCTAGCGGACTGTGGAGCGAGCTGACAGTGGGGAAAGCCCCGACCCACTCCACAAATATAGATACGACTAAAACTAATACTAATACTAATAATACTAAGATAATATAGATAAGCCTACGAGCTATAGAAATGCTAATTAGATGCTCGGGGTGACCGAGCCTTCATCTGAATATTTATATTCCTAACAGAAGGGGGGGTTGAATAGTTTACCGGTTTTAAGTTCTTTTAAAAATCTTGTTTTAAAAGTTGGATATTGGAAACTTTGATTCGAACTCTATGTGTAATCAATCAACACCAATATGAACTACACACTAGACTAACTAATGCTAAATAATGAAAGTAAAGAGTAGAGTTGGAAAGATCAAACCGAGACAAAGGATTTATAGTGGTTCGGCTACGAAGCTCTTCTTCGCCCTACTACACTCCCCGAGTACCACACTCGAGAGTTTCAAGCACTATGTCAACAACCTCCCTTCAGGCGGAGAAAACCGTACACGTCGCTTATCCTATTACCGACACTAAGCTAAATGTCGAGTGCTAATCTTAGCTAGCACCAATCTACCAAGGTCCACGTGACCAATCACACAAGCCCAATGGCTACAAGAGATCACCATGATCTCAACACGATCATAAAGATCAACTCTCACTTCACTCTACTTAATCTAACTACTCTAGATCCTTTGATCACTCACACACAAGCCCAATGGCTTTAAGAGATCTTCACTATCTCTTAAGATCACAATGATCTTCACTCACACTCTCACAAAAGAAAGATAATCTTGATGTATGCTAAGATACAACAAGGATGTAACAAGTGTTACAACAACCTAACAACTACAACTCTTGTATCCTCTTGAATACTTGAGCTCTTCTCTTGCTAGTGAAGAGGAATGATAACACCTTGCATCAACTTGGATACTTGTGTTCTTCTCTTGATAATGAAGAGGAATGATAACACCTTGTATCAACTTGGATACTTGTGTTCTTCTCTTGCTAGTGAAGAGGAATGAAGAGGATCACTTGGAGGATGATTGGATCACTCTTGAACAAAAGAAAAACTAATCTAAATGATCTAAGAAAGAAAGTGTGAAGAGAGTATTCAACTCAGAAAGTTTTGTGTGTGTAAGGATGCCTAAAAACTGTGAATGGGGTTGGTTTTTATAGGCAAGAAAAATCTGAACGTTACAGAAAATTTTGTACGGACGGCTCCACTAAACATGCCACGGCTCCACTAAATTTAGTGGAACCGTGGAGCCGTCCTAGACTAGGACGCTCCAAATTTTGTCTTTTCTGGTGAAAACTTATTTGGGGAAGGTTGGAGCTGATTTTGGGTGGAAAAATAGCTGTTGTGATTTTCAAACTTATTTTTCTATTAAAATGTGAAGTCTCAAAACACAAATTCACTTCTTTGATCATTTGTCAAGTTGTAAATTTGTTCTAGAGTGATTTGCGTAGAAACGGGATCTTCCGATTAAAAACTTGTTTACGTTAATTTTAACGTAACGTGATTTCACATTTTGTCATCCTCAAAACGTGAAGTAATCGAAAGATATAAATAACGTTTTTAGAACATTATTTGCATCAACAAGTACTAATTGACAAACCTAGCCGTACAAATCCAATTTAATGTACAAAAACACACAGATGAAAAACTTCAAGGGTTAAGCATTCCAATACTTGCTACCAAGTATTGAAACCTTCCAACATTAAAAGCTTTAGTGAGAAGATCTGCAAAGTTTTGATCAATATCAATTTTAACAACTTGAACTAACTTTTTCTCATTGCAGTCTCTCATAAAGTGATGCCTAATTTCTATGTGTTTTGTTTTAGAATGTTGCATTGGATTTTTAATAATGCATATTGTGCTGCTATTGTCAATATATATCATGGTATCCATAAAATTATACCCATAGTCAAGTAGTTGATTTTGAATCCAAAGAACTTGACCACAACAACTTGCAGCAGCTACATACTCAGCTTCAGTTGTAGAAGTTGCCACAATTGTCCGCTTCTTGCATTGCCATGATATAAGTCTGCAACCAAGGAACTGACAAGCACCTGTTGTTGATTTCCTATCCAGGCTAGCACCAGCATAATCACTGTTTGAGTATGCCACCAAATCAAAAGGTGATTCCCTAGGATACCATAGTCCCAACTTAGGTTGACCCTTAAGGTACCTAAAGATGCTCTTTACAGCAGTTAAATAGGAAGCCTTGGGAATGACTTGAAACCTTGCACATGCACACACAACAAACATGATATCTGGTCTTGATGAGGTAAGATACATGAAGGACCCTATCATTGATATCTGGCCATGATATAACACTTTCTCCATCAGCATCTTTAATCAAAGGTTTCTCTGGATCAACAGGTGTGCTTGCCACTTATGCATCATTAAATTGGAATTTCCTTAAGATCTCAGTCACATATTTATCTTGACTGATAAATATGCCTTCAGTTGATTGCTTCACTTGCAACCCCAAAAAAAAGGTAAGTTCCCCCATGGAACTCATCTGAAACTTATCATGCATAAGTTTCTCAAATTCTAAGCACATCTCCTTCTTTGTGGATCCAAATATGATATCATCCACATAGATCTGTACCAACAAGATATCCCCCTTGTTCTTCTTGATGAATAGAGTCTGATCAATCTTTCCCCTTTGGAATCCATTCTCTAACAAATAGGTAGCCAATGTTCCATACCAGACCCTTGGAGCTTGATGTAATCCATAAAGAGCTTTCACCACCTTGTACACCTTGTCAGGATGTTCTGGATCTACAAAACCTGGAGGTTGAGAAACATATACCTCCTCTTCAATAGTACCATAGAGAAAGACACTCTTGACATCCATCTGGTAAACAGTAAAGCCCATGAAAGAAGCGTAAGCTAAGAACAATCTTATGGCTTCAATCCTAGTTACAGGTGAAAAAACCTCTTTATAGGCTATCCCTTCTTCTTGTGTATACCCCTGGGCTACAAGTCTTGCCTTGTTTCTGATCACTGTCCCCCTTTCATCCCTCTTGTTTCTAAAAACCCATTTAGTTTCAATGACCCTCATACCCTTGGGTAAATCAACCAATACCCAAACCTTCTGAATATTGAATTGGAGAAGCTCCTCTTGCATAGCTTTCACCTAGCTTGAGTCTTCTAAGGCTTTAAGTATGTTTCTGGGTTCTGATTGGGAAAGGAAACATACAAATAGACATGTGTTGGCAGCTTCATGTTGTTTTTCTTCATAAACAGTACTAAGAAAGCCTTGTTGATCTGAATTCAGAGTCTACCTTCTCGTCTTCACACCAGACTGTATCTCTCCAATCACATTGTTTAGGGAGTGATCTTTGTGTATTCTTGTGTAACAACCCGAGATTTCAGGTCACTTTCCTAACCACGACAATTCACTATTCATCATTTACTATTCACCGATCACTATTCATCATTTCACTATTCATCGTTTTTGGAGTCAGTTTGAGACTTCGAGAAGCGTTCAGGAATTTTACTATTCATGTGACACTATTCATCCCCGGGAGGGAATCACTATTCATGTTCATTATTCATTTCAGCGTAAACGTAGTTTACGGGTATTCATATTCGCGTAACCGGTTTGGTTTGACTGCGAAATTCATGCATCATCAGTAGGAACACTGCATACGGACTAGGAATAGTCTGCATATCATCAGATTTCCATTTTCATACTATACCACTCGTAGGTTTATCAAATTAATATTTTTGTTACATTCGACGTATTACGTATAATTACTTTTAATTAAAACGTCAACGCGCGATCAATAAATATGACTAACACGTCCGACAAACCCCACGATGGTCCCGACATATTTTTATACTCATTTTAATATCAAGAAAATTTTAAAATTCATTTACCCAGTATTTTGCAAATTTATTTAATTTATATCGTACGTTTAATATAATTACGACGGTTTTTGTAAAAACTAAACAATAATTACCCGAACACCCAATACTTGTACCCAACCTATTTTTGTAATTTTTATGACTTCGTCAAGTCCCGATTAACACCGTTAAATTTTATTTCTAGCAAACACGGTACCCGGTTACACTTAAAACTAATTAAAACTACACAAATCTTACATAATCTTTATAAATAATCATCACCCAACATGGCCCCCCCCCCTCCCCTTGTTTCACGCCAGCCCCCCCCCCCTCCTTTAGCCCCAAAATTCAGATTTTTCAACTCAAATTAATGCACAACTACTAATTGTCTATTATATATACTTTATACCTTTTATTTTCATTCATTTTTGCATATTGTTTCAAGAAAACACAAGTAAAACTCTCTCATTCATTTGTTGTGTGGTGTGCTCGGCATCAACAAGACCAAGAGGAAGAACCATCAAACTTTCAAGATCAAACCATAAGCAAGTCTTTCTAGTATTCCTTAAAGGGTTTTGAAATACAAACTCAAAGGTTTCTTAGGTTTTTATCATCTTTTTCTCACTAATACTTCAAGTAAGTTATCAACACCTATTTTCATAATTTTTCCAAGTTAATATCATGTTCATATAATTTTTGTAGAAGATTTACAAGTATATGTTAGTTATACCACTCTTATTAAACTTTTTATAAGTTATAAGCCCTAGTTTTGTCATATAATTAGATCCTTGTTAGATTATCATGGATGATGATGTTTAGGACCCTTGACACCCTAAGAAAGTATATGGTAAGTTTTAGAATGATTGGTAGTTGTTTGTGACATTTTTGGACAAGATAATAACTAGAAAATCAAGTTTTAACAAATATACATAACCTACTGTCATTAAAAGTGGAACGTGGGAAACTCAGTAGGTGTGAGGTAATTTTTGGCCAAATATTTAGAAAATACCTTCCGAGACGAAGCCGTGGCCGAAAACGGGGATAAAAATGAGTTAATAACGAAAGAGATATGATTTTTACAAGTTTAACGACGAAAACTAATTTTCCGGAAAATAGCAAGCTGTTACACGACTTTCGACGGACCCGCTGAGGCGTTTAACGCGACCTAGATGACCCGAGCTACTGAAAATATATTAGTACATGTTTATACAAAACCACGGATATAAAGAACGTCAAAAACAAGCTAATAACGAACGAGATACACGCGTTTAAACATCGACTATATACATTTTATTTTGACAGCTTTTTAAGTAGAAAATGTTTACGTACTAGAAACTATATTTTTCACGAAACGACTATGGTGAACCGTAATTCTTATCCATTGGAACACGTACAATCAAAGGTTTATTAACGCGACTACCATATCACATTTCAATGTTTTCAAAACGCCAAGACCAACACTAACGTTTTATACACATTATGACACGACTAGTTTTACGTTAACAAGTTAACATATTTATACCAAGTTTTGGAAAAACTTTACATATCAACGATAACTAGTATTTTCAAATGACGAGTGGTATAGGTTACATATACATGTACATGCACTACATTGCCTCATAATCTAAGTAGATTATGCATATTCATTTTAGGTAGCGGCTAGTGTTCGCGCCTTGTTATTGCCAAGTATTCCAAGTGTTCCAGTATTTCAATTATTCCAAGTATTCCGATTTCATAGCATTGTTGTATCATCACTTCAGGTGAGTTTTCATAGCCCCGTATACATTTTATTATTGTTTTCAAATCCCACGGGGGAGAATACATTGCAACTGTTTTCCATATGAGCCAAAGTATCAGACTTCCTGTACATAGATTAAGTTACCTTGTTGCCAATTGAAAGTCCCCATATAATCATGAACCGTTAATTATGTTTAAGCGAGAGTGAGTGGATAGATCTATCGAGGGTGACGCCTCCATCCGTGTTGGCTTTGACCAACAACCGATAGCGGATGCATTTCATGTCTTTTCATTTGAGTGTCTGGCAAAACACTCCCAGGGGCTCCAAAGAATTCAGTCACAGCGTCGGGGTCATGAGCTTAAGGCTATTGTACAATCATTTTTATGTGACTTATGTCATACACTTTATACTTGTGGCTATCGTATAACTTCATTTTATTAAACCTATGAACTCTCACCAACTTTATGTTGACCGTTTTTAGCAATGTATTTTCAGGTTATTAGCTATCATGTGGGCATGCATTGGATTGTTTTGGAGTCGCGGGGTCGACTTGCATCACTTCATTTTATGCACTTATGTAACCGTTTGATCGATTATGGTTTTGTTTTATAAACTTGCAACATCATTTGGGACCTATGTTTTGTAAACTCTGATTTTATTTATGATCAAACGTGTATTTTCAAAATGACACTTTAGGTCGTTCAATATATCCATTGTATGAGACGCCATGAAAGTCACACCAAGGTATTCAATTCCGCTGCCATTAACAGGTAAATTCAGGGTGTGACAGATTGGTACCAGAGCAATGGTTATAGCGAACTAGGTTATCCTCATACCCTAGACTATAACTACCCCAACGGTAGCGTCTCATCATTACATCATAAGTGCACATTATTATTTGCGAGGATTCATTACATGGGTTATTCATTTCATTTTGCATTGTTGCCATAGAGATATGTCTTCCAATTCCCGCACTATTGTTATATTTTCTGATGTTTACATCGAGGACGCTATGTCTTCTACTACTCCCATTGTTGCACCTACTCCTCAGATTTCACTTATTGCACCACCTTTGGTTACTCGTGCACCTACAGATTCATCATCCCATACTATTCCGGTTTCCGCAGAATCCAACTCTTATGTTCCGACGTCGTAAGACGATCGGGATGTCCCTATTACTTCAGCCCATACAGAGTATACCATTTGATAAGACGTACATGCTTAGTCCTTATGGACCTATTAGAATGTTTATTGCAAGAAAGATAGTATATCTTCATTCCCTCACTATTAGAACACTCACTACTCATGTATTACCACCAGTATCAGCTACTCATACCACTATTGGTCGTCCCATAGTGCATACTCCAGTTTTACCGCTTAGACATCGCAAGATAGCGTAAAAGAAGGTAGTGATTCCTTCAGTATTATCACCATCGACTTCATCATCATCATATGGAACCCCATTTATACCATCACATTTCAGGGACTCTACTCACATACTTAACTTACCGCTTGAGAAGCGTACATGGTTTGATACACCATTACCTTCTACCACTAAGGACACTACACCACCTTATAGATTAAGGTTGATGAGAGTTCGAGAGCCCTTACTGTTAGACAACCTACTACTCTTCATCGTTAGATGATGATCTCTAACTAATTAAGACTACACATGAAGGTTTGGATGCCCCACAGACCAAACAAGAGCAACAACAAATCGCCAAAGAGTGGCATTCCTCGCAAAGACTCTATACTATCTCAGGTATAATCGACTCATACTTCCATGACATAATGAACCAACAAGATGCTTTGAGCAATATTACACCACCACAAGAGAACTCTTCACAACTCCCTCTTCATTACCAAGTTTGATTACATCACATTCTAAACCGATGAGTTGGATTTCATCATTGGTCATCGTAACAACACCCCACCAATCAGATATGACACCGAGACCTTCGAGATTCGGGAGTCTAACCTTGCCTTTCAGTACGACCATTGTCATTTCCTTTTTCCCATTCTCACTTGACATAAATTAGATAACATCTTGTGGATGACACCAAGATCACGGACTCAACAGGAACATCTATAGATTCCTCAAGGATGGATTGGAATCTACATTATCTCAGACATGAATCGATGCACAACCCCGGACCTCACTTCAGGACATCATCCTAGCTTTTACCTTTACTCGCTTTTACTATCATCTTGGCCACGGGAAGTGTGGCGTGGTTCAAAGAAACTTGTGGTATTTTGATTGTTGTACAACGAGATCCCCAAGTATTGACTTTACTATATGGGTATGGTTGTGCTATCTATGACACCGGTCAATGTAGACCAAAATTTTTAAGTGTTGTATTCATGTGTTATGAGGATATACGCATGGTTGTGGTGGTATACCTAGTGAACAATGATCGTTGCTATTACGAGTACTCATGGTTGTATTTATACACGCTGAGGTTGTACATGTTGTGGTTGTACATATCGTGGTTGTATTTACACTTGTGGTGGATATATATATACATGTTGTGGTTGTATATATTTTGTACGATAATCATTTCTAGTATGATTGTTGTTGATGTATTCTGTTGTGATGTACCAGAATTATGGCACCTAGGAAAGCAAAAGCCAAGGCTGCTGCAACGACTACCCCAGAAATGACTCAGGCTGCTATCCGGAAGCTCGTTAGGGATAGTGTAGCCGAAGCTCTAGAGATTGAAAGAGCCGCTGTTGCCGCAAGAGCTGCCGAAGATGCTTCTCGGATAGGGACATCGGGAGAAGCTAGCAACGGAACCAATGGGAAGAAATATACTTACAAGGATTTCAAGAGTGGAGATCCTACTTTGTATAAGGGTACTGAAGGGGCTACTGCCATGGTTTGATGGTTCGAACATACTGAATCCGTGTTTATCTTATGCAACTGTCCGGATGATTCCAAGGTTAAGTTTGCCGTGAGTACGCTTCGTGATCAAGCCTTATCGTGGTGGAACTCCTATGCAAAGCCCATAGGGATGGAGAATGCTTACAAGGTCACATGGGACGAGTTCAAAAAGCTGGTAACTAAGAAGTTTTGCCCACGAACCGAAGTGAAGAAGTTAGAGGTGGAGTTCTATGATCTGGTAACTGTGGGTAATGATATTGAGACTTACATTCGGAGGTACCAAGAGTTAGCTGCTCTATGCCCATCTATGGTGCCTGATGATGAAAAATTGGTAGAGAATTTCATTGGTGGATTGCCCGAAAGCATCCGTGGTGATGTGATTTCTTTTGATCCGCAAACTCTTGATGAGGCAATCAGGATGTCTCAAAAGCTCATAGCTCAAGTTCTGAAGAAAGTGACACTCGCCAACAACAACAACAATAACTTCAACCGAAACCGTAACTACAACAATAACACCAACAATTACCAGAACAACAACAACAAAAGGAAATGGGATGACAACCAAGGTAACAACGCCAACCAACCACCACCCAAAAGACAAGAAACTGCACGGGCCTATGTTGCGGGTCCGACTGAAAAGAAAGGTTACGCCGGTACTCTACCAAAGTGTAACAAATGCCAAACACATCATAACCCGGGGGATTGCCCTAAACCTTGTTTCAATTGTGGGAAGATCGGTCATCTGGCTAAGGGATGCAGGGCTGCTCCTGGGGAAATAATCAGAATCCACCGCCAACATGTTATGGTTGTGGAGAAGTTGGACACTTTAGGAACAATTGCCCGAAAGGAAATCAGGACATGGGGACCAAGAGGAATTAACTCAAGGAATAGCGTGCGTGTTTGGGAGAGAGACCGTCAGGACATTAGCAACATCAAAGACAACAACAATGCTTAACCAGAAGGAGTTCATGTTTTAATAAACCGTAGTTGAGCCCTCTAGGGTTGTATCTTTCTTTTGTACTTTCCATAGGTACGTTGGTGTAACCTAGTTGTATTAAGCACTTTCCTATCCAATGTAATACCTATCTTTTGTTATCTTCGCGATAATCATAACCATCGTTTATTCCATTCCTATTCCAATTGCTCAATTCTCTATAGTTTCGCAAAAATATCCTTTATCTTACTAGGGATTAGGCCGATTTCATTCTTGACGGATTAGTAGACTAATACCATTTCATAAGATTCATCCATGTATCCAATGAAACCTTCAACAAATTTAATGCAAGTTATTTTACTACCCTACGGGAGAACTATTTTTCAGAACTTTCAAAATAAACCATTTGGTACCACCCTATAAATGGATTTCCTGTCATTTTATCAAGTATTTACTACCGCTACGCGAGACAATTTTCATGTTACTTTCAAAGGAAATATCTAGAAAACCATTTATCAAAACAACACGCTGAACACCATCTAAAACTTTTGGGAAAAAGTAATACCGTTTCGATTTAACCAAGCATCGCATCGTTGGTCCTCAATTATACATAGCCTGATCACCTATGTATAATTCAGGAGGAATTATGCCGTGAAGAAAATAGTCACATTTTCAGAAATTATTAATAACAATCTTCATTCAAAAGCTTTGTAAACAAATGGAATTTTTCATGAACACCCCTTTTAACAAACTCCCACCGGATACTTACATCACTCATCACTCACTCAGCCATTAAGTTGAATTTGCACCATTGACTTCTCTAGGAGAGACTCTACATTATGAAAGATATTTTATGACATAGAAACGGCGAAAGGATAGACGATACCCCTCAGATTTCTAGCAATTCCTTTAAGATATTCCTTTTCTAATTGGATATACACGCTCTACCATAGTTAGCCCGACGAATCCTTAAGAGAACTACCTGAACACTATAGGATTTATTCAACACCACATAACCAACTTTGAATGGATTAGGATAATCTTTCGAGTATTGACGAATTTCATCATCAGCAAAAATAACCATCACGGGAATATATAAAGGCACCATTTAAGACACCCTATGGCCGAAGTGACCATATACATATTTATATATCGAATTTGGAAAGTTAAATTCACGGACCTAGAACTAAACCGGGAGACAACAAAGGAAACTTCACAAGTCAAGAATCAGTTACAAGAAATGAGAAAACAATGGAAGTTAGGTCGATGTATGATGCACATCATACGGAATTGATATCCTTGAACAACGAACCTCCTAGATTCAAGTAAAAGCACGAACTATGATTGAAAGCCTTGCCTTGGAAAGGCATGATACAATTTTTGGTAACCCGATAGACTGAGCTCTCGGTATTGGACCATTTCAGATTCTAGTTAGAACCGGTCAGTTGGCATACACACCTAAGTTTCCGTCAGAACTCAGCAACGTTCATAACACATTTCATGTTTCAAACCTCAAGAAGTGTCTCTCCGACGAGTCGTCCGTTATTCCACTCGAAGAAATTCAACTAGATGACAAGCTTAATTTTGTGGAAGAACCCGTTGAAATCATGGACCGTGAGGTCAAACAATTGAAGCAGAGTCGAATTCCTATCGTGAAAGTTCGCTGGAATTCTCGAAGAGGACCCGAGTTTACTTGGGAACGAGAAGACCAAATGCGACGCAAGTATCCACATCTTTTTCCCGAGCCTGCTTCCGAAACCAACAACATTTGAATTCAGGGACTGAATTCCCTTTTGGAGGGGCGACTGTAACAACCCGAGATTTCAGGTCACTTTCCTAACCACGACAATTCACTATTCATCAGTTACTATTCATCATTTACTATTCACCAATCACTATTCATCATTTCACTATTCATCGTTTTTGGAGTCAGTTTGAGACTTCGAGAAGCGTTCAGGAATTTTACTATTCATGTGACACTATTCATCCCCGGGAGGGAATCACTATTCATGTTCATTATTCATTTCAGCGTAAACGTAGTTTACGGGTATTCATATTCGCGTAACCGGTTTGGTTTGACTGCGAAATTCATGCATCATCAGTAGGAACACTGCATACGGACTAGGAATAGTCTGTATATCATCAGATTTCCATTTTCATACTATACCACTCGTAGGTTTATCAAATTAATATTTTTGTTACATTCGACGTATTACGTATAATTACTTTTAATTAAAACGTCAACGCGCGATCAATAAATATGACTAACACGTCCGACAAACCCCACGATGGTCCCGACATATTTTTATACTCATTTTAATATCAAGAAAATTTTAAAATTCATTTACCCAGTATTTTGCAAATTTATTTAATTTATATCGTACGTTTAATATAATTACGACGGTTTTTGTAAAAACTAAACAATAATTACCCGAACACCCAATACTTGTACCCAACCTATTTTCGTAATTTTTATGACTTCGTCAAGTCCCGATTAACACCGTTAAATTTTATTTCTAGCAAACACGGTACCCGGTTACACTTAAAACTAATTAAAACTACACAAATCTTACATAATCTTTATAAATAATCATCACCCAACATGGCCCCCCCCCCCTCCCCTTGTTTCACGCCAGCCCCCCCCCCCCCCCCCCTCCTTTAGCCCCAAAATTCAGATTTTTCAACTCAAATTAATGCACAACTACTAATTGTCTATTATATATACTTTATACCTTTTATTTTCATTCATTTTTGCATATTGTTTCAAGAAAACACAAGTAAAACTCTCTCATTCATTTGTGTGTGTGGTGTGCTCGGCATCAACAAGACCAAGAGGAAGAACCATCAAACTTTCAAGATCAAACCATAAGCAAGTCTTTCTAGTATTCCTTAAAGGGTTTTGAAATACAAACTCAAAGGTTTCTTAGGTTTTTATCATCTTTTTCTCACTAATACTTCAAGTAAGTTATCAACACCTATTTTCATAATTTTTCCAAGTTAATATCATGTTCATATAATTTTTGTAGAAGATTTACAAGTATATGTTAGTTATACCACTCTTATTAAACTTTTTATAAGTTATAAGCCCTAGTTTTGTCATATAATTAGATCCTTGTTAGATTATCATGGATGATGATGTTTAGGACCCTTGACACCTTAAGAAAGTATATGGTAAGTTTTAGAATGATTGGTAGTTGTTTGTGACATTTTTGGACAAGATAATAACTAGAAAATCAAGTTTTAACAAATATACATAACCTACTGTCATTAAAAGTGGAACGTGGGAAACTCAGTAGGTGTGAGGTAATTTTTGGCCAAATATTTAGAAAATACCTTCCGAGACGAAGCCGTGGCCGAAAACGGGGATAAAAACGAGTTAATAACGAAAGAGATATGATTTTTACAAGTTTAACGACGAAAACTAATTTTCCGGAAAATAGCAAGCTGTTACACGACTTTCGACGGACCCGCTGAGGCGTTTAACGCGACCTAGATGACCCGAGCTACTGAAAATATATTAGTACATGTTTATACGAAACCACGGATATAAAGAACGTCAAAAACAAGCTAATAACGAACGAGATACACGCGTTTAAACATCGACTATATACATTTTATTTTGACAGCTTTTTAAGTAGAAAATGTTTACGTACTAGAAACTATATTTTTCACGAAACGACTATGGTGAACCGTAATTCTTATCCATTGGAACACGTACAATCAAAGGTTTATTAACGCGACTACCATATCACATTTCAATGTTTTCAAAACGCCAAGACCAACACTAACGTTTTATACACATTATGACACGACTAGTTTTACGTTAACAAGTTAACATATTTATACCAAGTTTTGGAAAAACTTTACATATCAACGATAACTAGTATTTTCAAATGACGAGTGGTATAGGTTACATATACATGTACATGCACTACATTGCCTCATAATCTAAGTAGATTATGCATATTCATTTTAGGTAGCGGCTAGTGTTCGCGCCTTGTTATTGCCAAGTATTCCAAGTGTTCCAGTATTTCAATTATTCCAAGTATTCCGATTTCATAGCATTGTTGTATCATCACTTCAGGTGAGTTTTCATAGCCCCGTATACATTTTATTATTGTTTTCAAATCCCACGGGGGAGAATACATTGCAACTGTTTTCCATACGAGCCAAAGTATCAGACTTCCTGTACATAGATTAAGTTACCTTGTTGCCAATTGAAAGTCCCCATATAATCATGAACCGTTAATTATGTTTAAGCGAGAGTGAGTGGATAGATCTATCGAGGGTGACGCCTCCATCCGTGTTGGCTTTGACCAACAACCGATAGCGGATGCATTTCATGTCTTTTCATTTGAGTGTCTGGCAAAACACTCCCAGGGGCTCCAAAGAATTCAGTCACAGCGTCGGGGTCATGAGCTTAAGGCTATTGTACAATCATTTTTATGTGACTTATGTCATACACTTTATACTTGTGGCTATCGTATAACTTCATTTTATTAAACCTATGAACTCTCACCAACTTTATGTTGACCGTTTTTAGCAATGTATTTTCAGGTTATTAGCTATCATGTGGGCATGCATTGGATTGTTTTGGAGTCGCGGGGTCGACTTGCATCACTTCATTTTATGCACTTATGTAACCGTTTGATCGATTATGGTTTTGTTTTATAAACTTGCAACATCATTTGGGACCTATGTTTTGTAAACTCTGATTTTATTTATGATCAAACGTGTATTTTCAAGACGACACTTTAGGTCGTTCAATATATCCATTGTATGAGACGCCATGAAAGTCACACCAAGGTATTCAATTCCGCTGCCATTAACAGGTAAATTCAGGGTGTTTAGACAGTGATCTTTGTGTATTCTTGTGTGTGGAGTTGTGAGAACTTGATAGGTGAGTGGCATGTTGTTGATATCCACTTTATCTTATGAGAAATCATCAGTATTAGGACCTGATGGGCCAGCAGTATGATTATCTTTCCCAACAGTACTAACTTGAGGCTCAGCAGTACAATCTTCATTTGTACTGTTTTCTTGATTCTCAGGTTCTTTAGCTCCATCTTCAAAATCTTTTTTGTCTGCATCAATTGAAGATTCAGCATTATTTGAAGATGCATCCACACTATTCTATATTGGCATCAGTATATGATATTGATCTTTCTCCTTTCCCAAGCTTGGTTCATCTGTTGCAACATCATCTTCTGAACCTGCAAAATAATTAGAAAATGTTCCTGCAACAATTGGTACATAGTTCATAGACTGGGTTAGAGTATCAAGATCATATAGCCATTTTGGACTTTCACCAGCAACATTTGATTTATTCTCTAGAAACTGACCATGCAGGTTTTCCTCTACTTTTCTTGTTCTTGTGTTGTATACCATAAAGGCTTCGCTATTTAATGAGTACCCAACCAAGAAACCCTCATCAGATTTACCATCAAATTTGCCTAGATGGTCTAAGGTATTAAGAATAGTGACATGACACCCAAATGGTCTTAGAAAACCTAAAGCAGATGTTTTACCCCTAAACAGTTCATATGGTGTCTTATTGTGAGGTTTAACCACCAAAACCCTGTTTTGCACATAACAAGCAGTATTAACTGCTTCAGCGCAAAAAGTTATGGGCAGCTTTGAGTTAGCTAACATGGTTCTAGCAACTCCTATTAGTGTCCTATTTCTCCTTTCAGCAACTCCATTCTGCTGAGGAGTTCTAGCTACACTAAACTCTCTCTTAATACCTTTTTTCCTGCAGAAATCATCCATAACTCTATTCTTAAACTCCGTCCCATTGACACACCTGATGACTTTCACTTTCTTATCTAATAGATTTTCTATTTCGGTTATAAATGTCTTAAGAATGCTAGGTGTCTCATCCTTAGATCCTAAAAAGAAAACCCATGTGAATCTACTATAGTCATCAGTAACTACAAGACAGTACTTCTTATGCATAATACTACTCACATATGTAGGACCAAACAAGTCCTTATGCAACATAAACAAAGGTTGAGTAATAGAGTTCTGGGTCTTGGGCTTACAAAAAGCCTTTTATTGTTTGCCTTTGAGACAGGCAACACCAGTCTAGTCATTTTCAAAACGTTTATGAGGCAAGCCTCTTACCAAACCATCTTTAACAATTTTATTTATGGTTTTAAAGTTGACATGACCAAGTCTTCTATGCCATAACATGGACTCATCCAATGTGGCTTTTGCAATAAGATAAGTAAGAGCCTCTTTAGGAACAATCTTCTTCATACCAACACTGTACATGTTGCCCTTTCTTGGAACTTTAAGTAGCACCTGACTTTCATTAGGTAACTTAAAATCTGGGGAAAGCACAAGACATTCAGTGTCAGTAAAAAGAACCTTGTTCTTTTTGTCACACATTTGTGAGACACTAAAAAGGTTATACTTAAGCTCCTACACAAAATACACATCTTCAAAGTCTAATTTACCGGTTTTTAATGTGCCTTTACCAATAATCCTTCCACCTATTCCTCCCCCAAAGGTAACATATCCTCCATCCATTGGTTGAAAGTCTGAAAGATAGGACATGTTACCTGTCATGTGCCTGGAGCATCTACTATCTGCATAACCTTGATCTTCTTCATCATCTTGTGGATGTCCCTGCACATAAAAGATGGAAATTAGTTTCCTTGGGGTACCCAAGCCATCACTGACTTGGGTTTGCCTCGTGCATCAATATAGTCAAATCTTTTTAAAACAATTGATGCACCATTGGGCTTGATTGGTCTCCAAACCCAACATGCTGAGGCCTTAACAGCATTTGCCCTTTTATCCCTAGCAGTGTTTTTAGGCTTACCAGTACTAACTGCTGGTCTAGCAGTATTAACTGCTGGCCTAGCAGTTTTAACCTTTGAGTTCCAAAATTTATTTTGAAACACTGCTTTCTTGTGAAAAGGCCTTTTAACAATTTGTTGTGCATATTTAAAAGTTAGTTTTGCACTTGAAACTGTTGGTTTAGGGTAAACAGTCTTAAATGGTCTAGCAGTACTAACTGCTGGTCGAGCAGTACTAATTGGTTTGAGGCCAGACTTCATTAAAAGTGCCCTGGGACTCATTCTATTAGCATTAGGGTGAGCTTAAGACCTGTTTGAGTTCACCCTATCACTTGTGTTCCCAATTACCCTATTGTTCCCTGTAACCATCTTTCTCCCTTGATGGTTATGACAAAAAGCCTGAAGGTGGTCAAAGCTACCACAAGAGAAACAAGCCTTGTTGTACATGCCAAAGTCACTACCTAGTTGATGGGACTTGAGGTCATTCCAGTTGCTCTGGTTACCTCTTGGCTTGCTTGTGGACCTATACATCTCAGAATATCTAACTGTTTTCCTAACCGGTTTTTCTTTTGTTCTAGGTTTAATAGTTTCATCACTAACCACCTTAGGAACATTAGTTCCTTCTAGCTTGACTACATCAGGTTTAGCTGCAACCTGATCTTCATCATCAGATTCCCAATCTTCAATGATGGGAGCATTTGAGTTCCTATCAGTTGACACCTTGTCTTCAGCAAGAAAGGTGTCACTAGCACTCTCAAAAGACTCATTTAACACATCAGGTTTATCTAGTCTAATATTTTCTTTAACTTTACAACCATATTCTAGTTTTGGTTCTTGAAACTCAGCTAGTCCTGTGTGTTCTAAGTCTATCCCTGGGGGTGCAGGCAATCCTCTATGAGGAGGTGGACATGTATTATAGCCTAAGCCAATTGAATATTATCCCTTAGAAGAAAACTCTAATGTGTCTACACTCAATTGAATATTATCTTTTGCCTTTTTAATTTTATCTAACTCGGCTTTTAAGAAACTAATCTCAGCATTTTTAAGTGTCAAATCCCTCTTAAGAACAGCTATATCTTCTGTAAAGACTGACTCATTCTTCTTATGCACAATTTGGCTCTAGAACTGCTAAACCTCTTTTATGATTAGACAAATTATAGTTTGTTTGGTTTAGCTCAATTCTCTGCTCATCATAATGTTTCTTTAAAGTTTCATATTCTCTAAGAGCAGAACAAGTTTTAGAACAATTTTTAGCTGAGAGTACCTCTGAGTCAGAGAAAGCCATAAGTGCCATCTCAACTGGTGCTTCCTCTTCATCTGCCATGAAGCTCCAGTCATAGCCTAGACCATCAATTGCCACCATAGCCTTTGAAGATGTCTTTGCTTCTTCCAATGCCTTTGGCTTGCTTCCATACCCCTTATTCTTGCTATCCTATTGCCTGGGTCTCCTACACTCTCTGGCAAAATGCCCCAACTTGTGACAGTTAAAGCATTCTACCTTAGACTTGTCAAAACCAGCAGTATCATTACTACTGATGTTGATCTTCTTGCCAATCCTTTGATAGAACTTCTTAGCCCTCATGCTGAGAAGTGAAATCAGCCACTTGAGATCCATCTCTTCCAAGTCATCATCATCAATCTGTTCCAGATCTTCATGTGACAGCATAGACCCAATGTTTTGGCTAGTTAGGAATGCATAATAGGTAGCATCACTCAGAATACCAGTACTAGATGATGAGCTAGCAGTACTAACACTAGGGTTAGCAGTACTAACTCCTGCAACCACTTTCACTTCATCTGGACTTGTAGTACTGGCAGATGACACAAAAGCCATATTCCCAGAACTTAAGCTTGAGCTTGTACCTCCAGATTTCTTCACTTTTTGTTCAACAATCTTAAAGTTGTTGTATAGATCATTGAGACTTATAGTCTCAATATCTGGTTTATTCTTCCAGACCACCACATGCATAGCCCATTCAGCAGGTAATCTCCTTAAGAACTTAGAGTTTAGGTCTTTCTGAGGGATTTCAACTCCAAGCACGGCCAGTTGGCTGACAATCTTCTGCAATCTATTAAACATATGATCTAAAGACTCATTACAGGTAGCACTAAAATTTTCAAAGTTCTACTTCAGTAAGGTATTTCGGGTCTTCTTGGTGGCTTCATTACCACCATACCGAGTAGTGATTGCTTCAAACAAGGATTTTGCATCCTTGTATTTGCTGAAATTTAGCAGCTGATCATTAGGGATGGTCATCATTAGCAAACTCCTAGCTTTGACATCATTCTTCTTTTGCAGCTTCTCTTCTGCAGTCACTGGAGAGTTATTCACAACAGTCTTTTCTTCACCATTAACTATTGTTACAGATGTTAATGGTTTAAAAGAGTTTCCATCTTCAATGATCTCCCAAAGTGCATAGTCCTGCACTTAGAAGTACTGTTCGATTCGAAGCCTCCACATCTCAAAATCGTTTTGCTTAAACATAGGCAACTTGGCAGCCATGTTGGTCTGTGTGGTTTCCATGTCTATTATCTTTTTCTTCTAAATCAAAGTATCAGTCTGGCTCTGATACCACTTGTGAGGATCAAAACACCTTTGGAAAGTGTTAAGGATACTTTGAGTTTATATTACCAAGTATGCGGAATCTACTTGATAACACTTAGAAGATTAGTTTTGATGTAACAGTAACACAGTTTTAATGAACAATGAACACAGAATATAACTCCAAACGATTCAATATTATTAAGCAATAATACGAGTGATCTCAATATCACTAGGGTTACAATGACCTTGAATCTTAATAAAAACGTATTTCAAAAAGTATATCAACATCTAACCTAGGACCTCCTTTTATAGACATAAGGAGTCCTTTACAAGATAAGTATCTACCCGTATAATTCTAACTAATTGTGATATACATACAATCTATTCCATACTTATCTTCTACACGTCTTCTAAAGCAGTATCATGCAGTAGTACCTTCATTCATACTAGTAGTACTACCTTGATAGTTTGTACTGTTAGTTGTCTTTAGCAGTCTTTAGTTATACACTAGCAATTTATACTGTTAGTGTAATCTTCCAGCAGTACTAAGTCTTAAATCATTTAATTCCCAACAGTTTTTCAAAAGCATTTGAGTACTTTTTATGTGTTGAACCAAAAATGATGTCATCAACATAAATTTGAACAATTAAGATGTCCTCCCCGTATCTTTGAATAAAAAATGTGGGATCAACTGATCCTTTAGTAAAGTGATTAGCAAGTAAAAAATGCAGACAATTTATCGTACCATGCCCTCGGGGCTTGTTTAAGGCCGTAAAGGTTTTTTTTTGAGTCTGTACATATGATTAGGATGATCTGGATCGATGAAGCCCTCTGGTTGAGTGACATACACTTCTTCACGGAGTTGCCCATTTAGAAATGCAGTTTTCACGTCCATTTGATAAATGATGATGTTCTTATGGGCAGCATACGCCAGAAACATTCGGACAGCTTCAAGTCTAGCCACTGGTGCAAAGGATTCTTCAAAATCAATACCTTCTTCTTGGCTGAAGCCTTTGGCAACCAGACGTGATTTGTTACGAATTACTGTTCCATCAGCATCAAGTTTGTTTTTCCAAATCCATTTAAGTCCGACAACATAGACTCCATCTGGTCTTTCTACCAATTCCTAGACTTCAAGACGTTTGAATTGATCGAGTTCTTCTTGCATTGACTCAATCCAATTGTCATAAGTCATTGCTTCTTTAATGTTCTTTGGTTCAGCTTGACTGACGGTAAGAGCATAAATGCATGTTTCACCATCCGAGTGAAGTCTTTGTCGTGTCATGACTGGATTATCTGGATTACCAATCATATTTACTAAGGGATGATCTCTTGTCCAGTTGTGTGTTGAAGGGTAATGTTGAAAAAGAGTGTGCATATTAGACGGATCCAAGTTGCGTGTAGATAACTCTGTAATATCGGGAATGCTTGGAGCCGGAGCAAATGGATTGAAGAAAGGATTTCCATCATAATCTGCAGGTGCGGGTACTTCTTGTTCAGGTTGATCATCAGCTGTATTGTCAGTGTTGGAAGTGGTTTGTTCAACTGTTGATGGAGATTCAATTAGAGGTGCATCTGTTGCAACGGTTGTTGTTGTAGTAGCAGGTGTATCAGGTATTGGAATATTATCAGGTTGAGCAGCGGAACTTGTAGATACATCTGGTGCACGACTTGCAAAAGAATCATCAAACAGTGGAGCAAACAGTATTTCCAGTTCTTTACGGTTGAGTGAAAGGGGTGCAGCTGATTGATCTGGAAAGTTAAGACGGTTGGTTATGGGTCCTAAGTTGTTGTGCTCAGAAGCCATTGTTATAAGATCGGGTCCAAAACTGAGTTGTTTCGAAGCCATTGTTATAAGCTCGGGTCCGAAACTGAGTTGTTTCGAAGCCATTGTTATAAGCTCAGGTCCGAAACTGAGTTGTTCCGAAGCCATTCCTGTTGTATCTGTAAACAATGTAGGAGGAGACGAAATAGAGAACATGGACCCCCAAGTGTAACTGGGTTCCAAATGTTAGAAGAATAAAGTTGTAGTGTCAATTATCTTCTTGACACCTGAACACACGATTTCGATGGTTCTCTTTCTTGCCTCAGGGATAGATGTTGTAGAGTTCACATTTGTTTTGGTGCACATGTCTAAAATGTTTCCTATAGGAATCCACCTAAGACCAATCGTTTTGAAAATTCTACCCGTGGGTACCCACCTAAGGTTAGACCTAGGAGATGTTTTCTTTTTAGGTGCAGCGGAATGAGATGTGGCAGCATCACTTGGTTGAGAAAACCTACTTCCTATATTGATCCACTTCTTTGGTTTCTGAATCTTGTCTTTTGGTTCAACGGGTTTGTTTGGTTTACTTGTCTTAGTCGATTGTGCCTTTGCACGTGAATTCACTTCTTGAAGATATTTTGAAACACAGACATCATGATTAGCTTGAAAGATGCATTTCTGACATGTAGGACATACAAATTCAGCATTTTGGTTGAAAATAGGAAGTTTAGTTGTGTCCTTACACGCGATTGAAAACTGTTTTGTTTTTGAAAAAGACTTTGAATTCCTAGATTGGGTTTCTCTGTGCACATCATGATTGTTTAAGCAACTACTCTTAGATGATAGCCAAATCCTATTTGTTTGTTGAGTGCTCCTAGGTTTTGGTTTGCTACTACTAGCAGTGTTTTGTAATACAGTGAAAGGAATCACACAAGGTTTTGAACATAGAATTCCGTCCTTTTGAAGTAGTGCATTTTTTCTAGCTTTTTCTAGATCATAGTTCTTGTACATGTTATTTATGCCATAAGACTCTTTACTTTTAATGCTCGGTTTAGACACTGTTTTTGAACTAATCCTAGATGAGCTAGGTATAATCACGTTTTGAGGTTTAACAGAGACAGATGCATTTTCCTTAGGCCAAGAATGTGGAGTGACTGGTTTTGTCAAATTATTTTTCTCAATAACTTGGGAGGCAAACTGAGATTTTGAAAATTTTGGTCGTTCAGATTTAAATGCAGTTGGTTGTCTAACCACTGATTGTTTTCTGATAGGTTGTAGAGGTCGTTTCCCCAAGATTGATTGTTTTGAAAACTTAGTATCCACACTCTGGTCAGTCAATCTTCTTAATTTGTTTTGCAATGCAGCATGTGCAAACACCTTTGCTTGAATTTGACCTTTTAAAAGCTCATTTTCATTAACTAATGTATCCACATGTTTACTTTGTTCATTCAAAAATTGACCATTGTTGCCCGAAGTTAGAGATTCGTTTTGCAATTTAAGTTCAAGTCAGATGCAATGTGCCTCTAGTTTTGAGAAATCCTTTTGAAACTGGGCAATGGTCTTTTTGAGACAAGTATTTTCAAACTCGAGAGTTTGGTTTGATAGTACATTTGTTATGTTTGCATTTAATGGATCAGACAAAGGTTGTTTGACAAGATGTTGGTCAACATTCTGATCAACCCCTCCTTCATTTCTGAATTAAGGTTGTTCAGTAAGTTGGCGATCATGAGCAGATTTATTATTATAGACAATTGATTCTACCTTAGCCAATTGCTCTTTGTCAAATATGGGCTCCGTATCATAAATGGGTCTGATATCTGCACAATCAACATCTGTATCATTCCCCGATCAGCTGTTGTCATCCTCGGCCATTGGCTCTTTTTCAAATATGGGCTATGTGTCATAGGTGAGTCTGACATCTGCACAATCAAAATCTGTATCATTCCTCGATCTACTGCAGTCATCCTGCTTTTCTAATTCTGTCCCACTGCTTTCTGTCACAACCAAATTAGCTTCCAATGCTTTAACCGTATTAGTTTGCTCTTCTTGAATCTGCAACTTCTTTTCATTCACTCTTTTGTCATACTCTCGTCTGTGAAGTATTCTTTCAACAATTGACTTCTTAATCAAATCCATTTGTTGGGTCAGTAACATCATTCCTTTGTTTAATTCCATAAATGGATCTTCAGGATCATCAGTAGCTTGTGTGAAGTACATTTGTTCTTGGGATACTTGAAAAGCAAAGTTTGGTGGTGAAGGATTAGATGAAGTTCTTAATCTGTTGTTGGTAGGTGTGGAGATTTGTGACTTCTGTTCATTCATTTGCGACCTTGATTGATACATTTTCTCTCCCCCGTGATTGTTGCGATGGAATCGGAAGAATCAAACTAAAATGTGTAAATTTGATATGTCACACACGAGGTCGATCTAGTGATTTCTAATTTTCCTCCAAAGATTGAATTTGAAAAGATTTTCTCTCCCAGAATTTGAAATTCACCATAAAATGCAATTCTAAGGTTACTAGAAAATTTTGAGTTTTAAAAATTTTGACGCCAAATTTCACCGTAAAAATTCGAATTTTGGGCCAAAATTTTCACTGTTATAAGTGAACGTTTAATCTCCCATAAAAATTAAATTTTACTCGAATTTTGATTTTTTTTTTTTTTTTGTGTAGTTGTGATGGATCTTTGTAGATGGAATGAAGTGTTATGATGTGTTGATTTTGATAAAGTCCTTGTTTGAAGTTGAAGTGCTTATTCGAAAGTCCTTATTCGAAACTTTGGAAGTCCACTGTTTGAAACTATTGAAGTCCACTATTCGAAACTTTTGAAGTCCACTATTCAAAATTTCCTTATTCAAAATTTTGTGATTTCTCTATTCGAAACTTTAGCTATTCGAAATTCTGACTAAACGAAATTTTAGCTATTCGAAATTCTGACTATTCGAATTTTAGCTATTCAAAATTCTGACTATTCGAAATTTTAAAATTTCTAATAGTACTTTCTAATTCGTACGAATCAAAAAGTTTTCCAAGAGTCGAAGTGTTTTTCTAACTTATACAAGGAAGAAGAACAATGAGTAATCCCAAAATCCTGAAGAAGATGCCGAGAATGACTATTCGAAATTTTAGGGTTTGGCTATTCGAAAAAATTTGGACAGACTTCACTATTCGAAAAATTAGGGTTTAGCTGTTCGAAATTTTTGCAGTTTTTCAAAAAACTCAAAAAGACACTTAAAAAAAGTTTAAAAACTCAATATTCTTGTACTTCTAATCTTAAGAACACTCAAACAATAAGAAAGTTGCAAACTTTAACTTTGTAACAAAAATTTCTAATTATTCGAAATTTATGAATATAAAAGGTGCGAATTCAAGAAACAAGATTTTTAACAAAAATTTTGAGACTTTCTTGTTTGTAAAGGTTTGTAACACTAGTTTGTAATCAAAAGAGTGCTAAAATCCAAGAAACAAACAATAAAAGAACAAAATTGTAAAAATAACGAGTGAAAAAGAGATATAATAGCTCGAACACAACACAAAAAACACTCCACTCGATCTTCTAGCGATTGATACCACTTGTTAGGTCACCATATTGTAAACACACAAGTATATGAATGAGAGAAATAAGATAGAGATAGAGCTTGGTCGATTTAGATGATAACAGAAATAATATGGCAAAGGTTTCACTAGAATATAAATAGACCAACAAGAATAATGTATGTTTACATGTAGTATTTATAGGGAAGGAAGCAAGGGCAACACTCCCTCTTCCTTCCATTCACACGAAATGGGCTAGACTAAAGCCCATGGATTTTACTCTTAAGCCTACATACATATTACTAATATAAACTATGCAACCTATTACAAAATCTAATGACCGACACTTGATAATAGTAAAACGTATTCCCAAAAGACATGACTATGGATAATCTGCCGGATGATGCCATAGGTTTGTACTTGGAGTATTTCTTTGAGGGTGACCTCAGTGTACCTTTCTCCACCTTTTTGCTAGATGTGATTAGATGTTAGAAGGTTCATATTTCTCAATTGGTTCCTCTGGGTTTGCACCGTGCTATCCTTTTTGAAGTGTATAGTCGAAGTTTGCATATCGCACCTACCACCCCCCGTTTCCGAGCATTTTATAAACTTAGCAAGCAGGGTCATTGGTTCTCTTTTGAGAAATGTTCCGGAAAGGACAGAAAGGTTTGTTTTCATGAGATTCTGACTTGCTTGAAAGGCTGAAAACATTATTTTTTCTTGATTGATAGACGGGCCATTCCTTTTGCGATGCCCTGGAGACATCACGATTCTAACATTTCGGATCCTTTTCCAAAAGGAGAGTTTGACGTTGCCGATGCTTCCAGGTTGGAAGAAAACATGATTGACTTGATCCAAATCCCTCCCGGCTTCCTTTATGCCGTGGGTTGACTTCACATTGGCAATTTCCTGATTACCGGGCCGCTCTTAGGGATGCCGAGGGTAAGGGTATAGCCCCAGCTTTGATTGACTTTTTTTATTATTATATGTGTACGTGTATATTTTTCTGAAAGATTTTTATTGTTGATTTGTTTGTCTGCAGCTCTTACAATGTCTGACTATCTGATCAAACCCAAATTCCGAAAGGGGGCGACTATGGTTAAAGGTGATAAATACCGGGAGGGCCAATCCCATGAGCTACATGTAACCCAGCCGGCTGGCTCTAATGATGATGTTCCGGCCAAAAGCGATGAGTTAAAAAATGTTGAGGTGGCGGACGATAAAGTATTGGCTGCTAAACAGAAAAAACAAGAGCAGGTCGCCGTTCGGTTGGCTCTTAAGGCCAAGGGCCAACAGGGAAGTGTAGAAGGGAGTACACAAGTTAAACATCACGTCAAACATCCTGGTGGGGAAGGAGGCTCTGCTTGTCTGTCCAAGACGGGTAAGTCCAAAAGTTCCATTCCTGTTGTGGACTTAGATTCTTTCGAGCATGTTCCTGCTCCCACTCCTATACGATCCGTGCGTCCGAATGATATGGGGAAATACCCGGAGGGTGAAGATGGTGCAAGCAATCAACTGGAGGGTGCTGATGTCGGTAGGTCTCCATCCAACGCCGAAGCTTCCCAGTAGAAGCCGGATGGTATCTAACCGGGATGTATATTTTGTTTATCATCTTTTTTTTTTTCTTTTTCTTTTTTTTTAATTTGTGTATATATTATATATATATATATATATTATATATATATATATATATATATATATACTAGTTTTCGAAGCCTGCCCGATGGGCGGGCATGACTTGTAATCATTTGTTGCTTAATATTAGATGGTCGTTAATTAATTGTAATTATTGATTATTTGTGATTGAGTATTAAATAATTATTGTTTATATGTATCTATTGTTTCTCTTAATGTTTTTGTTATATGTAATTGTGGTGTTACATTTTTTATATATATATATATATATATATATATATATATATATATATAATATATATATATATATATAGTGAGACTTTCTTGCGAGAACCATTTTATCTGCGAGAACTGAGAGAACCACCAAAAACATACATGCACGCCTTCAATAATTGTATTTTTGCACATATGTTCTAAAAAGAACATATATGTTTTTTTAAAAACATAGTTGTTCTAAAGAATTTGATAAGAAATTGGAAATACAACATTTTTCTTTGAAGGTGTGCATGTATGTTCTTATAAGGCGTGCAACGACAATATTGCGGCCTTGTGTAAGGTTTTTGTGAAAAAAGAGGATGAGTTCATGATGATATTGAAGAACATAGGTGGATACTTACGATTATTGATGATTTGCATGTATTTTTATTTTATTTTAAAAGGCGTGCATGTATGTTTTTTGTGGTTCTCTCAGTTCTCGCAGATAAAATGGTTCTCGTAAGAAAGTCCCCCTATATATTATATATATATATATATATATATATATAAGTCCCCCTATATATGTGTGTGTATATATATATATATATATATATATTTGTGTGTGTGTGTATCAATATAGAAATCACATACCATGAGCTATAAGGAAAACTAATGTTAACGTTTTCATTGTCATAAAAAATATAAATGAATGAATATACAAAGTAAAAATGTAAATGCAACACTTAATACCAACTCTTAAACATGCACAAGCTCCAAAAACCTTTTAATATCTTCTTTAGGTATTGAAAGTTCATTTTCATTTCCTTCTTTGCTTGGTTTAATACCTTTAGCAATTTTTATAGCACATACATATTGCCCGTTTATTGCAGCTAGATTAAGCAACCTACATGCTATTATCTAAACTCAAGAAAATAGAATACTGAGAGGCTAGTATGGACTTAGGCTGATGGTGACCAAGATGTATAAATCAGAAAAAAGGATTCCTGAGCTTGTGGTGAAATCGACTAATAGAATATGGAGTCGGGCGATAGGAGAAAATCACAATTTCGAAAACATTGAACCATCAAAAACAATACCATAACAATAAGAAGTTCTCAATTTCACACCTTTGGGTAAAACACAATCATTTTAGTCCAATTTCATCACAACATTGCAAGAGTATATTTTTAGGATGTATCTTACATTGTACAACCAATTATCATGAAAGTCTTGTATGATACTTCGCATAACACAAAAGTCATGATCATCACATCAACCCACATCCCATACCAAATCAACTACAAAAATAGATTTATACGCTAGAATGTATTATAATACTCGTATGACCAAATTAACAAACATTACCACAAAGAATCACAGTAATTTATTAAAAGTTAGTGTCGATCAGATAAGGTAATACTAATTGCTTATGAAATTCATTCCAAAAAGACAGAAACCAATAGTGGGAGCTTTGATTAAATAAGATAAGCTCAAATGATCTTTCAAGTAGAGACTATATAGATGATGTTTCTTATTGTAATAAAGACTTCATATCTTAGAATTTTTTCATATCTTCTCAAAATGATCGATCCTGTGGCATGTTTCTTTTCACATCAATCGTTATACTTTTTTTTTTATTGCTGGTGGATTTGACCTCAGTTTCAAGATGATTGAATGTACAATGTAAATATGACATTAACATTGTCTGTAGACCATTCCAGTTACATCAGTGTATCATATCTTGTATAAACTATGTAACACTAAATTCTTTTTTCTACAATAGCCCATTCAGTTTCTTTTTTGTCTTTGATCTTGCTTAGTTTTTGAATAAAATGCAGGATTGCAGGATAAGGAAGTCGTCATTGTAGTCCACTGTTATTAGAGTTGATCAGATGCATGATTGTGTGTATCAGATGCAGGATTGCTGTAAGTCCGAAACCTGAAGTTTACTCTTTTAACAATGGTTTGAAATTTCAAAAATTATCTTGAGACTAATTGCTGATACAAAACCATACTCAATGAAATTTCTATGAATAAGCATAGTTTAAGTACCTGAATTATTTGTCGTTTAATACTAAGGATATTAAAATCATCATAATCAATATAATCGTCATCTTTCATGACCACTGCTTGCACAGTTTCACCTGTTGGTGAATCAATTAGTCTTGTGAACCAAGGTGAAGTCGTCTCCTCCATTGGTACCATTGCAGTTCAATACAGCAGATGGGCAGGTTCGGGTAACGGGTGACAAAATGGGCAGCTTCGGGTAACGGGTCCAAATGGGCACGGATCAAAACGGGCAACCCCTTACTGTAGTCATGCTCTCAATGTTCTTCCAACTATGTTCTCTTGGATCAAATCTCTCTGCTGAACTGTTGCAATAATGGATTTCCATATCAGGCATACATTGCAAGAGTATATATAAGGTTTGTTTGAAAACACTCACCGAAAGCACAAGTTAAATGCTATGATCATTATATATATAAGGTCAAAGATGAAGTACCTCAAGTAGTCAAAGCCGCCAACAGCATAAAGTGCCCCGTTAAGCTCAGTTGCAGCAAGAGCAAAACACTGCAAGAACATACATTTGGCAAAATCTAGAAAAAACATATGTGCATAAAGGTATTGGGTCTAATTGTTTCCATTGGTGCAAGGATTTATACCAAATTGTATCAGGGTTGGTATCAAGTATATCAACACGTCAACTAACAACATAGGTAGAATAAATTATAGATTGACAGGTTGACTGCATAGATATAGTGAATTATTTGCCAAACACCCTTTGGTCATTGTATGATTGGTTTTATTATAATAAAGCAATCCATGCAACTCAACTGTAAGATGTCTGGTCTTTCGATGAACTACATAAATTAACATAACTCGATTAAATTGTAAACTGAATATAATCAAAATCCAAAGAAAACCCGTATCATAAAAAGCAACCAAAAGTACCTTTGATGTCCATGAATTCCTCCCGGTATTTTGCCCAAACCGAATCTAATGGTGTATAGATCAAACCTGCACTAAGAGTGTTTCGGCCAACCTGACTTATTTCAACCTGCGCCAAAAATCACCCATAGTGCTTATGCGAATATAAGTATGTACTCAACAGCTTATTTAAAGGTTACTAATAGAAATTTCACAAATGATAGTATAAACATGTATAACCAATGAATAATTACCATGAAAGTGTTTCAGGTTGATGATCGTTGTTGTTTGAACCAACCAGCTAGCGACCAAATCCTTCAGTTTCATATAACAATAACAAAAATATATGTTTTTATCATAATCTGATTCTATAAGTAACAAATGCTTTTAAGCAAAATGTATCTCTTAATAGAAAAAGGTATATCATGAAGAGAATAGTTGGATGTTAAGCATGCAATTTTAAGTGTGTCAGTGGCCGTAATGGCCGCGTCTGGTCTATCTCAAGTGGTATCATATTAGTTTGGCTACTACATTAACAGGTTCATGATCCAACTAAGTTTAATTATGCTACAGGTGCTGGTCTTTATTTACATTCTTTTCTGTTGGGTTTGGTCGCTCCACCTTGGAGTTGTATAGTACTTAAGTGCATAATAAAATTTTAGTCATCCAAACTGGACTAAAATGGTTATGGTGTCAAAATACTGATCAGGAAACACTGTTACTGGTAAAGTCGGTAAGGAAGATATACTTACATGTCTCATCCTGGGCCTGCAACAGACTGCACGGAGAATGCAAATTGCAGGAGTCATGCCCTGGTTAAGATGCCTACATAAAGGGGTCATGTTACAATATACATGATCCAGGTAAAAAAAGGCGTCACATGTAAAGAAAAAAATGCAGTACGCTAAACCTGACATGTGCCAATAAAAAAAGGCGTTGTTGGGTTAGTCCATTACAAATAATTTGGTCTCTGGGTATTCCCAACTTGTAGGCATGGCCACACGTGTTTAATCGCAAATCCATATGTCTCACGGAAATACTCAACCACAAATCATCGTTCCTCCTTCGTCCACCGGAAAGCTGATGTTTTAAAGGAAAAAAATAACTGTCCGTCTACTCCAACTCGTGTTCCGAGGTATTTTTAATCCCCATACGTCTCCACAGAATGCCTATATAGAAAGAGTGAATAACAACAATTTCGTCATGCAGACGAATAATTAGAGGTTGCAAATTGATGGGTCAAAACGGGTGAAAGTATGGGATGATCCGAAACACTTTTTTCATAAAATTATATAAATAGTTGGTGTCATTTATGAAATTAAACATATAAATTATACTTTCACCCGTTTTTAAATGACAAAGATAAAAATTACGTTTACGCTGACCAGTTGCTAGGAGTAAATGGAGGCTTACACAAAGTTATCATGTAACGTAGCTATTTCAGGATGATCACGATATCTACTCACAAGATTCAAAGGTGAAACAGCAGATCTGTCACAGAAAGAAAGGTATGTAAATGACGACATTAGCCAATAGTTATAGATCACTGTAAAGAGATGACTCGTACCTGTACACATTCCACTTTCCTGTCTGCAATTTTTCAGGAAGAACAACACTGTAACCTTGTTCTGCCAACATACAACATCAGCATAAATGAAATTGAAAGAGATAAATAATATTACGTTCTGATTATGATCAACTCTTCTGTTTGGACTAATTGACCATGCTTCATTAAATTTCATGTATTCCATCATCACTTAAGATAGAATCGTCTAAGAGAGTAGCTATCAAAAGGCAAAAGTTGATTTGTATCTAAAACCTCCAAGAATATGTTATGATTTTTTTAGCCCAAATTGAAAATGCCTATATAGAAAGAGTGAATAACAACAATTTCGTCATGCAAACCAATAATTAGAGGTTTCAAATTGATGGGTCGAAACGGGTGAAAGTATGGGATGATCCGAAACACTTTTTTCATAAAATTATATAAATAGTTGGTGTCATTTATGAAGTTAAACATATAAATTATACTTTCACCCGTTTTTAAATGACAAAGATAAAAATTACGTTTACGCTGACCAGTTGCTAGGAGTAAATGGAGGCTTACACAAAGTTATCATGTAACGTAGCTATTTCAGGATGATCACGATATCTACTCACAAGCTTCAAAGGTGAAACAGCAGATCTGTCACAGAAAGAAAGGTATGTAAATGACGACATTAGCCAATAGTTATAGATCACTGTAAAGAGAAGACTCGTACCTGTACACATTCCACTTTCCTGTCTGCAATTTTTCAGGAAGAACAACACTGTAACCTTGTTCTGCCAACATAGAACATCAGTATAAATGAAATTGAAAGAGATAAATAATATTACGTTCTGATTATGATCAACTCTTCTGTTTGGACTAATTGACCATGCTTCATTAAATTTCATGTATTCCATCATCACTTAAGATAGAATCGTCTAAGAGAGTAGCTATCAAAAGGCAAAAGTTGATTTGTATCTAAAACCTCCAAGAATATGTTATGATTTTTTTAGCCCAAATTGAAAATGCCTATATAGAAAGAGTGAATAACAACAATTTCGTCATGCAAACCAATAATTAGAGGTTTCAAATTGATGGGTCGAAACGGGTGAAAGTATGGGATGATCCGAAACACTTTTTTCATAAAATTATATAAATAGTTGGTGTCATTTATGAAGTTAAACATATAAATTATACTTTCACCCGTTTTTAAATGACAAAGATAAAAATTACGTTTACGCTGACCAGTTGCTAGGAGTAAATGGAGGCTTACACAAAGTTATCATGTAACGTAGCTATTTCAGGATGATCACGATATCTACTCACAAGCTTCAAAGGTGAAACAGCAGATCTGTCACAGAAAGAAAGGTATGTAAATGACGACATTAGCCAATAGTTATAGATCACTGTAAAGAGAAGACTCGTACCTGTACACATTCCACTTTCCTGTCTGCAATTTTTCAGGAAGAACAACACTGTAACCTTGTTCTGCCAACATACAACATCAGCATAAATGAAATTGGAAGAGATAAATAATATTACGTTTTGATTATGATCAACTCTTCTGTTTGGACTAATTGATCATGCTTCATTAAATTTCATGTATTCCATCATCACTTAAGATAGAATCGTCTAAGAGAGTAGCTATCAAAAGGCAAAAGTTTATTTGTATCTAAAACCTCCAAGAATATGTTATGATTGTTTTAGCCCAAATTTGCAGGAAAAATTATATTGTCTTAATCTGTTAAATAGCAAGAGGAAAAAAATACATAAATTTCATTACGCAAAATAATCTTTCATCAAAATAGAAACTACATTATGATTTTAAACCTGCAACTCTGCAAGAATAATTCAGTATCATCTAAATGAGAAGCAAAAGATGCGAGGTAACTTGTTTTCCACGGGCCCTTGAACCAATTCAAAATTATCATATTTACTGCGGAATAAAGGATCTAACCTTCACACGGTCGGAATCGGATAATGGTCTCGCTGTAACATCCCTGTTCAACAGCTGATTAACAAATTCAATCACAAATATATTAACTTTATTTATGTATACGCTCATATTAATAGTTACAACATCATACATATGATGATTAGCAAATAAGCATTAGGTAAGACAAAAAAATATAACTAACCATCTTGGAATGTTTAAGGATTAACCAAGGATGACAAACAAAAACGTTGTTAAATCTTGTTTTCCCACAATATAAAACCCTAGCCGCACCTGTGATTTGTATAAATTCGTTAATAATTAATCATAAAAGCGTTCAAATCAATCAAATAAAGATGAAAAAATAATAATCAATTAAAACCCTAATCAAATAATTTTTTATAAATTAACCAATTCTCAAACCTGGTTAATCGAAGGTGATGATGATATTTGTTTGTGCCGTTATTTGCGGTATTGATTATTCTGTCAAAAACGCACAAAACAAGAAAAAAGATTATTATATGTGTGATGAAGATGATTTGATGAAAAGAGGCGTATGTTACAGGAAAAAAGATTATTATATGTGTCATGAACATGATTTGATGAAAAGAGGCGTATGTTACAGGAAAAAAGATTATTATATGTGTCATGAACATGATTCGATGAAAAGAGGCGTATGTTTTTTTTATGTGATCAGTAAAAGGCTATATTGTGAAACTATATTTAAGAAAAAGATATGTAAGTTTTAAAAGAGATACTTGTTATCCTATATAGAGTTTGAGTTACAAAATCTCTTCAAAAAATTGTGGTGGTTCACTGGTTAATATACCATAAAATATATGCATGGTCTAGAGTTCGAATCTCACCAAGAACAAATTTTTAACATAATTTCTGTCCGATTTTTCTTGCAGCAAGGAATGCCAAGTGGCATAGTTTATGATTATGTGGCATTTAAATGATTATGTGGCATTGAGGTGGCATTTATGTGGCATTATCTACGTGTAACGCCTCCTGTTATATATAATGTAGAGATATCTCACGGTTTGTCTTTCAGGGAGTCCTTTGGTTGCCTCCTCAGGTCGTGACAAAGGAAAGAACATTGATGATGTGGATGAGAGGGATGAGTCTGCCTCTGAGGGGTTGTTTGTGCCGGGGTGGTCAGTGACGAAAGATGCTCCTCTGAATAGCTCTTCTATGTGTCGTGATTTAATGGTTCATCTTCCCACCCCTCAGGAGGAGGAGTACTTGGAGAGCCGGGATGATGTAGATGCTTGTCAGTGAGCATGGATGTTTCTGGGAAAAAGCGTTGTTGCCCAATCGGATATGTTGTTCAGGTTCGAGACTCTTAGTCGGGAATACAACAATCTCACTGCTGTGCATCAAGAGTGTGAGAATAGTGTGAAAGAGAATTTTAAATGTTTCAGCGAGTTATCCGAGGAGATGAAAAAGCTGAGGGATAAGCATGCCGGTTGTGCCGCACGGGAACCGGAGGAGCTCAAGAGGTTGCGTCTTGAACATTCCAACTGTGCTGTGAAGGAATTGTGCTTGAATGACCGAGTGTCTGAGTTGGAAAGAGAGAAGGAGGAATGGAGAAATGTTTCTGGGGATCAAGTTGAAAAGATCAAACAACTGGAAGAAGAGTTGGAAAAGACAAAACTTGCATTGAGTAAAGAGGAAAAAGATAATCAAAGCCTAAGGGCGGAGAAGCAAGAGTTGGTCATGAAGATGGGTCATACGGAGATGGACCGTTTCAAAGTTGTCAAAGAATTTATTCCTGAAATGGTCCGCCATCTTCTAAACAGTCATGAATACAAACAGTCTCTGTCCGTTCCGTTTAGCCTTTCCTCAATGGCTGGATTTTTGGATGGTGCCAGTCTGGAACGTTCCGAAGAGGAAGTGGCTAAGGTTTTAGCTGATGTGGAGGATTTGGATATAGAGGCCGAAGCGAAATATCCACCACTGTATGACAAACTCTTCATGACTGAGTACCCGTATGTGCAGAAGGTCAGCCGTGTTTGTTATTTGCCTTTGAAAGATATTATGGATATCTTTCTTAATCCCGCTCCTTCTAAGCCATTGGATACCGCCACGACTGTTGCTTCTTCCGAGCCTTCCGCCGCTGCATATGAGCCGGTCGGCGTAGTATCTGACCCTCACGTTCAAGTTAACATCGAGGCTCCCACTGTTGAACATCCAGCTGCTCAAGATTCTACTTTGAAAAAGATTGTCCCAGCTCCCTGAAGAAGTTATATCGTGAGGATCTAAGTGTCTCCTTTCTTACTACGGAAGAAGACTACTCCGGATTCTTTATGAAGCTTTTTATTAATCTTGTTATGATGCTGTAAAAACAATTGTGGTTTGATGTATGTGTAAGGTTTTTGTGAACAATTTGAGTAACCGTTTGTAATACCATGGTTAGGATGGTTTATCTAATATGTTGTTCCGAATGATTGTCTTTTTTTTTCTTTTTTTTTATATATATCTATAGTGTTTGTGTTTTGCTTCTACCTCCCTTATTTTGTTTATGCTATTATCTTTTGCACTTGACGTGTATGCTAATCCAACGTTTTGACCGTTTGGTGCTTTAACATAGCGGTTATTATTTCGTTATGAATTAATTTTGGGGCATCTTGTACCGTTCGGCCTTTTTGCCTTAGTCTTGTATGGCAACCCCTTTTTGGGTATTTTTAGGGCGTCGTGCGCCATTCGGCCTTTTTGCCTTAATTATACGTGTCAACCCCTTTTTGGGTATTTTTAGGGCGTCGTGTACCGTTCGGCCTTTTTTCCTGAATTATATGTGTCAACCCCTTTTTAGGTATGAACCATTTTAGGGCGTCGTGCGCCGTTTGGCCTTTTTGGCTTAATTATACATGGAAACCCCTTTTTTGGTATGAACCATTTTAGGGCGTCGTGCGCTGTTCGACCTTTTTGCCTTAGTTATACATGGCAACCACTTTTTGGGTATGAACCATCTTTGAACACTGACCACTGATGTCCGGAGGTCGCGAGCCTTCCGGAGGGATCATTTTAAAACTTATGTTCAAAACACAATATTTAGCGAAAATTGCTCCCCTTCATCTGCGGGATAGCTGTGTTTGTCATTCATAAATAATAACGGGCCCTTTCGGGCCTTACATTCGACATATCAGACTTACATTTACATAAAACATTTTCTAAGATTGATGGCGTGCCATGTTCGGGGCACTTCTTTCTCGTCTAGAGCTTATATGAGCCGGTCTGGTAAGCTTCCACGATTCAATATAGCCCTTCCCAATTGGGTCCTAGCTTTCCCTGATTCTCGACACTGCTTACCTCATTCTTTCGATACACGAAATCGCCCACCCTAAATGATTCGGGACAGACCCTTCGGTTATAGTACTGCTCCACTTTCTTTTTGTACTTTGCCTCTCGGATTGCAGTCATCTCTCTTCGTTCTTGCAGTAGGTCCAAGTTTAGATTTATTTCATCATCATTTTCTTTCTCTTTTATCATCATTGTCCGGAAGGTGGGCATTCCTATTTCTTCCGGGATGGCTGCTTTACTCCCGTACATTAAGCTGAACGGTGTTTCTCCGTTGCTTGTTTTCAGGGACGTACGGTGAGCCCACAAGATATTTGGCAATTCAGCTATCCATCCAGCTCTCTCTCTGCCGAGCCTTGATTTGAGTCCCTTCATCAAACTCTTGTTAGCTCTTTCTACCAGTCCGTTGGCCTGGGGATGGGATACTGCGGTGTTTATTTGGATGATGTTTAGTTTCTCGCACCAGCTCTTGAATGGGTCGTGGATAAAGTTGCTTCTATTACTGTTGGGATTACGTGTAATCATTATAAAGTGTTGGTCATTTAGTATATGTATTAGGTCGTAAATTATAAGGCTTGTATGTTTATTACAAGGCCCGCTCATGAAGCAAGCCCATGAGCGGCCTATTACTTGTTATTAGGGCAACGCCCCATATGTAGTAAACACTATAAAGGAGAGGGTGTTGGTTCTTGGTTAATGAATGTTTTATTATTACATACACAAGTTCCATCCATCTCTCTCTCTCTCTCTTACTTTCTCTCTCTAGAATTTACGTCTTGTGTGATTAATCTTGTGACCTAACAAGTGGTATCAGTCGCCAAGGGATAGATTAGGTTGTGTTTTGTGGAGGATTTTAGATGTTTTTTTTTTTTTTAAGTTTTATCTCGGCGTTCTTTGAGTAAGCAATTGAATTTCTTCGAGTAAGCTTAGTTTCTTCAAGCAAGACTTCGACTAAGCTTAGTTTCTTCGAGCAATACCTCAAGTAAGCTTAGTTTCTTCGAGCAACCTTCTTCAACTAATGATTACTCTTAGGTTCTGTTTATATTTTCCGAGTTTGGAAATCAGAACTTCTCACTTACATTCCTTCTACTAAGGGGTTCTATACTTGGTGAAATTTTATTCTTCGAGTAAGGAATTCTTCGAGTAAGGAATTCTTCGAGTAAGCAGTTCTTTGAGCAAGTTAAGTTCTGTTTATACTTTTCGAGTTAGGAAATCAGAACTTATAAGAATTTAATTTCTTCGAGTAAGGGCCTATATACTTCTTTATCCTTTAGTCTTCGAGTAAGGAATTAAAATCTTCGAGTAACCATTCTTCGAGTAAGAACATAATTCTTCGAGTAAGGATTTTTATCCACATCTTCTACTTAGACATCTAAACTACAACAACAACCTTCTTTATCCTAAAAGAACCATCATCCACACAAGTTACTTTACATCTACATAATATCTCAACCACCGCACTACAATTACTTTTACAATCAACAACAGCAGTATTCTCATCAACAACAGTATCCTCAACAACCGCAGTATCCTCAACAACAACTATTCATGCAACAACATCAATTCTTTCAACAGCAACAATCCCCTCAACAACAACCATATCAACAACAGCCAATGCAATGCTTCCCACTTCCTGCAAAACAATAACATTGGTTTGATCAAATGTATGAGGCCATCAGTAGTCAATAATCAAGACATGAAGCTGGATCACTTGACACACCCCAATGCTCACTCCTGGTAATTATGTTCAATGGGCAAGTCGATTCTTAAGGTTCATCGAACTCAAGAAACCACATGGAAAATATATGAAAAAGGCTATAATTGAAGGTCCATTCCAAATGCCAGCTACAACGGTTCCTGGAGATCCAACTGTTATTCCTCCAAGACCTGACACTGTGCTCCCTGTTCCTGAAGCTCAACTTACTGCAGAGCAAATACTTCATCGTGAAGAAAATGAACTTGCAATGTCATACATTCTTTAGGGAATACCTAATCCGATTTTTCGAAGCATTGATGCTCATAAAACAGCTAAGGATATGTGGGAACATGTTCATCTCTTAATGGAAGGAACTGAACTGAACCAAGAAGACATGGAATCCAAACTCTAACTCGAATATACAATGTTCATGATTGAATCAGGGGAGACACTTGAGTCTTATTGCCATCGATTCACAAACATTATCAATGACTTAGACAGAGACAACATTGTTTTACCCAGGATTGCAATCAACACAAAGTTTCTCAGCTGTCTTGGTCCAGATTGGCAAAAATTTGTCACGTTTGTTCGTCAAGCAAAAAATCTACACAATGCATCTTATGGGTTGTATGATTATCTGAAGCACCATCAGTCTATAGTTGACAAAGATCGAGCTCTTCGTGGTACTTATTCACCTTCTACAACTCCAAACTCATTGGCACTGATAGCTCAATCTCACTTTGCTCCACCTCCACAGTCAAACCATGCTTATGTCCAATAGCAACATCACTTTAACTATCCTCAACAAACCTCTTCACCCAACTCATTCCATATGATTCAACACAGCAATCAACTGCAAATCAACTAGTCCCCTATGACAACACTGACACCATGCTCTACACAAATACAAACAGTGACGAAGATGATGCATTCAACTCTTTGAATGAAGGATTTGCATTCGTTGTCGTGCTTTAAGCAAATTCTCTAACAAATCCAACAATCATCTCCGCACTTCATCCAACACAAGGAATCATGCTGTTGTACAAGATGGACGGGTTGAAATACAGGATCATGCTTATGGAAGAACTAGATCAGGAGGTTTTATGGGAAATTCAGGAACTGAACAAATGTTTAATGCAGCTAGTGGAAGTAGGGACAATACAGGTGCTCCTAAGAAAAGGGTTGAAATTGTTGAAACTGGGAATACAGGGACTGGGAATACAATGGTCAAGTGCTATAACTGCAATGGGAAAGGTCATCTGGCAAATGCATGTCCCAAACCTAGAGTCAGAGGCAGTGAGTTTCACAAGCAGGCACTATTTCTAGCTCTAAAGGATGAATCTAGGGGTGCTTTCACTGAAAAAGAAAATAACTTCATGGAAAATGCATATTCAGATGATGACATGGAGGATTTGGAAGCAAATGCAGCTGTGATGCTAATGGCCAACATGCAGGAATTTCACATGAGTGACACAGGCCCAGTATATGATACTGACGGTCTGTCTCAGGTACCTGATCCAACAACATGTCTAATACATGAAATTGTATCACTATATGCATCTGCATCAAACGAGGAACAAGTTGTTCAAAGTGATTCATTATTATCTCCTCAAGAAGATGAACAAATGAACACAGTTGTTACATTTTATGAAGATCAAATTAACCCAGTTGTTACATTTGATGATCCAATTGATGATGATAACAATGATCAAATTGAACAAAATGAACCTTCGCTCAGTCCAGATCCAGAACTCATGACCTTGCTATTGACCACCCAATCCCAGTTGGACTCACAAAAATCTTAGATTGGTAAATGCAATGAGATCAACAGAAACTTAAAAGCAAAAGTTGCATCATTAACTAAGGATCTTAAGTGCTATAAAATACAACTCACAAATTTTGAAATAAAAGAAAAACGGAACAAAGTTTTGAAGTTGCATTCGAAAAAGCTTATGTCAAATAACAAGATTTACAACATCAAATACGAGAATTAGCTGCTTCCAAAAACAACTTGGTTTCTCAAATGGAACAAGAAAAATTAGAATTCAAACAACATGTTGAATACCTCAATTCTGAACTTTCAAAAACAAAAACAGAGTTGTCAACTTGTCAAGCTAGTTTTTCTGAACATAAACAAGTGTCTAGGAAACGAATTGATTCTTATCTTGATGAAATCGTAGATTTGGAAAGTAAATTAAAAGAGTTTCAAAAAGTTGTTTATAAAACTGGTGAGTCTGTAACAACAATTCAAAAGTTTACTCTAAAGCAAAATCCCCAATGTTATGGTTTTGCTATTGGTGATGACAAACCACGTTTTTTACACAAAGCACTCAAGGAAAATCCAAAGTTGTATAGTGCAGACCATCTCTTTGATGATTCAATTATGTGTGTTGTTGTACATAACTGTGAGGAAGAACAGGAACAGGAAGAAGAGAGTCGATAAAAAATGAGGAATGTTAAGTTCAATAAACCATTTGATTACTCAAAAGTGCCTCATATTTCTGACACCTTGGTTCCTCAAAAAGATAAAACAGAACAACCATGGTTTGTAATGCAAATTAATGAATCTTCTTCTGAGGTTTGTCCTGTTAAACCAGTGGCACAAATAAATGGTCCTTTACCAACTTCTGGTGTAATTGCACCATTACCTAAACGATGTCTTGTACTTAGATATTTTGATATATTTATGGAAGACATCAAGGTTTTAGAACAAGTAATTGAACGTAACTCTGAGATAACAATTTCCACTTTTCTATCTCCTTACGAAAAAGAAAAGACATAAAATTTTCAAAACAGAAGTAACATCCATGATGAACACTTTCAATGCAACTGAAAATTCGATCTCAAAACAAAAATGTTGAAACAAAGGTTTACAAAAAGAAGCTGATCGACTCTTGGAAGATGTTCTAAGTTCTGATATTATCTCTGTGATTATGAATTCGGTTTATGTGTCTTGCAATGCTATGCTTGTTGATGATCACACTGCCGACACTGAAACGTTGAGATATGAAATTGAGACTTTAAAAAGAGAAAATGAGAGAATCATTAAACATAATGATGATGTGCAAAGTAAACTTTCAACAGAAAATTTTCAACTCAATCAGAAGCTACAATGATGTCAAACTCAGAGTCTTGATTTTGAATTAAAATTGCAAATTCAAAATGAAACGATGTCCTTTCATAACAATCAAAAATCCAAAGTTGTGAATGTTGAAGATAAAAATGCTGTTTTAAAAAGTCAAATTTTCAAATATAAACAGGAAATCGATGAAGTTTGTCAAAATCATAATGACACCGTTTGCTTAAATAGAGAACTCGATTCAAAAATTAAACAAAAGAATCACATCATCATGTAACTCAAAGAGAAAATTCAGTTACTTGAAAAAAGAAAGTTTGTTAACACAAATGTTATTGCATCAGGAATGTACAAAATAGACACAACACCTAGGCAAACATCCCCTCAGACTACTAATTTGAATGCTTCCACTTCTACAGGAATAGTCACCCCTACTAGCGTTAGCAGATCAAAGCGTAAGAGCAACAGACAGAATAATAGGATCTGGCAACGTAGAAGCAAAAAACTAGAAGCCCAAGAAGTGGAAGATCAACTTAGGAATTTGAATAAAACGCATGTTGCGTCTGATTCAGAATCGAACTTAAAAACTGGTAATTCTAATAATGATGTAACGAACGCTAAGACTTTGAATGTTTTGAATGTTGATGCATCTTGTGTGTTCTGTCATAAAAGCTTGTTATCTGGTGATCATAAGAAATGTGTTGCAAAATCTCTTTTATCTCGTAACAAGAAACGTACATCTGGCATTCCCTCTAGGCCCACTATTGCTTCTAAGTCTGTGCTAGGAAAACCGCCAAGTGTAGTTTCTAAAAATGCCTTAGACACACCCATAGTTGTGAATACAACTCCTAAGACAATCCCATCACATAGCGAATTCACTAAGAAGAAACCTAAAATTAGTTGGACATGGCACCGTTGGTTACAAAGGAAACCTAGTTTTGCATGGCTACCTAAAGTTATTAATAACTGTGTTACTAACCCAACGGGTTCTACCGTTACCATCACTCCATCTTCGTCGTCTTCGTGTGATGCAGGTGGTTCAAATTGTTCTATGGATTGTTGATAGCGGTTGTACCCGACATATGACAAGCAATCTCAAACTGTTAGTAAACTTTGTTGCAAAGTACATCGGCAATGTCAGATTCAGGAATGATCATTACGCTGCTATCATGGGCTATGGAGATTACGTCAATGGCAACATCGAAATTAGTCGTGTCTATTATGTCGAAGGCCTTGGTCACAACCTTTTCTCAGTCGGTCAGTTTTGTGATGGGGATTTGGAAGTAGCATTTCGGGAGAAAACTTGTTTCGTTCTTGATTTACAAGGAAATGATCTAATGTCAGGCAAACGTGGAACTAGTATTTACACCATCTCAATGTCTGATATGATTGCTTCTTCTCCTATATGTATACTCTCCAAAGCACATTCGACAAAATCCTAGTTATGGTACAAGCGACTGTCTCATCTGAATTTCAAAACCATGACTGAACTTGCACGTCACAAACTAGTTGATGGTCATCCACGGTTTCGATAGGCAAAAGATCACTTATGTCCAGCTTGTGAACAAGGAAAAAGTACTCGTGCACATTTCCCTTCAAAAACAGAACACAGTACAGATCACGTTCTTCAACTACTTCATATGGATTTGTGTGGCCCTATGCGTGTTCAAACGATAAACGGTAAACGCTACATTTTGGTAATTGTCGATGACTACTCCAGATGGACTTAGGTCTACTTTCTCCGAAGCAAAGATCAAGCTCCTTCAATGATCATCACCTTTCTCACAAAAATTCAAGTTCAACTACGTAATACGGTCAAAAAAGTTAGAACAGACAATGGAGCTGAATTCAAAAATCAAACTCTTCGATCTTATTTTGAGAAAGTGGGAATTAAACATCAAACATCCATTGCAAGAAGTCCAGAACAGAATGGGTTTGTCGAAAGACGCAACTGGACGTTAGTGGAAGCTGCGAGAACGATGTTAATCAATGCTCAATTACCAGATTACCTATGGGCAGAAGCTGTATCAACAACATGTTATACCCAAAATCGTTGCATGATCACCAAACGGCATCACAAAACTCCTTATGAGATTGTTCACAATCGTAAACCGAATATAAATTACTTTCATTTATTTGGTGCCCTTTGTTACCCAAATAATGATCGTGATGATTTTGGAAAACTCAAAGCCAAAGCTGACATTGGTATCTTCATTGAATATTGTGAGAACTCCAAAGGTTTTCGAATATGGAATCGTCGCACTAGAGAAATTCAGGAGACTATTCATGCTAATTTCGATGAGCTTACAGAAATGGCTTCTGAGCAAAACAGCTTAGGACCCGCAACCAACCATCTCAATTTTCTAGATCAATTAGCTGCACCTCTTTCACTTAATCGTAAAGAATTGGAAACCTTGTTTGCTCCACTGTTTGATGATTCTTTTGCATGTCGTGCACTAGATGTATCACCAATTTCCGCTGCACAACCTGATCAAAATCCAATATCTGATATACCTACTACAACAACAACAGTTGTTGCAGATGTACCTCCAACTAAATCTCCATCAACAGCAGAACAAACCGTTTCCAACAATGAAAATGCAGCTGAAGATCTACAACAGCAAGATGTACCCATACCTGCAGATTATGACGGAAATGCCTTCTTTAATACATTCGCTCTGGCTCCAACCATTCTTGATATTGCAGAGTCGTCTACACGCAACTTGGATCCGTCTAATATGCACACTCTTTTTCAACATTACCGCTCAACACACAAATGGACAAGAGATCATCCCTTAGTAAATGTGATTGGTAATCCAGATAATCCAGTCATGACATGACAAAGACTTCACACGGATGGTGAAACATGCATTTATGCTCTTATCGTCAGTCAAGCTGAACCAAAGAACATTAAAGAAGCAATGACTTATGACAATTGGATTGAATCAATGCAAGAAGAACTCGATCAATTCAAACGTATTGAAGTCTGGGAATTGGTAGAAAGACCCGATGGAGTCTATGTTGTCGGACTTAAATGGATTTGGAAAAACAAACTTGATGCTGATGGAACAGTAATTCGTAACAAATCGCGTCTGGTTGCCAAAGGCTTCAGCCATGAAGAAGGCATTGATTTTGAAGAATCCTTTGCACCAGTGGCTAGACTTGAAGCTGTCCGAATGTTTTTGGCGTATGCTGCCCACAAGAACATCACCATTTAGCAAATGGACGTGAAAACTGCATTTCTGAGTGGGCAACTCCGTGAAGAAGTGTATGTCACTCAACCAGAGGGCTTCATTGATCCAGATCATCCTAATCATGTGTACAGACTCAAGTAAGCCCTTTACGGCCTTAAACAAGCCCCGAGGGCATGGTACGACAAACCGTCCGCATTCTTACTTGCTAATCACTTTACCAAAGGATCAGTTGATCCCACACTGTTTATTCAAAGACACGAGGAGGACATCTTAATTGTTCAAATTTATGTTGATGACATCATTTTTGGTTCAACACATAAAAAGTACTCAAATACTTTTGCAAAATTAATGATACAAAATTTTGAAATGTCCATGATGGGTGCACTTACGTTCTTCTTAGGACTTCAAGTTCATCAATCCCCCCGAGGTATTTTTCTAAATCAATCCAAGTATGCTCTTAAGATTTTAATAAAACAAGGCATGACAAGTATGCTCTTGAGATTATAAAGAAACATGGCATGACAAGTTGTGATACTTATAACACACCTATGTCTGCATCATCCCCAAAGCTGGATGCTGATTTACATGGTACACCAGTTGACCCTACAAAATACCATAGTATGATTGGGTCCCTCATGTATCTAACAGCCAGCAGACCAGATATAGTTTTTGCTGTATACATATGCTCTCGTTATCAGTCTCGACCAACTGAAGACACCTCTCTAAGGTTAAAAGAATCCTTCGATACATAAAGGGAACCATCCATCTGGGGATCTGGTATCCGAAGGATTCTGGTTTTGAACTAATAGCTTTTTCAGATGCTGATCATACAGGATATTTAGACACACGCAAAAGTACATCTGGGGGAGTGCAGTTTCTAGGAGACAAACTTGTATCTTGGCAGTCAAAGAAGCAGGATTGCACTTCATTGTCATCTACAGAATCTGAATATGTAGCCATGTCAGCATGCTGTGCTCAAGTCATTTGGATGAGATCACAGCTGATGAACTACGGTTACATTTTCAACAAGATTCCCATGTACTGCGACTCCAAGAGTGCCATTGCCATCTCATGCAACACGGTTCAACATTCGAAGTCAAAACATATTGCACTTCGATATCATTTCATCAAAGAGCATGCTGAACAGGGTATAATTGAATTATTCTTTGTGGGTACTGAATACCAATTAGCGGACTTATTCACCAAAGCCTTGCCCCATGCAAGATTTGTGGAATTAGTTCACCAAATTGGCATGCGGTGTTTGACTCCAGATGATTTGAACAACTTTCTTAAACACAACTAAGAAAGTCAAACACCAAAATTTTTATGTAAATATCTTATTCAAAAACACAAAAAGATTTTTCATTTTTACTTTTTATTAAAACAAAATAAATAAAATAAAATAAAAAAAATAAAAAAAAATCTCTTTTCAGTGTGCAAAAGTCAACACAAATCAAAATATGCTCCTAATATTCACAATTTAATCAATTTTTGATCACGAACATATTTTGAGGGGGAGAATTTTTATCATGACTTTCGCACACTCTTATCAAAATCTTCATTATTAATAAAAATCTTCATCGTGCAACATTTCCGTGATCTCTTAAACTAAAAGTTTGACAAAGTTTTAAAAAGTAATTGTTAGTTTAAGAGGGAGAAATGTAAATTACAAAAGTTAACAAACATTTGGACTAAGGATATAACAACAATAAACCTCAAGGACTGTTGTTGTCAATTGTCAAAATGATGTAAAACAAGGACTGCACATGATGAGAAATACGGGTTAAGGGACTAAACTTGACAAAATTCCAAACTATTTCCTATATAAGCAACTAACTCAGATTTTTTAAAACTCACAAACTCAAAAACGTACAAAAATACCGCCATTTTTAAACATTCAACCAAGCTTTTTGATCTTCTCTAATTTCACGATTGTAAGTGTTATACTCATTCACTTATGCTTGATTATCACTCGCCCAAATTTCTTGAATCATTTCTATGGTTAGATTTCTTAATCGAAGAATTAAGGTTTAAGGAGCAAAATTGGGCATTTCTCATGTATTAGGTTTTAGAATAATTAATGTAGTTCTTTAGCTTAATTTCATGTCTAGGATTGCTCTATAGCTGCTTATTTGTGTTAATTAACATCTGTGTATGAAAATTGAATGTGTTAGGGTTTAAGTAGTCGTATGCATTGCTGCTACTACTAGGAGTATTGGGTATGTGTTTTGAGTAGTTAGATATGCTTAAATAGGTCCCCAAATCATGCGCCTTAAGTCTTGTAACCTAAATCAAACATAGGTTCTAAGTCGAAGAATTTCATGTTGCATAATAATCTTTTGTGACCAATGTGTTTGTTTGCTTAGATTTCTAGATAATAGGATTTGTCAGAATCATTTTAGGAAGGTATTTGATGCTTGCATGGTCCTTGAATCAGTCTGATACAGATTTTGATTAAGTAGGAAATCCTTCGAGTAAGCATGAAGGTCTTCGACTTAGGTTTATTTTTCTTCTACTTAGTAATATTTGAGATGAATGTCTTCGAGTTAGAATAAAATTTTTCCTTACTTAGAAAATTTTATGATATTCTTCGAGTAAGAGATTAACTTCTCCTACTTAGAGAATTTTTGTAAAATCCTTTGGGTAAGGAAAATTTCTTCAATTAAGAAATTTTTCTTACAATCTTCGAGTAAGTAAACTTCTTCGACTAAGAAATTTTTCTTACAATCTTCGAGTCAGAAAAAAATTTCCTCGACTAAGAAATTTTTTCTTACACTCTTCGAGTAAGGAAAACTTCTTCGACTTAAAAGATCTTTTATTAAACTCTTCGAGCAAGCATGCTTATCACTGTTTCTCCGAGTTAGGAGGTTTCAAAATTTCCGAGTAAGGAAAATGGCAATCTCCAATTATGGGATGTTCTTTTCAAATATTTTTCTAAATCCTTCGAGTAAGGAAGTTTTTCAAATTATAGAAATGTGTCAAGTTGAAAAATTGTGTTTGCTCTTATGTGGTTGTTTGTTTATTGTACACTAATTATTCATGATCCTCATACATGTTCCTCTATATGGTGTATCATATCACTTAAGTATAGATCATGTAATGAATGACTTACACTAACACAAATATGCAATTTCCATTGTGTTTCTTTGTTGGTGTTTGTGCTTCTCAGGTTCACAATGTCTCAAATCCATAGCAAGGAATGAATTGATACCAGAAGGAGATGAAAGAAAGATAGGAGAATCCAACTACCGAGTAGATTTGGAAACATTACCATGCCACCCTACCTGTCAAATCATGGTGGAGATACTGAAGAAACACTTTTGCAGACATGTTCTGACCAGATCTGCTATGGTTCTAGAAGTCTATCTTAATCAGTTCTGGCATTCGTTAATCATCAGTCGGGACACAAAGACCATGACAATCACTCTGGACACCAAAGTCATCAAGTTCGATGTTTATCTTCTTCGAAGTGTTCTTGGGCTTCCTCCAACTGTCTTTGGCAAATACACATAGTTTATGGATGATCCATCTTTTGAACGTATAGTCAAATCCTTAAAACACCTTGGCTATGACGATTCATTTGAAGAAATCACATCCCATTCCAAGGTGGACAGAAGATATATTCCTCAACCATGGTTGACCATCTACACTATCCTAAGTCACTGCATCACGGGAAAGGAAACTGGACACGAGCACCCCAGACTTGAACATATGCAGTTCTTCTAGGAGTCATCAACTTGGCTCATCTTGATTACGCCAAGTATATATGGACTGACATGGCCTATCAAGCTCGTCAATTTGGGCAAAAGAAAGGCTACAAGATTCCATTCCCAAGATTCACCAAGCTTCTTATTGCTCACTTCATGGCCTGAGAACAAGACATTGACAAATGTCCAAATGAAAAAGCACATTCAGAACAAATGGACCATGTTCTTTCTCGTGTGAGAATTCATGCCACTAACACCACAAAACAAGGTCTCAGAATTCCAGACGCATTAATTACAGAGACAGTGAGGGAAACAGAGGCCTATGAAAGGTATGATGGAGCAGAGAAAGCAGGATTGGTGGGGATAACGATGAAAGGAACTACTGGTACTAGAGGTAGAGGAAGAGGAATAAAAGCTGGTACTACAAGAACAAAGAAGGTTTCTCGAGCAACTAAAAGGAAACCAATGCTCCGAGATGAATCTACTGAAGAAGAAGAAGATGAACCGAGCTTAAGGGAAGAAAGAAAACGCATCATGAAGATAAAGAAAGAAAAAAATGATGAAGATCTGGGTAAAGGCAAATCACTAATGCATCAAGACAAACCCGATGATACCCTACAACCACCAAAGACAAAGGAAGAAAAAATAACACAACTCAGGAAAGCCCTACAAGAAAATAAAGCAAAATATTTGGCTGATCTTGAGAAACTCAAGATAAAGAAGAAAGGTGAAGGGTCTGGATCAAAGTTGGTGAAGATGAAGCCTTGACTGAGTATGATGATGAAACAGAAGCCACATTGTCTAAATCTAAAAGTGCTTCACTGAGTGAATCTGAGGGTGAATCAGAAGAATCAGACCAACTCATTCACTAGCCCTCAGAATCTGATAAAGACAATACTGATGAAGAAAAGAAGGACGATGAAGAAGATGAAGAAAAAGATGATGAAAGTGATGAAGACAGTGATAGTGATAATGATAAGGATGACGATAAACAAGACGATGATGTTCAAGATGATGACGACTCTGAAGGAGATGATCGTATACCTACTCTACCCATTATACCATCCTCTGTTGATCAACACTCCAAAACCAAGCCTGCCTCACCAAAACCTATCTCCCAACAAACTGAACTAAGTGAACTTCAAGCTATTAAGGAACAGCTCAGCACGTTGCAAGCTCAAGTAAATTTGTAGCAACACGACATCGATGAGTTCAAGATATATGATGTGTCTCAAGAAATGGAAGATTTCCTCAACAACAACTTACCAAAAGAGATCGGCAAACACCTTCAGGAAACACTTCCATCTCTTTTGAAGGAATATGTCAAGAGAAAGCTTGATGGAATAGTGGCTCATCATATTCAAACAACACCTCTTACAATTCAAACTAAACCATCAAAGCCTTCCGCCGCAGATCTCAAAGGTCAATTGCTTGAAGCCATCGTCAATGATACAGAGGAAAGTGATCTTCGCAAAGCATTAATCAAGTCAATGAAGAAAGCTGAAAAGAAAGATGATCCTTACAAAAAGGTCAAGTCAAGCAAACGTCGTCATGATGATTCTGACAAAGATGACCAAGCTAAGCCGAGAGAAAAACGTACAAGAATGACTGGACCTACGGCTAAACTGCAATCATCCAACATTCAATAAACTGGTGAAGAAGAACTAGTACCACAAGATACTGGAACATTCGATGATGCTGAACCTCATGATGACATCACACACAACAACGAAGCTGAAGCTATTCCTGAACCACCTGCGGATGCACCAATACAACCTGTACCTGAATGGATTGATCCAGCTGCTGAGAAGTTTGATTGGTTTGAAGAAATGTTGGATGCATATCCCGACATTCCAGAAGACGAAGTTCCTTTAGAAGGCTCAATTGTAGATTTCACAAAGAAACTTAAGCAAGTGATGAAGATCCCGAAACTACAACTGTCTGACATTGTCAACATCCGAAAAGCAGGTTTCTCACAGTTCAAGACATCGATTACTTCTCAACTAGAATTCGAATACAATCTTGAACAAGTTGCCAGAGCCTTATCTGAGAATGTTAGTTGGGATGTTGCAAGATCTTCTCATGAACCCGACACATTCAAGTTTCGTGACTACTCTCAACCCTTACCACTCATTGGTCAAGCTCATAATCCCAAGATCTCTCTTACGAAGTTCAAGGCTGCTACTTATGTACAAGAAGGACTTGAAGAACATATTGGAGACTTGTTCAACACTTCAATTGCAGATTTGACCAGATCTAAACACACTCCTTGTGTTAGATAGATACTTTGAATAATGTTAACTAGCATGCGGAATTTACTAGCAAACACTTAGAAGATTGTGTATGTATGTTCAATGAATGAAACAGTGTGTATATATGAACAAGAGACAATTGATTAACTTCAATGATTCAATATTATTAAAACAATAATACGAGTGATCTCCTATCACTAGGTTTTACAATCTTGAATCTTTTCTAAGAACTTATATTCTAGATACGTACTGTATATGCGTACCTAAACTTTAACCTAGGCAATCCTTTTATAGACCAAGGATTCCTGTACAAGATAACTATCATCTATATTAATAAGATATACACAAAATCTTTTCTATATTTATCTTCTATACGATTACAAAAATTATAAGCAGTACTAACTTTCTAATGCTGACCGTACTAACTGACTTTGTACTATCAGTTATATCTTCAATCTCTTCAGCAGTACTAACTTATATACTAACAGTTCCAGCTGTTAATCTTAATTCCTAACAATCCTCCCCTAAACTTATGATTTCTGTGCAAATCACTAAGTTTCTTCGAATTAAGCTTCATCTCCTATGATGAGGGGATTCTTCCAAACATCATCAAGTAATTCTCTTTGTCTGGGCTTTCCTCTATTCAGCAATATCACAAATTCTTCTGATTAACATATCAGCCATGTCTGAATCTGCTTCAACCTCCAATTTTAAATTCACTAAAGTAAATAATACGGCTGTTCTTAGAGGATAGTCTTTCTCAACCATCATATATATTTCTATCCCATCCTTGGTAGAAATTTTGTGTACACCACATGTGTCATAAAGCTTCCATGAGACATCCTTGATCACTGCTTGAAATCTCCATATAGCTTCTCCACCATCTGGTTCATAAATCCTCTTCAATTGAACCCATAGTTCTTTGTCTTTATCTTCTAAAGGATCTGCTACTTTGAACTTGTCTTACACCAGCTTCCACAATTGATTTAGATCTTCCCTATCAAAACCTTTGAGTAAATCTTCAAAAAGCTTATATGTTTCAGTAATTCCACCAAGTCTAATAATTTCCCATCCTTTCATTCTTCCATCTGTAAATACCTTCCAGTCTATGATTGGATGTTTTGCTTGTAAAGGTTTGATGTTTGTGGATTCTGGAACTATCACCATCATGTTCTTAATCTGTTCATCAGTCAATCCTTCTTCTCCTGACTTCAATTTCTTTGAAACATCAGCCTCTAGAACTTCTGGTTCTCTTTTCTTCCCTTTTGTGGTATCCCTTTCAATTGGTTTGTTCAGACTTGCATAAGCTTCATAATAAGCTTTTTCAATTTCAGCATCTGATTTTCCCTTAAAATAACTTGTCTTCCAAAGAGCTTGATTCTTTAAATAACTCTTCATAAAACTGATCTGTTCTTTCTTTGTAGGCATCTTTGTCTTGTAACCTTCATTTTGCCTATCTCTAATCTTCTGCATAAGATCATTCCAAGCTACTTCTCTGTTCTTTGATAAGATAAAAATTGTAAGCTTTTTTGTCTTCTCTTCTTCACTTAAGTTCTTATCTTTCAAAATAAGTGCTACTTGAGCTCTCACAATTAAATCTGAATCTAGCAAATACTTTAGTTGTTCATTGAAGACTTCTTGATCAACCTCAGCATTAGCAGCAATCTTTTCTAACCTTGTTCTTTCCATAAACTCAGCTATATTCTGTACATCATCTTCAGCCATCTTTCTTGCTAATTCTGCATCTTGATTTATCTGAGCTTGTTCATCTGCTTGATCTTTTTCTAGAAGTTTCCTTGCAACACCTTCATCAAATTATATCAGTGCTTGAGTTTTAGGTTTTACTTTCTTGAGTCTTTCTTGTTCTTGTTTAACTTCTTCAGGTGTCATTGGCTTCTTTCCTTTAGCTTCTCTTTTTCTTTCATATTCTTCATTAACATTACCTGAATGTGAACTAGAAGTTAGTACGGTTGCTTATTCTGTCTCAACCATTTGAACTGCTTCACCCGTATGAACTGTTTGTTGTTTCTTAGCAGATTCTAGAGTTTGTTGAGGCTGTTCTTCTACATCCATATCAGCTGTTTCACTAGTATCCATGCCAATCTGTTCATTACCACCTTCATCTTGCCTCCCTTGAGTTTTAGAACTATCCCCCTTGCCTTTATCTGATATCATCCCCTGTTTGGGAGAATCACCACCATCATCATCTGTGTCATCTGAATAATCACCATCAGAAGAATCTTCATCCAATACTGCTCTTACCCTTTTCCTCCTCAGATGTTCTTCTAGCTTCTTTACTCTACGAGTTAGCTTTGAATAGACTTTGGCAAAATTATCTTTATGTGACTTGAGCTCCTCCTCCAAAGATTCTACTTTAGCTTTCAACTTGGTACAAAGAGCCATCAATTCAGTTTGTGAAGAACTACCCTCATCACTTCTAGATGTGTGACCTGCTAGGAGAGGTGAATCATGGGGCAAGGATCCAGTTGCCACTCTAGTTAGACTAGGTGTGGTCCTTCTCCTATATGTGGTGATAATTGGGGGTGTTTGGGTATTTTCAGGATTTTGATTGGGTGTGTGATGGGGATCAGTTGGGTTGACTGACCCTTCACCCAATTCAACTTGAAGCATTTCAGGAAACAAAGGTATTTTTACCCATTTGAAAAGTCTACTAGCCATAGCCATGTTTTGAAAAACTTTTGATTGTAGGCTAGGAGTAGTGAAAGTTTCTGTTGGTTTTGAAAGCAAATTCTTCTTTTTATTCAAAAGAGTTTGAACAAATCTTGGATACATAAGAAACTTTGTTTTGCTGTTAACATTTGATGCCATACTCTCAAAAATAAATTTTGAAAAATTAAAGACCTTGTTCGTTGACAGACAAATAAGAGCAATAGAAATATTGCTACTGAATTGCTCCCATGCTGTCTTTTTGGGACTTAAGCAATGTAAGAGAGTATGTATTAAAAATCTCCATTGTGGGGAGAAACATTGATTCCTCCCGAACTACTTATCTTTTATTTCTCTATCACACAAGTCAACCACTTGTGAATGGTCAACCGTAATAAATGATAAAAGGAAAACAGTCTCGGAATGAATGCTCGTGTGTAGTGTGAACCAGGCAAGTGATCACCTGGGTCGTTTCCTAACGAGGTGTGAATGGAAAACTGTGAAAAGCTTTGGATTAAAGTGATTGATGAATCAGATATTTGATTTTGCTTTTTTAATTAATTCTAAATAACAATTTAAAACAGATATGCACAATAAAGTTAAACGCGAATAAATAAACTAAAACGCGTAACAAGAAAGCTAAAATGGGACAAAAACTGAAATTTTAGAAAATTAAAACTTTAAAATGTAAAATTACTTAAAACTTATTTAAAAACTTAAATTATATTTTTTTATACTTTTTATTTAATTATTATTAATTATTTATTATTTAAATACTATTTAAACTATTTAAATTTATAAAAAATACTAAATGAACTAAGAAAATTCTAAAACTTTTTCTAAAAATATTATTAAGTAAATAAAAGCTAAGAAAATTATAAAAATGAAAATTACTTAATTAAAATTTAAAAAGATAAATTCTATTAAATAGAAGCTATCACTTTATTTCTATTTTTGGTTTTTCTTAAGGTCTAAAAATATTTTTATATTTTTCCTAGATTAAAAATGACAAAAGAAAATTATGAAAATTGGAATTATATTTTTCTGATTATTTTTCTATTTATTATGATTTATTTACTATTAGAAACTAATCAAAATTATTAAAAATATCAAAACTATTCAGAAAATTATGAAAATTTATAGATAATTCTAAAATAATATTAGAAAGATAATAAAAATAAAAGTGGAAGCTCAATAAGCCTGATAAGCACTTTTGGGCTAATAAGCAGTTTGGAATAAGCCCAAAATAAGCTAAAAAGCAGGAAAATTTAACCAACTGATCAGGACAGGCTTAATACATTATAATAAGCTTAAAACAACTGAATAATACAAATAAGCACAAGGGTTTAACAGATTAAGCACTTTGGCTGTTGTGGAACTTATGCAAAAATACTCAGCTGAATGCCCCAACTTGCAGACAGCTTTTGGGCTTATAAATAAGCAGAGAAGATGAAGATTATGGGGGCAAAAGCAAGGTCATACTACTGGCTACCCAAAAATCCAAAAAGCCCCATCAGAAACACATCAATTGAATTCCAATTTAGCCCAAGATCAGCACTTCAAAACTGGGTTGAAACCTGATCTATTGACTTTTTGCAGCTTTTGCAGATTTTGACTTTGGTGAATTTTAAGCTCAATCTATTGAATGATATTGCAATAATAAGCTATAATAAGATTAGAATAAGCAATATTAACAACTTTACAACTGATTTGAATGATTTTGATCCTAAAATTCCTAACAGTCAACTGAAATCAAGAGTTCTAAACTTGATTTTGACTTTTAAACAAATGAACACTAGTTTTTATGCTTTGACTGACCTAAAGGATCCTAATGTGATATATTTTAACCAAAATTAACAACAAACAACAACTAGAACACAGTCAAACATGCAAAACCAAACACCCCTTTTGTGGACTGATTTTGCAATTTTCAAAGGAACTTGATGATTTAGACCATGATACTGATTCAAACTGACATAATATGATACAATGAACTTAAATGAACACCTAAACACACTTTATAACAACAAATAACCATAAATCATTAATATACTAATATAACTCTGAAAATGGAATACAAAGCAACTTCAAAATTTAAAACACAACTTACTTATTTTAAACTACAATATCACTTAACAACAACAAACAAACATAAAAACACAGGAATCAAACATATAAACTAATGCAACAGTAATTTCAAAGAAAATGAGAAAATGAGCTTACAAATGGTTAAGACTGAGAACCAATGAAACAATGACTGAGAACCAACCTATCAGCCTCCCAAAAGGCTACTAAACCAAGTCCATCCAGAATTTAACTTGCTCCTTGCACCAATGATCATACACACTGATTTTTGAATTTTACACTATTTATTTGACTATTTTTATGATTTTTAAGTAAATGAGATTACAAGTCCACTAGGTGATCTAAAAGCTTCAAAAAGCTTGAAGGGAAACTGAATTGAGATTATAGGAACAAGAAACAGTAACAATTAACAAGTTTCAAATGAAAATGTCAATTTCACTTGAAAATGCTAAAATTTGAATTGTGACTGAGAAATTGAAACTGAGAAACATAAACATTAACTTCCATTAACTTTAAAACTTGATACAACATTAAAAGTAAACTGAATTTAAAAGGTTCACAACATGAAAATAAAGTTTACACTACGAATGTGGTCTAAAACTTTGACAAGTTTATTCTACTGCTTCCTTTCTTCTTTATAGTGACTTTTCTTGTCCTTTGCTGCTTCCTGGAACTTTCCCACTTTGATTGTGAGCCTTTGGATTACTGAGACACATCATAGCCATTGATTTGCAATTTGGCGGGAAAAGTCAATTTGACTGCTGTGGTTGCTTGTGAGAGTTTTTGGCTAATTAATGGTGCTTGACTTGTTGTAGAGGTGGAGGGGACAAGGTGGGATAGTTGGTGGTGAGGTGGAAGCCAAGTGGTGGTGGTGGTATTGATATACCAGTGAGGTGGAGGGAAGGAGACGGGTCAAAGAAGGTTTGACCCTGGGATATTTGTTATAGAAAGTGGGCCGGGTTGTTGGTTAATGGGATTGGGCTTGGCTGGGGTTTATAATGGATTGGGTTGGGTTTGTTTGTTTATTTATTTTGGGTTAAGGTTTAGTGTTTAGATCCGGATTTTGTTTTAGATAATCATAGGGACCATTTTTGTAATTGCTGAATATTTGAGGGGCTGAGTTGTCATCTTTCCAAAATATCTTCAAAGGATTAAACCTGCCATAAAACAATTACACAAGGACCAAAGTTGTATTTTTTTTGCATTTTATAAACTTTAGGGACCTAATATGTAAATTTGGATTTTAGAGGGACTTGTTTTGTAAATTCCCAAAAGCTATCAATAAAGTTCCAAATTGTAAGTTCATGCATAGTACAAGGGTATTTTGTGAAATTTCAAGTTTTATAATACCTAGGGACCATTTTTGCCAATTTTGATACTTGAGGGGTAAAAGTTGCCATTTTGTGTAAACTTTTATCCAGGGATTATTTGTAAACAAGTTTGATTATCCAAGGACTAAAATTGACTTTTCTTCCATTTAAAACCTTCAGGGACTAGTTTTGACAACTTTTGAAAGTTGAGGGACTGAAACTGCCAATTATGCAAACTTTGTTCGTTTTTCATCAGTTTTTAAACATTTTGCATCTGAAACATATAAAACACAATTCTGGGATAATTTCAATATTTTGATGCATTTCTGAGTGTTTTTGGATGTTTATGTGGGTTTGAACAAGGTAAATATATGTGTATTTAGACACATATCAAATCCCCCACACTAAACTATTGCTAGTCCCTAGCAATCTTTTATGAAAATTTAATGGATTTTATCTCTTTACCAAAAGCCATTACTTCTGGAGTAGCCAATTGTTTTAGTATGTGATACTTTGGTACAATGATAACCAAATGATTTTGAGCAAATCATCAGCTGTCAACGGTTTTGATTTGTCTTTACCAAAAGCCGTTTGCTTCTGGACTAGCCAACTCTTAGATAAAATACAGTTATTATCTTTGGTGAGCTGATTACCAATTATGGTTTTCCACTTGCCTTTACCACAAGCCATAATCTTGCGGGCTAGCCAACTCTTCACTTATAAAGATATGGTGAGTTGAATACCATACAATTTTTGGCAAATTGTCAGCCATCAACGGGTTTGATATATCTTTACCAAGAGCCGTTTGCTCCTGGATTAGCCAGTCCTTATGTGGGTTAGACATGGTGGACTGATAACCATTTATTACGTTCTAAGTGTGAAAAATTTTAAAATTTTGGCCAAAATGGGGGAATAGGGCACTAGAAGGTACAATGTGACAAAATTCGCCAGAATTCCCCCCCATACTTAGAACTGAATATTGCCCTCAATATTCAAAGTACCGGTTGTTAAACCAACACTTAGAACGTGAAAGGGAAATACTAATAGCCTTTTATTTCATATAGTTATTATTTTTTTTTATTTTTATTTAATTTGCATTTAAGCCGTTAAGGCATGCAAATTCCCTCTTTGGGAATGCTTTTTTTTTTTTTTTTTTTTTTTTGACTGTACATATTTACAACATGTGGGGCATCTCCCCCACACTTAGGGTGAGACATGGGTGAAAACCCATATTTTGCTACTGTTTTTATTAACCGAGTCGCTAGCTTGACTCGACTCCGAATTCATTTGTTCTTGGAGAAGCATGTGGAACAAGAAATCTCCATCGGACTTTCGTTCAAGATGTTTTGATAAACACTGAAGTACTTGAAAGTTCCATTCCGATAAGATATACACAGAGATCCGGCTCATAAATGATAAATGAAAATGCCGGGGTCAAAAACTTTGTTCTCATTCCCAAACGAGTGAGGGAAAGGATATGCTACCTTATAAGCAGAAAAAGGTAGAAAGACTCGAACGACATATGTGAAGTCAATATAATGGCCATCCTCAGAAGGAATTGTCACATATGTCGGAGAAAGATCGGGATTAAGATTTGAGGTCACATCATCAAGTTTATGGATAATAGAGTCCTTGACCTCATCGTTTTCTAACTCTTCATCAAAGAGAGGATTTATTTTGATAGAAAAGCACTCATCATCAAATTCAAAAAGAGAATTTGAATGGACTTTGAGACTTTCATTTTGAACATCCTCATCAGAAAGTGATTCATTATCACTAGAGGAAAAATCATCATTTGAATTGAAAAGGGGATTAGAGAAAATCCCGAAAGAATCATTGAAAAGAGCGTTAGAAAACGTCCCGGAAAAATCATCAGTAGTGTCAAGAGAATGATCACTACGAGAAGAACCATCACTTTCACTGTCCGATATATCCTCAGACTCACTTGGGATTAGGAAAAGGTTCTCAGCACTAGATTTTATGAATTTGTCCGATTCCTTTTCAGGAACAGTGCTAAGAGGCTCATCCCCCATAATAAGAGAGTCCTCGGAGTCCAAAGTAGGTGATATGGATGTGGGTGCACTAGACTGAGGGAGTTGAGAAACGGTATCATTTAAAGGAATAGCACTCTCCTCGTCGTCGTCTTCATCAATACAAATGGCTTTTATACGTTCCATTTGCTCGTCTGCTAGCAATTCTGCAATAGTCTTGTCTTCCTGCCTTTTCTGGACAGGTGTGATTGCAGCAGACGAATTCTCGCAAACTTCCCACATAGAATCGTCATCATCGTCATCGTAAATGAAAGTTTGACGACATTTGGACTCTATTCTAGCTATTTGTTCTTCTTCAGCTAGAAGCTCTCCAATGGTTTTCTGATGATGATCTTCTTGGGTTTTTTTAACAGCCAAATCATTAAGTGCATCTATCATATTTTGGAGTTTTTGGGATACACTTTCAAAAGATTTTTCAAAAGGAGATGGCTGAGGTTGAATCATTTGATACTGTGGAGGTTGGTCATGACAAGAATAGTCGTAATTGATTACAAGGGACCTGCTCATAGACAAGCGGGGACCTTGTTTGACAATCGGATTCATAATGTGGACCACCACAGTACTCACAACAATACATTTGTTGTGACTGATTCGGTGAATCATATGGATATTGGTCATACCCGAAGTTTTGATTACATGGGTCTTGTTCATAGATAGATGTATTTCCTGCTTGACAATCAAAACTTGGGTGAGGACCTCCACAATGTTCACAAGGATCATTTGGCATATTTTGAAATGATGTATCATCGGAGTTTTGATAACACGGCTCTTGCCAAAATGAATCCTGAGAAGGGGTACTGAAATCGTTGTGAAAATCTGGATAATCAAGTGTGAATGGCTGATAAGTGCAAAAACATTGCTTACACTGTGAATCATCCCCCAACGGATTTTCACACATACAACAATTAAGCTGAGTGGGTGAAGATGGCTGAGGTTGTGGAGGGTGTTCGGGAAATTTGATGGAATTAATGATGCAATTAAGCTCTCTGTTACGGGCTACTTCACACCAATGACAAAATCCTTCTGGTGCATACTCTCCACACTTCTCACACTTACACTTGGAACAACGATTATTATCATCCAGCGGACCTTCACAATTACAACAGTGATCGTCTCGCGACGACATGAGAATTAAATATTAAAGAGGGTTTAAGAAGATAGAATCAAACGGATAGAGGGTAAAGATGAATATTTTTGGGTTTTTGGTTTTTTTAATTAAAACAAGATCAAAGCACAACACAAGGAACTTAAACCTTAAATCAACCAGCGTACGGTAGCTCTCTGACTGAAAAACGCACAGAGTGGCGGAGAAGCAAAGGTGGGCAATTACGCTCCTTAAAAACCCGCTTCTTTCAGTCCGACAATTTAATGTCAGACTATCCTAGAACCTCCGTTAGAGTTTGTTTATCAATCAAAGGTGAGCCGAATTCGCAAGCGACACAAAGGCAAGTTTTAAATCTGATGTTTGGGAACTTATTATGGTCGTACCCCCAGTTAGGTAGTACTCTGTCTTGGTTTTCGATGGTAATATTTTATTATTGTTATTTATTAAAGAAAACGGAAAATGTTTTTGGGTTTTTAATTTTTTATATGATAATAATAATAATAATATATATAGAAAAGAAAAGAAAAATATTTTTGGTATTTTATATTGTTTTTGGGAAATAGGAACTTCTGATAGAAGGATCTCGAATCACTAATCGCTAAAATTCTTCACAATAGTTGCAGCACACCTCCCCGGCAGCGGCGCCAAAATTTGATTCCTCCCGAACTACTTATCTTTTATTTCTCTATCACACAAGTCAACCACTTGTGAATGGTCAACCGTAATAAATGATAAAAGGAAAACAGTCTCGGAACGAATGCTCGTGTGTAGTGTGAACCAGGCAAGTGATCACCTGGGTCGTTTCCCAACGAGGTGTGAATGGAAAACTGTGAAAAGCTTTGGATTAAAGTGATTGATGAATCAGATATTTGATTTTGCTTTTTTAATTAATTCTAAATAACAATTTAAAACAGATATGCACAATAAAGTTAAACACGAATAAATAAACTAAAACGCGTAACGAGAAAGCTAAAATGGGACAAAAACTGAAATTTTAGAAAATTAAAACTTTAAAATGTAAAATTACTTAAAACTTATTTAAAAACTTAAATTATATTTTTTTCTACTTTTTATTTAATTATTATTAATTATTTATTATTTAAATACTATTTAAACTATTTAAATTTATAAAAAATACTAAATGAACTAAGAAAATTCTAAAACTTTTTCTAAAAATATTATTAAGTAAATAAAAGCTAAGAAAATTATAAAAATGAAAATTACTTAATTAAAATTTAAAAAGATAAATTCTATTAAATAGAAGCTATCACTTTATTTCTATTTTTGGTTTTTCTTATGGTCTAAAAATATTTTTATATTTTTCCTAGATTAAAAATGACAAAAGAAAATTATGAAAATTGGAATTATATTTTTCTGATTATTTTTCTATTTATTATGATTTATTTACTATTAGAAACTAATCAAAATTATTAAAAATATCAAAACTATTCAGAAAATTATGAAAATTTACAGATAATTCTAAAATAATATTAGAAAGATAAGAAAAATAAAAGTGGAAGCTCAATAAGCCTGATAAGCACTTTTGGGCTAATAAGCAGTTTGGAATAAGCCCAAAATAAGCTAAAAAGCAGGAAAATTTAACCAACTGATCAGGACAGGCTTAATACATTATAATAAGCTTAAAACAACTGAATAATACAAATAAGCACAAGGGTTTAACAGATTAAGCACTTTGGCTGTTGTGGAACTTATGCAAAAATACTCAGCTGAATGCCCCAACTTGCAGACAGCTTTTGGGCTTATAAATAAGCAGAGAAGATGAAGATTATGGGGGCAAAAGCAAGGTCATACTACTGGCTACCCAAAAATCCAAAAAGCCCCATCAGAAACACATCAATTGAATTCCAATTTAGCCCACGATCAGCACTTCAAAACTGGGTTGAAACCTGATCTATTGACTTTTTGCAGCTTTTGCAGATTTTGACTTTGGTGAATTTTAAGCTCAATCTATTGAATGATATTGCAATAATAAGCTATAATAAGATTAGAATAAGCAATATTAACAACTTTGCAACTGATTTGAATGATTTTGATCCTAAAATTCCTAACAGTCAACTGAAATCAAGAGTTCTAAACTTGATTTTGACTTTTAAACAAATGAACACTAGTTTTTATGCTTTGACTGACCTAAAGGATCCTAATGTGATATATTTTAACCAAAATTAACAACAAACAACAACTAGAACACAGTCAAACATGCAAAACCAAACACCCCTTTTGTGGACTGATTTTGCAATTTTCAAAGGAACTTGATGATTTAGACCATGATACTGATTCAAACTGACATAATATGATACAATGAACTTAAATGAACACCTAAACACACTTTATAACAACAAATAACCATAAATCATTAATATACTAATATAACTCTGAAAATGGAATACAAAGCAACTTCAAAATTTAAAACACAACTTACTTATTTTAAACTACAATATCACTTAACAACAACAAACAAACATAAAAACACAGGAATCAAACATATAAACTAATGCAACAGTAATTTCAAAGAAAATGAGAAAATGAGCTTACAAATGGTTAAGACTGAGAACCAATGAAACAATGACTGAGAACCAACCTATCAGCCTCCCAAAAGGCTACTAAACCAAGTCCATCCAGAATTTAACTTGCTCCTTGCACCAATGATCATACACACTGATTTTTGAATTTTACACTATTTATTTGACTATTTTTATGATTTTTAAGTAAATGAGATTACAAGTCCACTAGGTGATCTAAAAGCTTCAAAAAGCTTGAAGGGAAACTGAATTGAGATTATAGGAACAAGAAACAGTAACAATTAACAAGTTTCAAATGAAAATGTCAATTTCACTTGAAAATGCTAAAATTTGAATTGTGACTGAGAAATTGAAACTGAGAAACATAAACATTAACTTCCATTAACTTTAAAACTTGATACAACATTAAAAGTAAACTGAATTTAAAAGGTTCACAACATGAAAATAAAGTTTACACTACGAATGTGGTCTAAAACTTTGACAAGTTTATTCTACTGCTTCCTTTCTTCTTTATAGTGACTTTTCTTGTCCTTTGCTGCTTCCTGGAACTTTCCCACTTTGATTGTGAGCCTTTGGATTACTGAGACACATCATAGCCATTGATTTGCAATTTGGCGGGAAAAGTCAATTTGACTGCTGTGGTTGCTTGTGAGAGTTTTTGGCTAATTAATGGTGCTTGACTTGTTGTAGAGGTGGAGGGGACAAGGTGGGATAGTTGGTGGTGAGGTGGAAGCCAAGTGGTGGTGGTGGTATTGATATACCAGTGAGGTGGAGGGAAGGAGACGGGTCAAAGAAGGTTTGACCCTGGGATATTTGTTATAGAAAGTGGGCCGGGTTGTTGGTTAATGGGATTGGGCTTGGCTGGGGTTTATAATGGATTGGGTTGGGTTTGTTTGTTTATTTATTTTGGGTTAAGGTTTAGTGTTTAGATCCGGATTTTGTTTTAGATAATCATAGGGACCATTTTTGTAATTGCTGAATATTTGAGGGGCTGAGTTGTCATCTTTCCAAAATATCTTCAAAGGATTAAACCTGCCATAAAACAATTACACAAGGACCAAAGTTGTATTTTTTTTGCATTTTATAAACTTTAGGGACCTAATATGTAAATTTGGATTTTAGAGGGACTTGTTTTGTAAATTCCCAAAAGCTATCAATAAAGTTCCAAATTGTAAGTTCATGCATAGTACAAGGGTATTTTGTGAAATTTCAAGTTTTATAATACCCAGGGACCATTTTTGCCAATTTTGATACTTGAGGGGTAAAAGTTGCCATTTTGTGTAAACTTTTATCCAGGGATTATTTGTAAACAAGTTTGATTATCCAAGGACTAAAATTGACTTTTCTTCCATTTAAAACCTTCAGGAACTAGTTTTGACAACTTTTGAAAGTTGAGGGACTGAAACTGCCAATTATGCAAACTTTGTTCGTTTTTCATCAGTTTTTAAACATTTTGCATCTGAAACATATAAAACACAATTCTGGGATAATTTCAATATTTTGATGCATTTCTGAGTGTTTTTGGATGTTTATGTGGGTTTGAACAAGGTAAATATATGTGTATTTAGACACATATCAAACATCCTTTTTGAAAAGTAAGTTTTTTAGAGGATGTATCATACCCCATTCTGGCAAGTTCTTGCCAAATCTCAGTGTTTAGCATATTGATGATACCATCTGAATCTTGCAGCTTAAGATGACTCCTAAGTGCAGACTCGGTAACAACAAAAAGTATGCCATCCACTTCAGAATGGATTTCTAAGTCTCCATCTTCACTAGTCAAGACAGTTGCATTCTGCCAGAACTGTGTGATGTGCGAGACATAAAGAGTATGAGAGACAGTTAGAGCATACCTTATGTGAGAGTGGTTGAGGAAATCCACAATCTCATAAAATTTTGGTCCATCTCCTTCCTCTGTTTTCTCTAGAAAAGCGACTTGGTTGTGCGTCTTGATAAAATCCAAATTAGCCATGATATTCTTAGTAAAGGTTGATTTTAACTGTGGTGAATAATGAAGATTTAGGTTAGAAAGTAGAAGATGAAAGTTAGATAAGATATTATTGAGAAAATTAGGATTTTTAATTTGACCGAATTAAAGAATATGGTAACTTTTATTTTAGAATAAGAATATAATAGAATAAGAGTTAAAATATCTTGAAGATGATCCCTCGAAAATCGTAATTCAATCAGTAAAAATCATAACAAACCACCAACGGCTAGTTTTTATCCGAACATTAATTTCTGACACATCAGTTATAACGGCTAGTTCAGCAGTACTAAGTTTACACTAGCTGTAACACCCCAACCCGACAAGGGTAGAGATATCACAATAATGGATTCATATCAGATCAAAACAGAGCATACATCTACAGTATTACAAACATCTCAAAGGATTACAATTGAAACACTGAATCTACAAGGTTACAATGAAAACTTTCAAAACTAATTCTAAACATAATGTCTTCTATCCAATTCTAGTCCAGAATAGCTACCAAGCCTTCTAAGTCCAGAGGCACACTCTCACCCATTCCCAGCTTCCTACTAAAACCTGCCACAGGAAAAGAAATGCGGCTGAGCTACGAGAGCTCAGTGAACAGATATATAGATGACAGAAACAATAGCAGAGAACAATACAGAAACAAATCAGGAATACAGATTATACAGATACTGAATTAAAGTGAAAGAATAGGAAAGGAATAAGGGTAAAAGAAAAGAAATGAGAAAGGGATAATGCACAAACCAGGTTTAGGGAAATACAGAAATCCATCACGAGCCCAGAGATAACAGATAATATCATAACAGAGTAATCATATAATAATCCAGAGGGGATGCCTCTCAAGTAACAGATAATATGAGGGGTGACCTCATGTATCAAACGGAGTGATCAGCTCCCAGATAATGTGAAAGACGTGTATCGCACACACCATCAGTCACCAGATATACATATATAACAGATAACATAATAACAGATAACAGAAATCAGATCAGAACTAGGATGCATCCATGCGCCCCAGTAGGCCAAAATCTTCTCCTACATAACAGATAATATCAGGGACGGGACAGGTCATCACTCTCCTGCCCTAGAGTCATGCCATCGGTGCATCAATGACATGGACATGAAACCCTCATGCCTAGTGATTGGCTCGGATATCAGACTGTGGTCAAGGTCAGATGTCATATAATAAACAGAGTCATATCTAAGGGTTTATGGCAGAAGGGTCATGTCAACAATTCAGAATAAGATAATAAGTTTTGAATCAGAGTTTATCAGATTAAGTTTAATATCAAAGCTTAAGTTCAGATTAAAAGGTTTATTTCCAATAGTCCAAAAAGTATATCAAAGGTTAATGATTACAAATTTATAGCAATAATCCATTTCAGAAGTTCCTGTCAGAAGTTCATTTAAATCAATCCTTTAATAATGGTTTTCATTGAAATGATCTTACGAAATAGTTTTTTCATAAAAATGGTCTTCCAAAACGTTTAGAAACTTCCATTTCCAAGTGGTATCGCTTCTTTTTAAAATAGCTCTTCTTAAACAGTTTCATATGTAGTTTAATAGAGGTTCAAAATCAATTAGGTTCAGATATGGATTTAACAGGTTAATGTTTACCAAAATCAAATCAGAATTTACAACAAATATATCAGGTTAAGGTTCAGAACAAGGTTCACAGACCAGATTCAATTAAGACTCACAAATTCAGGGTTCAGAACAAGAGATCAATCAGAGTTCAGGAAAAAGGTTCAGAATACAAGAATCATAGCAGAGGTTCAACAAAAGGTTTAAGACAAACAGATCACAACAAAGATCCACAACAAAAGGGAACATAGCAATGGTATAGGGAATCCTAATAAGGAAAATGAAATACTGAGAGAAAAGGGAAAGAAACACCCTTACTGAAATAGGGCAGAATATCTGTACCTTATTAGCACAGCAGAAAATAAACAAACACAGAAACAATGCTCAAGACTTCTCCTTCTTCACACCTAAGGAAGAGGAAGACAGAATTACTAAAGTTCCTTATTCAGATTATTACTCTTTGTTTATCTCATCATTTTATGTACTTTCTATTTTTAGTAACTTTCCAAATTTAGTAAGTTTCCATAATTAGCAGGTTTCCAGAATTAACATATATTATCATTTCAGATTAGGTTTAACCCTTATTCAGATATTATTATGGAAAACAGTACATTTTATCAAGTTACAGAAGTTTAGGGATTTTAAATGACAATTATACAAAGTTTAGGGTTTTAAATGTAACTTCATTAATTTACAAGGTCATTAGTGAAATTACTTCAAGTTACAGAATTATATACTCATTTTATTCAGAAATACATTTTATTCCCTTAAGTTTCACAATTTACAGATTACACCCCTTTAGTTACATAATTTACAAAACCAACCTTATAATTACATATTTTACAAATTAAACCCTACAATATCCATATTTACCAACCAAGCATATTATATTTCAAATTTATAGAATATACCATCAGAATTCAGTACTTTACATATTAGACCCCTCAGAATTCAGAATTTACATATTTAGCCCTTTAAGTTTACAAAACATATATATTAAGTCATAATTCATAACAATTACATAATTAGCCCAAAAATCCTCAAAATTACACAACAACCTTTTTATATCAGTATTAACACAAAACAACTTTAGAATTCCAGATTTACACTTTTGGTCCCTCACTTTTAATTAATTCCAATTCGAAACCCTAATTTCCCATTAATTCATTATTATGCAATATTTACACTTAGGACCCCAAAGTTATATTTTTCCCACATTCTTACAGATGTATATGATCTTATAAAAATATCCCAGAAGTTTCAAAGTTGGCAAAACAGGTCCTTATGCATTTTATTGCAAATCGGTAGGACTTTTTAACAACAAATACAAACCCTACTTTCCACCAATCATTGAAACATCACTTATTCATCCTTAAAACAAATTAAATACTCAGATTCATGTCCAAGAAAACAAACCCTAGAAGCCACGATTTTTATTTTATTTGTTTTCTTTATTTTCACAAAATCCGGTTTATCCAATAATTCACTACGTTAATTTTAAGCTTCTAAAAATCAAAACCATATTTTTCCCAGATCATATTACTCATAAGGAACCCACGAAAAATAGAGAACATGCCCAGAAAAATCGTTTATCATATATTGCATATTTACGTATGTTTTAGACATTAAAATTACAAAGACTTGATTTAGGCTACTATAATTCGATCTATCATTTTTCCCAGGTCTATTACATCATATAAGGTCTAAATAAAATAGCTATCATGTCCAAAAATTCGGATTACATATATTTGTGATTTACGTGTTTTATGACCATTATATTTTCATACGCATAGAATTAGCATGCATGGATCGATTTACATATTTTATATGAGTTATATAACATCTAGAGATCACAGGAAAATTTCTATATTAATTTTAACACGTTTGGTTTAGTCGCAAGAATTATTACCTTGTTTTAGATCAAGTCGACAAGATTTCAAGAACAAGAACGAACCAAGGAGAAAACGCAGAAACCCTTAATTTTCCTAGCCTCCTTGCACCTCCAAGAACACTAGAAAATTACTTGCTCAAGTCCAGAATTCGTATGCTAGCCTTGGTCGATTTATTTTGATCGCTTAGGGTTTTTGTATGTTATGCGGTTTGTTTATTTGAGGATAAAAATAAAAGATATGATTTTATCTCTTGAGAACCGACTTTAGGGGGGGCAATGACCAGAAATTCGGCATATGGTATCAAGAAATATATTTGATTGATTTTCTTTATCCTTTCCTTATTTTATTTTTACTTATTAACTAATTAAAATAATTAAATACTTATATTTATTTAATTGTGCAAAATTTCGGAATTTTAAATAATGTGTAAGTTAATTTTTGAACATTTACAATGGTGTAACATTGTCTCATAAATTTATTTGTTTCAGATATAGTTCGATTTCAGATGTTTTGGAATTATTTCAGAATTTTTATAAGTTGTTTAATAAGGTTTTATGTTATCTAGGGTAATTTGGTAATTTTACGCGTTATCTGAATTTCAGGTATTACAACTTCTTCCCCACTAACAAAAAAAATTTCGTCCTCAAAATTTGCAGAAAGCAGAAAGAAAAGGGAACGGAAACTAAACAAAGACATATCAGACCTAAAAGATGATAATCAGATTTCCTCGGAAGAGACGTAAGACTTTCACAGGATTTTGACGGATATGCCGTCCACAGAAATTGAATTGACAGATCAGATTAGAGCGTACAGAAATAGATTATCGATAACATCAATTGGAAGAAGTTTTATAATAAAACTTAAGATTATCATCAGAAGTTCAGAGGTCAGCAGAATGCGTGACGAGAATCTAGATGTATCAATTCGCATAACGGTGGAAGCAGATTACGCGTATAGGTAGAATGAACTTAAAGTCTCACTAACGCAGACGGTCTCAAACAGTTATCAGAATTTCTAAAGCTTCCAAGGCACTTCTCGAAATATCCTATGCCCACAACAAGTGCACGTTATATGATGTAAGTATTATCACGTTGGCCAGACGTCATAATACTGGCATCATATAGATATGCCCTCATGATGGTCATACTTTATCTCAAGTCGTGAACAGAACAAACTTATCCTACTCCACCTAGCCTTCCTACGGTCTCAGAGGTCATTAGAATCCAGTACCCTTACTAAGAGGAAAACGAATCACTCGAAAAGTTAACGGAAGTCTCAAAATGTCTATCATAATTTGGTACATCAGATCATCCATCATTCGTCAAATTTCAGATAACAAAACCATCACCCGACATACGCAGAATGAACACAGAGCGGAATTACTGATAAGGAACCTAAATCATTCAAAGGATTTATCATCAGGTAACAGAAATTTAGATAGGTCAAGCAGAAGTGAATCACATCATCCATAGCTTCATCCGTCACATAATTTATTCGATTCAGAATTTTCTTCTATTCAAGGTCATGATCTCAGTTTCCATTCTCAAGTTTGCTTCTACTCTCAATTTATCTTAGTACAACTAAAATGAATAGAGAAGCAAGACTGCGAGTCTTGGACAGGTCTACTAGCACAGTTCGGAATTCGCCAATTCAGATTGCCGTCGTCATCGGATGCTCGGTAGTGGTGTCTGCTACAATCTCTGAATGCCAATCAAATCTACTCTTCCAGAACAAAGGTCATTCCATTAAATACGAAGATGGTCTACATGTTTCCTCGTTCATCTCAGGGCACAAACATGCTGTTATACTATGACAACTGTCCAGATACTCGTGAAAATATGATTCTTATTAGCCAATACCATTGGCATTATTTAAGACTTATAATGGTCACAATGAGTACGAAAATAGTTTTCATGAATCTTTTCAGGGATATCTTCATATAAAACTGAAATACTTTACGGAAGCTTCTCTCAGTTAGTCATCTCCCATCTCAGGTGTTCTTGTGGTTGCTTCTTCAGTCCTTCCAACATTAAAAGAGGTTGTCTGATACAGAGTTCACAAGGATAGAATAATTTAATCATTTATACTCGGAAATGAAAAGTGATTACGGTTGAGATTACGGTTAGGTATTTAAAGGGAACACTGAGGTGAAACAAAATCATATCTCATCAGTTTCTTCAATCTCTCAACTTCTATAGCATCATGGGTCGTCAACCGAGATCGGTTCAGAATCAATTCTACTTCTCAAACGGGAGGAAAAATCAGAAGTTTCATCAGAAAATGCCAGAAAATTTGTACAACAAAACTTTCTAGTGGTGGATACTAATAGGTGTCAGGAGAATTTGACAATCAAATGAGATCAGGGTAAATCTTTCCATAACAGTGATAAGCTTAACAGATTTAAGCGGTTCAAGGTTACTATAACAAAATAGGGTGGAGCAGATTGTTATATTTCAGATGCGGTAGCCTATGCTAGCTTTTACGAAGAGCCAGCCAATCAATAATCCCAAGATCTCCAAAATCAAGTATATCAATAGTAAACGGATCCGCAGAACGAATATGGTCATTAACCCAAACGGATAGTTCATATGTCAGAGTCAAGTACATGGTTCAGTATAGTGTGGGGATAGGTACGCGAACAGTTCTAGGTGTTGGAGTTTTTGGTTTAGCTTTAGCATAAGTGACAGGTAGGGTGTACATCATTGGTAATACGGACATCGTATAATTGCAGAAGTGAGACTTATGAGATATCGGATATCAGCATCATATGCTCAGTTAATAATTCCATACAGAGACGGTATTTGCATCAAATCCTTCCAAAGGAAAAACTGATTGGCAATTAAGATTCATCATTCAGGACAAAATAGTTTCAGTGGATCCATTTATCCAGCATGGGTCATGAATTTATAGGATGTGTCAAACACATTAAGGTTAAATGGTCTTCGGGATGGTCGGAGAGATATCAGACGGTTTATCCACAGATCAGAAATGAGGGTCAAAATCAGGTAGTGGCAGCAAAAGTTTAACAATCGGTAATCATGGCAGGGGTTCCAAAATTGTTTCAAACGCCAAAGGTGAGACGTAGGAGGATAGTCGCCAATATTTTAAATGATCATTCAACTAAGAATAAAATCAAGGTTACTACCAAAGAAAGACGGAATAACAAAGCAGATTTTTACCGTTCAGAATGAGAGGGAAAACATCCGTGTATTCGTGATTAAAACACCACAAGGCTTCTCATGGGAACAGAGATGGTTAAGTAGAAATCAAATAGTGTCAGAAGATTCATAGATGATTTTTAGAAACGAGAAATAACTAACAGAATGTATCAAGTGTATCATCATCATGGGGATTCTCAGATTGCCCAAAGAGGAATCAAAATGATTTACAGAAGGTTCAGAGGTCGGAGTGGAGGTCGGAAGGCAAGGGTCAAATAATGTCAGATAATTTCTACGCAATTTCCAATGCTTCAGATTTATTTAGGTTTCATTTCTTAGGTGATGCAAGGCATAAGCTATAAATTTCCAAATGTGATTTTAACAGGCTTAAACCAAAACAAGGCACGAATCAGAGTAATGCGGAAGCAATGATACTTAAACAAAATGTCTTATAATCTACCCATTCCTCACTGGTCAGAATTTAAGTTCCTATAGGGAAATCCTAAAGCAAATTCTCAAAGGTTGTCTTACGAGCGTCTACAGTGGAAACTTAGTGGTCCAGACTTCACAGGTCAAGGGTAAATGTATTACGAGTCGCAGCCTGTGAGCTCTGATACCATAAATTGTAACACCCCAACCCGACAAGGGTAGAGATATCACAATAATGGATTCATATCAGATCAAAACAGAGCATACATCTACAGTATTACAAACATCTCAAAGGATTACAATTGAAACACTGAATCTACAAGGTTACAATGAAAACTTTCAAAACTAATTCTAAACATAATGTCTTCTATCCAATTCTAGTCCAGAATAGCTACCAAGCCTTCTAAGTCCAGAGGCACACTCTCACCCATTCCCAGCTTCCTACTAAAACCTGCCGCAGGAAAAGAAATGCGGCTGAGCTACGAGAGCTCAGTGAACAGATATATAGATGACAGAAACAATAGCAGAGAACAATACAGAAACAAATCAGGAATACAGATTATACAGATACTGAATTAAAGTGAAAGAATAGGAAAGGAATAAGGGTAAAAGAAACGAAATGAGAAAGGGATAACGCACAAACCAGGTTTAGGGAAATACAGAAATCCATCACGAGCCCAGAGATAACAGATAATATCATAACAGAGTAATCATATAATAATCCAGAGGGGATGCCTCTCAAGTAACAGATAATATGAGGGGTGACCTCATGTATCAAACGGAGTGATCAGCTCCCAGATAATGTGAAAGACATGTATCGCACACACCATCAGTCACCAGATATACATATATAACAGATAACATAATAACAGATAACAGAAATCAGATCAGAACTAGGATGCATCCATGCGCCCCAGTAGGCCAAAATCTTCTCCTACATAACAGATAAAATCAGGGACGGGACAGGTCATCACTCTCCTGCCCTAGAGTCATGCCATCGGTGCATCAATGACATGGACATGAAACCCTCATGCCTAGTGATTGGCTCGGATATCAGACTGTGGTCAAGGTCAGATGTCATATAATAAACAGAGTCATATCTAAGGGTTCATGGCAGAAGGGTCATGTCAACAATTCAGAATAAGATAATAAGTTTTGAATCAGAGTTTATCAGATTAAGTTTAATATCAAAGCTTAAGTTCAGATTAAAAGGTTTATTTCCAATAGTCCAAAAAGTATATCAAAGGCTAATGATTACAAATTTATAGCAATAATCCATTTCAGAAGTTCCTGTCAGAAGTTCATTTAAATCAATCCTTTAATAATGGTTTTCATTGAAATGATCTTACGAAATAGTTTTTTCATAAAAATGGTCTTCCAAAACGTTTAGAAACTTCCATTTCCAAGTGGTATCGCTTCTTTTTAAAATAGCTCTTCTTAAACAGTTTCATATGTAGTTTAATAGAGGTTCAAAATCAATTAGGTTCAGATATGGATTTAACAGGTTAATGTTTACCAAAATCAAATCAGAATTTACAACAGATATATCAGGTTAAGGTTCAGAACAAGGTTCACAGATCAAATTCAATTAAGACTCACAAATTCAGGGTTCAGAACAAGAGATCAATCAGAGTTCAGGAAAAAGGTTCAGAATACAAGAATCATTGCAGAGGTTCAACAAAAGGTTTAAGACAAACGGATCACAACAAAGATCCACAACAGAAGGGAACATAGCAATGGTATAGGGAATCCTAATAAGGATAATGAAATACTGAGAGAAAAGGGAAAGAAACACCCTTACTGAAATAGGGCAGAATATCTGTACCTTATTAGCACAGCAGAAAATAAACAAACACAGAAACAATGCTCAAGACTTCTCCTTCTTCACACCTAAGGAAGAGGAAGACAGAATTACTAAAGTTCCTTATTCAGATTATTACTCTTTGTTTATCTCATCATTTTATGTACTTTCAATTTTTAGTAACTTTTCAGATTTAGTAAGTTTCCATAATTAGCAGGTTTCCAGAATTAACATATATTATCATTTCAGATTAGGTTTAACCCTTATTCAGATATTATTATGGAAAACAGTACATTTTATCAAGTTATAGAAGTTTAGGGATTTTAAATGACAATTATACAAAGTTTAGGGTTTTAAATGTAACTTCATTAATTTACAAGGTCATTAGTGAAATTACTTCAAGTTACAGAATTATATACTCATTTTATTCAGAAATACATTTTATTCCCTTAAGTTTCACAATTTACAGATTACACCCCTTTAGTTACATAATTTACAAAACCAACCTTATAATTACATATTTTACAAATTAAACCCTACAATATCCATATTTACCAACCAAGCATATTATATTTCAAATTTATAGAATATACCATCAGAATTCAGTACTTTACATATTAGACCCCTCAGAATTCAGAATTTACATATTTAGCCCTTTAAGTTTACAAAACATATATATTAAGTCACAATTCATAACAATTACATAATTAGCCCAAAAATCCTCAAAATTACAAAACAACCTTTTTATATCAGTATTAACACAAAACAACTTCAGAATTCCAGATTTACACTTTTGGTCCCTCACTTTTAATTAATTCCAATTCGAAACCCTAATTTCCCATTAATTCATTATTATGCAATATTTACACTTAGGACCCCAAAGTTATATTTTTCCCACATTCTTACAGATGTATATGATCTTACAAAAATATCCCAGAAGTTTCAAAGTTGGCAAAACAGGTCCTTATACATTTTATTGCAAATCGGTAGGACTTTTTAACAACAAATACAAACCCTACTTTCCACCAATCATTGAACCATCACTTATTCATCCTTAAAACAAATTAAATACTCAGATTCATGCCCAAGAAAACAAACCCTAGAAGCCACGATTTTTATTTTATTTGTTTTCTTTATTTTCACAAATTCTGATTTATCCAATAATTCACTACGTTAATTTTAAGCTTCTAAAAATCAAAACCATATTTTTCCCAGATCATATTACTCATAAGGAACCCACGAAAAATAGAGAACATGCCCAGAAAAATCATTTATCATATATTGCATATTTACGTATGTTTTAGACATTAAAATTACAAAGACTTGATTTAGGCTACTATAATTCGATCTATCAATTTTCCCAGGTCTATTACATCATATGAGGTCTAAATAAAATAGCTATCATGTCCAGAAATTCGGATTACATATATTTGTGATTTACGTGTTTTATGACCATTATATTTTCATACGCATAGAATTAGCATGCATGGATCGATTTACATATTTTATATGAGTTATATAACATCTAGAGATCACAGGAAAATTTCCATATTAATTTTAACACCTTTGGTTTAGTCGCAAGAATTATTACCTTGTTTTAGATCAAGTCGACAAGATTTCAAGAACAAGAACGAACCAAGGAGAAAACGCAAAAACCCTTAATTTTCCTAGCCTCCTTGCACCTCCAAGAACACCATAAAATTACTTGCTCAAGTCCAGAATTCGTATGCTAGCCTTGGTCGATTTATTTTGATCGCTTAGGGTTTTTGTATGTTATGCGGTTTGTTTATTTGAGGATAAAAATAAAAGATATGATTTTATCTCTTGAGAACCGACTTTAGGGGGGGTAATGACCAGAAATTCGGCATATGGTATCAAAGAATATATTTGATTGATTTTCTTTATCCTTTCCTTATTTTATTTTTACTTATTAACTAATTAAAATAATTAAATACTTATATTTATTTAATTGTGCAAAATTTCGGAATTTTAAATAATGTGTAAGTTAATTTTTGAACATTTACAATGGTGTAACATTGTCTCAGAAATTTATTTGTTTCAGATATAGTTCGATTTCAGATGTTTTGGAATTATTTCGGAATTTTTATAAGTTGTTTAATAAGGTTTTATGTTATCAGGGGTAATTTGGTAATTTTACGCGTTATCTGAATTTCAGGTATTACACTAGCAGTATAAACTTTGCACTAGCAGCACAAACCTTTATCAAAATTTTCAAAGAACAGTATGAACTTATATTGATTTCAAAGACATTATTTCACATATATAGTTTTTAGCAAACTATCAGCTATCAACGGATTTGATATGTCTTTACCAATAGCCGTTTGCTTTGGACTAGCCAACTCTTCACAGTTAGATATGGTGAGTTGATTACCATACAATTTTTGGTAAATTGTCAACCATTAACGGATTTGAGTAGTCTTTACCAGAAACCGTTTGATCTGGACTAGTTGGTTCTTATGTGGATTAGACATGGTGAACCAATTACCATTTTTTGGGTGCACAGATAACACACTGAGCTCCAAATCACCATATAGTCCAAAACATAAAGTATTCAAAACTCCAATCATCCTGCAATTGTTAGTCCAACAATAGAAAACAAAGTGCAAAGCACTTGTCTCATAACATACAAGCGTATGACTAACATTGCACATAAAAAGAAAGATTAATTCCTTTGGTGTACCCAAGCCATTACAGACTTAGGCTTTCCTCTTGCATCAACATAATTAAACCTTTTTAAAACAGTTGGAGTACCATTGGATTGAAGTGGTCTCCAAACCCATGTTGCAGATGCATTAATACCATTACCCATATTACCCTTAGCAGTGTTTTTAAAACTGCCAGTATTAACTGCTTCCCTAGCAGTATGAGCTGCTAGGTGTGCAATTTCAACTTTAGGTTTCCAAACTTGTTTATTAATCACTGCATTGCTTTGAAATGGTCTTCTAACAGTTGTTGGTGCTGTTTTAGAAAGAGTTTTTACACCTTGAACTGTTGGTCTAGGGTAAAGAGGTCTATTTGGTCTAACAGTATGAACTGCTGGGCTAGCAGTGTTAACTGTTTGTCCAACAGTATGAACTGTTCTTGTTCCAGACCTTAACATAACTGATCTAGGTATCATTCTAGCATTTGTAGGGTGAGTGGGAGGTCTTACTAAGTTCACCCTAGGACTTGAATACCTAGTTACCCTATTGTTGCAATAAAATGCAAGATGGTCAAATCTACCACATGTGAAACAAGCTTTCCTATAACAGACAAAGTCATCACCTAGTTGGTGAGACTTGAGGTTGTTCCAATTCCTTTGGTTACCTCTTGGCTTGTTTGTGATTCTATACATTTCTGCATACCTAACTGTTGGTTTAAATGGTTTAGCATTTGATCTAAGCCTAACAGTATCAGGTTTGACCACTTTGGGGACTTTTGGTTCCTCCACTTTAACACTAACAGGCTTAACCACAGCCTGATCATCCTCATCATCAGAAGTCCAGTCCTATATGGTTAGAGCATATGAGTCCTTAGCTGAGGACACCTTATCCTCAGAAAGTGAGGCATCACTTGCACTCTCATACACAGGTTTATCAACTACATTTTCTTTAGGTTGAGGACCATATTTAAGCTCAGGTAGTTGAAATTCAGGTAGTCCTGTGTGTTCTAGGTCAATGCCTGGAGGTGTTGGAATTCCCCTATATGGAGGTGGAACTTATTTGTATCCTAGGCCTGACTTAGCTTTATTAAGGATTTGACACTCAACTATCTTACTAACACCCTTAGATGCAAACTCTAATGTGTCTACACTCATCTGAATGTTTTCCTTTGCCTACTTTATCTTTTCCAATTCATTTTTCAACACACTAATTTCAGCATCCCTAAACATTATATCTCTCTTAAGTATAGCTACAGTATCACTAAAAGTAGACTCATTTTCCTTATAGTGAACCATCTGTTCTTCTAATACAGCCACACCTCTCTTATGATTTGCTAAATTAAAAGCAGTCTGGTTTAGCTCTATTCTCTGATTATCATACTATTTTCTAAGTGTTTCTAATTCTTTTAAAGCATCACATGATTTAGAACATTTAGAAACTTGTACCTCAGAGTCTGAGAAAGCCATAAGTGCCATCTCTGTAGGTGCTTCTGCTTCCTCCTCTGCAATGTAGCTCCAGTCAAACCCTAAGCCATCAATGGTAACCATAGCCTTTGAGCTTGAATCTGACACTTCCACAACCCTTGATTTGCTACCAAATCCTCTGCTTTTGCCATCTTGTTGTCTTGGCATTCTGCAATCCCTTGAATAATGACCTTTCTTGTGGCAATTATAACATTCAATCTTTGACTTGTCATACCCAGCAACATCATTGCTGTTTATGATTATCTTCTTGCCAGTCTTCTTCAAGAATCTTCTAACTCTCAAGCTGAGAAGAGAGAGTTGCCACTTGATATCCATCTCTTCAAGATCATCTTCATCAATCTCTTGAAGATCTGCATGAGTCAACATACTTCCATTGTGCTGAGTAGTCAAGAAAGCACAATAAGTATTCTCATCCAAAAGTCCATTAGTACTGCTTGAGGTACTAGCAGTACCAATATTAGAACTAGCAGTTCCAACTGCTCCAGCAACTTGAACTTCTTCTTCTGGATTAGAGGTACTGGGAGTTGACACAAAGGCCAAATTTCCAGAACTTGAGCTTGAACTTGATCCAGCAGACTTCTTCACTTCATGTTCTACTATCTTGAAGTTGCTATAGAGATCCATCAGACTCATAGAATCAATGTCTGGTTTATTCTTCTAGACAACTACATGCATAGCCCATTCTGATGGTAGACTCCTTAGGTTTTTTGAGTTGAGATCTTCCTGAGGCATCTCAATTCCTAGAACAGCAAGTTGACTCACTAGCTTTTGACGCCTATTAAACATATGATCGAGTGACTCATTGCTTGTTGCTGTGAAATTCTCAAAGTGTTGCTTGAGAAGTGTCTTCTGGGTTTTCATGGTGGCTTCATTCCACCATACCTTGCAACAATAGCTTCAAAAAGAGTTTTGGCACACTTGTATTTGCAGAAGTTCAGTAATTGATCATTGGGGATTGTCATCAGTAGCATGCTCCTTGCTTTAACATCATTCTTGTGCTGAGCCTTCTCTTCAGTAGTCAATGGCTTGGTCTGCACAGTTGTTTCAGTCTTGCCCTCAACAACAGTTGTAGTGGTTGTAGGCTTAAAAGAGTTCCCATCTTCTATAATCTCCCAGAGTGCATAATCCTGCACTTGAAAGAATTGTTCAACTCTTAGTCTCCACATATCAAACTCATTAGGTTTAAGCACTGGTAACTTAGCAGCAATGTTGGTTTGGGTTGTTGTCTCCATGTCCATCTTCTTCTTAATCAAAATCGTCTGGATCTTCTAAATCAAAGTATTAGTAACCTGTCTCTGATACCACTTGACCGGATCTAAACACACTCCTTGTGTTAGATGGATACTTTGAATAATGTTAACTAGCACGCGGAATTCACTAGCAAACACTTAGAAGATTGTGTATGTATGTTCAATGAATGAAACAGTGTGTATATATGAACAATAGAAAATTGATTAACTTCAACGATTCAATATTATTAAAACAATAATACGAGTGATCTCCTATCACTAGGGTTTACAACCTTGAATCTTTTCTAAGAACTTATATTCTAGATACGTACTGTATATGCGTACCTAAAGTTTAACCTAGGCAATCCTTTTATAGACCAAGGATTCCTGTACAAGATAACTATCATCTATATTAATAAGATATACACAAAATCTTTTCTATATTTATCTTCTATACGATTACAAAAATTATAAGCAGTACTAACTTTCTAATGCTGACCGTACTAACTGACTTTGTACTGTCAGTTATATCTTCAATCTCTTCAGCAGTACTAACTTATATACTAATAGTTCCAACTGTTAATCTTAATTCCTAACAAGATTACAATGATGAAGCTGTTCTAGGAGTCTTTCACTGTCCAGAGATGCGCAAATGGTTCTACAAATGAAAATAGACTTTTACCTCGAAACACAAGGTAAACTACAAACAAAAGATCCTTTCCATCAAGAGTGCTGAAACAGAATCAAAATATGGATACAACTTTCTGACAAAGATCACGGTTCAAAGACAAGATGACAAGGAGTACTTGTTCCACGAAGCAGACTATCCTCATTTGAATCTCAACGATATTGAAGATATGTACTTGCTTAAGATACAAGGAAAACTCGAGCGTCTCCCTGGCAGCCTTCAATACGACGTCATCAACTCCTGACTTCTTTACATCCGAAGAATAGTAATAAAGACAAGAGTCGAAGATGTTCACCTCGGTGTTGAAAGTTACCAGAAGAAACCCAGCCTCATCAAACCTGATCTTCACCTCGGTGCTCAAAAGAACAAGTATTCCCTCTCGTGTTTAAAACCTCAAAAAGTGATTTCACTTGCTGAGGGGGAGTACTTGAAACAAATCTTTGTTCTAAAACAAAAAGTTCTTGTTGAATTCTTCTTGTAAACCTCAAAAAGCATATATTAATCAAACGTTTTTCAAAAACAACATCAATATGCTATTTTTGAGGGGGAGAATAATAATGTAATTAAAATATGGTAACAAAAAGTATGAAATCTCGCATGAGCTCGAATCAGATTTTACCCAAGAATTAACAAAAATTAACTGTCATTAATCGAAAGGACTTGTCCTGGACGGGTAATAATTTCAAGCTGGTTTATCCAGTGATGTAAGCGTGTCTCGAATAGGACTTATCTGAGTAGAGTGTACCGTTTCGAGAGATTTTCTTTGAATATGACCAGGACGGGTAATAATTGTTGATCCAAATAATGTCCTAAAAACGTTATTTATATCTTTCGATAACTTCACGTTTTGAGGATGACAAAATGTGAAAACACTTTACGTTAAAATTAACGTAAACAAGTTTTTAGTCGAAAGATCCCATTTCTACGCAAATCACTCTAGGTATGCACAAACAAATCTACAACTTGACAAATGATCAAAGAAGTAAATTTGTGTTTAAAACTTCACATTTTTAATGTGACAAAACATTTTTTCAAAAATATACTTTACAAGTTATTTTTGAATAATTAAGAAATATTTTATTGGAAAAATAAGTTTAAATATCATAACAGTTATTTTTCCCCCCAAAATCAGCTCCAAACTTCCCCAAATAAACTTTCACCACTAAAGACAAAAATAGGAGCGTTTTTGTCTGGCACGGTACCACTAAATTTAGTGGTACCGTGGGTGATTTAGTGGTACCGTGTCCCTATAACGGCTAGATTTCTTCTGCCTATAAATACCAGCCCTCTTCATAGTTTTTGGGCATCCATTTTCACACATATCTTTCTGAGTTCAATACTCTTATCACATCTTCTCTTCTTGATCGTTTAGTTTAGTTTTCTTTTGTTTAAAGAGTGATCCAATCATCCAACCAAGTGATCACCCTCATTCCTCTACTAGTGCAAGAGAAGAACACAAGGTATCCAAGAAGATACAAAGTGTTGTAGTTGTAGTTAGTGCACTTGTAACATTTGTTACACACTTGTTGTATTCTAGCATACATCAAGTTCATTTTTCTTTTGAGAGTTTGTAAGAGTAAATCATTGTGATCTTGTAGAGATATTGAATATCTCTTGCTGCTTGGGAGCTAGTGTGTTGATCAAGTGGATCAAGGGTAGATCAGGTAGATCGAGTCAAGTGTGTTGATTGCGTGAAGTAGAAAGGATCGTATGGATCGTGGTAGATTGGTACTAGCTAAGATTAGTACTTGACATCTAGCTTAGTGTCGGAAATTAGGATAAGCGACGTTGTACGGTTTTCTCCGCCTGAAGGGAGGTTTGTTGACATAGTGCTTGAAACTCTCGAGTGTGGTACTCAGGGAGTGGAGTAGGGCGAAGAAGAGCTTCTTAACCGAACCACTATATATCTCTTTGTCCCGGTTTGATCTTTCCATCTCTTTTCTTTATATTCATTTTTTACATTAGATAGTATAGTTTAGTGTTCATATTGGTGTTGATAGATTACACATAAGACTCGAATCAAAGTTTTTCAAAAGTATAGTTTTGAAACAAATTAAAAACCGGTAAAACTATTCAACCCCCTTCTAGTTTTCCACAATTGGTACCAGAGCCACGTCAATCAAGATTTTAAAGTTAATTGTATTTTAAAACTTGAATCGATCAATGGATTCTGACAAATATCAAGAAGGGTAATCTATGCAAAGACCACCACTTTTCAAAGCCGATTGTTTTATATATTCGAAAACTAGATTTGAAACGTATGTGAAATCAAAAGACATTGATATTTGGCATATTATTACTGAGGGTGACTTTCAACCGAATCAAAAGAATCCGAAAACTAAAAGGGATGAAATAGTTCCTTATAGTAAACAAAGTGATGAACTTAAAATAAAACTAGCTGTTAATACAAATATCGTACTTAAAACGTTATTTATATTTTACGATCTTTGCTTAATGTTTTGTTCATGACAAACACAAAGTATATTCCTTAAGCAAATTATAAATACTAGTTAAAGACTTTTTCAAAACACATCTTTTATTTAACATGATCACTAACATTATATTACATATACATGTGTATTTCCTTTAATGGAAACTTTAGTTTAAAAGTTACAAAGTGACATCATGGTATACATCACAAATACAATCTTGGTAAGATTGTGTGATATCTTGATTAGATACTCAAGTTATATAGTTGACTTTGGAAGATATTGATTTGACAACACAAGGATATGGAAAGATCTCTTGTGCAATATTAGCTGTCATCCCACGGATCCAAATCTATACAAAGACGGATCCCTTCTGAGGGATCCGCCGGATCCGTAGGAGCCCTTCTTTGTTTGCCTATAAATAGCAGGCTTGGCATTTGATCTAATCATCCACTTAGAAAAGAAAACACGCACATTCACTTTAGTTACTAACTACAGTAGTTATATATATATCATTGATGTTTCTTTTGTAGCAAAGAAGATCAAGTTAACAAGCTTCAAACAAGCAGACTGTTGTGAAGTTGTAGTATAGGTTCTGTGTAAACACTTTAAGTGTTTCTTATCATTTGTATCAGTTAGATCAGTGAGTGTGGTTAGTGCTTTAGTCCTCAAAGCACAAAGAGAGTAGGGAGTGGTTGTACCCATGTAAAGAACTCGACATCTAGCTTAGTGTCGGTAAATTAATTAGGCGACGTCAGGTTGGTTCTACCTTGTGAAAGAACCCGGTGTTTAGCTTAGTACCGGAAAAGGAAGTAAGCGACGTGTAAAGGTTTTCTCCACCTTGAAGGGAGTTTGTTTCTTAGTGAAAGATATCTCTCGAGTAAGCAACTCGAGGAAGTGGAGTAGGGCAAGGATAAGGATCTCTTGCAAACCGAACCACTAAAAACACTTGTGTTATGTGGTTTGATCTTTCATCTCTTTATCTCTAGTTTATATTGTGTGATAACTTAATTTGTGATTGTTTCCCTAGAACTAACAAATTAAACCAAAGAAACGGTAAAAACTATTCAACCCCCCCCCCTTCTAGTTTTCCACAATTGGCATCAGAGCTACGTTACTCAAGATTTTTAAAATAAACTGTATTTTAAAACTTGAAACGATCAAATCGATTTTGAAAACTTTAAAGAAGGGAAATCCTTGCAAAGATCACCAGACCTTAAAAACAGTTTTTATAGTTCGGAAAAACCATTTTTAAAATATCAAAAGATTCAGATCTAGCTAAATACAATATTTCACCTAAAGCTCCTGATGAATCCATTTCTAGTAAGTATTTTGACAGGAAAGATCTTGACTCAAAATGGAAAGTTAAAACAACAAATATTGAAGATTCTAGGGATCATTCAAGGATGACATTGGACGAGCTCATAGGATACCTCAAAGCTCATCTAGCAATAATTGATAAAGATTCGGAGATACCTATAGGCATAAAGGAGTGGATAGCTTCTAGCACTATAGCCAGATCCAGTTTCAACAGTGAAGATGTGCTAAAAGACAACAAGGTGGATAGTACGGCTAACATAACAAGAAAGGTATCCTCTGACTCTTCATATATATTTAATGAATACGACACATTAGATATAGAACACAATAGATTAAGTAAGCTCATTATAAACGTCATAAGTAAAAATAAGATCTTGAAAACCAAAGAAGAATACTTGATGAATAAAATACATAAAACAAAATCTCAAGTTTCAAAGATTCAATAGACACATAAACTGTGTAGATGACACTATGAGAATTCTTAAAACATCTCATGGTAACTTCAAGCCTGATTTTATGGAAAATGGTCATTTAAGTGATTTTGAAAGTCAAACGATAAATGAAAATCAAATCACACCAACTGAGTTGGTAAACCGCGGATCCCACGGATCCAAAACTTTGGATCCGCGTAGTATAAACAAAGGATCCGTGAGTACAGTAAAAACATTGAAAAATCAAGATTCAAGAATAACTAATTCAAAAACGATCAAAGACAGAGATATAGTTAAAACAAAAGTAAAATCATGTTCATACATAGGAAATGAGCTTAGTAGACAATTACCATTTGACTATCTCGGAGATATTAGTGAACCATGGTAATATGTTGTTTAACCCGAAAAGGACCCATGAGATATTGGGGACCAAACACTCAAGTTTTCTTTAGGTATTCTTAAAAGGATTTGGTCTTTATGATCTTACTTAATCCCAAGATACATTGATACAAAGGTATCTTCTCTAATCACTAAAGTGCTCATCCTGATCAATAGCACTTTTGGTATTAATCATCAAAAAGGTATGAACTCTCATAACTCTACTCATAATGATTATTCTCATAGATAATTCATGATTTCATAACTATTTGTGGTACGATAAATTATTACTACATATGTAATAATAAGAGATTCTATGTGTATAAAATAGGATAATTACTAGGAAAAGTTTTTTAAAACTTTTGCTAAAACCGGATATAACACCTCAAGACAAATGTCATCTCATATTCTTATGTTATATCTCAAAACACTTAGGAAATACTCATACATGGATAAGCTCTTAGAACTTGTAAGAACTCTAAACAAGATAAGATTTAATCAACACATTTGTGATTATCACATCCATAAATGTTCCTAAGTAAGTTCTAACTTAATTATTCATAACCTTAAAAAGTACTTGGAAGAAAATTAATTTTAGGATAATCTCACCATATTATAAAAGCTTATCTCTCCATAACTCATAATGATAATACATTGGTCTGATTAGAAAACATTGAGATTTAAATAATTTAGTTTTTCTCTAGAATCTAAGTGAGATTGATAACTATAGAAATAAGAGCATTAATCAAAGAACATATAGGAAAAACATACTCTCCTATTTTTGTACACACTAGCTTTATTTATGGAAACACAAACGAACTTAGTAGAATCTCATCTCCTTATCAAGATGTACTATGACCAAAAATCATGTATGATAAGTGTTTTGACTCATCTCAATCATGAAAATTATTATTCGTATTAAGGATCATAATAGTAAATTCATTGAATAACCTTAAAAATAGTAATACATTAAGTAGAACACCAAACCTTATGAATAACTATCATTCTTAGATCATAAATAATGTAATCATAACAAATTAGGTAGATCTCTAAATATATTGTGTACCAATGTGAGACATTGTACCACAAGTCACTAAGAAACTAACATTCCTTAATACTTAAGTAGTTAAGGAGAAGTGTGGAGAAAATACCCGTAGTTTGTGTCTTTAGTCTCTATTACCAATCTTCTCCTGTTTCGTCAACCTTACAATCATTCATTACTTAGCTCGAACTGGTTTCTCAAAAAGACTACAATGGTAAATCCTTTTACAAACATCTCAAGAAACAAATCTTCGTTCCTTACTAAACATACTAACATTTAGAAGTAATTAAAATATTCGTACAAATCTTAATTTAACCAAAAACAAAAATCATGTTCTGATCCGACGGATCCAACTGACAACAAGGGCGGAACCCTTTTGAAGGATCCGCCGAATCCGTGAGCTGTCAAATTCAACTATGAATTACCAAACACTCCTCACTGCACTACACACTTAATTAAACCCTCAAAATCAACTCATAATCGACTCTCATCATCCCTAACTCAAAAATTAGATCTTTCATATCAATTCGTGCTTGATCACTCACTGTATGTTCACTAATTCATCTTAATTCAAAAATTAGGGTTCATGCTATTTCAATAATACATTTTTGTTAATTAGACACTACAGATAAGTCTTTTGTCAAAAATTAATAGGAATTCCATTTTGTTTAAACTCTTTAACAAAATAAAATTCAAGGAAACTTTCTCTAAACAATTAGAATAAAATTTTTTTTTTCAAAAACCCCATAAGAAGTCTTTTTCATAATTAGATAAAATAAAACAATTGCTAATACAAAATCAAAGAAAACGTCAAACAGAAATGTTTGGGGTATAAAGTGTTTTGTCACAAAACATATTTTTCAAACATCATAGATCAAAACTAACCACACTTCCATATTTGTCCACAGTTCATTTATTTTAGATTAGTGTAACTAAAACTATTAAATTGTTTATGACTAGGAAAATCATGCCTCCTGCCACTAACTACGATCACAAGAAAACAAAGAAGTACCTACCCAAACATCATCAAACAAAAGGACTCACAGAAGCGCAAGTCCAACTTTTCAAATCTTTAGAAAGTCGGTATGTTCATGAGGGTAGAACCATAGACTCTTCATTCTTAGAAGAAACAAACATTCGTGAACAAATGGCCACCATTCAATTTGATTCACTTCTCGACATAGATGAACCTATCATTCCTCGTTTCATTCTCGAATTTTATGCCTCAGTAAAACTTATTTCTGATGACAATGGATCATTTAGCATCAACTTCAATGTAAACCAAAATTCCTACAATTTTCCTTTAGACCATTTTGGGGAAGTGTTACACATCCCAAGTGAAGGAACATGCTTCTATTCTGAAAAATGGTCCTTAACCATTCTTAATTCACATCTAGGAAGGGAACATCCGTACGACACTCCCTTAACTCCTAAAGAAATTATCCGAGATCATCTTTTTAACACTAGAACCAATCCAATTAAGAAACTTCGGGGGAAAGATGTCAATCGAGATCCATTTGCCATGGAACTCAATGAACTCAAACCTGAGTTCAAAAGACTCGAAGAAATTCTAAGATCAAATGTCATTAGTACTATTGGTAACAAAGATCACGTGAATGCTGGACTATGCTATATGCTCTATTGTATTTCAACTCATCAAAAATTCAATCTTGCTTACTATATCGCCAAAAGGATGGTCGATATACGTGTCCTTGGGAAAACCACATTGCCATATGGAATGCTACTCACTCGTTTGTTCAAAGCTTCCATTCCTATCCTTCCAAATTCTGTTGGTTTTGTCCCAGATTACCCCGAAATCAAACACACCTTTGTCCCTCTTAGTGACCATAGAGTGAAAGTAGGAAAAGGGAAACGAGCTTGTCTCTCATCTTCATCTTCATCATCTTCATCAGCTAGTGACGAAGATGGATTACCCAACTCAAAACTTCCACTATTAGATTACTTAAGTCAACTTCCATCTCTCAATAATGAATCTGCGGAAAGCCGACAAACAAAGGGAGTTCTAAAGTGTGCTGGACGATGGATGATGAAACTCCGAAAGGATCAAAAGAAAATACTCAAATTATTAAAAGAAAAGCGAGAATAAATGAACGTTTGGAACAGTTGTTCTTTAGATCCTATATGATCATATTTCTATGTTTGTTAAGACATGTCTTTAGTACTTTATGCTTATGTGTTCTTGCTCAACTTTAACTGATGATAATGCTCATGGTTATCAATTTTCCAAACTTATGTCTCTGTTTGGGTTAAAACATCGTTCATGATGAAGTTTAAATGATAAGGTCTATTTTTATACTTGATTGTGTTTTATGAGAACTAACTGATCATTGCAGATTGATAACACTCAGGGTTATCAATTTACCATATCTAACCCTATGTTTGGCTTAACTGCTACTGCAGTAAGTTTCTAAGAACGAATTAACCTATGATCAATCGTGCGTTTATACTATCACACTTAGTTGTTTTGCTATACATATTAGATGATAAGTAAGGTCTAGATGAATTTTCAGGCTTTTGTCGAATAACGCATAATATAACAAGTCTTCTGTTTAGTTTTAGAAAATTAGAGTACGGATCCGACGGATCCTTAAAATTTGATCCGCCAAGGCTTATCGTTGGTTCCGTCATCCTCTAACCTGCGGATTTGGTGGTCCCCTAACTTTGGTTCCGCACTTGATACTACTTAGATCCGCAGCTTTCTTAGTAAGTCTAAAACTTTTTCGACTCATCGCAATTCTTAAATCTTAGTGTTTAGTATCATTTAGGATTCATTCTCTGTTCATAATTCATCTTAGAATCATTTAGGAATTCTTGAAAAACTTAGGAACAAAATTTCCCACCATAATTGAAATTTTTGAAATTTAGATATGAGTTACCAAACCAATACAAATAAGGAACCCTTTTTAGGGATCCGTCAAATCCATGGAAATATCAAATCATCAGACTTTCCACTATCTTCTTGTATTAACTGCAAATCCACAACATATTACTCAACCAAAGCTCAATGGATTGACTTCCTTGATATGACCTGCACAAATTTTTTTAAATCATTAGAAACCAACATTCTCTATTGGATTCACATCAAATCCAAACACACAGACTCACACAACTTCTACCTATAAATTTGCACTTTAGGATCATCACTTCACACAACAACCATCTCCTTTCCTGTACATCTTAGCTATCATACTTCACCATGACCAAGTCAAACAACTCTTCCATGTCTAGACCATACAGACGAACAGCTAGAATTAGTGTTAGACCTTATTGGTATGCAAACCCACTTCGTAATGTAACCCTTCTTGTTAGATCCACAAACACCACAACAACTCCTATTACTACTCCCATAATCAACATATACTCTTCTTCAAATTCACCCACTACAAACTCATTTAATACAACAACATCACCTCCTATCATTACTCCTGTAGAAATTACACCACCACTCGCTCCCGCTCCACCACAACCTAAGAAGTCTGCATTATCACTATCCTCACCAAAACTCAAACCTATGGAACTCTTTAGGACACCACCAACATCTCCACAACCACATCTTGAAGAATTAGAAGATTTTCAACTTACATCAATCACTTCTCCACAAATAAGTCTTGAAAACTTAGAACCCATGATAGTCCATCCTCTTCATCCGAAGATTCATGAACCTCAATACCATATCACATCAATTATCAACACAACAAGTGCCACACCAATTGTCACTTCACCAAGTGTTTCCACAACAATTGACTCATTACCACAATCATCACCACCTAAAGAAAGAAACTCATCCCCATCTTCAAGCTTAATAATAGATCCATCACTTGACATAATTACCACTCTTCAACACTTAGATGAATCAATGTGGATCAATAAAACAAACACTCAAGATGACAACAATGTTGCCTCTAACCTCTACGACATTAGTAATTTAGAAACTAAATGGCTTCCCTCTATCTTGTCATCATCAAAACAAGCAAAATAGAAGTTTGTAGTATCATCGCGATAATTATTTTTAAGATTTTATCATCTCTAGGAACCTTCATGTGTAATCATATGTTTGAGACTTTCGTCACAAACAAATTTTCAATGTATTATTGTGCTCTAAAATATGATATCTTGTTATGACACATAAAGTGATTTAGACATACAAGATAAACACCCTTTAAGATTAGTCAATACTATCATCATAACACCTTATTAGCTCAACATTATAACTCTGCACCAAAACCTCATGAAAACACGATCATGTGTTTAACAAACCTCATGAAAACACGATCATGTGTTTAACAAACCTCTTAAATGAGATACATTAAGTCTCCTTCGAAATTGACTAGGATTAGTGAAACCAAATTAGTAGTTATAAGTGAATAGACCTTAGCATGAACCTTCGTTTGATCAAACATGACCAAAACGATTTTGGTCCCACGGAACCCTTCGATAAGAATGACGGAACCAAAAGTTTGGTTCCGCCCAATCCGCGGGTACCTAATCTGATTTTAACCATTCAGAAACAAAACAAACTTCTCGTAACCAACAAATCTAGAATTTTCATCTTAATCTCACAACTCAATTATCTAGAACATCTTCAGTATCTAGAACACCATCATAGGATCACATCCTTTTCATTCTTGATACATATCAAGCACGTCATTGTCAAGGCAAACAGAACCCTCATTCTCAACATGTTTGCTATACATTAGAGTTTCTGAATTTATTGTATTCTTTAAAACTACCACCTTCAATCATCTTTTTCACTAATCATCAATCTCATGGATTAGCGAAAAACCTACCTGTATCAACCTTTAGTTATCAATTAAGTTATCACTAGTAAACTAACACCAACACTAGCGTCACTAACTTAACCTCAACTCATATCCTCATCATAGGCATTTGTTTTAGGACTTTTTATTTCTTTCTAGGATACTTTTTTATTATTATACTTGTAACATCATTTCATAATTGTGACTTTTGTCACAAAATTTATAATATTTATAAATGTGATGATTTACGCTAAATGAGTGATCAACATATTGCATATGATCATTATCATTGTGAACTAACATTCTTCTATAGCATACATTATACCTTGATTATAATTACCTTAGGTACAAATAATGATCAGACACTTACTTTGACTTTTTCAAGTCAAAACTTATTAAAAGGCTTGTTTGGGAGTTTACTTCACAAGCATTCTACTTCTTTATTGAAGTCATTCATTACTAACACTTCATTTGCAGCATATCATACCCTTCAAAGCATACGAGAAATGAGGAGTATACATTGAGGGGGAGCATTTCATTAATTTTTCATATTCTAACCATTTGTTTTGTAGGTTTATGCATCATTTACTTGTTACTCCATTTAGGGGGAGTACAAAACAAGGGGGAGCTATTAAAGTTCTCAAAATCGCATTCCGCTACGCACTTCTTCTTTTTGTTTCGACAAAAAGGGGGAGAAAGGAAAAAGGATTAAGTTTGCATAATTAGTTCATACTAAGTTATTTCATAATAATAATCAAAATTTGAATAACTAAAAACTTAATCTATATTTTTAAAAAGGACTTAAACTATATTTACTTGTTTGCTTAAAAATATAATTTATGTTTTTTCATCAACAAAAAGGGGGAGATTGTTAATACAAATATCGTACTTAAAACGTTATTTATATTTTACGATCTTTGCTTAATGTTTTGTTCATGACAAACACAAAGTATATTCCTTAAGCAAATTATAAATACTAGTTAAAGACTTTTTCAAAACACATCTTTTATTTAACATGATCACTAACATTATATTACATATACATGTGTATTTCCTTTAATGGAAACTTTAGTTTAAAAGTTACAAAGTGACATCATGGTATACATCACAAATACAATCTTGGTAAGATTGTGTGATATCTTGATTAGATACTCAAGTTATATAGTTGAATTTGGAAGATATTGATTTGACAACACAAGGATATGGAAAGATCTCTTGTGCAATATTAGTTGTCATCCCACGGATCCAAATCTATAAAAAGACGGATCCCTTCTGAGGGATCCGCCGGATCCGTAGGAGCCCTTCTTTGTTTGCCTATAAATAGCAGGCTTGGCATTTGATCTAATCATCCACTTAGAAAAGAAAACACACACATTCACTTTAGTTACTAACCACAGTAGTTATATATATATCATTGATGTTTCTTTTGTAGCAAAGAAGATCAAGTTAACAAGCTTCAAACAAGCAGACTGTTGTGAAGTTGTAGTATAGGTTCTGTGTAAACACTTTAAGTGTTTCTTATCATTTGTATCAGTTAGATCAGTGAGTGTGGTTAGTGCTTTAGTCCTCAAAGAACAAAGAGAGTAGGGAGTGGTTGTACCCATGTAAAGAACTCGACATCTAGCTTAGTGTCGGTAAAGTAATTAGGCGACGTCAGGTTGGTTCTACCTTGTGAAAGAACCCGGTGTTTAGCTTAGTACCGGAAAAGGAAGTAAGCGACGTGTAAAGGTTTTCTCCACCTTGAAGGGAGTTTGTTTCTTAGTGAAAGATATCTCTCGAGTAAGCAACTCGAGGAAGTGGAGTAGGGCAAGGATAAGGATCTCTTGCAAACCGAACCACTATAAACACTTGTGTTATGTGGTTTGATCTTTCATCTCTTTATCTCTAGTTTATATTGTGTGATAACTTAATTTGTGATTGTTTCCCTAGAACTAACAAATTAAACCAAAGAAACGGTAAAAACTATTCAACCCCCCCCCCCCTTCTAGTTTTCCACACTAGCCAAAAATGATGAGGCTAAAATGATGATTTATAATGCTTTGCCGAAAAAGGAATTTGAAAGAATTTTTATGTGTAATACGGCAAAAGATATTTGGAAAACTTTGTTAGTCACTCACCAAGGTAATAATCAAGTCAAAGAGAACAAGATAGATCTTCTTATGCAACAATATGAACAATTTTCCATTTCGGAAGATGAATCTATTGATAATGCTTTTGCTAGATTTAATACTATTATTACTAGTCTTAAAGCTCTTGGTGAAGGTTATTCTAGCAAGAACTATGTTAGCAAGTTTCTTAGGGCTCTACATCCCAAATGGAGAGCAAAGGTCACCGCCATTGAAAAGTCAAAGGACTTGGCGATATTATCTCTTGATGAACTAATAGGAAACTTGAAGGTTCATGAGATGATAATCAAGAAAGACTCCGATATAGTCCAAGGCAAAAGCGAGAGAGTTAGATCGCTAGCATTGATAGCTAAAAAGGAGTTTAGTGATGAGGAATGTTCGGATTCCGACAGTGAAGATGAAGAGTATGCATTAGCCGTTAGAAACTTTAAAAAGTTCTTTAGGAGAAGAGGTAGGTTCGTTAGGCAACCTCGTGATGACAAGAAGCCGTCACAAAAGAACCGAGATGAAAAGAAAGGAAAGGGTGATAGGAGATGTTTTAGATGCGGAGATTCTAATCACCTCATAGGAGAATGTCCTAAACCACCGAAAACAAACAACCAAAGAGCTTTCGTTGGAGGCTCTTGGAGTGATAGCGGTGAAGAAGAAGAGAAGAAGCCCAACGACGAAACATGTCTAATGGCCCAGGCTTCAAATGAGGTACATTCCGACTCTTCTTATTATAGTAACGATAATTCGTTAGTAGATGATAACATACTATATGATGAATATAATAAGCTATGTGAAGTAAGTTCTAAAATTTTAGGTAGAAACAAAACACTAAAATTAAAATTGCATGAACTCGAAGTGCAAGTTTTAGAACTAAAGGATCAAGTAAAAAGACTTGAGAAAAATAAAGAAATAGATGTAGGATGTAGATCATGCATATGTCTTCGAGTAGAAAATGAAAAACTCAAAGAAAATGCATTAAGGATCATTAAGTTTGAAGAAGGAACAAAGGAACTTAATGATATGCTTGAAAACATTAGGTTTAGTGAACATGCCGGTGCAGGCTTAGGATTTGACCCAAACCAAGCTTCTACAAGTAATACTAAACAAGTAAAATTTGTAAATCCTGGAGAATCTGGAATATCAGACGACGGCATCACTAAAGGTACAGACGGCACCACTAAAATTAGTGGTACCGTGGTACCGTCGAGTGCTTTAGTCAGATTTGGATCAATTTTAAAAAATAACTTAAGTTCTAAACTGAGTCACATAGTTATTGATAATGTAGAAGTACCTATTGCTAGTAAAAAGGAAGTCAAAAGTATTTACAAACCCTTGTCAACCCCCGAACTTGGTTTTGTAAAACCTGATATTAGATCAAAGACTCCTTCACTTAGAAGAACAAATATTCCTAAACCTCGGTCAAGAACTCCTCTACCGGGAGGTAACTTTAGAAGACAAAGTTATCCAAGTAACTTTCCCGTAACTTGGAATAACCGTCAACCACAAAGTTACTTACCATGGGAAATTTGTCCTCCGTTCCAACATCCTAACCAAATGTAACTAATGCATGGGATGTTCAATACTAACAACTTTGGACCCATGCGATATTGGGGACCAAATGTTTGAATGTTTGTCTTATTCAATAGATATGCTTGGGAATCGACTTGGAGCCCGACGAATGGGTCAAGGATAGTGGATGCACTAATCATATGACGGGTAACCGAAGTCTATTTTCATCATACAAGGCATACAACGGAGGTAATATCACTTTCGGTAGCAAACCTAAGGGCAACATCATAGGCAAAGGTATGTTTACTCAAAACTCCCTCACTATTAGAAATGTTGAGCATGTAGATAACTTAGGATTTAACTTGATTAGCATTAGTCAAATGGTAGACAATAAGTATAGAGTTATATTCTCTGAAGAGGGTAGTGAGATCACTAAGAATGGCAAAACCAAAGGCAAAGGAGTTAGGAAGAATGGCTTGTTTGTTATGAAAATAGGAAATTAGCCTCAGGATAAGATTTGCCTAGCAACCATAGATGATAATTCCACTCTATGGCATAGAAGACTAGCTCACGCCAATATACGCTTGATACAATAATTGGCGTCTAAGGAACTAGGTAGAAACCTACCTAAGATTAAGTTTGATAAACACTTTTGTGATGCTTGTAAAGTTGGAAAACAAGCTCATTCTAGTCACAAAGCTAAGAATATGGTCTCGACCTCTAGATGCCTAGAACTCCTTCACATAGACTTATTTGGTCCATCCGCCGTACGGAGCTACGGAGGAAATTACTACACCTTAGTAATAGTTGATGACTACTCTAGGTATACTTGGACTAGATTCCTTAAGAATAAGACACAAGCTTTCGAGGAATTCGAAATCTTTAGTAAGAAGGTCCAAAATCAACTAGGGTGTACAATAGTCTCAATTAGGACGGATCATGGTCGGGAATTTGATAATGAAGTGCAATTTGGAGTATACTATGATGCTAATGATATTACACATAATTTCTCGGCTCCACGCACTCCACAATCAAATGGGGTAGTTGAGCTAAAATTGTACTCTACAAGAGATGAGTAGAACGATGTTGAATGAACAATCAATTCCGTAAAAGTTTTGGCGTAATGCGTTGGACATCTCAACTTACATACTAAATAGGATTCTAATTATACCTATTTTAGGAAAAACACCATACGAAATCTTGAAAGGTAGGAAACCTACTCTTGATTACCTTAGAGTGTTTGGAAGCAAGTGCTTCATACTAAACACTAAAGACTACCTCACCAAGTTTGACCCAAAGTCTTACGAAGGTGTTTTTCTAGGTTACTCCCAGAATAGTAAAGCCTATGTTATCCTAAATAAGGAAACGATGAAAGTCGAAGAATCACTCAACGTGACATTCGGTGAAAGTCCTCCACCAACTAAGACATCACCCTTGGTGGATGATGACTTAGATGAGGAAGAAGCCATTAAGGTTAATGGCAAAAAAACCTTAGAAAATGACATTGAGGATGAAATAGTTAAAGTTGACGAAGTTGTCAAAATTAAGAAATCAAAGAACCATCCTATTGAAAATGTCATAGGAAACCTAAACCAAAGAACTCTTAGGTCACAAGCACAAAAAAAAGGTAATTTCTTTTGTTTTATATCTACCGTAGAACCTAAGAATGTCGGTGAAGCAATTAAGGATGAAAGCTGGGTAGTTGCCATGCCAGAAGAGTTAAATCAATTCACCGCAAACCAAGTTTGGGATTTAGTACCTCCACCTAAGAATCAAACCATCATAGGAACTAAGTGGGTGTTTAGGAATAAACTCGACGAAAATGGCGTCGTAACTAGGAATAAGGCAAGGTTGGTATCACAAGGCTATAACCAACAAGAAGGAATAGATTACGATGAAACTTATGCACCCGTAGCTAGATTAGAGTCTATTAGGATACTCCTTGCCTATGCTTGCGCCTTAGACTTTAAATTATACCAAATGGACGTGAAAAGTGCATTCCTAAATGGTTATATCAACGAGGAGGTATACGTTGCACAACCTCCGGGATTCGTTGATTTCGAGAAACCGAATCATGTTTATAAACTCAAGAAAGCTCTCTATAGTCTCAAACAAGCTCCTAAAGCTTGGTATGATAAACTAAAGGCATTCTTGATTGAACATGATTCACATCTCATCATTGTTCAAATATATGTCGACGACATCATATTTGGCTCAACTTGTCCAGAACTGTGCGATGATTTCTCTAAGATCATGCGTGACGAGTTTGAGATGAGCATGATGGGCGAATTAAATTTCTTCCTTGGTCTACAAATAAAACAAATGGAAGATGGTATCTTCTTTAATCAATCTAAGTATAGTAAGGAGATGCTTAAGAAATTTAGTTTAGAAGAGTCTAAGCCCATGAAAACTCCCATGTCCACGGAAACGAAACTGACGAAAGATGAAGAAGGTGAGTCCGTGGATAGCACTAAGTATAGAGGTATAATAGGAAGTTTATTATACCTCACGAAAAGTAGGCCCGATATCATGTTTAGTGTCTGCCTTTGTGCTCGCTTCCAAGAGGATCCCAAAACCTCTCACCTTGAAGCGGTTAAGCGTATCTTCCGATACATTAAAGGCACTATACACTTGGGATTATTCTATCCCAAGGGGACCGGTGTAGAAACTGTTGTCTATGCCGACTCTGATCATGCGGGAGATTATGTGGATTGAAAAAGTACGAGTGACGTTTATACCTTCATGGGTTGTTGTCTAACTTCTTGGTTCTCCAAGAAACAAACGGCTCTTGCTATCTCCACGACCGAAGTCGAGTATGTAAGCGCCGGAAAAGCATGTCAACAAGCACTATGGATGAAACAAGCTCTTATTGACTATGACATCCATCTAGACGACGTTCCCATTATGTGCGATAACAAAGGCGCTATTGACTTGAGCAAAAACCCTGTTCAACACTCTCGTACTAAACACATTGAAATTCATCACCACTTCCTTCGCGATAACGTTCAGAAAGGAAATATTTCTATTGAGAAAGTTCCCTCTCAAGACAATATCGCTGATATCTTGACCAAACCTCTCAAACGAGAATCCTTCTACTATCTTCGTCTAGGTCTAGGAATGATGGAACATATTCCATAAATCTTATGACTATTTAAATATTTCACTGGAAATATTGAAGTAATCTCATGTGTCTCGTCTCATGACTCTTTAAATATTTCACTGGAAATATTGAGTCATTCTTCACATCCCTCGTATGACTACTTGAATACTTCACTGAAAATATTAAAGTCATCTCCTTTCGTCTAGTCTAGGTTCTTCTCGTCAAAAGGATTTATTCGGTATAAATTCTTTCCTCGTGTCAAAAAGTCTCACTAAAATAGCGAGACTTATTCTTCAAAAATCAAAATGGGACGAAAATTCATCCCAGCAGATCACGGCACCACTAAAGTGGCACGGCAACATTAAATTTAATGGTACCATGGTACCGTGTATCTGACAATGTATTTCAGTCCTCTCTTCCCACATTATTCATTTTTTTTTAACTTTCCCAACTTCTGCAATTGCTGTCAAGACCAAACCTCACAACCCAAAATTCAAGTACACCCTTTCAAGATCATATTCAAGACATTAATTTTCAAGATTATCAACCACTTACACTATTTCAACAAAAATTGTAAGTCATTTGACTCTACTTTTCTTTAATCTTGAGTCTAGGGTTTGTTCATACATGAAAATTGAATTGGGGTTTTTCAATTTTGATTGAGCCTCTATGAAATTAGGACTAGGATTAGGCAATGCATAACCTTCATGATTCCCTTAACATAGGATTTGCATAAACCCACTTAAATCACATATTTTGGTTCAAACCTTGTTTGTATTAGATTAATTAGGTTTAAGAGGAATCATGAATATTTGCAATTAGGATTAGGAGTCATTAACATTCTAACTTTTCAAAACTTTTGGCGCCAAAACTTTGAAGTGGCCCAAACATCCCAATTCAATCATTTTCAAAAAAATTTCACGAAATTAGGATCATGAAACATTTTTCGTGCATTGTTGATACAAACTAAAAAAGTTTTCTCATGCATACATGATCTCACGAATATTGATCAAATTACATAACTAATATGTATTTATTGACATATTCGTTTGAGCAAAAGTGAAGTTAGGAGCATTTGGGTAATCTCATTATTTATAGTTTTAGAGTCGGGATTACCGCACCTCCACATGGTTTGCATATAGGCACACACTAGGCACGTGTCATTAAAGTATCTATTCTCAATCTTAAATTTTCCTAAAATTCTCTTATAGTTAACAAAAATGTCTCATATGAGTATGATTTTGATCATCTTCTAACCGACACCTATACTCCCAAAATCTCTCGTGAACCTACAACACCCGATAGTCACATTCGTGCATATGCTAATCTTGAAACCCTTCGGTTTCATGAAGGTCGAGTCATTGATCCATCCTTAGTTTATCATAGGGATATCAACACCTCATTTAGAGCTATAGGATTCGATTGTTTACTACACATTAACGAGCACATTTGTCCTCATTTTGTGTTGGAATTTTTTCGACAATTTGAACTCGTACGTAACGAGGATCAATCTCTGTCACTTTGGTTTTGGATCCGAAACTTCAAATTCGTCTTGACTCTTGAGCAATTTGCTCAAATTCTCCAAATTCCTAATCATGGGTAATGTGCCTATACTGAGGATTGGTGTCTCGAGTCTCTCTTCAACTATCGAGAAGAGAATAGTCCATATTGTTCCTATATACCCTCTCCAACCGAACTTACCAAACTCATTCGTACTCATAAGTACTCTTCTTACCCAAATCCAACAAAAATTCGTTTGGAAGAGGTTCGTTATGAACTACTTTCTTGGGCAGTCATCCTGCGAGAAAATGTTCTAAGTCTAACAGGAAATCGTGAGCAACTTCCTGCGTGTTGTGCTCATATGATTTACTGTCTTCTTACTCAACAACCGTATAATCTGGCTTACTTCTTCGCTAAGCGAATTGTACATCTCAAGGGTAACAAGAATAAATTGATACCCTATGGGATGTTCCTAACTCGTCTTTATCACCACTTCATTAACTCTCATCCATACCTTCGTGGTCCTCAATACTCACTTTTTGATCCCGTCATGAAACCCCTTAATGAGTCATATGTCTCATCCATCCTTATTTCCGAATTCTCCACCAATTATGCACCCTTTGATGATTCAAACAATGAGGAAGTAATGCATGCTCAAGATGCGAGTGTGATGAAAACGGGAGCAAGCTCAAGTCATAAGTAGTTAGAAAGGGATTAATACTTCTATTAGGATTTATTTATGATTAATTATAGTAGGGATTAATACTCTTTACTATTTTGCATGCTTGACACTTATTCTATCACCTTGCATGATTTTCAATTACATGATTCTTGGATGATAGCTTATTTTGTCCTCTTTGTTTGCATGCTTATGGATTATTTTAGAAAATTGCATGACAATCTTTAATTGCTAGGAGTAGCTTAATATAGGACACATTAGGCAAATAAATCTTTAGTGATTTGAAGCACTAACATTTCCAGCAAATACTTCCCCCAGAAAGCTTCCCTCTAGCTACCTAGAATTAGGTTGCACAGGAAAATTCGTGACTCACATGTCACGGTACCATTAAATAGGCCACGGTATCGTTAAATTTAACGGTACCGTGTGGTATTTAGTAGTATCGTGCCCTTGTTTGACGAATTTTCACTGTTTCCTCTAGATCCCTGCATCCCTAACCTCAAACCTGCAGAATTTTGCAAACTCACATATACCCTAAGATTCCCTTACTACACCATAGGACACTACCACCAACTTTAATTCAAATTCCACCACTCTTGCCTATATAAGGCCTCACCATTGCAAGCTTATCTTGCATCTCATATTCAACCTCACACCACTCAATCACCATGTCTTCCACACAAGGATCAACAAACTACATTTCCAACAAACCCAGGATAACCGTAAGACCACCATCCAAACCTCTCTTTGTTGATCTTACATAAGATGATGAAGTTACAGCACCACCATCCCTCACCATCTCCACCTAATGCTCTTTCCAAAACATCTTCCACTAGAACCACATCTTCGTCATCTCCCTCTCTCAACACCATGCTATCATCCATGGACTACACACTCTCACCCATCACTCCATTGGATTATGCCATGCCAACCCCATCACCAACTAACTCACCATCACCAACTAACTCACCACCACCTCCTTCCTGATTTGATACCCGTGTGTACAAGTTTTAAATTTATAAAGGTGAATTACCGAATCTAGAAATAACACATACGAACAAGTGAACTCGTCCATTATAGCAAGATTATGATGGTAAGTCGGGATCGTTCGTAGGGATTTGTGAGTGAATCGGATCGTAAGCTACTAAAAGTGAATTTCTGAAACAAGCAATGATGAAAATATAATAATTCAAATGATTAAAAACTACACTTGCTTAGACTAACATACTACTCTTTATTAGCATGATTGTGATAACTTTGGATAACATGTTGGTTATGATAATTAGTTTGGTGAACTAATCTATTGTTTCTACAAATTAAACCTTCGTCAAGATTTTAGTTCATAAAAACAAGCATTACGTTTAACCAATCAATTCAAGGTTCATAAGTTGGTGTAAATTAAACACAAAAATAGTCTTTTGCTTTATCAAATAAGCTTAGGAAATGGTCAATACAAAAGGTAACCGATCATAGAAAAAAGGTCACAATTGATAGTAAACTATTAATCTTTCGACCCTTGAAATGGTTTACAATCAATCCTATTTTGATAGACAAAAGCATTCTTATTACAACCATAATTAACTTTCTTTGTTTAATCAAGAATAATGGGTAAAAACAATCATTCATAGACAAATGATTATAACTAGTTTAATAACAATAGTTCTTTCGACCCTTAAAATTATTAGCAACTAGTTAAACTTGATCAACAAATGTCACTACGAAACTTAATCACAATTGGATCTTATAATCAACTTGAAACTAAATTAAAACATGTTATCACAATCATACGCAAATCAATAAGCAATACACATCATCTAAGCAAGTGCACAAAGGCACTAGCCACTCATAGCAAACACTAACATAAACTCAGAACTTTGAACATTAGAAACCATAATTGAAAGTCTTACAATGGTTGGAAATAGATTACAAATGATAAAGTAATGATACCCAAAGTATTGGTGTTGACTTCTTGATGTCTTGACCTCCAAGTGTAGACTTCTTGGACCTCCAAAGTTCCCTTGACTTTTAAGGACGAATTTGAAAGTATTGTGAGAGTGGTTGATGATTAGAGAGTTAATTGGTATTGATAAGTGGTGAATGGTTTATGAATTGTTATTTAAAACTCTTCACAAATGATCCTATTTATACTATTCTCAAAGCCTAGGGTCATTAATGGTTCAACCTGGCCTCCAAGCAGATAAAATGGTCTAGAATCATTACTAGAAGGCCCTAGAATCGGTGAAAGGAAGACACATAACTTAATGATGAAGATTGGTAAAACAGGTACCATCCAACCGATCGGTATTTCATCCAACCGATCGGTTGGTCTTCAACCTTGGCCTCCATCCGAATCGGTTGCGGGCTGCATCCGATCGGATGGAGTGATGTTGTTGACTTAATCTTGAACTTTTGTCGTTTGGCTTGTTTCTTCCTTTTGGTTCTTGGTTCTTCATCCAAACTTAATCTTTTCCTAATCTTGAAGCTTGTCAACTTGCATACTTGGACTTTCATTCTTTGAAATGACTATTTGATTGGATCTTGACAAGAAAATCTTCGAATCATCATAAATACTTCCTTCTTCCTCATTCTTTCATTTTTTTCTTCCTTTTTCCTGTTTTTGGCTACATATACTTTGCAAACACGCTTTGGTACGATTTAGTAACAAAAGCATATAAATATAACCAAATAACATATATAAAAACACGAATAACGCTACTAAAAACATGCACAATTTGAGCGTTATCATATTCCCCCACACTTAAACTTTCTTGCCCTCAAGCAAATCTAGAAGTAAACACAATTATCCACATGGTATACAAGTATGATTAGAAAAATGTGATGCGAATCTATCAAGTACAAGTACAAGTTAGATTCATCGTTTTAAGCTTTTATGGTTGAAGCATCGAGATGTTTGACAATACCCAAATGATTTTCTTGTTTGATAAACATTACTAAACACCTCACGAAAAAGAAATGAAATATAATTCACTCAAAACACTCATTTGTATGGTTGGTGGAGTATATAAGAAGAATCACACTCATTTGCTCAGTCATGATTTAAATATTACCATAGGCTTGTACAAGAAACAAAACTACACCGAAATGGCGTGAGCACCAAGTATAGATATCAAAGAGGGATTTTATTCGGGTAAAGGCTTCAAGGGTTATATTAGACTTATATGCAACTATCTTATGCAAAACATAATAGCTCGCTAACAACGAATTCTTGCATCACCAAATAACGGATGGTCACTAAGAATAACCTTAGATTGCTAACAACGCTACCTAATTCCTCAAGAAATCGGATGGTCACTACATGTCAACACACTTGATAATTCCACAAAGTCGAAAGGGTAGGATAAGACATGGGATATGTTTTAGAAAAGGTTGATAATAAAGAATATACAAAACTAGTCAAAGTCTACTAACCAAATGTTACTAGCTATTTCGAACCACTATCATGCATTCTTGAGAAACTCCATACTTGATTGCACGATACATTATTACATAGCTCATTGGCTATTCTTGTCACCTTATAGTTGCGATGACTTATTATTATTATTATTTTTTTTTAACTCAGAAACTTGTCATCTTATAGTTGCGATGACTTCACTTGGATAACTACTTTTGGAGTTTGCAACTTTCTTCGTACTTTCATGATTTCCCACATAACATCCATCTTGCCAAATAGCTAGCAACCAACCAAAAAGTGTAAAATCTTTTTGTATTTTTCTAGATTTTATCAAAAGAAAAAGATAGGCTCAGAGGGTGTAACTAGGGGTATCTAGCGTTAAAGATAAACGCTAACAAAAGGGTTTATACTGGTGGTTAACTAGTCAGTGTAACTAGCTAAATATCAATACGAAAGGCTTATTTGGGTTAAATCCTAAGGTTGCCTCTTATCACGCATATATACTTATATCACAAATGAAAAGTGATCTCACAACGGTCTGGTAATGATTTACAAGCACAAGTTCTAGAATAAATAAAATCACCGGCACACTCTTTAGCAAAAGAATCAAAGCATAAAAGATGTATGCTAAATACGACACAGGCTTAAATCCTCACAATGTAGTGGAAGAGCTATAATATGTGCTAGCTAATGTTATCGATCTCAGAATGGATTGCAATATTAATCGGGACACATCTCAATTTTTTCAAAAATTACAAGTTTTACCAGTGGATAGATCCAGTTATTCTAATATATAATCCTTAAAATGACAAATAACTAGATCACAAGGGCAAACAAAATTTAAAATTTAGCTCGAAATTTACAATTTATTCTTATTTTCCTATTCACCTCCCCCCCCCCCACACTTAAGTTAAGCATTGTCCTCAATGTGATAAACGAATTTCAAGGAATGAAAATAGGGAAATAAGAGAATAAACCATATTTTCCTGCTCTAGATGATTCTATGAACCAAGCATCCAAGCTTTGTAATCATTACCTGCAGTAATCTTAGAACAAAAGAAACACACGAAATATTTCTACGTTTTAATTAAAAGTTGGTGATACACCCCCACACTTAAGTTTAGCTAAGGGATTAGAGAAACTTTGGGGTTTAATCACTTAAAAAATAAAAATAAAATCTAAAAACAGCAAACACACGGGTTGCCTCCCGAGAAGCGCTTGTTAAATTAACGAGTCATCAGCCGGACTCAAACTTCCTTCTTGCTACGTTGGTGCAATTTTTGGTCTCTTCTTTGAGGATTTTGGAACATGCACCACGTTTCCTATCACTATTCCTTCTCCAGTTTCATCTATGTTTTCCAATTTTATTCTTTCCCAAGGTCTAGGAAGAACATCATAGATATAACCAGATTCTTCGGCCCAAGGAGTGTTTTCCTTATAATCGGCCGGAAAGGGTGCCATGAATATTATAGCTTCATATTCTGTTTCAGGCGGAATCTCTTTGATAGAAATCTCGTTCATTTGCTTCTTATCATAGTACAATTTAATTCGGTGACCATTAACAATGAAACTTCCACCTTGTTTGTCATGTAATTCAACATACCCAGATGGAAATCCATGTTTCACTATATACGGACCAAACCATTTCGGTTTTAGCTTAGGGCTTTGAACTTGTATTTCATATTGAAAAGCAGAACTTTGTCTCCAGCTTTGAATTCTTTCCGGATTCTAAGCTTTCTGTCATGATACGCTTTGGTTCTAGCTTTGTAAATCTTGGAGTTCTCGTAAGCTTGGAGTCTTAGTTCATCGAGTTCATGCAATTGCAAAAATCTCTTCTCTCCAGCTATTTTGAGATCAGGGTTACAGCTTCTGAGTGCCCAGTAAGCGCGATGTTCAATTTCGAACGGAAAATGACAGGTTTTTCCATACAAAAGTCTGTATGGTGTTGTACCAATTGGTGTTTTATAAGCCGTACAAAATGCCCACGGAGCATCATCTAGTTTTCTCGACCAAACGGCGGGATTATCTTTGACCGTTTTTTCAAGTATCCTTTTTAAGGCTCTGTTGATATTTTTGACTTGACCACTGGTCTGTGGATGATAAGCTGTGGCGAAACGATGATAAACTCCATATCGTTTCATTATTTTCTCCATTTGTCTATTACAGAAATGGGTTCCTCGATCACTTATTAAAGCTTTAGGAATTCCATAACGAGCGAAAAGCTTTTTGAGAAAATTGACAACAACTCGTGCATCATTTGTGGGTAGAGCTTCGGCTTCAGCCCATTTGGAGACGTAATCAATAGCAACGAGAATGTATTCGTATTTGTGCGATTTAGGAAATGGTCCCATAAAATCGATTCCCCAAATATCGAATATTTCGCAGACTTGAATGCTCTTTTGAGGCATTTCATCTCTACAGGAAAGACTACTGGATTTTTGGCAAGCATCACAGTTTTGAACAAGAGTATGAGCTTCTTTGAAAATGGTCGGCCAATAGAATCCAGCATCAAAAACTTGTTTAGCTGTGGTGGAAGGGCCATAGTGTCCCCCAGTCGGGCCATGATGGCATTCATCAAGAATTCTTCTTGTTTTAGAACCAGAAGCACATTTTCTGATCATCCCATTGGGACACATCTTGAAAAGATAGGGATCTTCCCAATAATAGTGTTTTAGTTCTGAAAAGAATTTACTTCGTTGGGCATGAGTTAATCCTATTTTGAGAATTCTTCCAACGAGATAATTTGCATAATCTGCAAACCACGGTATTCCGTTTTCATCAACTGTATCAACAGTCGTGAGAGTTTCATCAGGGAAATAATCGTCAATCTCGTCTTCCTTTAATTCTTCCAAATTTGAATTTTCGAGACGAGACAAATGATCAGCAGCTAGATTTTTTGCTCCTTTCTTATCTTTTATTTCGATATCAAATTCTTGGAGTAGCAAAATCCATCGGATAAGACGCGGTTTTGCATCTTGTTTGGTAAACAGATATTTGAGTGCTGAATGCTTAGTGAACACAATCGTTTTTGAAAGCACAAGATAAGATCTGAATTTGTCGAAAGCAAAAACAACGGCTAACAATTCTTTCTCCGTAACCGTATAATTTTGTTGAGCATTGTTGAGTGTTTTGCTAGCGAAGTATATAGGACGGAAATGTTTTCCTTCACGTTGTCCTAATACAGCTCCAACAGCAAAATCACTTGCATCGCACATGAGCTCGAATGCTAGTGACCATTTAGGTGAAACCATAATGGGTGCACTAGTCAGTTGGGTTTTCAATGTGTTGAATGCCTTCATGCAATTTGCATTGAAGTCAAAAACAGAATCTTTTTCGAGAAGTTTCGTCATTGGACGACATATTTTGGAAAAATCCTTAATGAAACGACGGTAGAAACCGGCATGTCCTAGAAAACTTCTAATGGCTTTAACGTTTGTTGGAGGTGGTAATTTGGTGATAACATCAATTTTTGCTTTGTCAACCTCCATTCCTGCACTGGAAATTTTGTGTCCTAGCACAATTCCTTCAGTCACCATGAAATGATATTTTTCCCAGTTGAGAATAAGATGTGCAGCTTCGCATCTTTCGAGCATTTTATCGAGATTAGAAAGACAAGCTTCAAATGAGCTTCCAAAAACTGAAAAGTCATCCATGAAAACTTCCATAGATGTTTCAAGCATGTCTTGGAATATAGCAATCATACACCTTTGAAAAGTCGTAGGTGCATTACAAAGACCAAAAGGCATACGCCGATAAGCGTAAGTTCCAAAGGGACATGTGAATGTAGTCTTTTCTTGATCAACAGGATCAATAGGAATTTGGAAATATCCTGAAAAACCATCAAGGAAACAAAAGTACTTGTTCCTTGCTAATCTTTCAAGCATTTGATCCATGAAGGGTAAAGGAAAATGATCTTTTCTGGTGGCTTTATTTAATTTTTTGTAATCAATACATACTCGCCATCCAGTGACAGTTCTAGTAGGAACTAATTCATTCCGTTCGTTAGTCACAACAGTCATTCCTCCTTTTTTTGGAACACAGTGAACTGGACTCACCCAAGGACTATCCTCGATGGGGTAAATGATACCGGCATCAAGAAGTTTGATGATTTCTTTTTTAACAACTTCTTTCATGTTGGGATTGAGTCGACGTTGTCTTTCTACAACGGGTTTAGCATCTTCTTCTAAATTGATCTTGTGTTTACAAAAATCAGGGCTAATTCCTGGGATATCAGACGTTTTCCACGCAAAAGCTCTTTTATGCTTCTTGAGAACAGAAATGAGACATTCTTTTTCCTTATCATTGAGCAACGAAGATATGACTACTGGAAGAAGTGAATTATCATCCAAGTAAGCATATTCAAGATTTTCGGGAAGTGGTTTCAGCTCAAGATCAGTTGGTGGTTCTTGAAGAGATGTTTTGATTCTCAATTGATCATTAAAATTGATTTCCTCAAAATCTTCTTCTATTATTTCTCCTTCTTCAACTTCTACTTCATCTTCTTCAAACTTTACTTCCATAAAATCAGCGAATTCTTTATCAAAGTTTGTTTCACTAATTTTTTCTGAAGTAGTCATGAATGGATCAGAATCATCAAGTAATGCATCCAATTCTTCATCAGTGACTTCATCGATTACATCTATGTTAAAACAAGTGTCATCACTGGAATGTGGATATTGCATTGCTTTATCGATTAAAAAGGTAATTCTATCTTCTCCAACTCCAAGATTGAGTTCTTTTCCATTTACTTTGATGATCGCATCAGCTGTGTTTAGGAAAGGTCTTCCAAAAATAAGAGGTACTCTACTATCTTCCTCCATTTCTAAGATCACAAAATCTACGAGAAAAATGAATTTACCGACTTGGACAAGCATTTTCTCAGCAATTCCAACAGGATATTGGTAAGAATGATTTGCTAAGCGAATACTCATCCTTGTAGGTTTCAAAGTATTGATGGAAAGTTTAGAATACAACGAATAGGGCATCAAATTGATACTTGCACCTAGATCGGCTAAAGCATCGCATGTGATGTTGTTTCCTAACGTGCATGGAATCAGAAAACTTCCGGGATCTCCGAGTTTTGGTGGAATTTTGTTTTGAACAATGGCTGAACATTCTTCATTGAGAAAGGTAACGGATATTTGCTCCAACTTGTTTTTGTTATTAAGAAGTTCTTTCAAAAATTTCCCATAATTGGGCATTCCAGCTAGAACATCAACGAGGGGTACATTGAGTCTAACCTCTTTGATTATTTCAACAAACTTCTTATAACGTTCTTCCATCTTTTCTTTCTTAAGGCTCTAAGGATATGGAATTTTTGGTGTGTACGCCTTAACTGGTGGGTTGGGTTTGGGTGGTGTTTTTGTGGTATTTTCCTTCTTGGCTTCTTCAGCTTCATCCTCACTATCATCATTGATGATCGTGGTATCATTTGGATTGGGTGGTGGATCATAAGAGAGACCACTTCTTGTGAATACAGCATTGATATGCTCATTTCTCGTTTGTGGTGGACGATAAGTTTTATCGTTTGATCCAGATGATGTTGGTTTAGGGTTGGATTGGGTATTACTTGGTAATGAACCTGATGGTCGGGAAGAAATTTGATCAGAAAGTCTACCGAACTTGTTTTCGAGATCTTGAATAGATGCTTGATGATTTTTCTGACCTTGCTCAACTTTGGTTTTGAGATTGAAAAATTGGTTCTTGACGAACTCATTGGTGGATTTTTGAGCAGTTACGAATTCACTCATCATTTTCTCAAAATCGGTTTCTTCCGGTTTTTTATCAGAGGTTTGTGGAGTTTGATTGTCTACCCGTGGTTGAGAATCACGGTTGTTATCCCTTTGTTGGCGATCTTGCCAATTTACAGAATTTCGTCCGTAATAATTACCATGATAACCGCCTCCACGGTATCCTCCTTGGACATAATTAGCTTCTCCTTCTTTGGGTTGGTCCATTGGTTGATCGTCACATTTTGATGATGGGTGATTACCTCCACAGTTGTTACAACCGTCTCGCATTTCTTTCATTTCTCCTTTAAGATCTTTGTATTGCGAGTCAATTTTTGAAACCAAGGTTTCCATTTTCTCCATGAGTTTAGAGGTATCGGAACTTTCATCAAAAGCAACGGTTTTTCGTAAGGGTTTGGTTTTGGCATCTTTTGACCAATCGAGTTTGAGAAGAACTCGGTCTTTGAGCAATTGATATGCCTGGTTAGGAGTCTTATAAAGAAAAATTCCTCCAGCATCAAGAATTCCTTGAGATGCTTCATCAAGTCCATGGTAGAAGATTTGGATAATGGTTCCTCGTCCTAAACCATGTCCATGACAACTACGAAGCAAATCTTTCATACGAAGCCAGGCTTCGACGAGTGATTCGTTAGGATTTTGTGTGAAAGCACGAATTTCTCCCATGAGTCGGTCAAACATGGCAGGTGGAAAGAATCGGCTTACAAAAGCTTGCCTCATCTCCTCCCAAGTATTGATAATTCCTAGTGTTAATTCGTTATACCACACTTTTGCATCTCCAGCAAGTGATGATGGAAAAAGTTTGAGTTTAATGGCATCCACATTAGTGTCGCCATATCGGAACATGCCACAAATTTCAATAAATTCGGCAATGTGTTTGTGAGGATCGGCCCTCGAACGGCCATCAAATTGATGGTCCTTGATCATAGAAAGATGGTGACCTTTCATGGTGAAATTGTCACCTAGGTTGACAGCAACAATAGCAGCTCCAGGAGTGGGTGCTACGGCTCGGTTGACTTCCACATGGGTTGATCGTCAGCCACGGGAAAAGGTTGATTAGTGAATGGGTTATAAACGACTTTGGCTTCAAAAAGGTTATCAAACGGTGGGTTTCGTACTCTTGGTACACGATTGGCTAATGGAACAAAGGGTTTTCTTTTTCTTCTTGGTCTTCGGACTAAATGTTCGGGATCTGAAAAAGGTGAAATTGGTTCTATTCCAGTTGATCGAGTGTTCATACAATTCCCAAGAGAATCGAGGCAATGTCTAAACACACGAGTAAAGAATGGAAACAGTTTGGAAAATCAGGGTTGGTGATCCGATCGGATGAGTGTAATACCGATCGGATGGTTGTCTCGGTAAAATTGGTTTGTAGGGATCCGATCGGATGGATGTGAAACCGATCGGATGGTGCTCTCGGTAAAATTAAAAATTGGGCAACCGATCGGATGGATGTGAAACCGATCGGATGGTCAGCTCGGAAAACTTTTTTTATCTTTTTTTTTTTATGAAAACGAACTTAGTGAGAAATGGACTTCTAAAATTTACGAAAACACAATCAAAATCCCCGGCAACGGCGCCAAAAACTTGATGTGTTACACGTGTGTACAAGTTTTAAATTTATAAAGGTGAATTACCGAATCTAGAAATAACACATACGAGCAAGTGAACTCGTCCGTTATAGCAAGATTATGATGGTAAGTCGGGATCGTTCGCAGGGATTTGTGAGTGAATCGGATCGTAAGCTACTAAAAGTGAATTTCTTAAACAAGCAATGATGAAAATATAATAATTCAAATGATTAAAAACTACACTTGCTTAGACTAACATACTACTCTTGATTAGCATGATTGTGATAACTTTGGATAACATGTTGGTTATGATAATTAGTTTGGTGAACTAATCTATTGTTTCTACAAATTAAACCTTCGTCAAGATTTTAGTTCATAAAAACAAGCATTACGTTTAACCAATCAATTCAAGATCAATTCAAACACAAAAATAGTCTTTTGCTTTATCAAATAAGCTTAGGAAATGGTCAATACAAAAGGTAACCGATCATAGACAAAAGGTCACAATTGATAGTAAACTATTAATCTTTCGACCCTTGAAATGGTTTACAATCAATCCTATTTTGATAGACAAAAGCATTCTTATTACAACCACAATTAACTTTCTTTGTTTAATCAAGAATAATGGGTAAAAACAATCATTCATAGACAAATGATTATAACTAGTTTATAACAATAGTTCTTTCGACCCTTAAAATTATTAGCAACTAGTTAAACTTGATCAACAAATGTCACTACGAAACTTAATCACAATTGGATCTTAGAATCAACTTGAAACTGAATTAAAACATGTTATCACAATCATACGCAAATCAATAAGCAATACACATCATCTAAGCAAGTGCACAAAGGCACTAGCCACTCATAGCAAACACTAACATAAACTCAGAACTTTGAACATTAGAAACCATAATTGAAAGTCTTACAATGATTGGAAATAGATTACAAATGATAAAGTAAAGATACCCAAAGTATTGGTGTTGACTTCTTGATGTCTTGACCTCCAAGTGTAGACTTCTTGGACCTCCAAAGTTCCCTTGACTTTTAAGGACGAATTTGAAAGTATTGTGAGAGTGGTTGATGATTAGAGAGTTAATTGGTATTGATAAGTGGTGAATGGTTTATGAATTGTTATTTAAAACTCTTCACAAATGATCCTATTTATACTATTCTCAAAGCCTAGGGTTATTAATGGTTCAACTTGTCCTCCAAGCAGATAGAATGGTCTAGAATCATCACTAGAAGGCCCTAGAATCGGTGAAAGGAAGACACATAACTTAATGATGAAGATTGGTAAAACAGGCACCATCCAACCGATCGGTATTTCATCCAACCGATCGGTTGGTCTTCAACCTTGGCCTCCATCTGAATCGGTTGCAGGCTGCATCCGATCGGATGGAGTGATGCTGTTGACTTAATCTTGAGCTTTTTTCGTTTGGCTTGTTTCTTCCTTTTGGTTCTTGGTTCTTCATCCAAACTTGATCTTTTCCTAATGTTGAAGCTTGTCAACTTGCGTACTTGGACTTAAATTCTTTGAAATGACTATTTGATTGGATCTTGACAAGAAAATCTTGGAATCATCATAAATACTTCCTTCTTCCTCATTCTTTCATCTTTTTCTTCCTTTTTTCTGTTTTTGCCTACATATACTTTGCAAACACGCTTTGGTACGATTTATTAACAAAAGCATATAAATATAACCAAATAACATATATAAAAACACGAATTACGCTACTAAAAACATGCACAATTTGAGCGTTATCACTTCCCCAATCATGGTCCAACCTCATCCATTTGATCTACATAATGCTAATTGCCTATGTTGCCTCCACAACCGTAACCTCGTCTTCTCCTTGAGGGATGAGATACATTTCATGTTCTCCTATGTGGAGCATCTCTTGACACCACCACCACCTCCAATCATGTCACCATCACCACCTCCTCCTAGCCCACATAACTAAACATGTTCCTATTTAGTTTTCAACAATAAACCTTTAGGACCCTTTTTGGAAATGAAGCTTGCCTCTAGTCATTAAGGATTTATGCTTCTTGTTGTTTGTCTTTGTGTTTGTGATGTAGTCATACTTATGTATGACATTTCTTTTAATTGATGGATTGGCATGTTATATGGTTGTTTATTTTTTTGTATTTGGCTACTTAGCCATTTTCTTGTTTGTGGTTGGATATTTGTCGTGATTGCTACATGTTAGATATTGTATATTTGTCATCTAACTTTGTTTTGTAGCAAGAATCATTGCTCGATTCCTTGGTGTCCACCAAACGAGGGGGAGTATACATCAAGGGGGAGCTTTAGCAACCTTTCTGCTTCGACAAAAGGGGGAGAAATGAGATATAAACTCATTAAAAACTTGTTAAAATTAATTTTAACTTAAAATGAGTTTAGGTTTTTTCATCATCAAAAAGGGGGAGATTGTTGATGCAAATAATGTCCTAAAAACGTTATTTATATCTTTTGATAACTTCACTTTTTGAGGATGACAAAATGTGAAAACACTTTACGTTAAAATTAACGTAAACAAGTTTTTAGTCGAAAGATCCAATTTCTACGCAAATCACTCTAGGTATGCACAAACAAATTTACAACTTGACAAATGATCAAAGAAGTAAAATTTGTGTTTAAAACTTCACATTTTTAATGTGACAAAACATTTTTTCAAAAATATACTTTACAAGTTATTTTTGAATTATTAAGAAATGTTTTATTGGAAAAATAAGTTTAAATATCATAACAGCTATTTTTCCCCCCAAAATCAGCTCCAAACTTCCCCAAATAAACTTTCACCACTAAAGACAAAAAGAGGAGCGTTTTTGTCTGGCATGGTACCACTAAATTTAGTGGTACCGTAGGTGATTTAGTGGTACCGTGTCCCCATAACGGCTAGATTTCTTCTGCCTATAAATACCATCCCTCTTCACAGTTTTTGGGCATCCTTTTTCACACATATATTTCTGAGTTCAATACTCTTATCACATCTTCTCTTCTTGATCATTTAGTTTAGTTTTCTTTTGTTTAAAGAGTGATCCAATCATCCAACCAAGTGATTACCCTCATTCCTCTACTAGTGCAAGAGAAGAAGACAAGGTATCCAAGAAGATACAAAGTGTTGTAGTTGTAGTTAGTGCACTTGTAACATTTGTTACACACTTGTTGTATTCTAGCATACATCAAGTTCATTTTTCTTTTGAGAGTTTGTAAGAGTAGATCATTGTGATCTTGTAGAGATATTGAATATCTCTTGTAGCTTGTGAGCTAGGATATTGATCAAGTGGATCAAGGGTAGATCGGGTAGATCGAGTCAAGTGTGTTGATTGTGTGAAGTAGAAAGGATCGTGTGGATCGTGGTAGATTGGTACTAGCTAAGATTAGTACTCGACATCTAGCTTAGTGTCGGAAATTAGGATAAGCGACGTTGTACGGTTTTCTCCGCCTGAAGGGAGGTTTGTTGACATAGTGCTTGAAACTCTCGAGTGTGGTACTCGGGGAGTGGAGTAGGGCGAAGAAGAGCTTCGTAACCAAACCACTATAAATCTCTTTGTCCTGGTTTGATCTTTCCATCTCTTTTCTTTACATTCATTATTTACATTAGATAGTATAGTTTAGTGTTCATATTGGTGTTGATAGATTACACATAAGATTCGAATCAAAGTTTTTCAAAAGTAAAGTTTTGAAACAAATTAAAAACCGGTAAAACTATTCAACCCCCCCCCCCCTTCTAGTTTTCCACAATAATTTCAAGCTAGTCTAACTAGTTATGTAAGCGTGTCTCGAATCGGTCATACTCACTGAAAATCAATCAATTCAACAGTGCAAACTCCACCCGACATGTGCAAATTTATCTTAAAAACTTATGAGCCCATGTGAAGGGGGAGCATTTCTGAAAAAGTAAAACTCTGAAAGTGTTAACAAAATATGTTTTATAATCATAAACACTTTGAGAGATTTTCAAATAAATGGTTTATGGCAACATAGGCTAGTCATGGAGTTATAAGGTGACTAAGGTTAGGTAACACGTCCTATGATCCGCAAGAACCGGAGGGATCTACTGTCAAACCCCCAAAATTCGCGACTTGCAGCGGAATGAAGCATTCAGGGGCGTGACTGGTCATAGCACCAAAGTTGCAGTTATATTGAACGACCTAAAGTGTCGTTTAGAAAATACATCGTTTGATAATTTAAAACATTCAAAGTTACAAAGTTTAGGTCCCAAAAGGTGAATCATGTTGCGGAAAATAAGTTCATACAATTCAAACGATGGTTAAGTGCATAAAATATAAAGTGAGACGCGTCGACTCCGCGACTCCATGATATGTCCTTATGCAAGCCAACATGCGATACTTTAATTACCTGAAAATACATTGCTAAAACGGTCAACAATAATGTTGGTGAGTTCATAGGTTTATGTAAATGAAATGATTGTACGATAACCACAAGTATAAAGTGTATGACAAAATGCCACATAAAAATAACACATTAGCTCTTAAGCTCATGACCCCGAAGCTAGACTGAATGAAATGCCCCAACAGAGTGTTTGCCAATCACTCTAATATGATTCAAATGAAATGCGTTCGTTTGACAAGTTGGTGCTACCAACCCGAACGGAGGAGTCGCCCTCAATAGATCTATCCACTCACTCTCGCTTGCTCATAATTAACGGTTCATGATAATAAAGGGGACTTTAATCTGGGCAATGATGTAACTTAAGCAATGTAAATGAGTTTGGATACTTTGGTCCGCATATAAAAATGGTGCAATGCATTCTCCCCCGAGAGTTTAAAAATCAATAAACAATTTAAAACAGGGCTATGAAAACTCACCTGATATGATATAGCAACAATGATCACAATGGATATGATGAGATGAGGCTCGGTTCCTAACTGCGACCTATCATGAATGATATGATATAAGGTAAGCAAATGAAATGATGTTACTCATGCAAACACGTATGTTATCGATAACACTCGAAAGTTTTGAAAATAACGTTTATCGCCGAAAAATACATTTTTGACGTCTTGTTAAGTTATAGACTACTTTTCGTGTAAATGTGTTGAAACTACACTCCATGATCCTCGTTTGGTGTTCTATTGGCAAATATAATGCTTTCTTCGTAAAACAATACTTTTCATAACTTGAAAATATGCCTAAATGGCCTCGCAAAACTAGTCGCGAAATAGTGTACGTTAAGTGTTAGTGAATAAACTCGACGTTCTTGAAAACCTTGTAACATTGTCTAAATGTCGTGTTATTTGACTTTTGATCATACGCGTCTTGATTAGATAGAAAACCGGCTATTAATGTGATGACTTGTAAAAATACTAACTTTTATACTTAGAAAATATTTTCTAATAGGGCTGTCAAAAATAAACTAGAGTTCGTCGGCTTCGAACGTGTATATCTCGGTCGTTATAAGCTCGTTTTCTACGTTCTTTATATCCACGGATTCGTCATAACATGAACTAACATAATCTCAGTAGCTCAGCTCTCCTAGATCACGTCTAACGCCTCGTTTGGTCCTTTAAAGTTCAGCAAACAGCATGCTCATTTTCAGAAAATTAGTTTTCGTCGTCTAACTTGTAAAAATCATATCTCCTTCGTTATAAGTCGGTTTTTAGTGATTCAAGCGGCCACGGTTTCGTTTTTGAAAGAACTTTCTAAACTTGAAGGCCAAAATAGTTCAAAAGTTACTGAAATTTACAGATTACACGATTTCGGACAGTAGCTATTTTAGATTGTTAAAAACTCATTTCCTTGGTTCTAAACTTGATCATACCACCTCAAATCAACTCCACAAGTTCGAAAATCCTACCATACACCTTCTTAGGGTGTCATGGGGTCCTAAACATCACCAACCTTAGTGGATCTCATGAGATTACTAGTGAAACTTATAGATCTAGTGTTAGTGATAGTTTGTAAGCAAAGTGGTATCTAAAACATAAGTAACTTGCATAATTAACTATTATAACTTGAAAATACATAATCATAGGAAGTAAATAAAAGTATGAAAAGATCATAAAGTTGTTCTTCAAGTTTACTTACAATATTGGAGTGATTTGATGAGAAAATGTGCAATAACTTAGGGTTTTGATCACAAAGCCCTAACTAGTAATGTAAATTGAGCTTGATTAACACTTTGAACTTGAAAAATTTGTGGTTCTTCCTCTTGTTGTTCTTGTGGCCGTGGGATATGGAGAGAAAGAGGGAGAGGGTTTGATTTATTTTAGCTAACGAAATGTTACAAGTGTGATGTTATTGAAATAAAATGGAAAGACAAGAAAACATGCACATTAAATGAAGTAAGGTTTAGTGAAAGAAAAGAATTGAATGGGGGATGGGGGGGCGGCAATCATGGAAGAAAAAGAAGAAAATATTGGCTAGGTAAGATATTATCTAGACTTTGTGTATATTAATGTAGTTTGGTGTATACATTAGGTGTTACCGGGTACCGAGTTAACTAGAAATAAATCGTGACGAGGTGAAATAAAGTACGACGAAGTTATAAAATTTGTAAAATCATATTCCTTACAAGAATCGGGTGTTAGAATGATAATCGGGTTGAAATATCGTAAACCGACGGAGTTATAAGCTCCTAATGGAAAATGTAGCAATTGATTTAAAAACACCGGGTAAAGTAATATTATAATCTTTATATTATTATAATTAGTATGAAAATATGTTAGGATCATAGTCGGGAGTGTCGGATATAATGTTAGTAGTAATGACTGAGTGGTAACGTTAAATAAATATTTAAACATACGCTAATGAAAATCACACAAACCCGTGCATGACCTAATATGATACTGATGTTACTGATGATATGTAGACTTCTCTAGTCTATATGACGTGTCCTTACTGATGATGCATGAATACGCAGCTAAACCTAACTGGTTATGCGTATTAGAATACCCGTAAATCTAGTTTACGACATGATGAATGATGCCCATAAATAGTGAATTCCCTCCGGGAATGAATAGTGTCACGTGAATAGTAAATTTTTTGACAACTTCTCAAAGTCTCAAACTGACTTCAAAAACGATGAATAGTGAAATGATAAATAGTGATCGGTGAATAGTAATTGATGAATAGTAACTCATGAATAGTAAATTGTCGAGGTTTGGGAAAATGACCTGAAATTGTGATTTGTGATAATCGACCACCCTAAAAGGAATTCAGTCCCTGAATTCAGCTGATGTAGGTCTCTGGAGTGGTCTCTGTGAAAAGATGCGGGTATTTGAGTCGCATTTGGTCTTCCCGCTCCCAAGTAAACTCAGGACCTCTGCGAGAATTCCAGCGAACTTTCACGATCGGAATTCGACTTTGCTTCAACTGTTTGACCTCACGGTCCATGATTTCTGTTGGTTCCTCCACAAAGTTAAGCTTATCGTCAAGCTGAATTTCTTCCAATGGTATCACGAGTGTTTCGTCTGAAAGACATTTCTAGAGGTTTGAGACATGAAACGTGTTATAAACACTGCTGAGCTCTGACGGAAGCTCTAGCCTGTATGCTACCGGACCAATCCTTTCCAGAATCTTAAATGGTCCAACGTACCTCGGGTTCAACTTCCCGCGTTTCCCGAATCTTATCGCGCCCTTCCAAGGCGAGACTTTCAACATGACTTTGTCTCCAACCTGAAATTCTAATGGTTTGCGTCGAACATCGGCGTAACTTTTCTGTCGGCTTCTGGCTGTTTGGAGTCTTTCTCGAATTTGAACTATCTTTTCTGTTGTTTCTCTAACCAACTCTGGACCAATTAGTTGTACATCACCAACTTCGGCCCAACAAACTGGGGACCGGCACTTGCGACCATAGAGTGCCTCGAATGGTGCAGCCTTTATGCTCGTGTGATAACTGTTATTGTAAGAGAACTCGATCAATGGCAAATGGTTAGCCCAACTATTTCCAAAGTCAATCACACACGCCCTGAGCATATCTTCCAATGTTTGAATCGTTCTCTCGCTCTGACCATCGGTCTGAGGATGATAGGCGGTGCTCATGTCTAACTTAGACCCAAATGAATCTTGCAATGATTCCCAAAAATTTGAAGTAAAGCGACTATATCTGTCGAAAATGATGGAAACTGGTGCACCGTGCTTTGAGACTATTTCCTTGACGTAAAGTCTGGTGATCTGATCCATAGTATAAGTCTCCCTGATTGGAATAAAATGGGCTGATTTAGTGAGTCGATCGACTATTACCCAAATAGCATCGAAACCTCCTGATGTTTTGGGAAGTTTAGTGACAAAGTCCATTGTAATGCGTTCCCATTTCCACTGTGGAATTTCCGGTTGCTGAAGTAATCCTGAAGGTTTCTGGTACTCGGCTTTGACTTTAGCACAAGTAAGACATTTGCTGACATACGTAGCTATCTCTGCTTTCATATTTGGCCACCAATATAGCTTCTTGAGATCCTGATACATCTTATCAGAACCTGGATGAATGGAGTACTTCGACTTGTGTGATTCGTGCATAATCAACTCTCGTATTCCACCATAGAGAGGTATCCAGCTTCTATCCTTGAAGCACAATACTCCATCTGACCTCTTCACTAAACCGTTTGCATTATCTTGCATTCCTTTGAGTGTCTCACTTGGTAGGTTTTCTTCCTTGAGTGCCTCGACTTGGGCCTCGAGGATTTTCGATGGTAGTGGTGAAATGATCGTCATTCCCAATGATCTGACTCTCAAAGGTTTGAGTCGTTCCTTCCGACTGAGTGCATCTGCCACAACATTGGCTTTCCCTGGGTGATAACTGATTTCACAGTCGTAATCACTAGGCAGTTCCAACCAACGACGTTGTCTCATGTTGAGTTCCTTCTGATCAAGGATGTACTGTAAGCTCTTGTGATCGGTAAATACTACACACTTTGTTCCGTAAAGATAGTGCCTCCAAATCTTGAGTGCGAAAACTACTGCACCCAACTCTAAGTCGTGTGTGGTATAATTCTTCTCATGTTTCTTAAGCTGTCGAGATGCATATGCTATAACCTTCTCGTTTTGCATTAACACTGCTCCCAGTCCTTTATGTGATGCGTCACAGTATACCACGAAGTTTTCAATCCCTTCTGGTAGTGCCAAAATCGGCGCGCTGCAAAGCTTCTGCTTCAATAACTGAAAAGCGGTCTCTTGTTTTTCTCCCCAATCATACTTCTGGTTCTTTTGTGTCAACTTGGTCAGCGGCTTAGCTATCTTAGAAAATCCTTCAATGAACCTTCTATAATATCCGGCAAGTCCTAAGAATTGACGAATTTCTGTGGGAGTCTTTGGTATTGCCCAATCTTTAACTGCCTCAATCTTTGCAGGATCAACCTGTAGTCCTTTACTATCAATGACATGTCCAAGAAATTGTACTCTTCGAATCCAAAAATCACACTTCGAAAATTTGGCGTACAGTTTCTCTTGTTTGAGCAGTTCTAGGATTGTTCTGAGGTGTTCTCGGTGCTCTTCTTCACTCTTTGAATAAATTAGGATATCGTCAATGAATACAATCACGAACTTATCTAATTATGGCTTGTACACCCTGTTCATGAGATCCATGAACACAGCTGGTGTGTTGGTCAGTCCGAATGGCATTACCTGAAATTCATAATGACCATAACGTGTTCTGAATGCTGTCTTCGGGATATCATCCTCCCAAACTCTCAGTTGGTGGTAACCTGACCTCAAGTCGATCTTGGAGTAATAACCGAAACCTTGTAGTTGATCAAACAAATCGTCAATCTTGGGAAGTGGATAACGATTCTTCACCGTTAACTTGTTTAATTCCCGATAGTCGATGCACATTCTGAAAGATCCATCTTTCTTCTTCACAAACATGACAGGTGCTCCCCAAGGCGAGGAACTCGGCCTAATGAATCCTTTGTCCAAGAGTTCTTGCAATTGGTTCGACAACCCTTGCTTTTCTGAAGGTGCAAGTCGATACGGTTCTCACGCAACTGGTGCAACTCACGGCACCAAGTCAATCTGAAATTCTACTTGGCGGGTAGGTGGAAGTCCTGGTAAGTCTTCGGGAAAGACTTCTGGAAAATCTTTAACTGTTGGTACATCTTCAAGTCGCTTCTCCTTCGACTTCTTTTCTGTGATATGAGCCAAGAATGCATAACAACCCTTCTTTATGTACTTCTCGGTCTTGATGCATGAAATGATACTAAGTCTAGGCCCACTTCATTCGCCACGAACGACCAACGTTTCACCGTCATAAGGAAGATGAACAACTTTCTCATCACAAATGATTTTTGCATGATGTTGAGATAACCAATCCATACCGATAACAATGTCGAAACTTCCAAGTTCTACTGGTATGAGCTCTATGTTGAATGGGTGATTAAGAAAATTGAGAGTGCAACCACGAATGATGGTGTTTGTGCCAACTAAACTACCGTTAGCTAGTTCAACGTGATATGGAGTATCTAATGTGGTTGGTTCAATGTTGAGTAAAGGTGCAAATGCAGTAGAAACAAAACTGTGAAAACGTAGAGGGGGGGGTGAATACGTTTACCGTTTTAAAACTTAAAACTTGTTGTATCAAATTTCCAATTCGGCTAGTTCTAATATGAACACTGTCTGTTGTAGTTTATGTCTACCAAGTTGTCACACAAGTATTATCACATAATCACAACACAAGCAATCACATAATGCAAATATAAAGGTAAAGAGATAAGTAAAAGAAAGCGCAAACCGAACACGATGATTTATAGTGGTTCGGTCACGGAGCTCCTCTCCGCCCTACTCCACTCCCCGAGTACCCAACTCGAGAGTTACTTCACTAGATCAACAAGCTCCCTTTCTTAGGCAGAGAAAACGTTTACACGTCGCTTACTTCCTTTTCCGGTACTAAGCTAAACACCGAGTTCTTTACAAGGGTACAACCACTCCCATCGTCGCTTATACAATTACCGACACTAAGCTAGATGTCGAGTTCTTTACCAAGGGTACAACCACTCCCTACACTCTTTGTGCTTTGAGGACTAAAGCACTAACCACACTCTACTGATCTAAATGATACAATGATGGTTACAACAATGATCCATGACATAAGTGTATCATGGATATGAATGCCTACTCTATATGAACTTCCACTGATCGGAAGCCTTTAATGTATGAAGATCACAAGCTCCCCAAACTTGTTGTGATGGATCTTCATGTAGTGAGATCTTCTTGGTGGATCAAGAAGTATGCTATGGATGATATCTCATGATCTTGAGCTTGCTTCACAGGATCATTAACAATGTATGCTTACAACATAATGAAAGTTAGTAACATTATGATCATTATGTAATGGGTGATTAATGTATGAATCTACATGGTTTGCTACTGATCTAAGTGTGTGTAATGAGTGAGGGAATGTATGTTCTAGTTGAATGATCAATGTGTAAAACCATGGCTACTATTTATAGTAAAACTATGTGTAAAACCATGTACAAAACCATGTGCAAAACCATGTGTAAAACCATGTGTAAAACTAAAACCATGTGTACAACTAAAACCATGTGTAAGACTAAAACCATGTGTACAACTAAAACCATGTGCAAATCTAGTAGCTTAAAGATCTATAAAAAATATTATCAAATCTTACTAAATCTTCTAAAATCAAATCTTATAAAATCTACCAAATCTTTCCAAAATATATTTCATATCTTTATAAGATTTTCTAATTAGGTATGCCATGATGTCATGTGTTAATATTAAAATATGTAAATGTATATATGTATGTAACATGTATCCTAGTGATCATGTAAAATAAGGTTCTAAGTAGAATGATTATCCTTTTTAAAATACTTAATTACCTAACCGTATTTTAAACATTCTAAATGGTTTGTTAAGGGTTTGATCATAATGCTACATAACAAACATGTACGAACCTGTGTTGTATCATACGAGGACTTGAGAGGTGTTGAATGTATGTTGAGACAAGATATGATTACAAGTAACTTGTACATTTTACGCTATGTATCAAGTTACATGTTTGTCATCAATCAAAACAAACGAGATTGCTTGCACTAGCAATCTCCCCAACGAGACAGCTTGCACTAACAATCTCTCCCTTTTTGATGATGACAAAATATGTAAACGTGATAGAAAGTAAAATGCAAAAAGTTACTTGTGTCCATAATTACTTACTTTATTCTTGTGTCAGTTTCTCCGTTTACACCTTTCTCCCTTTTCTCCTTGTGTTCGTAATTACTCACTTTCTCCGTTTACACCTTTCTCCCCCTTTTGTCGAAGCAAAAAGGGTGTGTCCTTGGAGTTAACTTAATTTCTCCCCAAAATGGCGAGCTTGCATCATCCCTAGTGAAGTTAAATAGACTACTCCAATCTCCTATGGTTGTTGCGTCTCCTAGGTTGTAAGCGGATCCATGGATCAAATTAAGACTCTTAACCTACATCAAGGTTAGTGGTGTGCAACATAAAAAGAATATATATGAAAAATGCATGATGAATGAAATGCAAATAGCCAACGATACACGTGGGTAATCTATGTTGGACTATGTAGACCTATCTCCTCCTTTTTGTCGAAACGAAAAGAAGATATGCGTAGCGGAATGTGGTAACCAATCCTTGGTGATTACTCCTCCTAGTTTAGAGTACCAAGTATGATAATGCAATGATAATGAGAACTTTAAGGCTCCCTCTTGGATAATACTCCCCCTAATTGGAGTGACAATGTTAAGATGTATGATCCTACAAAAAAAATAGTTAGAATATGATATCCTCCCCCTTGATCTATACTCCCCGTTGCTAGGGTACCAACGTATATGATCCAAGGATGAAGAATCCTACAAAATAAAGGTTAGTATAAAACAATATTTGTCCTTGGACAAGTATATGATATACACCAATGTGTGTATATGATGCATCCTAAAAACTACTTGACGAAAGCTCCCCCTTGCTCTAGCGCGTCAAGATGAACCTACAAAACAAAAGATCAATGCACTAGAAGCTATGTCTTAAGTCATATACGACCAATGTGTATAGACGATGCAATATGAGTGCTAGACTGATAATCCTCCTGGTTTGAGATTGTCAAGAAGCACCTATAAAAAAAGGAATAGTAATCGAAGCAAACTTTATCCTATGATGAGTAAGCTATATACGATCGAGCGTATATGATGATGAACCTACAATGAAATGGTTAGTACAATATATTTTATCTCAAAGAAAAATATTATGCAACATATCAATAATCTAATCACAAGCAACATACCAATTGTGATTGTCTAATCAAATAAAAATATGATGCAGCAATATCATATGATAAAATCCTACAAAACAATGCCTATGAGGAGGATATGAAGTAAAGTTAAAAAGCTTAAAGTGAGTGGTGTTAATATGATGTTGGTTTACAAGTGAATGATAACTTAATGGATGACTAAAGGTTGATGTAAGTAGGTTTTTCGTTAATCCATGGGATTGATGATTAGTGAAAGAAGTGATGGATGGTGGTGATTATAATGAATGCAATGAATTCAGAAACTCTAATGTATAGCAAATGATATAAGAGTATTTGAAGACGGTTACGGTTATGATATTATCATCTACCAAAGATGAATCGTGCCATAGTAAATGTTTGAATGAGAATGAGAGGAAGTGAAGACAATGATCACTTAGGAATAGAGATTCCATATGTAACAATTGGAAATACTAGATACCTATATGTGGATGAGAATGACATCATATGATGAGAGTGTTGGTTGGACTAACATGTTGAGAATGATGGTTCTGTTTGCACTAACAATGACATGCTTGATATGTAACAAGAATGAAAAAGGATGAGATCCTATGATGGTGTTCTAGACACTGAAGATGTTCTAGACAATTAAGTTGTGAGATTAAGATGAAAATCCTAGATTCGTTGATTACCTAAAGTTGTTTGGTTTCTGAATGGTTAAAAGCTGATCAGGTACCCGCGGATTGGGCGGAACCAAAATTTTGGTTCCGTCCTTCTTATCGAAGGGTTCCGTGGGACCAAAATCGATTAGGTCATGTTTTGTCGTTTTTGATCAAACGAAGGTTCATGCTAAGGTCTATTCACTTATAACTACTAATTTGGTTTCACTAATCCTAGTCAAATTCTAAGGAGACTTAATGTATCTCATTTAAGAGGTTTGTCAAACATATGATGTGTTTTTTTTTAATGAGATATTGGTGCAGAGCTGTGATGTTGAGCTAATAAGGTTAGAAACACTTTGTGATTTTGTGAACTGATTTAACTAAGTGATTTGAACCTACTTGTCGGTATTTGGGAATGTAAGAAACATGAGTACATGTTATTTAATGAAAAGACAATTATGTGAATGAATTTCTCTCCTCCTTAATTGGTGGACATTCAACATAATCTATGATGCATTAAATGAAGAATGAAGGTAAAGTGTTTAGGATGTTGCAGATTAATGAAAGCGATGAGCTTAGCAATTTTTTTTTTAGTGGATATTGGTTAGCATACAAAGAACTTCATCCGTGAAGTTACGTAGCTCTTCTCTATCAATGCGAGATGATCGCACGATGAGGCATGTGGTTTTCCTTATGGGAGATATATTGTTTTAACTAAAAGATGATGGAGATATTGCTAGGTGAGCGGAAGCAACAATACGATTTGGAGAAAGGTATATTGAAAGATATCCAAACACAAATTTCAAACCTCTAAAACTTGATCCTATTAGCTTTTGAAGCTATATGCAAGAAAATGGATCCCATAAACATATTACTAATCTAAGTAGCAATAATGAGATAAAAATTATGCAAAATAAGCATAACAAGGAGAAATAACAAATAGTTTGTTATCAGCCTACAAGACAAAAGTCTTAATGACAAAAGATGTGAATATCATATGACAACATCTTATAAAAACAAATAATCTACTAATAGACATAAAGATACCACATAGCATAAAGACAAATAATCATATTGCAAGATAGCATTGTTTTAGATACTACATTGTGAAATTGTTTTTAAGTTAGGCTTAGTCACTTAAGCATACTTACCCATTAATTAACACAATGATCTATGTATAAAATAAAATGACTTCTAAATGTTCATCATACCAAGACCACTTAGACAAAGTGCACATATGGCAAACAAATAGTGTGACAAAGAAGTGAGACTAAGATTCATGCAAACCATTATAACATTTAGGAGCATGTACCATTTAGACTATCCTACGAAAAAGCTCAATGATTGTCAACTAAAGACAAAGACTATCTAACACCATATAGTAAGTGTGAGTTAACAGGTAATACGTTAATCTTGCGAAATAGCATATAACAAAAGAATGAACATATCATACAAATCATACAGCATATAAGCATGCAGACAAAACCTTTCTAAGGTTTACACATTTGACAATGATAACATCAAGATATCAAACAAATATCATGTAATCAATACACGTATATGTAATGCAAGTGATTTTTTTATTATTTTTTTTTTAATAAACTAAAGAAAAATCACATCTACTTCTTGTTTGATTAATTATTCCTAAGACAAGATAATTCACCAATACATGACTTAATGAGACTCAACTATTTCTATAAAAACTAGTGTGATGAAGATGTCATGTTATACACGTAAATTTGACAAATATGTGTCGATGGATTTTAATCATTGTGTTTGGAATCTAAGATTGAATGATCTAAAGGGTGACATCCTTTAAGTTGAGTTTAAGTATGAGTTATGCAAGTGATCTAAGATCAAGACATGTGTTTGTGTGTGGTAACGGGATATGTCATGAAAGTTCTGAAGAAAGTTCTTTGGAACAAGAATCTAAATAAAGTTACTAACTTTAATAGGTCTTGTGTATGCTCCAGAGATGTGAATATGCACAAGGTTTGACCAAGGTTTAATGTACGCTTAAAAGGAAATAGATACGTATGGTATCTTTCAACAAGTAAGATTTAACTAGTGCTCAATAAGGAAGATAGTTCATAGAACTAGTGGATGTTTGTTTTAAGATTATTTGCCCAATGTGGTGTAATGAAATCTCTTGTAACATAACCGCTCATGTTGCAAGAAAATAATGATGCATAGGATATACATTATCCTTTTTAACAAGATGAAAAATAAACACATAATGTTTTTCCGAAACATCATGTTTTCCTAAATGAAGATATACATTATCCTTTTTAACAAGATGAAAAATAAACACATAATGTTTTTCCAAAACATCATGTTTTCCTAAATGAAGATATGAACACAAAATATTTGAATTGGATAGACTTATCCTAAATAAACTAGGTTTCAATAATATGATAACTAGACAAGATAAACTTACTTGAGTTTCTTTTGTATACTCCTCAAGATTGTTATTTGGGATGTATGAGATTGGCTTTGAGATTTCATTATAACATAAGTTGTTACAATGTTGATTCAAGATTTAATGAAACAAAGTATTACCAATACTTTGATGACTTGTGGTACTATTTAATGAATGTGAGCATTATGCTCATTTGATGGTGAAGTTCTAATTCTATAGGTGGCAAGGTATTGATGAGTTGATTCAACTTGCATTTGATTTGGTATGAGTGTTGGACTAAGGGCTTTTTGAGCAATGCACTCAATGGCGTGAATTATGGTGATGAAGGAGTTTGTTGAACTTTTGGGTTTCATGAATGTTGAAGATTACAAGAATGGATACTAATTCTTGTGTTTCACTAGCGGATGAAGTGTTTGGTTATGTTTGTGAAACTTAGGGGCTGAATGTGATGAAGACTAATTCTTATGGATAACGAGGATGAAGACAGACTCTTATGATCTATTGGTTGGTATAACTAGTGTGTGATGTGATCTAAGGCTTAGGGTATAAGACATATCACAGAAGTGAGTGTGATGGGATAATAGTGAAAGTACAAGTGTACTTAGGCGATAGGATAAGTGTTTTAACATACGTTGTTAAAATACTTGGGAGTTGATTGTTTTGGATATGACTTTTAATGACTACAATCGTAAGTCAAATTTACTTGAATATTTTGGATGAAATACTTTAAGTTGTCAATCCTACTTTGAGAAAAGAATAACAAGACTTGATAATTACATCTATAACCTAAGTGTGAGTTATGACTTGATGTAAATCGTCTTGAAGGATGACATGTTAACCAAGTGAGGTAACATACGTGAATACATACATGAGTTGGGTTTGTAATATGTGATATATTTGCAAACAGTGAGTCTGGATTAGTTTGGAAGTTGTCAATTTACAAATCAAGCTAATGGATAAGTAAAGGACAAGTGAATGCAGGGAATATGTGTAATGATCACAAATGATCAGTGGTCCATGGACCTCAAGAAACAAGTTTCCGGATTCCTTCCTTTATGGAGAAAGGTCTCTTGGATCCTTTTTGTGAAGTTTGAAGTTATGGTTAGAGATGATTTTCCTATAGGTGCAAGTGAAATGTTCTAATCCTAATATGAGTAAATCATCAGTGAAAAGAATCTTAGTGATGAGCGTGAGTGATCTTGAGTGAGGATCCTGATCTTTCTAATTTATAGACAGGGAGGATATTGGATTTGATGTGAATGAGTTTTGATCAATCTTATGGTTCTACGTAATTATGAATCATCCAAATACACTTAATGATCAGTAGAATAAACCTAAACAAAAACTAGAATCTATAATCTAAGGATTGGGATTAGTCTGGGAATTTTGAAAAGTTACTTTTGACACCCACGGATCCAATCGACAACAAAAAGCGGAGCGAAAGTTTGGGAGCCGTGGAATCCGTGGGTTCTGGACTGGCGGATCCAACGATAACTCTTGGCGGATCCAAAATGAGGGATCTGTCGGATCCGTTGAACAAAACTACTAAAAACAAACAGAGAGATATGCAAAATTCGCGTTTTTCGACCAAGACCCGAAAATTCTCCTGGAACATATCTATTAGCAAATATGTAATGCAAAACTACTAATGATGTTTATTCTAACACACATACACACATAGTTTAATCTGATCATATTAACTTACCTTAAATGAGAGTTAAGCCAAACAGTGGCTTAAACCCGAAAACTTGATAACATCAAAGTGTTATCGTCCTGCATGATATGATTAGTTCACATGAAGGTTTAACAACAAGATAATATCATAAAGGCATAACAACTCAACACATCATTGTTTCAAATTGTTTGTACCAAACACTCTTTTTCAAAGATACTACATGTTTACTCATTATAATACTTGAGCAATTAAGTGAGAGTTTGTGCAAGTCAATACTTTTCAAGACATTTCACTTAGTACATATTTCTAAGTAAGTTACGCAAGGTTTTCACATAATATAATCAGTCAATAATATCTAAGTCTAAAAGTAGAACAGACATAGTTTATCAATGTATTACACAATATCTAGCAAATGTTCTATTATGCATAAAACAAGCAATTGATAAACAAGCAAGTAAGTATCATGGCAAGACACTTATGTATTACAAATAAACAATTACAATCATACTTATCAACAATCATATCACATATATGCAAATAATATAGAACAGTTAGCCACATAGCATAGCATAGATGAAAATATACTTTTCGTCACTTTGCGTTTAAATATGACGATGTATGCCAAGCTTAATTTGTTTCCTTTATATTACCAAATTCTTTAGTTTCAAAAGAAATCATATTTATGAGCAAAGGATACCAATTTACATTGCTCGACTCAAAAGTTTAACTTACTGTGTCAAAATAAAACTTAACATTTTGAACAGGTTATAGTATTTGATTTGTTTTACCTACTTCAATTTAGATCTAGGCCATGAGACTATTTTTAAATGAAAATAGACTTAATTCCCTTCAAAATGATAGGTGGCGCGACTCCTACGGACTTACAGTTAATTAGTTATGAATTTTTGAAATTTGACAAAAACTGAGTACTGCACCGACGGATCTGACGGATCCTTTTAGAGGGATCCGCCCTTTATGTGATTTGGATCCGTCGAGACCTGTGACAGATTATCCTAAACTCATATTTTGACATAGCGAAAGTGTGTGGGACTTGCTACACTTAATCTTAGGCATATATTACAAATATTAACAACATTTCTACCTATGTGACTTATCTAAATATTACGGAGGTGATTTTTCAACTAACTTAATGATTATTCCAAACACTCCCTTCAAAACGGTATTTTTCGTAAATTAGTTCTGAGCACATAATTTGACACTTACAAATTCTTTTTGAGAAACATTTTTCTTTTATTTTTCAAGAACACCTTCAAGCTTGTATACAAAGTGATATTTAACAACAAAATTTCAAAGTATACTTAGCTAAACATTTTTCATATTATGTTCTGCTTCAGAGGTAATTTGATACATGGATCTTACTCTATTTTAAAAACCATTTGTTTTGAAAATGAGAGCCAACCCGCTCTGATACCAATTGTGAAAACGTAGAGGGGGGGGGGGTGAATACGTTTACCATTTTAAAACTTAAAACTTGTTGTATCAAATTTCCAATTCGGCTAGTTCTAATATGAACACTGTCTGTTGTAGTTTATGTCTACCAAGTTGTCACACAAGTATTATCACATAATCACAACACAAGCAATCACATAATGCAAATATAAAGGTAAAGAGATAAGTAAAAGAAAGCGCAAACCGAACACGATGATTTATAGTGGTTCGGTCACGGAGCTCCTCTCCGCCCTACTCCACTCCCCGAGTACCCAACTCGAGAGTTACTTCACTAGATCAACAAGCTCCCTTTCTTAGGCGGAGAAAACCTTTACACGTCGCTTACTTCCTTTTCCGGTACTAAGCTAAACACCGAGTTCTTTACAAGGGTTCAACCCATCCCATCGTCGCTTATACAATTACCGACACTAAGCTAGATGTCGAGTTCTTTACCAAGGGTACAACCACTCCCTACACTCTTTGTGCTTTGAGGACTAAAGCACTAACCACACTCTACTGATCTAAATGATACAATGATGGTTACAACAATGATCCATGACATAAGTGTATCATGGATATGAATGCCTACTCTATATGAACTTCCACTGATCGGAAGCCTTTAATGTATGAAGATCACAAGCTCCCCAAACTTGTTGTGATGGATCTTCATGTAGTGAGATCTTCTTGGTGGATCAAGAAGTATGCTATGGATGATATCTCATGATCTTGAGCTTGCTTCACAGGATCATTAACAATGTATGCTTACAACATAATGAAAGTTAGTAACATTATGATCATTATGTAATGGGTGATTAATGTATGAATCTACATGGTTTGCTATTGATCTAAGTGTGTGTAATGAGTGAGGGAATGTATGTTCTAGTTGAATGATCAATGTGTAAAACCATGGCTACTATTTATAGTAAAACTATGTGTAAAACCATGTACAAAACCATGTGCAAAACCATGTGTAAAACCATGTGTAAAACTAAAACCATGTGTACAACTAAAACCATGTGTAAGACTAAAACCATGTGTACAACTAAAACCATGTGCAAATCTAGTAGCTTAAAGATCTATACAAAATATTATCAAATCTTACTAAATCTTCCAAAATCAAATCTTATAAAATCTACCAAATCTTTCCAAAATATATTTCATATCTTTATAAGATTTTCTAATTAGGTATGCCATGATGTCATGTGTTAATATTAAAATATGTAAATGTATATATGTATGTAACATGTATCCTAGTGATCATGTAAAATAAGGTTCTAAGTAGAATGATTATCCTTTTTAAAATACTTAATTACCTAACCGTATTTTAAACATTCTAAATGGTTTGTTAAGGGTTTGATCATAATGCTACATAACAAACATGTACGAACCTGTGTTGTATCATACGAGGACTTGAGAGGTGTTGAATGTATGTTGAGACAAGATATGATTACAAGTAACTTATACATTTTACGCTATGTATCAAGTTACATGTTTGTCATCAATCAAAACAAACGAGATTGCTTGCACTAGCAATCTCCCCAACGAGACAGCTTGCACTAACAAAAACTTCTATCGGCTCCTGAATCAAATAAAATAGATGCATAACGATTATTGACGAGGAACGTACCCGTAACGACACTCGGGTCCTCCCTGACATCTTCTCCTCCAATGACATAAACTTTTCCCCTGGGGGTTCCACCCTGATTTCCAGACTTCTGATTCTTTCCCTTCGGACAGTTATTCTTGAAGTGTCCAACTTCTCCACAACCAAAACATGTTGCTGGGGTTTCTGATTATCAGCCACAAACGGAGCTTTGCAATCCCTGGTCGAATGACTAACCTTCTCACAGTTCCCACAAGGATTTGGAAAATTTCCAGTGTTATAGTGGGTCTGGCATTTGTTGCACTTGGGTAACGTACCATTGTAACCCTTTTTCTCAGCTGGACCTACTACATAGGCCTTTGCAACCTCTTGTCTTTTCGGTGGTGGTTGAGTAGTATTGCTACTCTGGTTGTTGTCCCAATTTCTTTTGTTGTTGTTGTTATTGGAATTGTTTTGGTTGTTGTTATAGTTGTTGTTGTTTCGGTAATTGTTGAAGTTGTTGTTGTAGTTACGGTTACTGTTGGTGTTGCTGTTGTTGTTGTTTGAAGTAGTTCCTTTCTTCACTATCTGAGCCATAAGTTTCTAAGACATTCTGATTGCCTCGTCCAATGTTTGCGGGTCAAAAGAAATCACATTTCCACGAATGCTGTGAGGTAGTCCACCAATGAAATTTTCTAACAGCTTCTCATTGTCCGGAACCATAGCTGGACATAATGCGGCTAACTCCTGAAACCTTCTGATATATGTCTCGATATCATTCCCTGCTGTCACTAGCTCATAAAACTCTGTTTCCATCTTTTTCACTTCTGTGCGAGGACAAAACTTCTTTGTCAGCAAATTCTTGAATTCTTCCCATGTAAGCTTGTGAGCATTCTCCATTCCCATGGGCTTTGCATACAAATTCCACCACGACATAGCTTCCCCAACAAGTGTACTAGTAGCAAACTTAACTTTGCTATCCTCCGGATAGTTGCATAGAAGGAATATTGATTCAGTCTTTTCAAACCATCGAATCATGGCAGTGGCTCCTTCGGTGCCTTTGAACTTTTCCGGATCACCACTCTTAAAATCTTTGTAGGTACATTTACGACCATTAGTACCATTCGCAGCTTGCCCGGCAGTATCAGCATTTTCTGCCCGAGAAGCGGCTTCAGCAGCGGCGGCAGCTACAGCCTCTCTTTCAGTTACCAGTGCTGCCTCTATACTGTCAGCAACTAACTTCCTGATATCAGCGGGTGTCATAGACGCAGTAGCTCTTTTGGGTGGCATGATTCTTCACAATCACAAAAGATAACACAATGAGTACTCACAATTGAAATGGTCATCATACACAATATATACAACCACAACATGTATATACATCCATACCATGTATAAATACAACCACAACATGTATAAATACAAATGAAGTCACAATGAAAAACAACCACATCATGATATTTCTTGGTTGTCATAAATATAATCACAACGGCATGAATATGATACATGAAAATTTCGGTTACGCAGACCGATATCATAAAATAGCACAACAAATCCTGCATAGTAGAGTCACACTTGATATATTTGTTTGTACTACAAGCAAAAGACAACAAGTTCTAAACTATGTCCCACACCCCGGGACTATGATAATAATGTACAAGCTACATGATACAAGTCCAACACTAAGCACCTCTGGGTGCTCCACCTAGCCTATGGAAGATCCTCTAAAGATCCCTAGACATAGCTGAAGGTCAGCCTCCCTGCTCTCGGATGCAGACATCCTGGCCTGAACTGAAGCTAACTCGCCCTCCTGGCGGTGATGATCGTCCTAGAATCTATGTGCCCTATCGACTAACCCCGGCATCTCCTGCCTCAGCTGGGTGATATGCTCTGAACTCTCTAACTGACGGGCCTCTAAACCCTGGTGTGACACATCAATGGCAACCCTGCCCTGGATCAATCCCTCGACCTCCTCCTCTATAGCCTCAATACGGCTCACTGGGGTCTCATCTAAATGAGCTAATGCCCTGTCAATCTCTCCCTGAAGATGATCTAGTCGCGAGTCAAGAGTAGCAGCAGTAAGTAGTCTGGCAGTAGCAGCTCTCGAACTCTCACCAACCTCGAATCTGCTGGGTGGTGCAGTCTCTGTAGTGTCTGAAGTGTCTGGTGATGAAAGGTCGAGACGTGCCCGCTTCTTGAGCGGTAGGTCTGACACAGGAGTAGGATCCCTGGGATGAACTGGTTCTGATGGTACCACTGATACTGATAGGGATGGCAATGATGGAGACAATGATGATAAGGATGGTAATGGTGATGATGGTGACAATGGTGTACGAAAAGCAACTCTCTTTCGTGCAGGTGCACGATGTCTGAGTGAATGGGATCTACTAGACACAGTGGGATGGCTACAGGCAGCCAATGATGATGGTGGTGGTAGGGATACGAATGCAGCTGGTGACCTGATAGTGAGACGATGGACCCGCTTAGCAGCAGTGCGCTTCATGCGCGGTCCACCAGGGTAACATCGGTAAATCTGACCATAGGGTATCTGCTGCCCCGGATGGATGACCGGAACAACTGCAGGACCACGATGGATCACAGGTGAAACTGGTGGTGTAGGCACGACTTCCCCCTCCTCAAAGGGTTCTGTCTCAGCCTCTGACATAACTGGTGAAGACTGTGGAGTAGGCTCTACGGAAGACAAGATGATAGTGGGTAGTGATGGTGATGAAACTGACTCTAGTATGATAGAAGGTAGTGGGGAAATATCGTCTGACTCAGAGTATGATGAGATAACAATAGGGTGTGAATCCGAAGACATCTCTGTGACAATCGATGTGAAATAAAAGTAAATAATCCTTTACATAATGCGGGTTATGATGAAATGATATATGTATGAAATCACATGTATAATGGATATGTACTTATGCTACAATGATGAGACGCTATGAAGGTGTAGTTATAGTCTAGGGTGTTATGGACAACCAAGTTCGCTATAACTTTTGCTCTGGTACCAATCTGTCACACCCCCAAATTTCGTGACTTGCAGCGGAATGAAGCATTAAGGGGCGTGACTGGTCATAGCACCAAAGTTGCAGTTATATTGAACGACCTAAAGTGTCGTTTAGAAAATACATCATTTGATAATTTAAAACATTCAAAGTTACAAAGTTTAGGTCCCAAAAGGTGAATCATGTTGCGGAAAATAAGTTCATACAATTCAAACGATGGTTAAGTGCATAAAATATAAAGTGAGACGCGTCGACTCCGCGACTCCATGATATGTCCTTGTAGGAAATAACCATCTTGATTGTGTGGATGATTCGGGTGGTCTTGGTTCATGGAAGATTAGATCCATGTTTTAGATGAGATGAACTAGAGAGAGAGAGAGAGAGGGAGACTCTTGAGAGAAAATCTGGATCTATTAGATTAAGTGTGTGAAATTGTGACAAGAGTTCCAACCCTTCCCAAGTGTGGGAAGGGGTATTTATACTTACTAATATTATGCCCCTAGTGGGCTGTGGAGTGAGCTGACAATGGGGAAAGCCCCGACCCACTCCGAAAATATAACTACGACTAAACTAATAATACTAATACTAATATTGCTAAGCTAATATAAATAAGCCTACGAGCTATGTAGATGCTAAATAGATGCTCGGGGTGACCGAGCCTTCATCTGAATATTTATATTCCTAACAATCTCCCCCTAAGGGAGGTCACCCCGGAAATAATAATTTGAATTCTAGCATTCTTTCTTCTGAACTTGTCTTTATAGCTCGTAGTCTTTGATTCTTCAAAGTCTTGTTTCTTTGTGCATTGTGTATCCAGCAATAATCATTTGATGACTGATTGATTGTCTTGGATGATCTTTGAGTATTCTTCGACTTTATCATCCAACATTTGTTTCCATGTCATCTTTCAGGAGTATGTTTCCTTGTGATGTGTAAATATTCGAGCCGACATGCTCACACTATTTGGCGTCATGATCTTACAGCATCAGAGTTAGCAGAAGCTGTGTTGAAGGTCTTTTAGGTTGTCATGACTTCTTTGAACATGATGATGGAGTAGAGTGAACATGTGGTAATAGATAGTGTTTGTTGCATCGTCATGCTCACACTTATCTTGATCATGATCTTCAGCTTCAGAGTTGCGGAAGCAGTGTTGAAGGTCTTTTAGGTTGATCATGACTTCTTTGATGATGATGTGGTGTGAACCTGTGGTAATGGATTGGCATCTTTTCTGCAACCAGCTACAACAGCAACCAGCTACAGCATTCCTCAGCTACAATCGCCAGAAGTTCCTGCATACGACAGTTAGCAACAAATCGACCAGTACTTACAAGTTCGGACTTTGAGATGGTTAACAGCATAGTGTGAAAACTTTCTCTAATCCTTACCCAGACCGTTCCTAATCGAAAACCCACAGAGGGCTTTTTAAGACTATGCCGTAGCATTTCAACGATTAGGTGAGTCGCTGGAGATCACTCCACGACTGTAGACCGTTTGAAACCGCCGCGACCACTAAGCGTAATCCACTAGGAATTACCGAAGTGACCTGCTTTCAGGGCTGCTTGATGTAGACCCTGGCAGGAATTTCCATTCAATCATTGAGAATTATGTTTGTAAAGTCTCTCATGAATGTTCTGGCAGATTGCTAAGATCTGCGTAGGACTCATAAGTTTACAACTGGTGTCCTTAATGATGAACAACCAGTGTAGAAATAATCCGTGTTCCTATGAGATCTTATTATGAATCTCGTGGCTCTAGACTCTATAGTGCGTTTTGATTTAGTGAGCGGAGGCTGGAGAGAACTGCCACCTTTTCAATATCATCTAACTCGGAGTGAGAGAGACGATAGAAATGTATTGAACTCCGTGACAATTGAAACAAGAGTCCTTTGAGGGACCTTGAGTGGCTAGGGAGGGTTGTGCAGCGTATCACTGGGTCCATGATACTTTGTCTTCAATGCCAGCAATCAACTAAGTGATTCTGACAGCATATGTATTGACCCGGTTTCTGCCTAAGTTGTAAGGAGGGCTATTTCTTTTCACCCTTTATCTTTACAATTCTTTTTCATTCTTCAACCCCTTCAGTGCTTACCGAGACTTCATAACTAACACCTTGTTGGGTTTATTCCAGTGTTAGCTCCATCTCAGTCGGCACTCTTCCCTTATACACATTTCTCCTTTTTAATCATACCTAAGAACTTCTATACTAACTAGTGGATTGTCCCTGGGTAGATCCCTCCGGCTCTGGCGGGATCGTGGGAACTTGAGCCTAACCTAACCATCCTTATAGCTCCAATGCATTAAATAAAGTGGTCGGTCTTTGGTGTTATCCATAATTGCCATAAATCAAATCTTTGAAAAATCTCTCAAAGTGTTCATGATTCTGAAACACATTTTTGCAAACACTTGAGAGTTTTATATTTTTCAAATGCTCCCCCTCAACATGTGCTCAAATGATTGTTTTATAAATTCGCACATGTTAGGTAGAGCTCGCACTTTTTGAATTGATCAACTTTCAGTGAATATGACCGATTCGAGACACGCTTACATCACTGGATAAACCAGCTTGAAATTATTACCCAGCCTGGTCAAGTCCACAAAAAGTTTCTCGAAACGGTATACTCTACTCAGACACATCCTTTTCGAGACACGCTTACATCACTGGTTAGACCAGCTTGAAATTATTACCCGGCCAGGATATGTCCTTTCGATCAATGACAGTATAGGTTTCGTCAATTCATTGGTTAAGTCTGAGTCACGATCTCATGCTATGCCAAATCCTTTTTCATCCATTCGCTCCCCCTCAATATGTGCATCGATATACGAAAGAGTTTAGCACATATGGGAGAGCCTACACTTAAATCCAAAACATCACATTTTCATCAGGTTTCATATTTAAATCACATTCTCTCCCCCAATCAAAAATTTCAAACCTTTTGAGATTTGTGATCCTAATTGATTTAAATAATTTAGAAAACATGGGAGAAAATGTGGTCAGGTTTAACATGTTCTGATGATGAAACATACTTTGCTCCCCCTTAATCTAAGAGGGAGATTCACTGCTCATTTTGCACAAGATAACTTTTATGACACAGATGATATTGACCTTTTTGCGCAGATGATGTGATCATCCGCTTTTCTTATTGAATCAGTGGTCAACATCAATCATCCATCCACCAACAAATCTTTCCCACACGTTGAAGATCTCCACTTGGCGAGATCAGAATACGAACTGCTTTGTTGAAGTGAAGGTGGTGGTGGTGATGACAGTGTTGTTGTTGTAGTTGCTGCCGACGTTGTTGTTGTGGTGAATTACGAGCCAATCAATAGAGTTTGAACGTCTGATCAAATGGTTAGAATGGGAACTGGTACATTCATTTTGGCTATGGAATCTGCATACGAATATCAACACAGATATACATGCATACAGACACACTATTCCTTAATAGCTACCCTTCAGCAGCTTGCCACATTATAATACCAAACTCATTTAATCAAGCCACAGTCAGGAAATACGTCAAACTACTATCTAGCATGAAGAGAAAGTAGCAATCATGAGCATGGCAATTCACACAGATTTCAATATTCAATTCAGGATCTTAGGAACATGATTCTATCATGATAGCTATATGCCTAAGCGAATCCTGAGAACATATGCACAATATCAACAACAATTAAGCAGCAATCGACTAACAAGAGTCAAACAACAGTTGAAACTCATTCATTCAGATCATACACATGTCATAGGAGTATTCAAGAACATCAAACACAACTGGTTTTCTTACTTCTTTTAGGTTTTGAGTTTTGATGTATCTAGGGGATTTAAACGAGGATACCAAAGTAACACAAATGAACCTTCTAGATACATAAAGCTAGGAAACTATAAGCAAATTGCACATAATGTCCTAAACTTTCTAGCAACTAACACGTTTGGCCATTTGATATAAAGTTTTAGCAACTAACATGTTTGGCCATTTGATATAAAGTTTTAGCAAGATCCTCTTCAACTAATACCCCATTAACTACAAAACCTTTTCAAAGCGTTATGAATTAATCAAGAAACCCGTTTGATGATATAAAATTTGAATTCACTCTCCCCCTCAATCAATGACCCGTATTAAAGTATTGTGGTCGTTGATTGAGTGACAAATTTTTATGCATAATCCAAGTATAAACAAATTTCATACAACACATATTCACCAAGTGTCTCACAAATAATTTTCAGAAGAATCATAGAATGAAAACTATTTGTTATACTAAGAAGATTTCTCTTCTTTTACAAGAAATGATGCACTGAAACGTACATCAAATCAGGAAACATGGATATGAAGTAATCCATGCCCAGGTGAACATCACCCAGTTGGAGGAACAACCGCCTTTTTGGCGACGTGCTTTCCCCAGTATGAAGCGCGGGTTGCTATCTAAAGTAAGCCATTTAGACATGTTTTAACAATCCATTTTAACTTCTGCTCGAGCTTCATTTAAAGACCCGTGCCATTATTGAATGACATTTCTAAGTCCGTAAATGTTATCGATAAACAGAAGACATGCCTAGGTGAAACTATTTTTGGTATTTTCTAATTTTTTAATTTTTATGGTTTTTCTGGTTTTACAATTCTTTATTTACAATTAGCAAGATTTCTATATATCTATTTACAAAAATGGTATAAGATATGAAAAAGAATGTAAGAAGCAAAATATATACAAGGATACGAACCAGAAATCATTACTCCTCAGCATTCTGAATCTTCTCCGCATTCATCACTTGACTTGCTGAAGAGCAATGTGAGCACTTTTAATCAGGGATTGATTCTAGCTTTTCACTCTCCCCTAATTAGTGCTCTCCCCTAATCTGACAACCTTTCTGATGAACACCCATAATAGGAAGAAGACTTTGGATGAGCGCCCATAATATGAAGAAGTCTTTTGATAACCAAATGCATGCCGTCTTTAGTCTTCAAACACACCCGTCCTTGAGAAAAGCCGTCAAAAACCTTGGGCAACTTTTCTATAGTTTAAGTTGAGCCTCAACTGAAATCTAGCTTAACCCCACAACTCATCAAACAAGAACTGTCATGAGGTTAAGCTAAACCACAAATTTAAGCCCAGTAACAACTTGATTTCAGTTTAACCTCACAACTCATCAAACAAGAACTGTCATGAGATTAGGTTAAAATCAAGTTGAACCTAACCTTAAACTACAGAACAACTTGAACCTAACTTAACTCCATAACTCATCAAACAAGAACTGTCATGGGATTAAGTTAAATATCAAGTTGTAAGAAAAGAACTCAACATTTTTGAATGTAGAGAAGACTGTAGACTCGACCTTCTTCAAGATTGTCCAATGTGGAGGAACAGAATACCAATCATCTTCATCTCACCAAATGCCTTCCAGTAACCTTACATATAACCCATCAGCCCGCAGCATACACATGAGATGATAACACCCAACAGAGAATGAAGAGTAGACTGACGACTCGACCTTCTTCAGTCTTAAGTATAACACCAAAGTAACAAGTTGTACCACTGATCATCTATAGTATGTATCCATCCTTGGATATTAAGACCTGATCACGTGAACCTGTTGTGCGTCCTTGATGTACACATTCTCTCTCCCCTGATGGTTACGATTAATCAGACCATGACGTAACAGTGAAACGTAAATACCAAGATAACAAGTTGAACCACTGATCATCTCTGCGGTTATCAACACCGGAATAAATGATTACGCCCGATCACGTGAACCTGTTGTGCGTCCTTGGCGTACACATTTCTCTCCCCCATGATGGTTACGATTAATCAGAATCATCATCATTATGTGTACATGCAGCCTAATGACGAGTACATGAAGCATTAACTAGAAACCCTTTGTTGCTGATTGTACCAGCCCGTGAGACAGTGTCGATTAGCATTCCATGACCATGTTCTTCAACACCTTGATAGACGGAGGAAGATATAGTGTTGGAGAACCATGGTTTGCATGACTCCTGAACTGACGTATTCAGGAGTCTTATGACCATTTCTCAATCATCAACTAACATGTAGATTAATATTCACCCTTTCCCCCCCTCAAAAATTGCATATGCCTGCCAACTGCAATTTTTAATGATTGAACTAGTGAATATGAATACCATCAATGGTAAGTAACTCCACTTGACGGTTCTTGAAGACTGACATGTTGTTTATTCACCCTTTCCCCCCCTCAAAAATTGCATATGCCTATCAACTTGCAATTTTTGGTTGAACAAGTGAATAAGAATATACTCCAATATGCGCCGATCCACTTGAAGACTGAATAAGCACGGAAAGAGCGTGAAACTTGTTGATGAGAATGGCCATAAATAAGAAGATTCCTCTTCTTTTGAAGATAAAGTGCACTCAAGCGTACACTTTTCTTTTCTTTGAAGAGCGAGGCCTGAACTGAGGTATTCAGACGTCATAATGATGAAGAGCGAGGCCTGCACTGATGTGTACAGACGTCATTATGATGAAGAGCGAGGCCTGCACTGAAGTGTACAGACGTCATATCTCTCTCTTTACTTCTTCTCTCATCTAACTCGTTACCAACCCCATTATCATTCTGTCGGCTTGATGTCGTGACCACTGATGGAGAAAACCAAATATGATGAACTTGATACTGAAGTAATATAACCCGAACTTATGACTTAAACTTGTACTAATGTGTGACAAAGAGCGGTGTAGAGACTTCGTGCAACATCGAATCCCTAAGTACTCTATACTCTTCAACCAACCAACCATCAAGTATAAGACGTACATCACCTCTTGGATATCCACAACTTCGTGTGACACTGAGCACTACAACGTGACTCCTTAAAGTGATAGTTATTTTGCAATAGAGAGAAAGAAAAAAATAACTAGATATCCAAGTCCTCATCATTGTAAATGTTGAAAGCTCGAACAAGGATCTCAAAGAATCTTCATCCAACCTCCCCGATATCTTCAGATACTAAGTACACGCACCCATGAAATTTCACTTCAGCATCAAATAAATAATACTGAATTAACGCCGTAGTCACATCTCGTCTTTTAAATGCCCCGATTTAGCCCTTCATGATGTTTTAACTAAACTTTGATAATGGTTTTAACCCGATCATGTTCAAGAGCGCGTAACCCATCATCACGGGATTTTACAAATCTATGATTTAAACCGAGAAATAAGTTCTTTCGCGGGATTTTACAAAACCAAGAAGAAACCGTAAGACATTACCAGATTGAATGTGGCATGACTGATTTGGTTTTGGTGAACACCAGTATGGGTAAGAATATCTTGTGAGATTTACAGATCACATCACAACATTTAAAACCTTTGGCCAACTAACCAATCTTGTACACAGATTAGTGACCACTTGAAGAAGGAAACCCGATATATCAATACTGAAAACTGAAGTAGACGTCCCCAAATTTGTTACTTAAGCTTGCACTAATGTTGGAAGAACGGTGTAGAGAATTAATGCTCCAAGCCAATCTCTAAGTGCTCAATACCCAACCAAAGTATGAGACATTAACACCTCTTGCAATTATCGACATCGTCATTGACGTGTGACACTGAGTACTCCAATAACTCTTAAGTGATAGTTACCCCGACAACTGGTAACTAGATAACCCAAGTCTTCAACTTAAATTTTAAGCACGAGCAAGTTATTATTGAAGGTCATGCATCCAACCAACCCCGACTTCAAGATAAAATAAGTAGACGCCTTCGTGAAATTCAACTTCAATCACAAATAAAGAATACCAAATTAACTTCGTGATCATCTTGTGCAGTTGACTAGCCAAAAAGAGAAGAAACAGGCGCTAATTCTTAGCAGTGCCCATGACTCATAGTCAGTCCTATCAAACAAAGCTGTCTGACCCCGCTTCTTGGATGTTATCAGGTGCAGTGTATGGAATAGTTGTCGTACTGTGTACAGGATTTTACAGTTCTTGAGATTTAACCGAGAGATAAATTCAAGAACAAACTGCACAACAGTAAGTATCAAACAGCTGAAATCTTAGGCAATTTGCTAAGACCCAGACTACTGAAAGCTAAACCACTGAAACTGGAACCACTAATATTCAAACTGCTGGAGACTGAACCGATACGATCTGACCTGCTGGAACCGGAATTGCTAAGATTCAAACCACTGGAAACTGAACCGATACGATCTGACCCGCTGTTTCCGGAGCCGCTAAAATTCACATCGCTGGAGATGGAACTGCTAGGAAACACGCGCCTAATTCTCCCCCTCAAAAAGGGCATGAAATGACCTTTTTGCCAAAGCTGAGAGTCCGTGATGTTTGTGAGTTTGTCAGGCACAATACATGGAAAGAGACAAATAAAACAACTGCAACGAAGATGGTGATTAAGACTCTCTTGTAGTAACCCCTTGCTTTCCTCCTCATCAATGGTTTAGCAGATTAATAATTCACTTAAGCTCGTAATATGCCAAAACCGCTTAATGAAATGCGTATAACTTTAAAGTGAGTAAAAGGTTAAAACACGTCTCTAAACAAATCACCTCTTGTCTTTAAGTCTGACCACCTCTTGAGAAGATCTTGTGCTACAATCCCATTAGAAGCTTGAGAAACAACAATCACTTGATGAAGCTTGATAAAGGACAAGTTCGCGACTTATACTTGCACTTAATTTGTGATGTAGAACCTATATTGAGCACAACAACGTAACTCCTTTAAATATAGGTAGTGATATATACCCAACCTTCCATCCTTTATTGTATATATCCATTTCTTGAAGATCCAAGTCTAATCTTCCAAATTTGTGATTTAGAACCTATATTGAGCACAACAACGTAACTCCTTTAAATATAGGTAGTGATATATACCCAACCTTCCATCCTTTATTGTATATATCCACTTCTTGAACATCCAAGTCTAATCACCCTAAATATGCTTGAGCAAGGGTCATCAAACATCGTGCATCCATCCACCCCGAGAAGTTTGAGACACTAAGTACACCAACCCGTGAATTAACAAACCAACCAAGTTATCATAATTTCCCAATTCCGGCCGATCCTGTAGCCCAAACTTATCCCGAAAATATAGTCAAACCTTGCAGGTATTTATAATGTCAAAAATCCATGTCCCGCCTACTTGTCCAAAATTAATTTCACGGGATTTTACAACTCTTGTGATTTAAACCGAAAAATCAAATCTTTCGTGGGATTTTCTAAAATCAAAAAGAGAAACCATGAACTCAACAAGAATAGCCTAGAGTAAAGTGCAATATTAATCTTCGAAATTCAAGTCACAGGAGTCAAATCACTACTTGATCAAATTGTAACAAGTCAAGTCACAGATTGTCAAATTGCAACAAGTCAGATTGCAGTCAACCAAATCACAATTTGACAAATCGCAAGAGTCAACTCACAATGTCAAATCGTAACTGGTCAGATCGCAATCAGTCAAGTCGCAACAAGTCAAAGCGCAACTTGACAAATAGCAATTAAACAAATTGTTATTTGTCAACTATAACTTAAATCGTAAAGATCAAATTGCATGCTCGCTCAAGTGGTAGACTCTAATTGGACTATGCAGCCAAATCTGCAACTCTGTAATCCCGTAGACATTCATTTACCCAAATCAATTCACAATCTCGAGTAAACAAACACACCTCCAATACTTGTGTAACCGCCAATCTTGAGTAAACAAAATCGTCACGAAACAAAATGCAATCTCGAGTAAAAATAGCGTTATGTTTGTTCTTTGTTGTGAATCCAATCGTGACTAAACAAAGTGCAGCCCAACTTCCTATTGATTAAACTCGGCCCATTCAAAACCTAGTTCAAGCCCATTTCAAAGAGTAAATGCAACTTTCGGTCACAAGCCCATTCAACATGACATTGGACCCGATCCAATGAGAAAAGCACTATCCAATCTCATTCACTGTTAACCCTAATATTTGGGGTTATATAACACCCTTAATAGTGCATCATAACCCTAAACATAAACCTAACCACGCTTCCTAGTTTAATCCGCCCCCATCCTCAAATATATCACTTCAAACACAGGCGATCACAATCATCAGCTCACAAACCCATCAAGATAAATGACTTCACAAACTGATCTCATCATCCTCAATTCGTACGCATAACAAATCGAACAACCAAACCACAAACACAACACAATCTTCCATTGCTATTATCCTCAATTCGTTCTTTATAACATTCTTGTTATATTTCGTTCTTTATAATTTGGATATTGAGAACAAGATCAATGATGATTTTCTTCTATTCGTATGATCGACCTTTAAAGGTTTGATGTTACTATGAGTTACACGAAAGAAGAAAACTGAGATCGAATGATTCATTTTCAGTTTGAGTCATAACGAATCAAGAAAAAGAGATAACATAATTGTTATATTCTTTATCTTACTGGTATCGGATATTTAAATTGAGACATAATCATCAAATTAAATTTGTGATTATGAATCTCTTTTGATAGAGTGACTTTAGGGGTCTGTTTTCATTTGATTCGAGTTGATTTGGGGAGTAAAGGTGAGATGTGGATGAATACAGGATTAACTACTGGTTGTGGTAATGGAAGATGGTATATGATTTGATGCTCAGTTGTGTTGTGAATCTGTTGTAGTATTAATTGTTGTTGTCTGATGATTGTTGTTCAAATGGTTATGGTCTTTGTCATTGCTTCATCTCCCTCTATTTTGTTTCACCTTTATCAACCCAGACAAGCCGCATCTGTGCAAAACACACACGCCGCATCTGTGCAAAACACACATGCCGCATACAAGTAAGAACACAAACCGAGTTCGTGAGTATATAGACAAACCGAGTTCATGACTATACAGACAAACCGAGTTCATGACTATACAGAAAAACCGCATCCATGACTAAGTAGACAAACAGCATCCATAATCATACAGACAAACCACGTTCGTGAGCATTTAGACAAAACGCATTCGTGATTATACAGACAAACCGCATCTTTGACCAGTCAAAGCTGTCACAATCACCCAATTTTGTCTTTATGCCGGTTTTAGTTAAAAACCAAAACAGTATGCTTAGACCATACAAACCGCATCCTCTTTTTGCAGCTACAATCCAAACTACAATCCCAAGATGACACAAATTGCATACAAGAACATAGCATATTAACACAAGCAGCAACCAAGAACACGGCGAGATTCCGACCAAGTATTCCGCCCAACTATTCTGACATTCTTGACCACATTTTTCAGACCATATATTGACCACAGAACCCAACTTTTAACACAACATTCAATCCACAAATAAGCCGCAAACACAAAAGTGTTCATGAATATAGTATGATAACGAGCAACACATGCGGTATTTCTGAGCAACATCAAATATGAACAGATCTAAGGGTGAATATGGACCAAGTCAACCGGTTAAGCATGATGTTTTAACCAAGCCAATGTGCAGTCAAAAATACAAACCCATTTTAGGCCCATATGAAGATTACAACAAGACAGAATTACAAGATATGTATTCTAGTGAAGATTGGTTGCAAAAACAGTTTTAGCATAAAAGATTCGAGCCAAATAGAAAACACCACATGGACAGTAGCAAAACCATAATAGTGACCAAAACAATTTTTCAAAGATTCGAACCAAAAAAAATTTGTAAAACAGTGAACCAAAAAAAATTGTGTAGCAGTTTATACACCATGATTCGAACCAAAAAAAATGAAACCAACACACAATCAAACCGAACCTAACCATGGCTCTTGATACCAATTGTAGGAAATAACCATCTTGACTGTGTGGATGATTCGGGTGGTCTTGGTTCATGGAAGATTAGATCCATGTTTTAAATGAGATGAACTAGAGAGAGAGAGGGAGACTCTTGAGAGAAAATCTGGATCTATTAGATTAAGTGTGTGAAATTGTGACAAGAGTTCCAACCCTTCCCAAGTGTGGGAAGGGGTATTTATTCTTACTAATATTATGCCCCTAGTGGGCTGTGGAGTGAGCTGACAGTGGGGAAAGCCCCGACCCACTCCACAAATATAACTACGACTAAACTAATAATACTAATACTAATATTGCTAAGCTAATATAAATAAGCCTACGAGCTATGTAGATGCTAAATAGATGCTCGGGGTGACCGAGCCTTCATCTAAATATTTATATTCCTAACAGTCCTTATGCAAGCCAACATGCGATACTTTAATTACATGAAAATACATTGCTAAAACGGTCAACAATAATGTTGGTGAGTTCATAGGTTTATGTAAATGAAATGATTGTGCGATAACCACAAGTATAAAGTATATGACAAAATGCCACATAAAAATAATACACTAGCTCTTATGCTCATGACCCCGAAGCTAGATTGAATGAAATGCCCCAACAGAGTGTTTGCCAATCACTCTAATATGATTCAAATGAAATGCGTTCGTTTGACAAGTTGGTGCTACCAACCCGAACGGAGGAGTCACCCTCAATAGATCTATCCACTCACCCTCGCTTGCTCACAATTAACGGTTCATGATAATAAAGGGGACTTTAATCTGGGCAATGATGTAACTTAAGCAATGTAAATGAGTTTGGATACTTTGGTCCGCATATAAAAATGGTGCAATGCATTCTCCCCCGAGAGTTTAAAAATCAATAAACAATTTAAAACGGGGCTATGAAAACTCACCTGATATGATATAGCAACAATGATCACAATGGATATGATGAGATGAGGCTCGGTTCCTAACCGCGACCTATCATGAATGATATGATATAAGGTAAGCAAATGAAATGATGTTACTCATGCAAACACGTATGTTATCGATACCACTCGAAAGTTTTGAAAATAACGTTTATCGCCGAAAAATACATTTTTGACGTCTTGTTAAGTTATAGACTACTTTTCGTGTAAATGTGTTGAAACTACACTCCATGATCCTCGTTTGGTGTTCTATTGGCAAATATAATGCTTTCGTCGTAAAACAATACTTTTCTTAACTTGAAAATATGCTTAAATGGCCTCGCAAAACTAGTCGCGAAATAGTGTACGTTAAGTGTTAGTGAATAAACTCGATGTTCTTGAAAACCTTGTAACATTTTCTAAATGTCATGTTATTTGACTTTTGATCATACGCGTCTTGATTAGATAGAAAACCGGCTATTAATGTGATGACTTGTAAAAATACTAACTTTTATACTTAGAAAATATTTTCTAATAGGGCTGTCAAAAATAAACTAGAGTTCGTCGGCTTCGAACGTGTATATCTCGGTCGTTATAAGCTCGTTTTCTACGTTCTTTATATCCACGGATTCGTCATAACATGAACTAACATAATCTCATTAGCTTGGCTCTCCTAGATCACGTCTAACGCCTCGTTTGGTCCTTTAAAGTTCGGCAAACAGCATGCTCATTTTCAGAAAATTAGTTTTCGTCGTCTAACTTGTAAAAATCATATCTACTTCGTTATAAGTCGGTTTTTAGTGATTCAAGCGGCCACGGTTTCGTTTTTGAATGAACTTTCTAAATTTGAAGGCCAAAATAGTTCAAAAGTTACTGAAATTTCCAGATTACACGATTTTGAACAGTAGCTATTTTAGATTGTTAAAAACTCATTTCCTTGGTTCTAAACTTGATCATACCACCTCAAATCAACTCCACAAGTTCGCAAATCCTACCATACAACTTCTTAGGGTGTCATGGGGGTCCTAAACATCACCAACCTTGGTGGATCTCATGAGATTACTAGTGAAACTTATAGATCTAGTGTCAGTGATAGTTTATAAGCAAAGTGGTATCTAAAACGTAAGTAACTTGCATAATTAACTATTATAACTTGAAAATACATAATCATAGGAAGTAAATAAAAGTATGAAAAGATCATAAAGATGTTCTTGAAGTTTACTTACAATATTGGAGTGATTTGATGAGAAAATGTGCAATAACTTAGGGTTTTGATCACAAAGCCCTAACTAGTAATGTAAATTGAGCTTGATTAACACTTTGAACTTGAAAATTTTGTGGTTCTTCCTCTTGTTGTTCTTGTGGCCGTGGGATATGGAGAGAAAGAGGGAGAGGGTTTGAGTTATTTTAGCTAACGAAATGTTACAAGTGTGATGTTATTGAAATAAAATGGAAAGACAAGAAAACATGCACATTAAATGAAGTAAGGTTTAGTGAAAGAAAAGAATGGAATGGGGGATTGGGGGGGGGGGGGGGCGGCAATCATGGAAGAAAAAGAAGAAAATATTGGCTAGGTAAGATATTATCTAGACTTTGTGTATATTAATGTAGTTTGGTGTATACATTAGGTGTTACCGGGTACCGAGTTAACTATAAATAAATCATGACGAGGTGAAATAAAGTACAACGAAGTTATAAAATTTGTAAAATCATATTCCTTGCAAGAATCAGGTGTTAGAATGATAATCGGGTTGAAATATCGTAAACCGACGGAGTTATAATCTCCTAATGGAAAATGTAGCAATTGATTTAAAAACACCGGGTAAAGTAATATTATAATCTTTATATTATTATAATTAGTATGAAAATATGTTAGGATCATAGTCGGGAGTGTCGGATATAATGTTAGTAGTAATGACTGAGTGGTAACGTTAAATAAATATTTAAACATACGCTAATGAAAATCACATAAACCCGTGCATGACCTAATATGATACTTATGTTACTGATGATATGTATACTACTCTAGTCTATATGACGTGTCCTTACTGATGATGCATGAATACGCAGCTAAACCTAACTGGTTACGCGTATTAGAATACCCGTAAATCTAGTTTACGACATGATGAATGATGCCCATGAATAGTGAATTCCCTCCGGGAATGAATAGTGTCACGTGAATAGTAAAATTTTTGACGACTTCTCAAAGTCTCAAACTGACTTCAAAAATAATGAATAGTGATTGGTGAATAGTAACTCATGAATAGTAAATTGTCGAGGTTTGGGAAAATGACCTGAAATTGTGATTTGTGACATCTACCCATGGACAATACCAATAGTTTAGAACTATAAGTCCTTAAGTATGATTGAAAAAAGGAGTAAAGAAATGAAAGGAGAAAGAAGGCGTTGAAGAATAAAAAAGAAAAGTAAATGAAAGGGTGAAAAGAAATAGCCCTCCAAATGTTCAACCTTAGGGCAGAAATCGTGTTCAATTCATATGTTACTGGATGTCACTACGGTGACACCGGTATTGAAGACAAGCCGTCATGGACCCAGTGACGCACTGCACTAAACCTTCTAGCCACTCAAGTGTCTCTCAAAAGATACTTGTTTCATTTCTCACGGAGAACCCTTCATAATCTATCGACCTCTCACTCCGAGATGAGTTGATATTGAAAAGAAGGCACTCTGCTCCATGCCTCTGACCACTAAAACCAAAATGCACTAAATCGAGTCTAGAGCTGCGAGATACATCAAAAGATCTCTTAGGAACACTTAATATTTCTACACCGGTTGTTCAACATTAAGGACACCAGTTGTAAATTACAAGAGTCCTACACAGATCTTAGCAATCTGCCAAGAACATTCATGAGGGATCTCACAATTGTGATTCTCAGTGATTGGATGGAAATTCCTGCCAGGGTCAACATCAAACAGCCCTGACAGCAGGTCACTTCGGTAATCCCTTGTGGGTTACGCTTAGTGTTCGCGGTGGTTCTAAACGGTCTACAGTCATGGAGTGATACTTCGGTACACATCAGCGACTCACCCTGAATCATTGATACACTTTGGTGTATCTGTGTAAGCCCTCTTGGGGGCATCCGATTCAGGAACGGCCTTGGCAAGGATTAGAGAAAGATTTCACACTATGCTGTTAACGATCTCGAAGTTCAAACCTGTAAGTGTCGGATGCTTTATTGCTAACTGTTTTTCATGCAAGTACTTATGGAGACCGGGAATTCCACCACCACCATTACCATCATGCTCATACTAACATCACAAAGAAAGTTCTCACAAATATCAAAGCGAAGCAAACATTCAAAAGACAAAGATCAAAGCTAAAGAATGAGAATTACTTGGAGTATAATGATCAAAGTCAAAAGAAGTATGAGCATGGTGGAAAAGACGTAAAGATACCGGAATTAAAGACGTTGGTGAAAGTCAGATCTCAACATTATCATATCACACATAACAAGAACAAAGAAAAAAGACACGAAAGATGTCAAAGCCAAAGAAGCAAAGAAGACGTCAGACCACCTAAGTATTGAAATGACCAACCCTTAGGGGTAGATTGTTGGGATTACGTGTAATCATTATAAAGTGTCGGTCATTTAGTATATGTATTAGGTCATAAATTATAAGGCTTGTATGTTTATTACAAGGCCCACTTATGAAGCAAGCCCATGAGCGGCCTATTACTTGTTATTAGGGCAACGCCCCATATGTAGTAAACACTATAAATACCCCCTCCTTTGAAGGGAGAGGGTGTTGGTTCTTGGTTAATGAACGTTTTATTATTACATACACAAGTTCCATCCATCTCTCTCTCTCTCTCTAGAATTTACACCTTGTGTGATTAATCTTGTGACCTAACAATTACCTGTTACTATCACACGAGGTAGGCCGAACCTGCATAAAATATTTTGCCAAACAAATTTTTTAACATCCTTCCCCGTCGTTTTTGCTAGTGGTTTGGCTTCCTTCCACTTTGTGAAATAATCAATTGCCACGATGATGAATTTGATTTTGCCCGGAGCTTCCGGTAGAGGTCCTAATAAGTCCATGCCCCACTGGTAGAATGGCCAAGGTGCCATGATTGAGGTCATCACGTTTTTTGGAAGCTTCGAAACTGGTGCATGTATTTGGCAAGAGTCACATTTTTGAATCTCTTCTCTGGCATCTCAGTGCATGGTCGACCAATAATAACATTGTCTCATTAGTTTTGCCACTACGGATCATGGTCCGGAAAGCATCCCACATGCTCCTTCGTGCACCTCCCGTATGATGTAGTTGGCCTGGAATGGTCCGACGCATCTCAACATTGGGCCCAGGTATGACTTTTTGAATAACACTCCTTTCTCTATGAAATAATAGTTTATTTTCATACGGAGTGCACGAGCTTCATTTTGGTCTTCCGGCCAGACCCCTTCTTGTAGACACCGGATGATGGGTGTCATCCAGTTGTCTTCTTCCTCTTCCACTATTGCATTTATTGCTTTCTCTTCGGTTGTTGGTTTTTCGAGGACCTTGACCAGTACTTCCTTCGTCAAGTGATCAAACGCGACGGATGCAAGCTTACTTAGTATGACGGCCTTTTGGTTCTGAGCTCTTGGGATATTATGTATTTTGAACTGTTTAAATCAAGCAATGTATTCTTTGGCTTTGGCCAAGTACTGTATCATGCTGTCATTGTATGCCACAAACTCTCCGTTGATTTAACTTGCTACTAGGTTAGAGTCCACCCTCGCATCTATTGCTTGTATTTTCATTTCCTGGGTGATTCTTAGACCTGCCAGAAGTGCTTCGTATTCTGCTTCATTGTTGGTGCTTTTGAAGTTTAATCAGAGGGCATAAGTATATTCCATTTTATCCGGGCTGATGAGCACCAGCCCTGTTCCGGATCCCATCTTGCTGGATTCTCCGTCAGTATACAATATCCACTCTTCTGTGTCAGAGATATTGCATATTTCCTTGCCTTCCTTTCTTAAGTTTTGATCTTCGGTGCTTAACGGAATTTCCGTTAGGAAATTCGCTAGGACTTGGCCTTTCACAGCATTGTGGGGAATGTATGAGATGTTGTATGCTCCCAACTCCACTGCATACTTTTGAAATCTCCCTGACACTTCTGGTTTGTTCGGTACCTGTTTAATGGGTTGATCTGTAATGACCTTTATGGGATGTGCTTCAAAATATCTTCTCAATCTTCGTGATAAGTGTAGCAGGGCTAGTGCCAGCTTTTAGATTGGTGCATAGTTTTTGCTCGGCCTCGTGAAGTGTCTGGCTCACATAATGCACCGGCACCTGCTATCCGTCTCTTTCCACTAGTACTACTGCACTCATCGCCTCTTTTGCTGCTGCCAAGTACGCGTACAAATCTTCTTTCGGTTTTGGGGTTGTCAGGTAAGGAAGTTATAGGATCATTCTTTTCATTTCTTGAAAGGCTGCTTTGGCCTTTTCTTTCCACCGGTATTCGTCTCAGTTCTCCTTCGTTATGTTTTTCAACGTTTCGAAGAATGGGAGTGACTTTTCTGCCGAACGAGATAAAAATCGATTCAAAGCTGCCAGCTTTCCACTCAAACTTTGCATTTCTTTAAGTGTTTTGGGATATTGCATTTCTGCCACGGCTCGTCTTCTTCGGATTTGCCCTGATTCCCTCGGATGTTACCATGTATCTGAGGAACTTTCCTTCTTCTACCCTAAATTAGCATTTTTTGGGGTTCAGTTTCATATTTATTTTTCGAAGGTTATCAAACGTTTCGGCAATATCGGCTAACAAATCCTTCTCTGTATTGCTCTTTATAACCATATCATCAACGTAAGCTTCCAAGTTCCTACCAATTTGCGTTCGGAATGCCGAGTCTACCAGTCGTTGGTACGTTGCTCCGGCATTTTTCAGTTCGAATGGCATCTTGGTATAGCAGTAAGTTCCATGCTCAGTATAGAAGGCTGTCTTTTCTTCATCTTCTTTGGCCATCTGTATTTAATGATATCCCTTGTATGCATCAAGGAAGCACTTGTATCGGAATCGCATGACCGATTCAATCTTCTAGTCGATTTCGGGCAGTGGGTAGTAATCTTTTAAGCAGGATGAATTGACATTCTTGAAATCGATGCACATTCTCCAGCTGTCATCCGGCTTCTTTACCAACACTGTGTTCGAGATCCAGTTGGGGTATTGCACCGGTCGGACTATTCCGGCCTTTAACCATTCTTCTACTTCCCTTGCAATTGTTTGGTTCTTTTATGCTGAAAAGGTCCATTTCTTTTGGGCTATCGGTTTATCTTGAACGTTGACATTGAGCTGATGTTCTGTGATTCGCCTCGGTACTCCCGTCATATCTGTTGGTTCCCACGCGAACACGTCCTTGAGTAACTCAACTAACTGCCTTCGATATTCTTGCAAAAAATTTCCTCCGATGGTGACCAGCTGATCCGGATAGGTCAGATTGATCATGATTTCTTCCGAACATCCTTCCATTGAGTCAGTCATCTCGGCCTCTTGAGGTCTTTCCGCCTTTTCTAGCAACTGCTTCTCCTCCAGCTTTCGACATTCCGCAATGATGACTGATCTAGTTACCAGAGTGGCTATTCCCTTCGGTGTCGGGAATTTCATCATGGAGTGTATGGTGGACGGAATAGCTCGGAGCTTCTTGATTCCCGATCGCCCTAATATGATGTTGTAAGGAGACGGTGACCTTACCACTGCAAACTTCATGGTTGTTCTTCGCAACAATCCCTCACTTCCGAAACAAACGTCTAACTCTATCTTTCCCAATGGCCGGATGGATTCACCTAAGAACCCGACCAGGGGTGTGTTGGTTTCCTTCATCCGGGCTCCGATAGTAGGACATAAGTTCTCAAAGCAATGTTCGTACATCACTTCTACCGAAGTGCCTTGGTCTACATATATCCTCCGCACCGTATAACCTTCCACTTCAGCTTCAATTATTAATGGTTCATCGGAAACATCCCCCGGCATGATAGGTGGGAAACTGATTGGAGCACTCATCCAATCCTCTTCCGAATCTATGGCCTTGCGTTTTTGTGCGGTTTCTCGACTTCGGATCATATTGATGACCTTTCCCTTACCGGCATGGTTGTCTCCCCTCGGTGGTGCTCTTCCTCTTTGTCGGACATCTTTTAAGAGATGGTCCAATTCACCCGTCTCTGAGGCTATTCTCAATTGTTCTTTCAAGTGCCAGCAATCATTCGTAAGGTGTCCCTTTTCTCCATGGTAATCACAGTACTTGTCTAAATTTTCTCTTAGGGGCTTTCCTTTTAATGGTGGGGGTTGTGGCAGTCTCAGCTGATGTTCGGTTACCAGGATCTCTTTCGGGGCCTTGGTCAAGGAGTTCAAGTCTATTTGTTTGGTGTCGTTCCTGCGGACATCATTACGGCGATTTCCTATTCGATAAGTGTTGTCATACCTGGCGGGAACATAGGGAGCATAATGATCATTCCTACAAGGCTTATATTCACTTCTGGGATTGTTTCGACGATGATCTCCTCTGAAAGGAGCTCGTGGAGTCCTGTCGTTATAAGAGTTGGAGTGATACTCCTTCTTGTAACCATCCATCTTTTCGCCTCTCAGTAATTCAGTTGCCCGATACACCGCTTCCGAGCGAACAAAATCATCCACCCTTATCATCATTTCAGTCACTGTTTATGGAATTCGGTCAGAGAAACGTTTGGCCAACTCAGGGCACTTGCTACCGTTAATAAAGGATGAGATTTGCATGAGTTTCGGTACGCCGGAGATGTGGCTGGCCTCGTCAGTCCATCGTTCTTTGAATTCAGGCAGAGTTTCATTTGCCTGCCGAACGATCTTAGTGATTTCTATCGAATCTTTGATGCACTTTCTTCTGAGAGCAAACCTTGTAACGAACTGATCACGTAGGGTTTCCCAATTGTCAATGTTGCCGTTGGGCAAACGGTCGAACCATCCAGCGTTTGCTGAAACATCCTACACTATACCGGCATGGGCCATTGACCGTGGTTAGCTGCACCACAAAATCTAGTGATATGATCATCCGGATCTATAGATCCGTCATAAAGTTTTATGTTGGTGGGCATCACATGCTTCGGCCCAGAGAACTCTATGATTATTCGAGTGAAATGACATCTTGATGCTTCTTTGTATGGCTTGGCTAGGTCGTCTTCTCGTTCTCTTTCGGCATCTTTGGTCTCATCTTTCTTATGGTCTTCTTCATCGAAGTCAATTTGGATCGGCTTGATTGGGCTTCCCCCTTTGGTGTTGTGCTCTTTTATCAGGGCTTTAAGTGCGGTTACTTGGCTTAGGATTTGCTCTTCTAGACTACTAGGGTTGTTGTCATTGTAAAACCCCAAAATTTAACATAATACGAATTGACAATAATGCCCTCAAGTTAAAATTTTAAGAACTTAAGAAAATTATATAAGTAACACAAATTGTATTTAACTTAATGTGCGTTATATACTAAAATACCTAATGAATTAAACTACTTAAGCTAATATTTATATGCTAATTAAATTAGCAATGTCCTAACCTACATCTTGTTAAAAAAAAAAAAAAAAAAAAAAAAAAAAAAAAAAAGGGCCTAAACCATGTACCTTAACTAGTATTGTGACTAAATTCATGTTGTATCAAAATAAACTTGACTAAAGCCCATAATATCTCCTAATTGTAGCACAAAATTCGGCCCATCAAAGCCCTCCCAAAATACTACACGGTTTTCCCTTTTTACTCTTATAACCGATCATTCCAAATCAAAGAAACCCTAAAAAAAATAAAAGTTCGGTTCTCTCTCTTTTGGTGCTGCTGTTGTCGACCCACAAAACCCCAAGAAGGAGGCTTAATCTTGTTCATTCTTGTGTCATTCATCATGTAAGGTAACCATGTTATACTTATATCAAATCCATTCGAATTTTAAGCAAAAACCCTAAAGGATCACATAGAATATTGAAAACAGTTTCTGATCTGCAAATTTATCCGACATAATTCGATTGTAATTAAATGATGCGAACGTGTATTTTGGTGTTTCTAGAGTCTAGAACTAAATTCAATGAAATAGCTACCTGGGAAAATTTATTTTGTAATTTTTAGAGGCCTGGAAGTCCACTTTTTGATTTTTGGAAAAACAAGTGTTAAATCGAATTCGTGTATCTGGAAAATTAGTCAGAGTTTATGATTTTTAATTTTCAAACCGTGTCGAATTAGAAGGTTTCCTTTGAACTGGGTAATATCTGATATGTCTATTAGTAACTGGAATTTTTATAAATTTTTTTGAATTTATCTGGAGGGGTAAAAAAGTAAAAACGTGTTGGGTGTTTCATCAGATACGATTCTGGAATAGGTTGGGAAAATGGATTTTTCAATCATACTTAAACTAGCTTATAAAATCTGTAAAAATTAGGTAAAATACTAGGGACATTGAGGTATCCCTGTGAATTTTTGTAGATTTTACTTAGAAGTTCTAATATGATTTATAAATTATTTGAAACAGGTCCAGATCTTACCTAAAACCTGATAAAGTGTAAAAAGATATTTAAAAGGTGTAAATTGTTTATGTTCTAATACTAAAGGGTCTAATTTGTTATTTTGCTAATACTAAAGGACTTAACTTGTAAGAACCTGTAACTTTACACTTTATACCCTAATTTTATGATAATTTCATAATGGTCCTTAAACTTATCATAATTACTTAATAAACCCTCAAATTTGTAAAACTACCATAATAACCTTAATTGTATGTAAATAACCTTATGAACCTTGAACTACTAAAATGGTCATCATAAGTACTTTAAGTTGATTCAACGGGAATGTGAATGACTGAAGTTACTTAAAATGGAAAGGTAAAACCAAAATGAGTAATCTGAATTAAGAACCTATCGTAATTCCGTCTTCTACTCCTTTAGGTGTGAAGAAGGAGAGATCTTGACTCTTTTCCGTGTTTGCTATTATTGTTGCTTGCTTGGTTAATAAGGTACAGATATTCTGCCCTTCTCAGTAAGGTTCATGATAATGCTAGTATGGAATTGTGATGTTCGAATTCTCACGAGGAAGAGTGTCATCAGTCTCTAATGTTGACTAATGAAAAGGAAAGTCGCATTGAATGTTTTCGATTACTTCATTCGCATTTCAAGGTTCTGTTTGAACAACCTGGATACTCGGGAGGTTACCAACGGGCCTTCGCAACACTCTTTGGTCAAGATGTTCAGGACTTCACAGTCAAAATGATTCTGTACTTAGATCAACTTGAACAACAACTTGCCAAAGGAGAATTTTCTGAAGATAGATCCATGGCTGCCTTTTGGGTGATCAACAACCAACTCCAAGTGTTCGTTGATTCGCAATACAATGAGGATTATGATTATGACAGTGAAATGACGAAAAAGTGTTTTTCTAACTACACTGGAACCGAGGTTGACGTGTTCAGAGTTACATTACTCCAACTTATGAGTAATGTTAAGGGGTTCATTAATGAAAGAGCACAACATATAGGAAACGGGACAGAGTCAGATAAGCATGGTGATAACAACAGCTCAGGAACTGATATCACACTTAGTGTGGATGCAGATCTCAAATTATCTGCTAAGGTACATCTATCTGATCAAAATAATGTTCTTTCTAATGAACAACAACATACTGATCAAATTAAACCTACTTATAACACATATCTGATGGAGAAGAATGATAGCAATATCACCTCTGATTCATCAAATATGAGTCATAAGGGGGGAGAAATTGATCAGGATGCTGAAGATGATGATGCGTCAAGTTCGTTGCTTACGGCTGAGTTTTCCAAATCAAATGATATGGTTGAAAAGGATGTTTTTAATGAACTTTCAAAAAGATTTTTATAGCTTGAAAAACATTGTATTTCTCTTGAAATAGCAATGCAACAAAAGGAGGAAAGCTTTCAAACTAAACTACCATGTGAAAATCTGGAACTCCCTGAATTCCGTAAACTCTTTATAATAAATGATTTGAAAGCTCTGCTAGAAGCCAAAAACTTAACGATCAAAAACCTGAAAAACAAGTTGGCTGAGATGCGTGACATGTGCAATGAAGTTAAGACTAAACATGACACTAAAGTGGCTGAATTATTTACTGAAAATGAGACTTTGAAAAAGCAATGTAAAAACCTGTGTGATTCAATCAAAGAAACAAAATCTAAGTTTATAGAACAGACAACCTCTTTGATTGCCACAAATGATGAATTCAAAGCTCAAATTCAAGAGAAAGGTTTCACAATCACTGCCCTTAAGAACGAGTTGAGGAAATTAACTGGAAATAGTGTGAATACTAAGTTTACAAAACCATCAATCTTGGGAACGCCAGTTTCGCAACCTCTTAGACAACCAAATGCATTTAGATCTAAACGACCAAAATCTTCTAACCCGAGGTGTGCAACCCAAGTTGATGTGAAACAAGTTTTGTCAAAACCAGTCACTTCACAATCCAGACCAAATGATCAGACAGTTAGTGGTCATTCTAAGGTTCAATCTCATAAGTCTAAGTCTAAGGAAGTAAATGCTCATGCTAAGGTTCAATCCCCTATGACTAGAAGCCACAACAGGCCCGTAGGACCAAAGAGTCATGCTCAGAAACCTAGTAGGCAGATTGATGTAGGAATAAGGAATTCTCTCAACAAGAATTCTATTGTGTTTGAGAAATCTAACACCTCTAGATCTTGCCATAAGTGGTTGCCAACGGGTAGAATCTTTAAGATGGTTGGTCTTAGATGGATACCTATTAGTACAAATGGCATTTCAAAGATTGACTGTGAAACTTCAAAGAATCTGGATACCAATGCCACTAACCCATATAAAAGCATGCAAATTTGTCATGTTAGTGCAGGGAATCCTTATTTAAGTGCAGGTACTTCTACCATTTCCTTCAAGGAAAAACTCAGAGTGTGGCGGCCAAAAGGACTGAAATTTCCTAACTTGGGGATCCAGGAAACTCAACAGTGATGTACATGCATAATGACGTCTGTTCACATCAGTTCAGGCCTCGTTCTTCATCGACAATGACGTCTGTTCACATCAGTTCAGGCCTCATTCTTCATCGTCAATGATGTTTGAACTCATCAGTTCAAGCCTCGGTCCTCAATGTCAACACAATGGCGTCTGTTGAAAACACTCCAGGCCCCGTTCCTCAAAGAAAAGAAAGGCGTATGCTTGTGTCCGCTTTATCTTCGGAAGAAGAGAAATCTTCTTGTTTCTGATTATTCTTATTGACAGCTTCATACTTGCTCCATGCTCGTTCAGTCATCAAGTGGATCTACTTTCATTAGATTGGACATTTATTCACTCGATCAAAAATGGCAACTTCAAATGCAATTTTTTAGGGGGAGAAGTGTGAACAGTGGACCAACCTCATATACACTTGTTCAATCAAAAATGGCATTCTCATATGCAATTTTTGAGGGGGAGAAGTGTGAACAAGTGGATCGACGTACATTTGATTGGTTGTTCACTCACTTGTTGGGCATCTAATGGTGACTACGGAGTTGATCAGGTATCACTTATTTGAGGTTGAAGTTGACTTTCTCAAAGGTGTGATCTTATTCTATCTTGAAGTCGGGGTTGTCTGGATGCATGACTTTCAATGATAACTTGCTCGTGCTTAAGATTTAAGTTGAAGACTTGGTTTATCTAGTTACCAGCAGTCGGGGTGGATGGTTGAAGACCTGGTTAACTATCACTTAAAGGAGTTATGTTGTAATACTCAGTGTCACACGCCGATGACGTTGTGGATAATCGCAAGAGGTGTTAATGTCTCATACTTTGGTTGGGTATTGAGTACTTAGAGATTTGCTTGGAGCATTTATTCTCTACACCATTCTTCCAACATTAGTGCAAGTTTAAGTCACGAGAACGGGGAATTCTACTTCAGTGTCTAGTTTGGTATATCGGGTTTGCTCCATTAGTCATCACTTCTAATGGCCTACTCAAGGGTTGGTAAAGATAGTCAGAAAGTGTTTCGGTAGCGGTTGATTCTCACTTGATACATTTGAGCCAATTTTCATCTTCTCACAAGATCTCAAGTATATGTGCGTAAAATGTTTTGCTGATTCTGAGGTATCAAAACCAGCAAGGGGGAAGGAGACATGCATCTGAACCCACAACGTGTAAAACCCTAAATTTCCGTTCATTTGAAATTCCCATTTTGCCACTCTAATTTTGAACTTATAAGAACACACAATTAATTAAGCAAGAGTATTATAAATTTTAACCTAAGTTTAAATAATAAGTAATGACATTAAAATTATACGTTATAAATATGTGCACATTATTAATAGGTAATATAAATGCAATTAACAAAATATAAACTATGATACATGCCTAATAATAATATTTATTACAAAATGAAACTTTCCTAAATCCTCTACAGCAATCACACGTTTTGGTCTTGTGGCATACAATTCATCAAACTAATTAAAGACTTAAAATTTGGCCCATAATACACGCTTAATAACCGACACAATCAATACCAATTATACCACAATTACTACCTTCCATATTTGCTATACACACTCCCTTATACTTTTGACTAGAACACGTTTTCCCATCTTATATTACATAGTTTCTTTCGTTCATTCATACCGAAACTAAAATCAGAAAACCAAGTTCCAAACTCATTGTTCCTCTCTACAAAGATCAAAGCCAAAGCTAACAGCCATTGGTATTTATTCCATGTGATCAAGTCATACAGCCTTGGTGATCAAGAGGGGGGTTTATGTGCTATCGACTTAAGTGTGTCATCCTTGTTCTCGTTGCCTCGTTAATCCAGCCCTAAAGGTACCCTTAGATGATCATCTTGTCGTTATTTTGATAACCATGAAATGTAAAATGTAAACACTAATCTAAATCTGGTTTTGGCTGCTACCTCTCGTGACATAAGTCATATGCTGCTACAACTCGACTGTGTATATATACTGAATATGAAAACCATACTAACCTAAATCTTGGTCAGATAACCCTCTTGTTTTTATTCAGGTAGTCGCTGCATGTGTCGATTTAAAATACATATACACCTATTAAAAGATAACACTACTTGAAACCATAATAAGACTTTGATAGCCATGTAAACCAAGTATGATGTGCTCATTATTATAAGTATTTGAATGAAGTTGTGCATAAAATAATGACCAGTCCTGATGAAGACTTGTAATCTGGAAATTTAACGTATAAAAAGGTGGTTGTTGGGTCGAATATGTGAAGGTGTGTCGTGGTCTAGATATGGCGTAAACATGGGTAATATTTGTATGGCAAGACCAGGACCGGTTACGTGATTTCATGTGATGGTTGTTGTGTTGTGGGCTGCGTCTGGGCTGTATAATGGGTGTCAAGTGTTGTTATTTTCGGTGTGTGTTAAATGTCGAGTCTAAGTGATTCACATCAGGTTAATCGGGTAAGTTTTGGTCACGTTAAATGGGCAAGGAAGTATGGTCGAATGGGTGTGCTATTGTAGTTCAAAAATATGTGGTTTCATGTCAAATTTTGTGTCGTTAAAACGGGTAAAATGAAAAGGATTTTGAGTCGAAGTTCGGCCAGGATAGAAGGAAAACAGAATGAGTCGTTATACGAGGGTCGAATACTCAGAATTAAGGTTTGTTTGATTTCGTGTATGGCGGTGGAAAGTGAGTCGAATGGCTGAAAAACAAGGGTTAAAGTTTGGGTCATTTTGGTCTTAGTTGGTGTCGCTAAATGGTAATGTGTAAAGGGGTGTGTCGAACAAGTTTTGGAGTCTTGGGTTCTAAATAAAACGATATCGAGTGAGTTGCATTTGTGTGTGTTTCGTTCTTGTTAACTAATCCGTAAAAAGTCCAAGGTGTTCAATAATTCGGCCAAGTACTAAATAGGTCATAATGGAATTAATTTACAAGTTAAACCCTAATCTTTGGGAATTGTCGCGGTAAACCCTAAGTTATTATATATTGTCAAATTAAACCCTAAACTACGAGATTGGTCATATTAAATCTTTAAGCTTACTTAATTGTCAATAATAGCCTTAACTTATGGAAGTTACTGATTCGGGAAAGTTATTTGATCTGGAAAGTCGCTAATTATAGAGAGTTAATAATTCTGGAAACTTACTATTTTGGAAAGTTACTATTTTTGGGAAAGCTGCTATAAAAGGAAAGTTACTAAAAAAATGGAAAGCCGATTAAAATAAGTAATCTGATTTAAAATAAGTTATTAATAAGACGATCATGAATTCGTGTAGATCCACTGAAGAAGGAGTTGCTTCCAATCTTTACGTTTTCTGTATGGTTGCACTTACGGTCTAAGGTACAGATATTCTACCCTTTTTCAGTAAGGGTGTCTTTCTCTCGTGACTCTAGATCCTTGATTATGATTCCTTATCTTGATATGATCCTTTGAGCCTTTTCTATGTTTCCTTGATGCTTGATATTCTGATCCGTTTGATATTCGTTCATTATGTTTCGTATGATATGATACTTGATATAATTCGTTCGTTACCCCTTGTGACATCAGTATTCAAATCCCTTGATAATTTGAAAGTTCATTTGATAACTGGATGTGAAAACCTTTCTTAAGTATACCATGAAAATGTTTTGAGGAAAACTATTTTTAAAAATGATGTTTATGAGCACGATGCGATACCACTTTTATATGGAATTTTACTGACTTTTATGAAAACTACTTTTAAAGACTTTCTTTATGAAAACTGTTATTAAAGATCACTTTTGTGAAAGCCATTATTAAAAGATTACTTTTATGACACTATGATATGAACATTTATTATAAACCTTTAAATTAAACCCTTCAGTTTGATACCCGAGCCATTATATTTTCCTAGTCATGGGGGTTCCATGGTCGTGTCATTGATGCACCAATGGCGTGACTCTAGTGTGGTCGAGTGATGTTCCACACCGTCCCTTTTTTATTATGATATGCGCATTTTATACTTGTTATGGCCACTATGATTTATGCAGGGGCGTATGGATGCATCCTAGATTTGCTTTGTATATGATATGATATGATTTGATTTGGTGATTGATGCTGTGTGCAATACACGTCCTTCACATATTTGAGACGTCGCTCCTCTATGGTTACTGATGGTTACTATGATATTTGATTTGATTTGTGTTCGGGCTCGTGCTAGATTACAGACCCTTTTTTTTCTTACTTTAATATCCATTTGTTTATACCTTATGCTTTTCCCAATGCACCATACTTTATATGTTCATTCCTTATCTTTTGTTTCGTTTACACATATCTGTTCACTGGGCTTTTTAAGCTCAGCCGCATTTCTTTTCCTGCAGCAGGTTTTAGTTTGGAAGCTGGGTTATGAGTGGAGAGTACTTTGGGCTTAGAAGACTATACCTTGATAGCTATTCTGGATTAGAGATGACTCGAAGTGATTACACTTTTAGACTTAGAATTTATTGTTGTTCTCATTTGTAACCTTGTATTTCAGATTTTCCCTTGTAACCTTTGAAATCCATTTGTATTATTTAAGTTATATGCTTGTGTTTGCTTTGATATGTCACCATAACTTAATACTTCTACCCTTATCAAGTTGGGGTGTTACAATTATGGTATCAGAGAACAGGCTGCGACTTATAATACGTAAAACCCTGACCTGTGAAGTTTGGACCATTAAGTTTCCACTGTAGGCGCTCATAAGACAACCTTTGAGAATTTGCTTTAGGATCTCCCCATAGGAACATAAGTCATTACCGGTGAGGAATGGGTAGACTAGGACATCTATGTAAGTAGCATTGCTTCCGCATCACTCTAATTCGTGCCTCTACCTTTAGCCAAGCCTTATAAGAACATTTGTTTTAGAGATTAGAAAGTTACGCACAACCTAAGTTCAGTTACCAAGTAAGATTGGAATGCCTTGAGAACTACATGGATACCTTACACCATTTAAGCTTCACTTTCTGATTCTGATCTCCATTTCCGATTTGTTTGATAATCAGTCTAATACCTTTCCGACCATTCCGAAGATTCTTACAAAATAATGTGTTTGACACATTCTATAAAATTCTATTACTTATGTTGGGCATATTATGTTTCCTCTGACACTATTTGATTTTGCATAACCCATTTCTATTTCTATGAGAAACCTGGTGGTTTTAACCACGAGTATAGAAATTATCCACTCCATTCGGATGATGAGTCAGCTCTGCTAATTGTTTCCTTTGGAAAGTTATGATTTTGATATTATTCTGATACGGGTTGTTGACTGAGCATGTAGATGCTAATGAATGTCATACCATACGTCTCACTTTTGGTGACTCAAACGATTATCCTTATTAAACCTCTTACCATGAATTCTGACTGGTAAAACCGTTATATTCGTTACTATTCTGAGAACAGTTCTGCAAAACCTCATATGTATGAGACGATTTTTGCCTACCTTTGAAACTCCGTATCGAATTACATCATCTAGATTTGAAGGATTGATGAAGCAACCACAAGAACCTCTGAGAAATAGGTTAACTAGCAGAGAGTAACCTCCGTGAAGTATTTCAGTTTAATTCACGAAGAAGAAGGAATGTGATATGCGGTGAATGTGAAGTATCCCTAGGAGTAATTTAAGGTTTGATCATCATCTGTTACGTGTAAAGGAGCAAGACGATCCTTGAAGTTGCTTTCATACTCGTTTTGATCATTTTGAGTTTTAATGATGCCAATTGTATTGGCTAATACGTCAACTATTCTTACGCATCTGATAAATCATGTCTTTCGCGAGTATTTGGACAAACTTGTTATAGTATGACACTATAGTGTGTCCAGAGGCGAAAGAGAAACATGAAGACCATGTTCGTATTAAGTTAGAATGACCCTCATTCAGGAAGAGGAACTTTAGATTGATGTTCATAAGTTGCAGCAGATAGTACTATTTTGGATCCTGCGAAGACTGAGGTTTCCATTGAATGGGCCAAGATCGATGACAGTTACCGAAGTTAGCAACCTTACAGAAGAGTAGTGTAAGATGTTCACAACTGGCGTTACCATCAATGAAGCATATGAGAAGAGGAGAGAAGCTTAGAAGGGACTCGATTATACTGTATGCAGCACGTGGAGATTACAGCTTTGGCGTCAAGACAACTAGACCGTAGGAGATGAACTATTCAGCACATGACCTGGAGTTGACAACAGCGGTGTTTACCTTGAAGATTGGAAGACACTTCTTGCAAAGACAAAGGTGGTGGCCGACATAGAAGGAGAATGTAATCGAGTTGGCGAATTTTGAGCTGTGCTAGAGGACCTATCGAAGACACGCAGTCGTGCTTCTCTATTCATTTTAGTTGTACTAAGATGAATTGAGAGCAGAAGCAGACTTGCGGATGGAAGGTTGCACAGTGATCATGTCAAAGATTCGCGTTACTACACCACAATTCCAAGAGTTGACGAAGGCTTGAGGAACCAGACTCAATTTTATAATTCCTTTTCACCCTAAGATCAGATGGGCAACCGTAGACAGACTACTTGGACTTGGAAGAGATTTGAAATCATGTATTTGAATGGACGGATTTTGAAGCAAACATTCATGTTGGGATGAGTTGATTCTGTGAGGGATGAAGTTATTGATGATGTAAATCACTTCTGCTTAACCTACTTAAGCTTCCGTTACCTGATAATGAGATCCTTTGAATGATTTAGGTTCCCTATTAGTAATTCCGTCCTGTGTTCATTCTGCGTATGTTGGATGATGGTTTTGTTATGCGAATTTTGACAAATTGTGGAAGGAACCTTGAGATTTATGTTTAGGAATGGGCGGATTTTGAAGCAACCACTTATATTGGCTGAGTTGATTTTGGTGAGTGATGAAGGATTGACGCTATTAACGACGTACCTTAATTCTGATAGACATTCTAGGATTTCTGTTACTCTTACGAGTAGTTTCGTTCTCCTCTTAGTTATGTTGTTTGATTTTGATGACCTCTGAGACTGTAGAAGGACTAGGTGGACTAAGATAGGTTGATTTCACGACTTGAGATAAAGTATGACCATCATGAGGGCATATTTATATGATGCTAGTATTATGACGCCTGATCAACGTGATAATACTTACATCATATAACGTGCACTTATTGTGATCATAGGATGTCTTGAGGAGTGCCTGAGAAGTTTTAGATTTCTGACATTGGATGAAGATTGTCCGCGATTAGTAGACCATAGGTTCATTCTATCTGTCCGAACGTCATCATTAGACATCTTGACAAGTTTGAACTCTCGACAAGCATTTTGTTGAACTTGGTATATCCGTTAAGAATCTTAAGCATCATTGTAGAGCTTTCTACCGTTTGATATTATCATCTAATCAGTCTTCTGTCCGTATGTGTTCCATATGTTAAGCCTACCATCTGTTGCATGTACGTTTTATATCCGTTGAATCTGATTCATTATGATCCACTATGGATAGAGATCTGAGACTATGAATTTTGAGGAACAAGATATGTCTGATTGTGAGAATCCTATGGAAGGACTATATCAAAAACGATACTACTTGAGAAACTGAAGAGTTATGTGTATTTATTATTCTCATGTCTTCTGCGATTCGATACGTTTCTATCTGATCTGTCTACTCAAATTTCGAGGACGAAATTTTTCTCCTAGAGGGGAAGAGTTGTAAAACCCCAAATTTTCGTTCATTTGAAATTCCCATTTTGCCCCTCTAATTTTGAATTTATAAGAGCACACAATTAATTAAGCAAGAGTATTATAAATTTTAACCTAAGTTTAAATAATAAGTAATGACATTAAAATTATACGTCATAAATATGTGCACATTATTAATAGGTAATATAAATGCAATTAACAAAATATAAACTATGATACATGCCTAATAATAATATTTATTACAAAATGAAACTTTCCTAAATCCTCTACAGCAATCACACGTTTTGGTCTTGTGGCATACAATTCATCAAACTAATTAAAGACTTAAAATTTGGCCCATAATACACGCTTAATAACTGACACAATCAATACCAATTATACCACAATTACTACCTTCCATATTTGCTATACACGCTCCCTTATACTTTTGACAAGTACACGTTTTCCCATCTTATATCACATAGTTTCTTTCGTTCATTCATACCGAAACTAAAATCAGAAAACCAAGTTCCAAACTCATTGTTCCTCTCTACAAAGATCAAAGCCAAAGCTAACAGCCATTGGTATTTATTCCATGTGATCAAGTCATACATCCTTGGTGATCAAGAGGGGGGTTTATGTGCTATCGACATAAGTGTGTCATCCTTGTTGTCATTGCCTCGTTAATCCATCCCTAAAGGTACCCTTAGATGATCATCTTGTCGTTATTTTGATAACCATGAAACGTAAAATGTAAACACTAATCTAAATCTGGTTTTGGCTGCTACCTCTCGTGACATAAGTCATATGCTGCTACAACTCGACTGTGTATATATACTGAATATGAAAACCATACTAACCTAAATCTTGGTCAGATAACCCTCTTGTTTTTATTCAGGTAGTCGCTGCATGTGTCGATTTAAAATACATATACACCTATTAAAAGATAACACTACTTAAAACCATAATAAGACTTTGATAGCCATGTAAACCAAGTATGATGTGCTCATTATTATAAGTATTTGAATGAAGTTGTGCATAAAATAATGACCAGTCCTGATGAAGACTTGTAATCTGGAAATTTAACGTATAAAAAGGTGGTTGTTGGGTCGAATATGTGAAGGTGTGTCGTGGTCTAGATATGGCGTAAACATGGGTAATATTTGTATGGCAAGACCAGGACCTGTTAGGTGATTTCATGTGATGGTTGTTGTGTTGTGGGCTGCGTCTGGGGCTGTATAATGGGTGTCAAGTGTTATTATTTTCGGTGTGTGTTAAATGTCGAGTCTAAGTGATTCACATCAGGTTAATCGGGTAAGTTTTGGTCACGTTAAATGGGCAAGGAAGTATGGTCGAATGGGTGTGCTATTGTAGTTAAAAAATGTGTGGTTTCATGTCAAGTTTTGTGTCGTTAAAATGGGTAAAATGAAAAGGATTTTGAGTCGAAGTTCGGTCAGGATAGAAGGAAAACAGAATGAGTCGTTATACGAGGGTTGAATACTCAGAATTAAGGTTTGTTTGATTTCGTGTATGGCGGTGGAAAGTGAGTCGAATGGCTGAAAAACAAGGGTTAAAGTTTGGGTCATTTTGGTCTTAGTTGGTGTCGCTAAATGGTAATGTGTAAAGGGGTGTGTCGAACAAGTTTTGGAGTCTTGGGTTCTAAATAAAACGATATCGAGTGAGTTGCATTTGTGTGTGTTTCGTTCTTGTTAACTAATCCGAAAAATGTCCAAGGTGTTCAATAATTTGGGCAAGTACTAAATAGGTCATCATGGAATTAATTTACAAGTTAAACCCTAATCTTTGGGAATTGTCGCGGTAAACCCTAAGTTATTATATATTGTCAAATTAAACCCTAAACTACGAGATTGGTCATATTAAATCTTTAAGCTTACTTAATTGTCAATAATAGCCTTAACTTATGGAAGTTACTGATTCGGGAAAGTTATTTAATCTGGAAAATCACTAATTATAGACAGTTAATAATTCTGGAAACTTACTATTTTGGAAAGTTACTATTTTTGGGAAAGCTACTATAAAAGGAAAGTTACTAAAAAAATGGAAAGCCGAATAAAATAAGTAATCTGATTTAAAATAAGTTATTAATAAGACGATCATGAATTCGTGTAGATCCGTTGAAGAAGGAGTTGCTTCCAATCTTTACGTTTTCTGTATGGTTGCACTTGCGGTCTAAGTTACAAATATTCTACCCTTTTTCAGTAAGGGTGTCTTTCTCTCGTGACTCTTGATCCTTGATTATGATTCCTTATCTTGATATGATCCTTTGAGCCTTTGCTATGTTTCCTTGATGCTTTATATTCTGATCCATTTGATATTCGTTCATTATGTTTCATATGATATGATACTTGATATAATTCGTTCGTTACCCCTTGTGACATCAGTATTCAAATCCCTTGATACTTTGAAAGTTCATTTGATAACTGGATGTGAAAACCTTTCTTAAGTATACCATGAAAATGTTTTGAGGAAAACTATTTTTAAAAATGATGTTTATGAGCACGATGCGATACCACTTTTATATGGAATTTTACTGACTTTTATGAAAACTACTTTTAAAGACTTTCTTTATGAAAACTGTTATTAAAGATCACTTTTGTGAAAGCCATTATTAAAGGATTACTTTTATGACACTATGATATGAACATTTAATATAAACCTTTAAATTGAACCTTTTAGTTTGATACCCGAGCCATTATATTTTCCTAGTCATGGGGGTTCCACGGCCGTGTCATTGATGCACCAATGGCGTGACTCTAGTGTGGTCGAGTGATGTTCCACACCGTCCCTTTTTTATTATGATATGCGCATTTTATACTTGTTATGGCCACTATGATTTATGCAGGGGCGTATGGATGCATCCTAGATTTGCTTTGTATATGATATGATATGATTTGATTTGGTGATTGATGTTGTGTGCAATACACGTCCTTCACATATTTGAGAGGTCGCTCCTCTATGGTTACTGATGGTTACTATGATATTTGATTTGATTTGTGTTCGGGCTCGTGCTAGATTACAGACCCTTTTTTTTCTTACTTTAATATCCATTTGTTTATACCTTATGCTTTTCCCAATGCACCATACTTTATATGTTCGCTCCTTATCTTTTGTTTCGTTTACACATATCTGTTCACTGGGCTTTTTAAGCTCAGCCGCATTTCTTTTCCTGCGGCAGGTTTTAGTTTGGAAGTTGGGTTATGAGTGGAGAGTACTTTGGGCTTAGAAGACTATACCTTGATAGCTATTCTGGATTAGAGATGACTCAAAGTGATTACACTTTTAGACTTAGAATTTATTGTTGTTCTCATTTGTAACCTTGTATTTCAGATTTTCCCTTGTAACCTTTGAAATCCATTTGTATTATTTAAGTCATATGCTTGTGTTTGCTTTGATATATCACCATAACGTAGTACTTCTACCCTTATCGAGTTGGGGTGTTACACAACGAGTACACGTGATGAACTTTATACCTCTTCTGAGTTATGGTTATTCCGGGAAGACAAATGTTATAACCGCAGAGAAAATTAGTGTTTTAACTCGATCCTTATGGTGTATCATTCCAACTACGTGGGAGAAGAGATGTAAGAAACAGTTTTTGATGATTAAAGAGACTACATACGGGATAAATTGCTTACACTCGGGACTTAGGTGACTTTGGTGTAACAATTATCATCTGCAATTTCCTGAAGGGAGAAAAAGGGATTTCCGGATCTTAATTGATCTTTATGTTACGTTTTCGACTTCATTTATGGGATTGAGTGTGTACTTCTGGTTTTTGAGCTTCATATAATGAGACTGATTGCATCACTTCAACTACTTGGGGGAAGTGGTCTCTGGATACTTTTGGTATGCAGTATTTCAGACTTCAGCGGGAAGAAATGTGAGAAGAATTATTCAAGTGTGAGATGATTCGTTGCTAATCTATTTGATGGTCCCCGAACGGAGAATCACGATGATTATTCTTAAAAGGAGCAGCAATACTTGATGTGGTTTGCTACGGTTTCCGTTGTACACTTACCTTATGTAAGCTTGAAAGAGAGCTTCGAATATGCTCAAAAGAAGACTGTCGGTTTGGGGGGAAGCTATCAAAGCTTCACAATTGAGAAGGCTCAAGTTCAGATGATTATTCAGGAGCCTCGAAAGCTTTGGTGGTAAAAGTTTAAGAGATGTTGACTACTAATTTCTACAACATACTGAACGTATCCTTATCTCGGTATTCATGTCAACATTTTCTTAAATTGAATAACATACTTTGTACATATCTTATACCAAACTGTATATAGAAAAATATAAAACCAAATTGTAAATAGAAAATTATAAAACCAAGAAAAACCATAAAAATCAGAAAATTAGTAAATACCAAAAATAGTTTCTCTATGCATGTCTTCTGTTTATCGATAACATTTACGGTCTTAGAAATGTCATTCAATAATGACACGGGACTTTAAATGAAGCTCGAGCAGAAGTTAAAATGAACTGTCAAAACATGTCATAATGGCTTGCTATTACTGTAGATAGCAACCTGCGTTTCAAAATGGGGAAAGCACGTTGCCAAAAAGACGGTTGTTCCTCCCACTAGGTGAAGTTCACCCGGGCATGGAGTACTTTATATCCATGATTTTCCTGATTTGATGTACGCCTCAGTGCATTATTTCTTGTAAAAGAAGAGAAATCTTCTTTGTATACAAATAGTTTTCATTCTATGATTCTTCTGAAAATTATTTGTGAGACACATGGTGGTAACGTGTTGTTTGAAATTCTTTCAGACTTGGATTGTGCATAAAATTTGTCACTCAATCAATGACTACATCTCTTTAACTAGAATACGGGTCATTGATTGAGGGGGGGAGTGATTTAAAATTTTATATCATCAAACGGGTTTCTTGGTTATCTCATAAATGTTAGAAAAGGTTTTGTAGTTAATGGGGTATTAGTTGAAGAGGATCTTACTAAGCTTTATATCAAATGGCCAAATGTGTTAGTTGCTAGAAAGGTTAGGGCTTTATGTGCAATTTGCTTGTAGTTTCCTAGCTTTATGTAACTAGAAGGTTCATTTGTTTCACTTTGGAATCCTCGTTTAATCCCCTAAATACTTTAAAACTCAAAATCTAAGAGAAGTTAGAAAACCCATTGTGATTGATGTTCTTGAATTCTCCACAGGCATTTGTATGATCTGAATGAATGAGTTTCAAATATTGATTGACTTTTGTTAGTCGATAGCTGCTTAATTGTTGTTGATTTAGTGCATGTGCACTCAGGATATGCTTAGGTATGTAGCTATCATGTTAGAATCTAGTCCCTAAGCTCCTGAGTTGAATGTTGAAATATGAGTGAATTGCCATGTTCATGATTGTTGATTGCTCTTCATGCTAGATAGCGGTTTGATGTATTTCCTAACTGTGGTTTGATTATGAGATGAATTTGGTATTATGAGTTGGCAAGCTGCTGCGTGGTAGCTATTAATGAAAAGTGAATCTGTATGTATGTATATCTGTGTTGATACTCTTATGCAGATTCCATGGCCAATATGAATGTGCCAGCTCCCGCTCTAACCATTTGATCAGATGTTCAAACTCTATTGACTGGCTCTGAATTCACCACAACAACAACATCAGCAACAACAACAACAACAATGTCGTCACCACCACCACCTTCATTTCAACAAAGCAGTACTTATTCTGGTCTCACCAAGTGGGGATCTACAACATTTGGGAAATTTTTGTTGATGGATGGATAATTGATGTTGACTACTGACTCACTCAGAGAAGCGGATGATCACATCGTCTCCGCAAAAAAGGTCAATATCATTTTTGTCATAACGATTATCTTTGTACATGATAAGTAGTGAATCTCCCTCATTAATTGAGGGGGAGCAGTTGCATGTTCCATTATCAGCACATATTAAAACTGACCACATTTTCTCCCATAATTTCTAACTTATTTAAATCATTTGGGATCACAAATCTCAAATGGTTTGAAATTTTTGATCGGGGGAGAGAATGTGATTTAAATATGAAATCTGATAAAAATGTGATCTTCTGGACTTAAGTGTAGGCTCTCCCATATGTGCTAAACTCTTTCATATATCGATGCACATATTGAGGGGGAGCGAATGGATGAAAATGGATGTGGCATCTCATGTGAGCAAGACTTAGACTTCACCAATGAATTGACGAAACATAAACTGTCATTAATTGAAAGGATACGTCCTGGCCGGGTAATAATTTCAAGCTGGTCTAACCAGTGATGTAAGCGTGTCTCGAAGAGGACGTATCTGAGTAGAGTGTACCATTTCGAGAAACTTTCTGTGGACTTGACCAGGCCGGGTAATAATTTCAAGCTAGTCTAACTAGTGATGTAAGCGTGTCTCGAATCGGTCATGTTCACTGAAAGTGGATCAATTCAAAAAGTGCGAACTCCACCCAACATGTACAAATTTATAAAATCATCCGAGTACATGTTGAGGGGGAGCAGTTGAAAAATATAAAACTCTCAAAGTGTTAGCAAAATGTGTTTAATAATCATAAACACTTTGAGAGATTTTTCAAAGATTTGGTAAATGGCAACATAGGATAGTCATGAAGTTATAAGGTGGCTAAGGTTAGGAAAACCGTCCTATGGTCCGCCAGAGCCGGAGGGATCTACCCAAGGACAATACCGAATAGTTAGTATTAGAAAGTCCTTAGGTATGATCATGAAAAAAGGAGTAATATGAGAAAGGAGAAAGAAGGGGTTGAAGAATTAAAAAGAAATGAAATGAGAAAGGGTGAAAAGAAATAGCCCTCCAATTATTCAACCTTAGGGCAGAAATCAGGTTCAATTCATATACTACTGGTGGTTACTAAGGTAACACCGGTATTGAAGACAAGACGTCATGGACCCAGTGACGCACTGCACTAAACCTTCTAAACCACTCAAGTTCTCTTAAAAGGACTTGTTTCATTCTCACGGGGAACCCTGCATAATCTATCGACCGCTCATTACGAGTATGTTGATATTGAAACAGGAGACACCGCTCCAGTCTCCTACTACCAAAAATGCACTTATCGAGTCTAGAGCCACGAGATGCATCAGAAGATCTCATAGGAACACGTGTTACTTCTACACTGGTTGTTCAACATTAAGGACACCAGCTGTAAACTTATGAGTCCTACGCAGATCTTAGCAATCTGCCAGAACATTTATGAGGGAATTTACAAATGTAATTCTCAGTGATTGAATGGAAATTCCTGTCAGGGTCAACGTCAAACAACCCTGAAAGCATGTCACTTCGGTAATTCCTTGTGGATTACGCTTAGTGGTCGCGGCGGTTTCAAATGGTCTATAGTCGTGGAGTGAACTCCAGCGACTTACCTAATCGTTGATTTGCTACGGTAGATCTTGTAAGCCCTCTATGGGTTTTCGATTTAGGAATGGCCTTGGTAAGGATTAGAGAGAGTTTTCACACTATGCTGTTAACAATCTCGAAGTCCGAACCTGTAAGTACCGGACGTTTTATTGCTAACTATCGTATGCAGGAATACCTGGCGGTTGCAGCTGATTGCCGAAAAGATGTCAATCCATTACCACATGCTCACACTACACCATCATCGTATTCAAAGAAGTCATGATAAACTAAAAGACCTTCAACACTGCTTCTGCAAACTCTGATGCTGAAACTCATGACCCAGAATAGTGTGAGCATGTCAGCTCAAAGAGTATCACATCACATGGAGACATACTGCTAAAAGATGACCTGGAGACATACGTTGGATGATGACATCAAAGAATCACCAGAGATCATCCAAGACAGAAGAACAGTCATCAAAAGATCACTGCTGAATGTACACAGAGTAATGAATTTGAAGAATCAAAGACTACAAGCTAGGAAGTTACAGTCATGTAATAGAATGCTAGAATTCAAAATATTATTTCCGGGGTGACCTCCCTTAGGGGGAGATTGTTAGGAATATAAATATTCATGTGAAGACTCGGTCACCCCGAGTATCTATTTAGCATTTATGTAGCTCGTAGGCTTATTAGTATTAGTTTAGTTAACATAATATTAATTTAGTTATATTAGTATTTGTGGAGTGGGTCGGGTCTTTACCCACTGTCAGCTCACTCCACAGCCCACTCGGGGCACTTAAGTATGTAAGTATAAATACCCCTCTCCACCTAGGGAGAGGGTTGGACCTTTCATTCTTCCTAATCTAATCTTCTACTTTCTCTCTCTACAAAGGTTCCAAACTTACTTTCTCACTCTAAATCTCTTCTTCTATTCGGCCAAAGATTAATCCATACGTGTTATATATATTAGTGAACATCTTACAGTCTCGCCCCAGTTTTTAACCCAGGACCAAACTCCGGTGTGAGAATGAGTATATGGTGTATAGAGCAATACAGGTGTTGGTAAGTGTGAGTAAAGAATTAGTTACCATGGAGTGAGAATTCCTCTTCTTTATATAGGAGACCCGTTTTTGTCTCTATCGGATATCGCCAAACAAGATAGAGATGCTTTTGAGCGGTAACTGTGGCCTTTCTCTTTTTGGTCTCTGTTCAGTCCTGCTATTTCTTCTGAACGTTTGTCATTTACTCTTTATATCAGGTTTGACTTTAGATCCGGAAGTTACCGTTAGTCCGGATGACCCGATCCGGTTCGTTCGGAACTGGGGTCCGTTCGGTGTACGCCGTTCGGACACATACGCCAACATAAAGTAGACGGAACAAAGGGCAGAAAAATAGTCCCAGCCAAAAGAAGGTGACGAGTGAAATGACAATCAATCTAAATATGCTTGGTCCTTTCATGAAATACCGTGTTACGAGCAATCTGAATAACACTACAATGATCACAATACAATGGAGTATGGCTATTAATATGAATACCTGATCCGTATAAAAATATATATCAGATACGCGTGATATGCGGGGACTGACAAGATAACCCTTTAGGAAAAAGGCCAACTTGCAAACCCGTGAATACAATATGAGATACCAGGCAAGTGTTACCCGGGTCGTTTCCCGACGAGGTGTGAATCGAGGATTTCGTGTAAGGTTTGGAATTAAAGTGCTTGAAGGATGGAAGTTGGATTTTTGTGTTTTTCTAATTCTAATTAAGTTATGGAAAGCAAATATACAAAGAAAATTAAGCAAAAATCAAATTACGCTAAAAACGCAAACCGGGAACTTAAAACGAGCCTTAAAAAGTGAAATCTTCATAAATTAACCCTACGAGTGCAAATTTAATTTTCCTAAGTCCTAAATGTTAAAAGAAAATTTTAGAAAAAAGAATTATATTTTTCTGATTTTTATTTAATTTTCTATGAATTAAAAACTGAATTTAAAAGAAAAATAAATTAAAAATACTAAATGAAAATGGAAAATTATGAAAAATTACAGAAAAGTCCTAATTGTGATTCTGATCCTAGGAAAAATAAACTTGAGGCGACAGCTTATCCAGATAAACTGGAATAAGCTGCAAAGGGGAAATAAGCTAAAGGGGCTGGACTAGGTTAAGTAATTAAATGAGGAAGAATAGACCAAGACAAGTCCCAAGGGCAGATGGTAGAGCGTGTGTGTTGTGAGGCTTAGCTAGGCAGGAGACGAGGGTTCGAATCCCTGGCTTTCCTTTTTGCTAAACTATTTTTTTTTTTCTTTTTACAAACTTGAAAAACACTTGAAAATAAGCAATTAATATAACTACAACTATTAATGAAAAGATAAAATAAGCTCAGAAATAAGCTTTGTAACCAGAACAGTAGGCAAAGGCAAGAAAAACTAAGGAAAAAGCAAATGGGCTGTTAAGCAGATTTTAAGCTAAATTAAAACTGAAAAAGCTAAATCTAGCTAAGCACAATCTAGATTAACCAATAATCTAAGAATAAGCAATGATCAAAAGCAATAAGCTCAGAATAAGCTCAAAAAGCCATATGAGGCTGCTGATGTACAGGGGTGTGCAGGGGAAAAAGTGGCTTTTTCAAGCTACTAAAAAGCTATGATAAGCTAATTCTAAAAATCTATAAAAATATGGAATAAGTGCATGAGCAGGTAAATAACTTAAGTTCCAAATTACAGCTTAAAAGAGCTTAAAATGAAGAAATGAAAAATAAAAAGCATGGGCCGAATTTAAGAAATGTTACTGATGTGGCAATTGAGCCAAATTGAATCAAAGCCTTTCTAAACCTAATGAAATATTACCAAAACTTGAAAACCTATTAAGTGCACTAGAATGGACCTAGATATGCCAAAAATAAGAGCTTAACAAGCTTGAGCTTATAGGAAGCTTATAAGCTCACTTTCATCCTTTATACTAACAACAGTCACTCAAAACCTTCCAGACCTTCAAATAAGCTTAAGAATTCCTACAAACAACTGATCCATCCTAAGTTAAGCCAAATTGAATAATTCTAAAGTGCACATGAACAGTGATCATCTTAGTTTGACCCGTTTTGACCACTAACCCAAACAGTCCTTTATGCAGACTGATTTGGTGATTAACACTAGGACAGACCATTTTAAGCTGGGAATTGAGGTGTCAAAAGGTTCACTAGACATTATAAGCACTTATGAACAACTAACAACTAGAAATAAGCACCTAAATTAAGCTAATCTGGAATAAGCTAATTATTGGCTTATTTGAGGATTTTAAGTAAAAACTAAGGCAGATGGAAATCTAGCTAGTTCTAACTATCAATTAAGCTTTAAATAGAAATAATTAGGACAAATAAGCATAAATTACTCTAATAAGCATTAAATAAGCAAATGAACAGTGAAAAAGTAAAATTAAACTAAAAAATAGAAAACTTACAGGAACACCTTATGTGATTGAGTTTAGCTCAGATTGAGCTCAAATAAGCTCAAACGAGCTATTTTGAGCTTATTTGAACAATGCAGATCAAGTACAATACAAGTGTGTTGGTCCACACGAATTATGGATCTCTAAGTAGCCTTAACAACTTAGTAGACGACTTGAATAAATCAAATCAATCTAAGTGAGACTCTAATACGAATTGAATGTTTATGCGGAATCTAAACACTCAACTATGAAGAACACAATAAAACAATAACTAACTTCGTATTACTAATTGTTTACTGAATTACAATCTTCGTCGTTATCTCTAAACTAATGTGTTAGGGTTCCTTTTATACACCAAGGAAACCCTAGATACAAAACTTGTATAAGGATTTACGTATCTTCTCCAAAGATAAGTTCAAATCCTTTCCTAACTTATAGCTAACCGACTTCTATAATATCATGACCAGACTTAATGACTAAAGTCAAACAGACTTAACTTTACAATTACTCTACCAGACTTAACACTAAACCGACCAGACTTAACTTTGACAAGACTTAACTAACAATACTAGCAGACTTAATTCTGTAGTCCACCAGACTTAATTCTGGTCTTCATATTAAGTCTTCTCACGTATCTTGTGATAATTCCCAACAATCCTCCCCTAACTTGATCTTCATGCTTCATGAACTTCAAGTTCCTTCTGAATAAGCTTCTGAGGATTTAATCTTCAACACTTGGAATTATCTCTAACACTTAATCTTCACAGCAACCATCTGATATGCAATCCACTTGATCTTCACAGCAACAATGACAACTTGTACATCAAATTCTTGTTAAGTTTCATACTATTCTCATCACTTCCAGGTGTGTTAACTCCTGTGAGAGGTGAATCATTGAAAATTAATGGATTTGATGTCTCTTTACCAATAGCCATCACTACTGGAGTAGCCAATGTTTGGTGTGTTAGACCATGGTACATTGATAACCACATGATTTTTAGTAAATCATCAACTATCAACGGATTTGTTTTGTCTTTACCAAAAGCCGTACCCTTTTGGACTAGTCAATTATTTGATGGAATTGCACCTCATCATGGTGAACTGATTACCATTTATGGATTTCCACAGCCTTTACCACAAGCCATAACCTTGTGGGCTAGCCAACTCTTCACTTATCTCAGATATGGTGAGTTGAATACCATACAATTTTTGGTAAATTGCCAGCCATTAACGGATTTGGAATATCTTTACCTGTAGCCGTTTGCTCAGGATTAGTCAGTCCTTATGTTGATTAGACATGGTGGACTGATAACCATTTCTTGTGTTAGTGCTGTGCACCTTCACCAAGTGAGAAGTTCCAATAGTCTCACTTATCAGCTTGTGAAAATTCTTTCAAACATCCTTAAGCTACATCCTTCAATGACTGCAGCTTTATCAAGTCCAATAATAACTCATATCCTTCATCCTTTTTATCAGCATACAACTTCTTGTTCATCAGTTCCTTGCAAACACTGGATGATAAAGGATATTCTACTTCTACAAGCATATAAATATCAATATTCTTTAAAGACACACAATGTACCTTGCAGTTATGGAAATATCTCCAACTGAAAATATTCTGCACCTCAGGAATCTTCCATACTACATCAGACTCAGCTGGTGGCTCAAACATTACTTTCAAGTTTCCCCAAAATACTCTCTCAACATCTTCCTCAGGTGTAGTATCTCCCTGTTTGATATTCACCAACCTATAAAGCTCTTGGATATCCTCTCTACTCACATCACGTAAAATAGAAGCAAAATTCATATACACAATATCAGAATTATCCTCTCTTATAATTTGATATGCAGCTCTTTGACCTGTCTTGAGTATTTGATAATTTACTACCTTAGTTGGTTCCTTTGAGCTTTCAGCAGTCCCTATAGTAACTCCTTCAGATGAAGGTTCTTCCTCTGATTCCTCCTCTTGTAATACTTTCTTGTGTCTACCTTTTCTTATCACACTTTTCCTTCTTTCAAATACAATTGGCTTTTTCACTTCTTCTTCTTTCCTTACTTCAATTAAAGTCATTTCAACCTCTGGTTCTTTCTCAATCTCCTTTTCAGCTTCTTTAATTTGCTCAGATTGTGTCTTTTGCTTTTTGAAAGGAAGAGTATCTTCATAATCAATGGGCTTGTACCCATGATCTCTCTCATAAGCTCTTTGATACATTAGAAGAATATCTGCATATGATTTACCTTGCATCTTAGCAAAGGTTGAGTACATCATGTTCTTGAGATACACTTCATTCCATGCATCTGTTCTCCCTTAGACATCTTTTTGGGAGCTTTGATAGTCTTCTTCTTATGAATTTCTTTGAGTTGTTCCATAAAGCCACCAAGAGTATCAGAATCTCTTCTTTCATTTATAAACTCTGTCAATTTTTCTGCTCTCTCATCAGCATTCAAACTTTTATCAGCTGTGAGTTCTTCTACCTTTCCCATAATCTCAGCATTTCCTTCAATCAATAAGCTAATAGAATCATCAGCATCCACTTCTGACATCTTCTTGGCAAACAACTCATCTTGTCTTATCTGTTCCTTTTCTCTCTCCTTTTCTTCCAGATCTACAGCCTTAATCCTTTCAATTTCAGCCAAGGTTGCTTGTTCTTCCCTTTGTTGACTTTTGGATTTCTTTGGCTTAGGAGATTCAATGAGAATCTCTTTTCCTCTTCTTTTTGCACCAATAGACTCTTCTTGAACAGACTTATCAATCTCATCAGACTTTTCTTTATCACCAGAATTAACATCATTACCAGCATTAATACCAGTATTATCACCAGAATTAACTTTCTCATTACCAGAATTAACTCCTTCATCTTCACTTTCTTCAATCCTTAACTTCCTTTTTAACTTCTTTCTTTTTAGTTTAATCTTGCTGAAGGATTGAGCTAAGGTCTCTGCTGCTTCCATGGTTTCTGGACTTACATCCTTAGTACCAGCAAATTTGCCTTGAGAAGGTGTCTTAAAACTTTGTTGTTCACCAAAATTCCTCCCCTGTTTGGAAGAATTTTCCTCCCTTTCTTCATCACTAAGTTGAACCCCTTTCTCCTTCAAAATCTTCTCCAATTTCTTGACTTTCTTGACCAAGGTGATGACAGCATTGCTCAAAGCTTGATTGGACTTTTCCAATGCTGACACCCTTTGAGAGAGGTTAGATTCCTCCTCCTGAATAGGACTTGGAACCTAGGTTTGTTGTGGTGAGGGTGTAGGAGATGGTGTAGGTGCAGGTGCCCTGGTTGGAGATGGTGATGGACTTGGTTGTGGTGTTGGTGATCTTAGTTGTGCCTGAGCTTGCTCCTCATTGGTTGGTGGTTCAATATGAGATGTACCTGCAATGTTAGTGGAACCAGGAAGCATAGCAGGCAATAAAGGTCAATAGGCCCCATTAAAACCTCTTTTCATATTTGCAAAAATTTTGGTTGTGAAGGCCACACTGATGTATATCTGCAGTTTATCTTCAGGTTTAAAATTTAAAATCATTTGCAAAAATCTTGGGTACATTAAGAACTTATGTTTTGCGTTTTTGACATTTGCAACCATGCCATCAAAAATCATTTTTGAAAAATTAAATTTCCTTCCAAGTGCAAGACAGACCAATGCAGAAGCAATGTTGCTTCCAAACTGATCCCATCCTCCACTCTTGGGACTTAGGCAATGGAGCAAATGATGTATCAAAAATCTCCACTGTGGTGTAAAATGGCTTTTCCAAAAAGTAAATGTACCATCAGTGGGATATCCTATAGTTTGCATACCCTCAAAAAGATCATCATTTGGCAAAATGTATTCCCCTGAAGCATCACCCAATTGGAGACTACTCCTAATGGAGGCTTCAGTAATGGTAAAGTCATGATAGTCAATGGTTGCCCTTAACTGTGGTGTACCATCAGCAAGGGTGTCATAGGTCACAGACCCCCAAAATTGCCTAACAAGAGATGCATAAATAGTAAGATTATGAGTTAATGCGTACCGAAGATTAGAACCTTTCAAGAAATCTACTATTTGCGCAAAGCCGTCACTTTGGTGTGGTTTCTTCAAGAAACCAACTTGATTGTGCTTGTCAACAAACTTTAGTGAAGCCATAGTAGAGAGAATGACTAAGTGCTGGTTGAGAATTAAAATTAGGGTTTGTGCTGGTAGTGGAAAACAGAGTAAATCTTGGCCGGATTTAAAGATTTTAAAAATGAGAAGTAAATAATGGATAAAGATGAAAAATGAATTAAATCTTATCCATATATACCTCTTGTCTCAAAAATATCAATGGTCAAATTTGAATAAGATAAAAAATCTTTATTTGACTGACCAGACCTAACGGTAATAAATTAATTACAATTAACACTACCAGACTTAAAGTTGGTCAACCAGATTTAATCATGGACTCATCAGACTTAACCAAGTTTGCACACAAACACTTACTGAGATCGTTAGCAAGGCTTCACATCATCACCAATCCACATTCTTTCTGCAAATGTTAGTCTCAACACCAAGAAAAACATAGAAACAAACAAATTTACAAGAAAATTTAAAGAAATAAACTACCAGATTTAAAACTTAAAGCTAAAAAAAAATTTAAATATACAAACTATACAGTATCCTCCCCTTAAATGTAAGCTACCAAAAAAAACATTTTTTTTTTAACTAATTACTATAATGAAGTGAAAAAAAAATGTTTGGTCAACTCCCAAAAAGTACCATAAATCCGATAATAAAGTCATGCCTGCAAGGAATTTAATCCTTTACCAACCGAACATTGAATGTCCTTAAGCCTCCATTGGCTCTATAAAAAGCCTCAAATCCTCAACATAACTTCATCACATACTTCACAAAGTTTAAGCATCCACCCAATCACAATGAATCCTTCCCCAACAAACATTGTAGAGATTTCGTCCGATTCTTCTTCGGACTCATCTTCTGGAGGATGGAAAGGATACTTTCCATCAAACTACACTTCAACCTCAAGAAACAAAAATTCAAAGAAAAAGGTTGAAACAACTTCTTCTGATGAACCTTCAACAGATGAACTTCCACCATATGTGGATGATTCATCCTCCTTTTCTGACTCTTCTGATGATGACGATCTCCAAGTGCTCTCAGTCTTGCTAACAAAGGAGTTTGAAAAGGCTGCATCATCAGTGAGAATGATCCCTGTGCCTAAGAAGAAGCAAAATCCGAAGCCAAGAACAGTAGTGCTGGGACTCCCTTACAAGCAAGTGTCTGATGCAATTGGTGGCAGATGAGTCCACAAAACTATGCCTGATTGCCAAGGGAAAGGGAAGAGGAAGATGGAGTAGTAGTCTGGGTTGTTGATGTAGATGTTTGGGTCTAATGAATATGTATAGGCTTTTTCTCTTGTTTTTGTAAGTTGCATCTAAGAATGCAACCATTTTGAATGAATGAAAGCTCCATGTTTCTTTGATACTATTGTGCCCCAATTATACTAGCAACAATAAAATCTTACTACTGCAAAACAAAGTTAACCAATATATACAAACTAAACAAATAATGGTTAATGGATAACAAAAAGCCTCCCCTCAATCACAGCTATGCTGATTAATACTACCAGACTTAAAATTTAAAACTACCAGAATTAAAAAGATCTAAGTGCTGGTAAGTATACAAACTTTACATATTGGCCTCCCCTTAAGTCTAACCTCCCCTTAAGTCCAGCTATGGGTTCATCATACCAATGCTAACCACTAAGTAATTAAACCTAGGGCCATCAAACGGTTTAGTTAAGAGGTCTGCAACATTGAAATCTGTGTGTATTTTCTCCACTCTAATTAGCTTCTTTTCATAGCAATCCCTAATAAAGTGATGCTTGATTTCTATGTGCTTAGTTTTAGAGTGATAAACAGGGTTCTTAACTATACAGATAGTGCTTTCATTATCTATGTGAATTATAGTGTTCATAAAGTTCAAACCATAATCCAGTATTTGATTCTGAATCCACAATACTTGTCCACAGCAATTGGCAGCTGCTACATACTCGGCTTCAGTTGTTGATGTAGCTACAATGGTCTGCTTCTTGCATTGCCAAGAGATTAATCTTCTTCCAAGGAATTGACAACCTCCAGTTGTGGATTTCCTATCAAGGCTTGCACCTACATAGTCACTGTCTGAATAGGCTTCCAGGTCAAAAGATGACTCTCTAGGATACCAAAGGCCCAAATTGGGTTTGCCCTTTAGGTATCTAAAGATTCTCTTCACAGCATGAAGATGTGAAGTCTTTGGGTTAACCTGAAAACGTGAACAAACACAGACTGCATACATAATGTCAGGTCTAGAAGCAGTAAGATACATTAGAGAACCTATCATTGATCTGTAAAGATGCACATCTACATCAGCAGCATCTTCATCCTTTGTCAAAGGCACCTTGTTCTCCATGGGAGTGACTGCAGTCTTCACAGTTGTAAATTCAAACTTCTTCAAAATCTCTGCAACATACCTGTCTTGAGAGATAAAGAGTCCATCTGCTTTTTGTTTCACTTACAGTCCTAAGAAAAATGTGAGTTCACCCATAGAACTCATCTGAAACCTCCCTTTCATTAATGCTTCAAACTCCTCACACCAAGACCTTTTAGTAGAACCAAATATGATATCATCCACATAAACCTGGACTAGGATGATATCCCTCTTGTTTCTCTTGATAAACAAGGTCTTGTCAATCACACCTCTTTTGTACCCATGCTCTTCAAGGAAGTTGGAAAGAGTTGCATACCAAGCTCTGGGAGCTTAGTGGAGACCATATAAAGCTTTGATGACTTTGTACACTTTCTTAGGTTCTGCTGGATCAACAAAGCCAGGAGGTTGATGAACATATACTTCTTCCTCAATAGTGCCATACAGAAAGGCACTCTTCACATCCATTTGATAGACTATGAACCCCATATATGATGCATAAGCCAAAAATAACCGAATAGCCTTAATCCTTGCTACAGGAGCAAAGACCTCATCATAATCTATCCCCTCCTCTTGTTTATACCCTTGTGCTACCAATCTTGCCTTGTTCCTAACTACTACTCCTCTTTCATCCCTTTTGTTCCTGAAGACCCACTTTGTGCCAATCACCTTAGCTCCACTAGGTAGATCTACAAGAACCCAAACTTTCTGCAAATTGAACTGCAATAACTCCTCTTGCATTGCTTCCACCCAACTCTCATCTTCAAGTGCTTCAGAGACATTGGTGGGTTCCTTTTGAGAAAGGAAACAAGCAAACAAGCAATGTTGTTGGTCCTTGTGGTTGACCCTTTGCTGCTTCTTAATGAGACTGAGAAGTGCATGAGATGTAGAAATCTTTTGCACTTTACTTCTGGTTTGAACAACTGATTGAGGATCACCAATTATTTGACTTTTGGGATGAATGTTGTGAATTCTGAGTGTTGGAGCTGGACTTACAGTCACTTCAGTGGGTAGGTTGTTGAAATCAGTAACTACCCCTTCTTCATCATAAAAAGCCCCATCAAAAATGCCTTCATCTGGCTTATAAAATACCTCAAGTTCAGGCATCTCAGAATCATCAAAATCAGCATTTGGAGTAGACTCAGGTTGAGCAGAATTAACAGCATTACTACCAGACTTAACAGAGTTTGTGCTGGTAGCCTTCTCTCCACCAGAATTAATCAAGGCATTACCAGAATTAACTGAATTAGTGCTGGTAGCCTTTTTCCCAAGATACTTGTTAGTCAAAGCATCCATTTCTTCTTTGAAGGATAAGATTTCTTCTGAAACATTTGTAGGAGAACCCTCTTTTTCTTTTGGTTGAGGCTTGAGCACAGTCTCCTTCCTTTTTGTAGAAGATTTCTTTGTTCCTTCATTAGCAGCAACATGGTTGACTTCTGTAGTAGGAATCACAATAAGCTCCTCAACTTCTTTGCCTTGATCAGCAGTGCTTGCATCTTGAGTACCTGCATTGTTAGGCACTTCTATGGAACCTGCATCAGGGTTAGCTTGATTCTCCTTGGAGACAGGAATATAGTTCATAGAATCAGTTAAATAATCTAGATCAAACATCCATCTATGACCTAGTCCCTTCACATTGGGTTTTTCCTCAAGAAAGTTAACATGCAGATTTTCTTCTACTTTCTTAGTCACTAAATTGTAAACCCTAAAGCCTTACTATTCAGTGAATACCCAACTAGAAACCCCTCATCAGACTTCCCTTCAAATTTTCCAAGCACACTCAAGGTATCAAGAATGGTCACATGGCACCCAAAAGGCCTTATATAGCTAACAACTGATTTATGGCCAAAAATAAGCTCATAAGGTGTTTTATTCTGAGGCTTGGTCACTCTAACCCTATTGAATATGTAGCAAGCAGTTGCTAATGCTTCAGCCCAAAAGGTTGTGGGTAAGAATGAGTCTACTAACATGGTTCTAGATGCCTCAATCAGGGTCCTGTTCATTCTCTCAGCAACTCCATTTTGCTGTGGAGTTCTAGCATTGCTATATTGTTTCTTAATTCCTATTTCACCACAAAAGTCAATCATGCTCCTATTCTTAAATTATGTGCCATTGTCACTCCTAATGATCTTAACCTTATGATTTAGTAGGTTTTCTATCTGCCTAATGAACCTTTGAATTAAATAAGGGGTTTCATCTTTTGTGGACATAAAGAATACCCAACAATATCTGGTGCAATCATCAGTAATGACAAGGCAATAGCTAGCATGGTTGATACTTCTAACAGATGTAGGGCCAAACAGATCCATGTGTAAGGTATGCAAAGGCTCAGTAATAATCCTATCCAACTTAGCCTTACAAGAAGCTCTATGCTGTTTGCCCTTATTACAAGCTACATAGGCATGGTCATTCCTAAAAACCTTGGAAGGTAAGTCTCTAACTAAATTACCCTTCACAAGTTTGTTCATATTCTTGAAATTAACATGACCTAACCTTTTATGCCACAATTTAGATTCATCCAATGTGGCTTTTGCAAGCAAACAGGCAGAACCTTTTGCAACTTCAGGTGCTTTCATATCAAAATTGTACATGTTGTATTGTCTAGGAACTTTAAGAAGGATCTGACTCTCATCAGGCATCTTAAAGTCCGAAGTCAATACAAAACATTCAGTTTCACTAAAAAGCACCTTATGCTGCTTATCACAAATTTGTGATATTGAGAAAAGGTTAAACTGCCCTAGTTCTTTTACAAAAGATACATTGTCAAATTCTAAATTGCCTACAACAATTCTACCTTTACCAGTTATCTGTCCTTTACTTCCTCCAAAGGTAACAGAACCTCCTTGGAATTCTTGAAAATCCTTCAGATGATTCTTGTTACCAGTCATGTGCCCAGAGCACCCACTATCAAATATTCCTTTATCTTCCATGTTCTTCAGTGGATGTTCCTGCACAAAAGTAGAGAAATTAGTTTCTCTTTAAGACCCAAGCCTGTGAAGACTTGGATCTGCCCTGTGGATCAACATATTTATAGGTCTTATATGAGCTTGATCCACCTTTGGTCTTGGATTCAAAGGTAAGTGTGTTCTTAAAAGGATCCCAAGACCAATATGTTGGGGTCTTAACAGCAAATTCCCCATTTTCCCTTACAGCATTTGAACTTGAAACTTGTGTTGTATTATTAACAAAAGGACTTCTCACAGGTGAATGAGGTTTGTAAAAATTGTTTCTTTGATTATATGAATTCACCTGTGGTCTATTTACTGGTTGTCTGGGTCTAGAATGATTAAACCACCCAGAATTAACACTTGGCCTCACATAATTACCATTTTGACCAACAGAACTAACATTTGGTCTACCAGAATTAAAATTTGGTCTACCAGTATTAACAGATGACCAACCAGAATTAACATTAGTCACACCAGAATTAAATGGTGCTGGTCTAGTCACAAACTTATTAGCATGATTAATCTTGTTAGCATTATTCCAAACTGGTTTATCATTCATGTGGCCAGCATTAACATTCTTATTCTTTCTTAGTTCAGCCTCTCTTTTCATCCTAACCTCATGAAAATCACAGTCCCTAATCAAATGACTTAGACTACCACACACAAAGCATCTTTTAGGACCAAAACTGTGGTTTCCATTGTACTCTTTTCTCATTCTATCAGTCTTTGGTGACTATTGATTTCTAACAGACTTCCTAGGAGTTTTTATGTGAGAATCACAAGTAGGTTTATCTGTATGAGGTTTGGATTCACTATTTTTGACTGATTTTGACTCAGAAACATTTTTAGGTGCACTCTCTAATTCTGAATCAGACTGCTCAGAGACATCTCTAGTAGATCCTTCACTGTCATTGGTTTGACAAGTGGAGTATTCACTAGATTTGTCTGAGTTACCTATCTCAGGATAGATAGGACCCTTTTTACCATATACAAACAAGGAGTCATCTAGGTCTTTATTTGGTAGAGGAGTGTAATCTCCACTTAATGGAGGTGGCACCCCTTTAAAGTCATCCGATTTAACAAACCTATTGTACACAGGTTTACCAATAGAATCCTCTTTCCTACATTTGAACATAGATCTGTCCATCTCTTCCTCATAGCTTAGGACTTCACTATCTGGTTGTATTCCATAACCTAAGCCAATCTTACTTGTAGAGCTCATAGTAGATGCAACTATCTTATCCTGACACTTAGCAGAATGAGTCCATTTATCTAGTTTCTTTTGCAGCTCATCTCTTTCCTTAACAGCTATTAAGCCTGCTTTCCTATATCTCTTAAGTTTTTCATCTTTTTCATATATCTCATTAGCTTGAAAGGTAAGTTTTTCGTTTAAGGAAGCTTGTTTGTTTTGATAGTTATCTATTTGTGCTTCTAAAGTTTTAACAGCTTTAGTATAAGCAAGAACTTTTGCTTCCTGATCACCTATTTGTGTTAACTGCTCATCACACAAAGCTTTAAGATGATTATATGAATCAATGCATAATTTTGAGCACAAAGATACCTCATTACTGGACCCAATAGCCATAAGTGCATGATTTGGCTCTTCATCCTTAGGTGTGTTCATCCTAATTCACAACTCCAGCTTCCAATGTCATCAAGCTCGTCTGATTCTTCCCCATCTTATCATCATCTTGAGAGTCAGAACCCTTCTTCTTTTTCCAACCAGTAGTCACTTTTTCTGTGCAATTTCTGGCAAAGTGACCATGCTTGTGACAATTGTAGCACTCAATAGTCCTTTTATTGTATCCCATTGGTGACTTCCCATCAAGCTTAATGTTTCTCCCAGTTTGCTTGTAAAACTTCTTAACCCTGAAAGCAATCATGGCAATTTGCCATTTGATATCCATTTCTTCAACTTCAACATCAATGATCTGTTCTAAATCCTCACTGATGAAATCTTGATCTTCTGGTTCCTGAGCAAGAAGTGAGTGAATTACTTCATCAGCAAAGCCTGCTGGAACATCTCTTTCTTTTCTCATGCTGCTAGGAGAGTTTCCATAACCACCAGAATTAACGCTGCCAGACTTAACCTTGTTAGTTCTGCTCTTGCCTTGAGAAACAAAAGCAACATTTGTAGAACTTGAAGATGCTTTTCCTTGGATTTCCTGTTCAAACACCTTGAGGTTGTTGTACAGGTCATCAGTAGTCATGGTGTCAATTTCACCATTCATCCTCATGGTCAATGTCACATTTGACCATTCTTTTGGTAATGCTCTAAGAAACTTCTGGTTTGCATCTTCTTCTGAAACAGCTGCACCATGAACCTCTAATTGTGATAGAAGATGTTGAAACCTATCATATGCTTTTTCCAACCCTTCTGAACTGGATACAGTAAAAGCTTCAAATTCCTGTTTAAGAACAGCCTTCTTCATCTTCTTGGAGTTAGCATTCCCTGCAAATCTTTTCTTGATAGCCTCCCAGATTTCCTTGGCATCATTCATGCCATGAAACCTTCTCAGATGTTCTTTGGGAATTGCCATTAGCAGCATAGTCTTGGCCTTCTTCTCCTTTTCAACAGCCCTGTACAACTAGAATTACCGAACCTTAAACAACAAACTAAAACTATATTAATACTACTCTAAACAATAACGTGACACTCTAATAATAAAGAAGAATTGTAAAGATGAAATAGAGAATTGATCGTGTATGTAAATCTTTTAGCCGAATGTTATTAAGCCATAAGAGAGCAAAACAAAAAGATAAAAATACACACACACTCTCACACCTTTACAAGACTTAGAGGCACACCAAAATGGGTGTGAGAGTGTGGTATTTATAGTGGAAATGAGGCCTTGGTTTCCCTAAAGGCCTTGGTTGGGCTTTGTGATGGACTTGGGCTTTTGTTTCATTTCTTTAACTTTACTTAACTAAGTCCAACACAAGCCCTTACAATACATAACTATACCATACGACACACTATTAAATACTATTACAAATGACCATCACTTTTCTATAAAATATAAAAGCTAACAATCTCCCCCTAAGGGATGGTCATTTCAATAATGCACTGGTGATTGGTCTTTTGTCTTCAACGTCTTTATCTTTGTGTGTCGTTGTAGCATAATCGTCTTCAATCAATGTTCCTTCATGTACAGTGATCTTCAAAGTAATCGTCCTTTGGTGGATGTTCTTGCCTTGATCAAAATCTTCTCGTGATGATGCATCGTGTCCTCCAACATACTCATACCTCTTCTCCTTATGCTAACAATCTCCTCATAATCTTTCATCATATGACATATGAACTTGTCCTTGACATCTTGATTAGCCTCTTGATTTTGTTGTTACACTTGGTCATTAACTTGATCTCCTTGTCTTGAACTTTTAACACTTGAGTTTTGATGAGGAATGTTCTTCATAAGTATGAGTATGATGAGGTGAAGATGATTGATGAATGGGATGATGGTTAATGGATGTTTAGGGTAGCTGCATAAAACTGTTAGTAATAATCATCCAGCGCTTATGGGTTAGGACTTCGAGATCGTCAACAGCATAGTGTGTAGACTTTCTTTAATCTCCCCAGGCCATTCTGAACCGGATACCCCCGAGAGGGCTTACACAGACACACCGAAGTGCACCCACGATTCAGTAAGTCACTGGAGATCACCCCACGACTATAGACCGTTTGAAACACGTTACCATCATGATGTAAATGGCAAGATCCTTGGATCTCATTAAGACTCTTACAACTTGTGTCCTTTTTGGCAAACACAAGTGTATCCTATTGGAAGTGTTCGTAACGAGATATTTTGATGAATCTCATGGCTCTAGACTCTATTGTGCGTTTTGGTTTTTAGTCGTCGGAGGCATGGAGCAGAGTGCCACCTTTTCAATATCAACACATCTCGGAATGAGAGGCCGATAGATTATGCAGTGTTCTCCGTGAGAATGAAACAAATATCTTTTGAGAGATATCTGAGTGGCTAGGAGGGGTGGTGCAGCGCGTCACTGGGTCCATGACGTCTTGTCTTCAATATCAGTATCAACTTGTGATGACCGATAGCAGATGTATTGACCCGGTTTCTGCCGTAAGTTTTCATGGAGGGCTATTTCTTTTCACCCTATCATTAAACTTTTCTTTTTAATTCTTCAACCCCTTCTTTCCCTTTCTCATTTACTCCTTTTTTCAATCTTACCTAAGGACTTCTAATTCTAATCTATTGGAATTGTCCTTGGGTAGATCCCTCCGGTTCTGGCGGATCATAGGATGGTTTTTCCTAACCTTAGTCACCTTATAACACCATGACTATCCTAGATTTTCCATAAAACATTTTGAAAATCTCTCAAAGTGTTTATGAATAAACACATTTAGTTAGCACTTTGAGAGTTTTATAATTTTGAAATACTCCCCCTTCACATGTGCTCATGCATTTTAATCAAAAATTGCACATGTTGGGTAGAGTTCGCACATTTTTGAATTGATCGATTTTCAATGAATATAACCTTCGCGAGACACGCTTACATCACTAGTTAGACTAGCTTGAAATTATTACCCGTCCCGGTCATATTTAATGATCATCTCTCGAATTGGTACATTCTACTTAGACAAGTCCTTTGCGAGACACGCTTACATCACTGGAGAACCAGCTTGAAATTATTACCCGTCCCGGACAAGTCTTTTCGAGAACGGACATTTGGTTTCGTCAATTCGAGGGTTCATACTGAGTCTGTCTGGTGAGCATACTTTAAGATTTCACGAACTTTGATCAAATTTTAATCACATCCTCTCCCCCTCAAAAATAGCATTGATATTTTTGATACCAACTGATTAAAATGAAAGTGTTTTGGAGAGAGACGGATTTTTAGCATGAAATTGGAACATTTTGCATGTTAAATTTTATACTCCCCCTTAAATAAAGCATATTCTTTAAACATTTGAGTTTAAAAATCATTTAAGGGTATAGAGGGAGTTTGCACTTTTGAAGAATCTTGAGCACAGAATTTGGAGAAAGATTTTGAAAAATATTTTTGAAAAATCTTGATCATGTGCTCAAGGATTCTTTGATTTTGTTTGCCATTAACAATGCGAGTCCTGATCAGATATAATCAGAAGTCATCATTGTAGAGCGGGTTTCGTACTGAAATGCACGAAAGCCGTTAGGAAGAAAGTTTTTAGAACGACATGTTTTAGAAAATGTTTTAAATGAACTCTCGCTCAAGCATCTGTACATGCCCGTATCATTGTTGAATGACATTTCTAGGTACGTACAGAATATTGATTTATACAAGAGACATGTCGTGAGAAGAATATTTTTGAATTTTGTATTTTATATTTTTTATGTCTTTTTGAAATTTTATATTTTTATATTTTGTTTTTGTTGGTTTTTCAAATTTTGTATTTTGTTTATCAAAAAATATTTACATGCGAAGCTTCATTAAGATGATTCAAGAAGATTCGAGAAGACTTTCTAACTCTTCGGGAGTTAGGCTTCGCATTCCAATTCGACGAACTAAGTATTCAAACCGCTCTTTTGGGAGGGCCTTAGTAAATAGATCGGCGATCTGGTATTCAGTCTTCACAAAAAATAATTCAACAGTACCCTCTTCGACGTGTTCCTTGATAAAGTGGTAGCGGACTCTAATATGCTTGGTCTTGGAGTGCTGAACTGGATTGCATGAGATGGCTATGGCACTTTTCGAGTCACAATACATAGGTATGTGATCGAAAGAGTAGCCATAATCTGTGAGTTGTGTCCTCATCCATAGAACTTGGGCACAACACGCAGATAGAGACACATACTCGGCTTCTGCGGTTGAAAGCGCTGTGCAGTCTTGTTTCCTTGATGACCAGCCTACTAGCTTCTCTCCCAAAAATTGTGCTCCTCCGGATGTACTTTTTGCAGTGACTTGACAACCAGCATGATCGGCATCTGCAAAGGCTGTTAGATTGAACTCCGAATCCTTCGGATACCAAAGTCCCATGTTAATGGTTCTTCGAAGGTACCGAAAGATCCGTTTAACCTCTTTGAGGTGAAGTTCGGTAGGCCTTGCCTGAAACCGTGCTAATAAACAAACAGCAAATTGTATATCGGGTCGGCTAGCAGTTAAGTACATGAGAGACCCAATCATGCTCCGATATTTCTTCGGATCAATGGGTTTTCCATATAAGTCAGCACCAATTTTGGGTGAAGTGACCATTGGAGTACCAACAGAGTCACAATTTTCCATTCCATGTTTCTTTAAAATCTCAATTGTATATTTCGCTTGATTAATGAAAATACCATGATGGGATTGATGGATTTGAAGTCCAAGGAAGAATTTTAATTCGCCCATCATAGACATTTCAAATTTACTTTTCATGAGATTTGCAAAAAGTTTTGAATGTTTCGGATTAGTGGACCCAAAGATTATGTCGTCCACATAAATCTGAACAATCAAAATGTCATCATTAAAATTTTTGGTAAACAAGGTCGGGTCAATTGTTCCTTTGGTGAAATGATTTAACAGCAAGAAAGATGAGAGTTCATCGTACCATGCCCTTGGGGCTTGTTTTAGACCATAGATAGCCTTTTTGAGCTTGTAGACGTAGTCGGGATGATCTTTGTCAACGAATCCATCTGGCTGACTCACGTACACCTCTTCCTTCAGAGTTCCATTCAAGAAAGCCGTCTTGATATCCATCTGAAAGACCGTGATGTTCTTGTGAGCCGCGTATGCTAAGAAAATCCTGACCGCTTCAAGTCTAGCTACTGGTGCGAATGACTCATCAAAATCGATTCCTTCTTCCTGTCTAAATCCCTTGGCCACGAGACGAGCTTTGTTTCGAATTACAGTCATCTCTTCATCCTTTTTGTTCTTCCATATCCACTTAAGATCAATGACAAGTTTGTCGAGAGGTCTTGGCACTAAATCCCAAGTGTCATGAAGTCGATATTGGAGAAGTTCTTCCTGCATTACTTCAATCCATGCATCATCTGACATTGCTTCCCGAATGTTCTTTGGTTCTTTTAAACTGACTGAGCAGGCAAAGATGCACATATCACAATCGGTTGCAAGTTGTCTTCTCGTCTGTACTGGCCTTGAAGGTTCACCAATGACATGTTCTATTGGATGGTCTTTAGTCCACTTTAACGTTGAAGGGTACCTTGAATCTAACGAATGCGTGTTTGATGGTTCATATAACCGAGAAGAAGATTCAGCAGATTCCGTAGCAAATGGGTTTTCAAATGGTTCTTCTTCTTCTAACACAGCATCGTTTTGGTATGGTTCTTCTTGATTTGGTGTTGTTTGAGTTTGCTCATCAACTGTTGGTAAAACAATCTCAATTACTGGAGTGGCAGGAGTAGATGTAGATGATATTGACGTGGAGGGAGTTGGTGCTTCAGCTTCAATTGTAGTAGATGCATCTTGTGGTGGTGGTGATGGTTGTTGTTGAGCGGGTGCAGCGGAACGTTGTTGTGATGTATCTATTGAAGCTCCACCATAGTACTCATCATACATAAACTAGAAGAAATTATCCAGTTCTTGATTTGTAGGTTTAGTCGTGGGGTGTGAGTCCTGAACTGATGTGTCCAGAAGTTTGACTTTGTGGTGCGGGTCCTAATCCGATACGATTAGAAGCCATTGGGTTAAGCGCGGGTTCTAGAGCGAGTCTCTCAGAAGCCATTTGTGAAATCTCATCAAATTTCACATTCATCGTCTCCATTACTCTTTTCGTTCTTCTATTGTACACCCTGAATGCCCTCGAGTTATCTGAATAACCAATGAAGATACCAATATCACCCTTAGCCTTCAGCTTCCCCAGATCCTCTCTATCATTTGTAGGATAGCACAAAGCGCCAAATACATGAAGATAAGAGATGTCGGGTTTTCTGTTGTTCACTAGTTCGTATGGGGTTTTATTGAATCTTGGATGGATTAGGGATCGGTTTTGAGTAAAACAGGCAGTGGAAACAGCATCAGCCCATAAAAACAACGGTGCACAGGAATAAATCAGCATAGTGCGAGCAGCTTCCACAAGCGTTCTATTTCTTCTTTCAACTACTCCATTCTGCTATGGAGTTCTAACTGCTGATGTCTGGTGAGTAATTCCAGTTTCTTCAAAGTATGTTCGTAACTCCTGATTAGTAAATTCCGTGCCATTGTCAGTTCTTACAATCCTAACTGGAGCTTGAAGTAAGACTTGAATTCGCTTCAGAAAGGTGATGATGATTCCAGGTGCTTCGTCTTTTGATCTCAAAAACCTTACCCATGTATATCTTGAGTAATCATCAACAATCACAAGAATATACTTCTTCCCATTGATACTCTCAACTCTCATTGGGCCATATAAGTCCATGTGCAATAGATGTAACTTATCAACCGAACTGGGAATGGTTTTAGGTTTATAAGTTGCCCTTTTGCTTTTTCCTTGCTCACATGATGGACATAAGTGTTCTTTGGTGTATTTGAATTTAGGGAGACCGGTGACGATGTTGTCTTTGGCAAGATTGGTGATGGTGTCAAAGTTGAGATGGGAAAGGCGTCTGTGCCACAACCAGGACTTAGTGTTGTCAGCTCTTGTCATAAGACAAATTGGTGATGACGAGGCCATTTGGTTTATGTCGATAGCATAGAGATTGGTTCCACGATTTCCGGTTAAGAGATCATCACCAACCAAGTTCCTAACGAAACATGTATTTCTTCTGAATGCAACCTCTAAATCCGCATCACAAAATTGTCCGACAGAAAACAGGTTGTGTCCCAATCCTTCGACATAGTAAACTCGAGTGATTAAAAAATTCCCAAACTGTAGATCTCCATAACCCAGAATAGATGCTACATGATCATTTCCAAACCGAACTGTTCCCATGAACTTCCATACAAAGTTGATCAGCAGCTTCAGATTCCCGGTCATGTGCTTGGAGCAACCCGAGTCGACGATCCAAAGACAAATTTCAATGACCTGCAAAGCACAGATGGTTTTGTATATGGAAACCGTTTAACATTTGGTTCCAAGGGGTTAGGGGTAACAGGTGAATTACACGTAAAAATGGTTTCTATATGTTCATTTGAAACAACATCTAATGTGTCATCCTTAGGTGTAAATATTCGACCCGTTGGTTTCCATGTGCAAAACTTAAGATAGTTCCTAGGCAGCAGACTACTAGTGGTTTTCCTAGATTTTGCAATAAGTCTTTGAACGTATCTAGTCTTAGCTGTATTTTCTGAAGGAACATCTGTCTTAGCAGGCTTATCATTCACATGCACAACATTAGAAACAATATCATCACACATATTTTCAGACAAAGATTTCTTGTTCATTAAACAAACTGGTTCATTACATGCACTAGAAATATTGTCTATAACATTACATTCAGATGACATAAGTTTCTTCTTGGAAAGCGATAAAATCCTAGGGTGTTCTTCTACTTCTTCCATTTTATTCTTGTTTTCACAGAAGCAGGCGCGACTCTATTCCTTGTATTGCTCCTAGGCTTTGGTCTGCTACTCTTAGAGGTACTTTCTACTCCTGTAGAAGGTAAGGCACACTCATTAGGATTTATCTTGTTGTCCTTTGAATCAGTGTTAGCTTTCCGAGTCTCTTTTGGATTTTCCTTAACACTTTTGTCTATCGCCCTATATGTTTTAGATGTAGAGGTAGGTGCAATAGTGGTACTAATCCTATAAAGTCCAGGTGCTATCACATTTGGTGTTTCGACAACTACTTCTCTCTTTTGCTTTTTCATTGGGCAAGGGTGAAGGAGCACATTGTGAAATTGACATTTTTGGTTTTGCAAAAATTTCTTCACCCTTCCTTTTTTGACATTCAAGCTGAGACTTCAAAAGATCAATTTGTTTTTGCATTTCTTTGTAAGAACGTTCATACGACAATTTGTCATACTTGCATTCTTCTTTTTTTCGATCAAGTTGTTTAAAATATGTGATGTTTTCCTTTTCAATCTTAGCAAAAGCATTTTCATACTTTGAAACAATTTCGGAAGTCTCGGCTCGAATTCTTTCATCATCTTCGACAGAATACATTTGATAAATAATGGACATAATATCAGTTGAAAGAGCTTCTTCAGAGAGTGAGTCATTTTGTTTTTCCAAAACTTTGATTTTTTCAATGTTTTCATTGGCTTCAAGTACTAAGGATGTGTGGTCCTTGACAAATTCAGTTACTTCTTTGATAATTGCGTTCTCAACATGAATTGCTCTTGCATGTATGCCAGATACAATGGGAGTAATCTCTGTTTCGAACATCTTTTTCTGTTCAGTTTGAAAACTTGAAAACCAATCGTTGATTTTAGTATCAGTTTTGGTTGCCACAACATCTTGAAGCATTTCAACTCTCCTTTTAAGATCGGCCAAAAGTATTCTAGCTTCACTTGCGGAAGTGTCGGTAGAGTACATTTGTTCGATGTTAGAAAGGTGTTTTGACACAACTTTGAACTTTGAGGCAGCCACTGGTTTTTTGAAAAACAAAGGTGACTCCTTTTTAACAAGATGAACACCAGCAAGTTTGTTTGCTTCATTGTAATCAATCGGTTTGATTTCTCTATTCAATTGTCTCATTTTGTTTCGACTCTCTTTCGTAAGCTCAATCATTTCATACGAATCATAACAAGTAGGTGGATCATGCACATCATTTATAAGATTACCATTAAATAGCACATTCTTTTCTTTCTGAGCTTTCTTGAGATAACAAGGGTTTTCACAACCGAGAACCATTTTCTTTCTTGTATATAAAATCGGGTTTTTGTCGTTAATTGTCATATTAATCGTTTGAGTTGAATGACCCGTTTTTAGAAGCAATTCTTCCAACTTTTTAATAGTTTCCTGTTTGTCAAGTACTTCATCAAGAAGTTCATCTTCTCGTTTTGAAAACTTTGTATGCAACTCTTTCTTTTCTTTTTCAAGATCAGAACAAGTTGATTTTTGTTTAGAAAGTTGGTTGGTTAGATCAGAAATTTCTGCTTTTAAGGATTTAATTTGCATGTTCAATTTAACATCAAGAGTGTCGTATTTGATTTGCAAATGTTTTTCCCTTGAAACAGAATCACTGTAACCATTTTCAAGTTCTGACAGTCGTTTGTGGTGAAATTCAAAAGCTTTTTCGTTCACCTTGTATCTCTCAAGCTCAGTGGTCAATTTTTCATTAGCGGCCTTAACATCGCTATTGATCTTTTTGACCTTTTCTATTTCAATACCACAATTTTGCAATAATGATTCAAATAAAGCATGTGTTTCCTCTTCAGTCTCAGTATGTTGTGACTCGAAGTCACCGTTAGGATTCATATTTGGAGTAGCCAAATTAGTATTACTACAATTTGGGGAGTCCATATATGTATCATAAATGAGAGTAGGAGTCTCAGGATGATGTTCTTGTTGAGGTGACATATCAAACATTTCATTATTGTGACATGTAGCATATGTAGGTACCTCAGATATCACATTAGCATCATAAGCAGGAGGTGCTTCAGAATCCGTGTCATATTTAACCTCTTGAAGATTTGCCATGAAGATGCAGTTGGCATCTATATCCTCCAAATCCTCTGAGTCATCCATCAGTGCCATGAAATCATGTTCCTCAGCACTCAACTGAAACCCTGCCTTGTCCTTCTGAGCTAAGAGCCAAGCTTTCTGAAGGTACTCGGGATCTTTCTTTTTTGGCTTGGAGGGACAGTTTCTTGCCATATGACCAGTACCTTGACAGTTAAAACATTTCAACACATTTCCTTGATTCATATTCCCAACATTCCCAGCAACTGGAGCAGCAACATTCCCAACCTGATTTCCCATATTCTGACCTCTTCTATTTCCAACAACTTGACCCAATTGATTCTGATTACCCATAAACTGACCTGTATTTTGATTTCCCATATACTGCCCTGTATTTTGATTACCCATCTGAGGAGCATATCCTTGTTGATTCCCATAACCTCCAACCATTTGTCCTTGTTGACCCATGTTGAAACCCGGTTGAGCAAACTGCCTGTAGCGAGTGTTTGATGCAATCCTTTGATTGTTGTTGGTAGGTGTGGAATAGCGTCCTTGGACAACTCTTGATAGAAGGGTGAATGCTTGAGACAGTGCAGACATGTCATCATTAGGATTGTATGGTGATTCTGGGTATTGTTGTTGTGGAATGACTTGTTGTTCATGAGGATAGAATTGTTGTTGTGTGAAGATAGCAGTTTGTGGAGAGTATTCATGTGGCATTTAGTTCTGAGTGGGAGTTGGTGATGATGGTGTGTTCACTGTTGAAGATGATGGTGACTGAGCAATCAATGCTAAAGGATCATGTTTTTTGGCAAGCATTTCTTTCCTAACCTCATCTGCCTCTTTTTGGTTTTGTTTCAAGAAATCATAGAGCTGATCATAATTCACTTCATGAAGGTTCTTTGTCTGATTAACAATTGTAACATATCGTCCCCATTCCTCTGGAAGGTTGTTAAGAAATTTGATGTTTTGGACAATCTGTTTTGGTGTTAAGTTGTTCCTTATGAGCTCATTCATGATAGTGCAAAACCTTGTGTAGTAGATTTCAATTGGTTCAGCTGGAGTGGATGAAAAATTTTCCCATTCAGTTAGAAGCTTGTTTTCAATTTCTTGTTGACCAATTTCAGTTCCATGACATAGCCTCCTAACTCGTTCCCACATATCATAAGCAGTTTTACAGCTGTCAACAGCATAAAAGATCTCTTGTGATAAACCAAGTTGAATTAGGTGCATGGCTAAGTCATCTGCTTCAATCTGTTTCCAATCCTCTTCTGTGTATTCTTCTTCTTTCTGAGTACGACAAGATGGTGGAACAGGAGGATTTTGATTCGCATCACCAGCTTCTTGAATCTGACGAGGTTTGAAACAACCATTCTTGATGGAGTTGATCAGAAGTTTGCCTTGTCCATTAGGTTTTGTTTTCAAGTAACGAAGCATACGGCTTGTCCATGGAAGATAACTACCTTTCTCTAGCATGGGAGGATGGTTTTCAGCACCAGCTGCATGGATGTCTTGTTGAGTAGTCATTGTTGTTGTTGTATGATGAGGTTGATTGATTCAGGATCGATGCAAAGAAATAGGTGTTGTGATTGTTGAAGATAAAGCTTTGATGATGTTGTTGATGATCTTTGAGTTTACAATTTAGATAAACAAAACAATTTAAATAAAGTTACTAAATTTGACTAGACAATAATTTAAACAAAAACAAAAGATTACAGAATCGACAAAAGTTATGTAAATTAGAATTTAGATAAAATATCAATTTCTATAGAAATTTCAATTTGACCAGAATTTATACAAATTATGGTAAAATTTCAATTTAGATAGAAATATCTAATTTATATAAATTGATAATTTATATAAAACGATCTAACACTCTTATACAAGAGAGTAGATATCCGATTGTCGAAGTATTTTCTACACTTATACAAGCGCAAAAATACCGAGTTCACTTTTGTTGTTGAAGAAATCACGATCGAAGCAAATTTATAAAAGTTATTTAAGTTGAACAAAGTTTATGTATAGTGCAAGGGTTAATTCTGCCAAATCCGGAAGTTCACAAAAGCTGTAGCAAATGCGAGGGGCTGAATCTGCCAATTTCAGAAAGTTCAGTTCTGTCCGAGAAGTAATTGCGATAGCTCTTTGTTGTCCGAGATCTTATTTGCCCGAGAAGTAAATGCGATAATTCTTCCAAACGTCAATTGCGATAGAAGCTTGGCTGGTGAATAGCGATAACAAGCGCAGCTGCAAATGCGATAGGTTCAGCTTGGTGAAATGCGATAAATTGCCAAGACCCAAGTGCAATAACCAGTCAAGTCCCAAATGCGATAACCATTCAAGTCCCAAATGCGATAACCAGTCAAGTCCCAAATGCGATAAAACCCTAACTTATCTCACTTTGAAATCAGACAAACCCTAAGTTGTCTCGATTGGGGCTTTCGAATCAACTTTCTTATACAAGAAAGTAGATTATGCAATGACGATGTGGGACCCTTTTTATCAGATTTCTTTACAAGAAATGATAGAAAGTTCAATCCGTAGCACTTTGAAGATTCGAACTTGAGACTTTGGAGAGACTTTTTCACGAGCAAAACAATAAAACTTACGTAAAACCAAAACTTTCACCAACTTTTTCGTAAGACTCACGTTAAACGCAAAGATTATGCTTTAAACACCAAAAAGTTTCAACCTTTTTGCTAAAAAACTCACAATATTATGCGTTAAGCACAAAAAGTCGCAACCTTTTTGTTCAAATACCCACGTAAATCTCAAAAACAAACACAACTATACCTAGATCAATGTTTGGCGATTGATACCACTTGTAAAACTAGAATTACCGAACCTTAAACAACAAACTAAAACTATATTAATACTACTCTAAACAATAACGTGACACTCTAATAATAAATAAGAATTGTAAAGATGAAATAGAGAATTGATCGTGTATGTAAATCTTTTAGCTGAATGTTATTAAGCCATAAGAGAGAAAAACAAAAAGATAAAAACACACACACACTCTCACACCTTTACAAGACTTAGAGGCACACCAAAATGGGTGTGAGAGTGTGGTATTTATAGTGGAAATGAGGCCTTGGTTGCCCTAAAGGCCTTGGTTGGGCTTTGTAATGGACTTGGGCTTTTGTTACATTTCTTTAACTTTACTTAACTAAGTCCAACACAAGCCCTTACAATACATAACTATACCACACGACACACTATTAAATACTATTACAAATGACCATCACTTTTCTATAAAATATAAAAGCTAATAAGCCCGTTTATCTTCAGCAGATACTGGTGGTAATATCCTTATTACTCCATCTGTAAATTGTGAAATCCTCTTCTTCGAATTCCCATTCTGTATGACCTTCCAGACTTCGCTGTCAATATATTCCAGATAATGTTCCATCTCCATAGCCCAGATGTCATATTCTTCTCTTTTTAGGATTGGGAGTTTTATGTTGGATATGGTTGTTGTTGCAGAGATGGGTTGTGGTTGTTTAGATGTGCTTGTTTCAGGTTTTTCTTCATCATGGACTGATTTTTCATCATCACTGTTGTGAACTGAGAAATCATCATTCTTACTAGGATTTTCTAAGCCAGACATGTTGCAGGGTTTAGGTGAATGAATTTAGGGTTTGGATGTTGTGTTTCTTCAAACTCAGAGTCTCTTCAGGCTCTGATACCACTTGTTGGTCCACATGAATTATGCATCTCTAAGAAGCCTTAACAACTTAGTAGACGACTTGAATAAATCAAATCAATCTAAGTGAGACTCTAATACGAATTGAATGTTTATGCGGAATCTAAACACTCAACTATGAAGAACACAATAAAACAATAACTAACTTCGTATTACTAATTGTTTACTGAATTACAATCTTCGTCGTTATCTCTAAACTAATGTGTTAGGGTTCCTTTTATACACCAAAGAAACCCTAGATACAAAACTTGTATAAGGATTTACGTATCTTCTCCAAAGATAAGTTCAAATCCTTTCCTAACTTAGAGCTAACCGACTTCTATAATATCATGACCAGACTTAATGACTAAAGTCAAACAGACTTAACTTTACAATTACTCTACCAGACTTAACACTAAACCGACCAGACTTAACTTTGACAAGACTTAACTAACAATACTAGCAGACTTAATTATGTAGTCCACCAGACTTAATTCTGGTCTTCATATTAAGTCTTCTCACGTATCTTGTGATAATTCCCAACAAAGTGCTTAATCAACTTATTCCCTCACAATTGATCAGTAATGTAAAAAAAAAAAAAAAAAGAACAATGTAAATACTTAACTCTGAATTGTATTAATAACTTAAAGAATTACAAAGCTTAAATTAAGACAGTAAACAAGTTTTGAAAAACAGTAATAATAATCTACACTACGAATTTGGTCTAAAACAGGGACAAAAAATCTGTGTGTGTGAGTGTGAGCCTTTTATAGCCTTCAATGAAAGACCTAGGGTTTTCTCCATCATTCCTGAGCTCATCCCAACCTTTGAATTAGCTTGATTCCATCTCAGCCGTCAAATGAACTTTTGGCAGGAAAATTGGCTAATGGATTTCCAGCTGGAATTGGCATCACGTGACTGATGTTAAGCATGAGGGGGGGGAAGTTGCGTGTAGCAGAGAAAAGAGGGGACATTGTTGTCTAGGGAGGACATGGTGTCTGGGTTTGCTTTTGGTCTGGGGAAAGGGAAAAGCTAGGCGGGCAAATGGTTTAGAAGAAGGGAGTTGACTGGTTTTGACCAAGGTTTTAGCTAAAATGAGGTACGGGTTGGATAATGGGCTTGGATGGGTTTATTTGGTGTTGGGCTTGGTTATAGTTGTGGCTGGGTTTAGTTAAGTTAGTTAAAAGGGATTTGGTTATTTTTAGGATTTGGTTTATAGGTTAATTAGTTTAGGTTTAGGGTAATTAGGTGAGGGTAATTAGGTGGGGGTAAATAGGTGAAATGTGATTTTTGGTTTTGGGTTCGTTTTTTCAAGCTCGTCCAAATGCCATATCCCGGGTTTGATTTTGACTCTGTCTTTTCTTCATTAAATGCTCAAATGGTGTCGAGTCGATCCGGCAATGTCCATTTTTGCTCTTTTTCCCATCCAAGCTCGGTTTTGTCCGTTTTTGCCCTGTTTTCAATCATTTTGTACCTAAAACACATAAAAACACAAACCAAGAATATTTGCAACAATATTTGGTCTATTTGGGTGTTTTTGGTCATTTTTGGGTCTTATATGGGTATAAAATGATGAGTAAATAGGCACTCATCAATACCCATATCTACAAGCAACTAACGTAACCAAAAAATCTCACAAGTAGTCATTGCCATTGCACGATACTCATCTTTGGTAGAAGATCTTGAAAGAACATATTGTTTCTTACTCTTCCACGAAATAAGTGAATCACTAAGAAAAATACAAAACCCAGTTGTAGACTTACAAGTAACAGAATCACGAACCCAATCAGCATCACAATAAGCACGCGGGTCTAAAGAAGATGTCGAAAGAAACAACAGTGTTTGAAACTGAGTACCTCGAAGATACCTAAGAATCTGTAGAACAACAGCCCAATGAACCGTCGTGGGAGCAGTAACAAACTGGCTAACTGTAAGATAAACAACATAAACCAATATAAGATATATCTGGATGAGTCACTATAAGATAAACCAAACTCCGAATAATAGTCTAATATAAACTAGGATCAGGCAAAGGATCACCATCCGTAGGAATATATTTCGCTTTAGCATCAAGAGGAGTATCAACAATCATATTATCTCTAGAACCATCAAACAAAACAGCTATAACATAGCAAACCCAAATCTTTCATAGCAAACCGATGAGATAACTCTGATTTCAATGACTCAATTCTATCACAATCATCTCCGGTAATAATCATATCATCAACATATAAGGATAAAAAAAATACGTCCAACACTTGCACGTTTGACAAATAGTGCGCAATCATGATGGCTAGATACAAAACCAAATAAAGTAACTACTATGGAAAACTTCTCATACCAAGCATGTGGTGCTTGTTTGAGACCATAAAGAGCTTTTCGGAGCTTACAAACTTCCTTTGATTGATGAGGAACACGGGAGGTGGTGTCATATATACTTATTCATTTAGGTCACCATTCAAGAAGGCATTCTTGACATCCATTTGAGATATTTTTCATTGACAACTAGAAGCCACCGCAATCAAAGTTCACACAGTTGTCATTTTTTGAAACATGAGCACTTGTCTCTTCATAATCCATTCCATACTCTTGAGAATAACCTTTAGCAACAAAACGGGCCTTATATCTTTCAAAAGACCCATCAGATTTGGTTTTAATCTTGTAGACCCAACGTAAGCCAATAACACGCTTTCCTGCTGGCAAAGGTACCAAGTCCCACATGTTAGTCTAACGTAGTGCAACAAGTTCCTCAACCATTGCATCCTGCCAAAGTGGATAACAAATAGCTTCTGTATATGACACATGTTCATAAAGACTGTGTACAGAAGCGACAAAAGTAGCAAACGAACTAGAATAACAAGCGTAAACAAATTCTTTTAGTGGACATACGATTACATGTGGTTCGAACATTTTCAGGAGGAACCGCTGCAACTTTAGAAGATGATTGGGTAGTCGTAGGATGGGGTTGAGTAACAGTCGGTGTAGCTTCCGAAACTGTAACTGGTTGTGTTTCAGTGGTGGTGGTGGTTTCTGGAGATGTATATGATACTCGTGGTGTTTCAGTAGTGATGGTTTTTGCAGTTGTTTCTGAGATTGGTTCTAGTATTATGGGTGACACCACAGGTGTAGGTTCTTTAATAAAATCATCACAAAGGCCAATTTTTACATGTTCAGCTTGTGTCAAATTATGTGAACTCGCAAGAACAAAATAGTAGGGAATGTGCTCCAAAACATCAACATGGCGAGATGTATACAACTTTTGACTAACTGGATCATAACAACGATATCCGATTTGACTAATACCATAACAAGTACAAGCAAAGATAATTTTGTACGCTCAAAATGTGGTTTTAGGACAAAACAAGTACAAGCGAAGACAATTTCGTACGCTCAACATGTGGTTTTAGGACAAAACAAGTACAAGCGAAGACACGTAGTGAGGAAAAATCAAGCAAAGTTCCAAACAACTTTTCAAAAGGAGATAAACCAAAATTATATGGATTTGGGATTCTAGTAATCCCATATGTGGCTGTAAGAACTGCTTCTCCCTGAAATACACTAGGAACATCGGCGGACAACAAAAAAGATCTACCCATCTCAACAAGATGATGATGCTTCCTTTCAGCAACACCATTTTATTGAGGAGTGTTTGTACAAGAGATATGATATATAGTCCCATCTGATTTAAGTAAACCAACAAAATCATTAGGAGTGTATCACCCCCCCCCCCCCCAAATGACAGCTAAAACATTTTATGACGGTCGAATGTTGAGTTTTCACAAAAGCTCTAATTTCTTTAAAAATTGTAAGGAAATCGAACCAACGATTCATCAGATAAACCCAAGTATAGCGAGTGAAGTCATCGATAAATAAAACATGGTATTTGAAACATCCTTTTGTGGATACGGGAGAAGAGCCCCACACATCAGAGTGCACTAAATCAAATGTAGTAGTAGAAGAGGAAATACTATTACTGAACGGTAATGCTGAAAACTTTGCAAGTTTACAACCACTACAAGCTACAATCAAAAGTATCATGAGTGTCTAGTTTTCCCAACGCTCCTGTAGATGCTAAAAACCGTGTACGAGACCCAAAGACGTGGCCCAAATGAGAGTGCCATAAATAAAATGCCGAAGAAAGACGGTTCAACCAAAAAGAAGACAAATCCACACTAGATGATGCGGTATATGTATGTCTCTAAAATTATCCAAAACATAAAACCCCTTGCCTATGACTTGTCCCAACCACATCACGTACTTTCCGGTCATATATAGAACAATCCGAAACATAAATTTTGACATCACATCCGAAATCACAAATATTACTAACCTTGACTTAATGATTGCTAATTCCAAAATTCTTTTTACTAGTTGTCAATACAAGAAAACTAACCTATGTAATATTTAGAAACATACAAATCAATACATACCATAAATTTAACAAATGATCTAATTTCAGCGACCGCCGCTAATAATTTCCAATACAGTTTCTGATTTCTTTTCCTCCTTTTCAATATGATATTACGGCTCTGATACCATGTAGAGACTAAATAAACAACAAAGATCTGTATTATTGGATTTATTAAACCAAGGAACATACATGCGTTTATATTATAGAAAACATAAGTGAAACCCTAACTAATTAACTTAGCCAAATGGGCCTAAACATTGGGCCTTTATTAAGCTAACACCAAGCACCTACTATAGTAACGATTTTGAAATTGTCTTAAGCGTCTTTAAGATGGTGTTTGAATTTGACTCAATTGTCTTAATACAAAAAAACTTTATTTTAATAAGTTATGTGAAAAGTGTTTGTTTATAACTTAGTTGAAAAAGATTGTTGAAATTATAAAGTGAGAAGATGGAGGGTTTCCACATTAAGTCATCTTTTATTTTAACAAGGCTTAAATGAAATATTAAACAAACAAGCCGTAAATGTTTTTTAGAAAGTAAAAATCTATTTACGTGGAGTATTAGTTTATCAATTATCCTTCGGTTACATATTTACCTGTTTTATTGAGTAAGTTTCAGGTTTTTTTGGCTATGATTTTGATTCTGTAGGCATGTCTCGACTTTAATTTGTTTATTTCGGAGCCCTATCTAAAATCGTGTAAATATCTCTAAAGATGTGTTTGTTTATTACAAAAAAAAGTCTTGCCAAGCTCGTACCTCTTACCAGTAAGAGGCGGTCAGACATAAAGAACGTTTGTTTTTTTATTTCCATTCAGACGCGGTAAGAGATATCTCGTCTAACCCAGTAAGACTTGGTCAACAACCCTATCTATCAAGAAAAGATCATTAAAGGTGTTTATAAGTCCATCATTGATCTTTAAATATTAACACCTACCGGTGTTTGAACATCAACCAAGAAACAAAACCCATACCAAAATCTTTTTTCGAAAATCAAAACAAGATTTTTGGGATGTTCCTTTGGTGATTCGAAATTAAAAGGGACACATAAGTGTTCTATGATTGTGGTTCGGTTTTGATCAGAAAGAAAACAACCAAGATCATTTGTTGTTGTAATCTCTAGTAAAAGCAAAAAAATAATAATAATAATAAAAAAATAAAAAAAAAAATCATTTTGTTTAAAGTTGTGCGTGATAAAAGAAGAAGGTAGGTGACTACACCTGGTTTGTGTGGCGTGTGATTAGGAGTGATATTATATATATCAAGTTTAGGGATATTTTTATGTTAGAAGTGTACTTTATGCCAAGTAATTAAAGTAACCCATATTATGGGTGCGTTAAATTATCTTATTTTCTATCTCTAGTTTTGTAAAAATTTGGAAGGGAAAGTTATCTACACAAAACACTTGAAAATATAGAAAACGCGCTTAGTTGATGTTTGTATTTTCTATTTTGATGAAGGGGAAAGAGGGTTGTGGGTTACAAAGGAAAACAACTAAAATTTGTTTTGTAGTTTTCCTTGTTAAGTTAAAAAATAAGGGATTTTGTGTTTTGCAAAACATTTTGTTGGAAAACATTGATTTGAACGCGATCTCTGTTTTCCTTGTTTTTCACAAAATATTTTGTAGAAAACAAGGGTGATTTCCCCCAACTAAACGCACTCTATGTGTTTATGATTTTTTTTTGCTGAAACCGAAATTTTTGTGTTATCATTAATGTTGGACTGAATTTTTCGAGTTCATTGGATTAGAAACCAAGCTAGTTTTCGTGAAACCGAGGAATCGAAGTGTTAACCATAACACGTATGTAGATCTTTATCTTGAATCTTTCTTATTGTCTTTCCCTTTCATCTTGATATAAACTCTGACACACGTTTGTAGACTAAGGTGAACCGAAACCGTGTGTTTGTAAATTTCAAGATTGATTTTTTTTTTTTTTTTTTTTCTTCTAAATATTCATTCTCAAATATTTATTCAAGCTACTTATTCATCGTATTGCTTTGGATTGATATATACTTAAATAACGGACAACTAAAACCATTCAAGCAATTATAAAAAAACAAAAAACAATATTTCATTCAGATTCAGACTTTATAGTCACCTTTTAACAATAAGATGTAATAAACAGATTAAGACACAAAAATCTCAAATAAAACAAACACGCCCTAACTCTCTTAGCTCCAAATCTGTTGAGCATCCCATTACCCAGAAAAATTATAAACATGTTTATTAAAATCGACTAAAAATGAATGTCAAATAAAGGTCTCAATTTTTCATTATCAAATAGTCAACCGAAATAAAAAATTAAGTCAATCCCAGGGGCTGATCTCTATTTCTCTTTCTATGTTTTGCTTCTATTTTTGGGTTACTTGCGTTTGCTTGACTTCTATTTGAGTTGAATTTCTATTTTGTTACTATCATAATTTGAAAATGTATTTTTGTATTAGATACATGCGGTTTAAGGTGCGTTGTTTAACGTAAACTGCAATTTAAAAAAACATAATTTAAGTATTAGTTATTATTTTATATTTTTTTGGTACATTATTTGGATATTGGTTATGTTTAAAATTGGGTGATGATAAATGTCAAAATAATGAGAAGTGATATCCGATATTTTAAACCTTAAGATATAAAGAAATGAGATACTCGTATGCATAAAGGATTATGTCTTAGCATCTAACCTTGTTGTACTCGCTAGCCTCCCGAGGAGACACTCAAAGCGAAGCAGGGATGTGAATGGAGAAATTATTGCTAACACTACAATCTAAAAAACTTCAAAAATGATCAATTTGGGCAAAATATGCATACTCTAGAGTGGATTTTAGTTATGTTTCATTTTCCAAGAATGAGACAACAAAACTGATATATATTTAGGGAAAGAGATTCGAATTTGTAAAACTTGTCTAACATGTATAAAATAAAGTACCCAACTGCAATAACTAGATCAAAGAAAAGCGGAACATTATACGAATAACTTGTTTGTATTATCACCTATAATATGCAAATCACTCTGATGTTCAGAAGAAACAGATAAAAAAGTTGATAAAATGCAGACACAAGATTACTCATACAGTCATACTAACTCGTTTGCAACCTTTTAATATCAGAACATTATAGCAAACATTAAGACAGCATAAAAGTCCATCAGGTACTGAGGGTTAACTTATCTTTTTTTTCTTTCATTTAAAGGATAGATTTGGTTAGATTATGGGAAGTCAACCCATCTCTGGGTTTGACTTATATATATATATATATATATATATATATATATATATATATATATATATATATTTGTTATTTGATTCAAAAGTCAGAAGCTTTGTACAACGATTATTATAGAAGATAAAATATTTGATTCAAAATTCAGAAGTTTTGTACAATGATTCCTGACCCACAACTCTTAGGTAAACATAAACTGCCATCTTAGTTTATAGGCTGCAATTCTACAAGGCTGCCTTTAGTATTGTGGATTGTGATTCCACGTGTTCTTTTCTGCAAGTATATGGCGACTCTTGCTCGGCTAAATCACATCTCCATACCGAGATCACAGCAGTAGATACATCATCTGTGTACATCGAGGTCTCACAACAAGTTCACGTGATCGGGCTTAATGATTTATGAAATGATTTGATTTGTGTCGGAGATTGGTTGATTCTATGTCTTATCCTCTACTCATCTTTTTCTACGTACTTCTACCTTTCCACCTTCAACAATTTCGGGCAACAAAATCAAGATGATCAGTGGTTCAACTTGTTACTTTGGTGTTATCATTTCATGTGTACGTTATGGGCTGATTTTTCATATGAAAGATAACTGGGATGCATTTGGTGAGATGAAGATGTTGATACCCTGTTCCCCCAAATAGATAATCTTGAAGAAGGTCGAGTATACAGTCTGTTCTACATTTTCCGCTGCATGTTAGAAGACTAAAGACGAAATGCATTTAATTATCAAAAGACTTCTTCAGATTCAGGGCAATCATCAGAAAGGTTGTCAGTTTGGGGGAGAGCACTAATTAGGGGAGAGCACTCAGGGCACGCTGTATTAAACCCTAATTAGAATTGCTCACATGGTTCTTCTGCAAGTAAAGAAATGAATGCTGAGAAGATTCTCCAAGCTGAACGAAGTAATGACGTTTGAAGACTATTCTTTGTGCTTATGGTTTATATTTTACTTGTAGGGAACATTGTAAGCAATTCCCATATGACTTCACTTTGGGGAGAGATTGTTAGCCTTAAAGTTTGTCATATTTGGGAATTGCACTTCATTCTTTTTACAAGGACTAGTTTAGACATCTTCAGCTCACTTAGAATGCTTCCAGTTCATCATAAACAGCCCCGATGTACACATTTCATACATTTCTCCCTCCAGGATGATGACGATCTTTCGGACTCATCCTACATATGTGTACATAGACATATCAACTAGAAGCAACAAACAAATCAATACCCCATGAGTGGATGTCGATAACTATTCTCTCTACAATTCTCTTTAGAACAATCTCTTCTCAAACCTCTTGTATCAAAACAACGGCTTTTTGTAGTGACTGCTTATGGAGAAACCCACTATGACGAACTTGAGACTGAAGTAAAATAACCCAGACTTGTGACTTAAACTTGCACGAACGTGTGACTAAGAACCTATACTGAGCACTACAATGTAACTCCTTATAGCATAGGTCGTTTCATATACCCATCCTTCCTTCCTTAACTGTATATGAACCTCTCTTGAATTATCCACATCTTTGTGTGACACTGAATACTACAACGTATCTCCTTTAAGTGATAGTTAACTAGGTCTTCGTCCATCTTCCCCTTGACCTATGAAAACTAGATAACCCAAGACTTAATCACTATACTACAAATGCTCAAACAAGGATCTCGAAGAATCATGCATCCAACCAACCCCGATATCTTCAAGATACTAAGTACACGTACCCGTGATATTCCACTTCAACTTCAAATAAGTAATAATGAATCATCCTTGTAGTCACAGTTGATAGTTTAGCCATTGTCATTTGATTGCTATTCTTGTTCAGAATCTTTCCGGCTATACGTGGTGATGTTGAAGGTGTTGGCCAAAAATGTTATTTGTGATTTTGGTGTGAAAAATGTCATAAAATGACATTCTAATGATGCTGGGAAAATTTGAGTTTTACAATTTTTCCGCCAAAAAATTCCCCAAAAATTCGAATTTTGGCCAAAAAATTTGAATTTTGGGCCAAAATTTTCACTCTTGAACCAGAATTTGAATCTCGCGTAAAAATGGACCGTTAAGTCTCTCCTCCGAATTAAATTTTACTCAACTTTTCCCGCCAAAAAACCTTTTTTTTTTTTTTTTTTTTGCAAATGCGATAAGGTTGTTCAATCGCGATAGCAGTGAAGATGGTCAAATGCGATAAATCTCAAGCAAATGCGATAAATCTCAACTGCGATAGCTATCTGAATTCGAACTGCGATAAACTTGTTCAGCTCAATTGCGATAGAATGGTCCAAATGCGATAAAGTCTGAAACGCGATAAAAGCTGAATCGCGATAAAATCTGAATCGCGATAGGAGATGAATTGCGATAAAACGCAGATTCCCACCCACTTTTTGACTTTCTTCCACTTTTTCCTTAAATTAGGCTACTTTTCAGACCTTGGTTCTTCCACCCATGTGCTTGTCTAATATTCTAATACAAGAATATTACTTCTTTTTCAATAAACAAATAAAAAACACATCTTATTCAAGCACCAATATTCTCATTCGATCTAGAACTTAGAACAACAAACAAAATGCAGATTTTAAACCCAAGATACGAATGAGGAATAATCACTAAATCACAAACCAAGTCGCAAAACCAAAAACACAACCTTACCTACAAAAATTAGTGTTCGATTCCAACAAAAAAAAAACACAAACAACCACGTTTTTGAAGATCAAAGACGCAGCAGTGGGTGTTATTTGGAACAAAAAAAAACCGAACACAAAAACATCAAAACTGCTACTGATGAACAGTAACGAGCAAGAACACACCAAAAAATCACATTTTTACCTTAAAACACACCACGATTCGCCCCCGGTTAGCTCATGATACCAATTGTAAAGACCAAGAATCGTTCTTTTAGACCTTCTGGAGGTCGAGGTTGATGAAAATGGAAGAGATTCATGTTTAGTTTAGAGAGAGAAATGTTAGAGAGAAGGTGGAGTGAAAACCGGATATTATTTCTTTGTTGAATGTTTCACACAGCCACACCCCACAAGTGAAGACTTGTGGGGTATTTAAATGCCTAAAAAGACAACTTTGCTAATATTACATTTTCAGTCCTTGCACTATATGCAATCTAGTTGTCTACTTCCGATTCACGTAAATATCGCCCAGCTTCATTTCTAACAATCTCCCTCCAGCTGGAGATATACGTGAATTGGTTACAATGATTCCTAACAATTACATAACAATGATAAAAGCAATGCTGAAGTAGAGCAGTTTCCTTTTGAGGATGTCTTCACAGCTCTTGATCTTCTCGTATCTTTCTCAGCTTGCTTGACTTACTTGCAGAATCACTGTAATGACCTAATTGGGTATTACTCCCTCCCAATTAGTGAGGCATTTTCTTTTACATGCTCCCTCCCAAATTGACAACCCGTTTGATATGGCTTTGATGCTTGTAGAAGAAGTTTCTCTGAAATCTTGCCAAATTGTCTTCAGTCTCTTGCACAGCGGAAAATGGATTATAGACTGATGACTTGTAACTTCTTCACAGGTTTGTTTGGGGAGCATCATATCGACATCTTCAGCTCACTTAGAATGCTTCCAGTTCATCATAAACAGCCCCGATGTACACATTTCATACATTTCTCCCTCCAGGATGATGACGATCTTTCGGACTCATCCTACATATGTGTACATAGACATATCAACTAGAAGCAACAAACAAATCAATACCCCATGAGTGGATGTCGATAACTATTCTCTCTACAATTCTCTTTAGAACAATCTCTTCTCAAACCTCTTGTATCAAAACAACGGCTTTTTGTAGTGACTGCTTATGGAGAAACCCACTATGACGAACTTGAGACTGAAGTAAAATAACCCAGACTTGTGACTTAAACTTGCACGAACGTGTGACTAAGAACCTATACTGAGCACTACAATGTAACTCCTTATAGCATAGGTCGTTTCATATACCCATCCTTCCTTCCTTAACTATATATGTTTTTTTTTTTTTTTTTTTTTTTTTTTTCAGTTGAACCACTGCCTAAATGAGGCATTTTGAACTTTAAATACTACAAGGATATTTCCTTGTGGGCCTTGTGTGGGCTTTGCTCATGGGCTAGGCTTTTTACATATAAACTAAGTCTAACATAAGCCCATAAAATACAAAGTTCTAATATGTTGAATGACCATCACTTTAATCACTAAAATTAAAGCTAACAATCTCCCCCTAAGGGATGGTCATTCGTGCATTTCGGTACGAAACCCGCGCTTCAAAGAAAGGAAAGTGCTTAATCAAAATCTTTCGAGCACTTATCCTAAAAATCAATGGCTTGTAAGTATTTCAGCTTACAACCCGGGCTTCAACGTTTTGGCTTATGCACACATAACAGTGCATAACCCGTTTTTCAAAGAAAGGACCCTGTTGTACGCTTTATTGCAACAATCCTAAAAAGAAAAAGAAGTTTTCATGCAAAGTTTATCAAACCAAACTTCTTAATCTTAAGCAAAATTTTATTCAAATATTCTTCAAAAGGTTTTCAAATCTTTTCAAAAATTTTGCTTAAGATTTTTCAAATCGTTACTCCCCACTTGCTTCAAAATTTACAAAAATGTCACAACCAATGCAAGTGTTGAGGGGGAGTATTCTAGAAACAATTTTGTTCCAAAATGTTCATGCATATCAGTTTCTCCCTATTAGCTTTCCAAAACAATGATTTTAATCAAACGGTATAAAAAATACCATCGAAATGCTATTTTTGAGGGGGAGAAATGTGATTAATATGTGATCATGGTTCGAATCTCAAAGGAGCTCATCAGAAAGACTCAGAAAATACCATCGAATTGACGAATCCTAAATGTCCGTTCTCGAAAAGACATGTCCTGGACGGGTAATAATTTCAAACTGGTTTACCAGTGATGCAAGCGTGTCTCGCAAAGGACTTGTCTGAGTAGAATGTACCAATTCGAGAGATGATCATTGAATATGACCGGGACGGGTAATAATTTCAAGCTAGTCTAACTAGTGATGTAAGCGTGTCTCGCGAAGGTCATGTTCATTGAAAATCAATCATTTCAAAATGTGCGAACTCTACCCAACATGTGCAATTTATTTCAAAAATGCATGAGCACATGTGAAGGGGGAGTGTTACAAAAACGCAAAACTCTCAATGTGATCTAAATGTGTTTTCTCATAAACATGTTGAGAGATTTTCAAATGGTCTTATGGCAAGTGATCAACAAATCTAGGATAATCATGGAGTAATAAGGTGATTATGGTTAGGTAATGTCTAATGATCCGCCAGAACCGGAGGGATCTACCCAAGGACAATTCCAATAGTTTAGAATTAGAAGTCCTTAGGTATGATTGAAAAAAGGAGCAAAATGAGAAAGGAGAAAGAAGGGGTTGAAGAATGAAAAAGAAAAGGTTAATGATAGGGTGAAAAGAAATAGCCCTCCATGAAAACTTAGGAAAGACACCGGGTCAATACATATGTTATCGGTACTCACTAAGGTGATACTGATATTGAAGACAAGACGTCATGGACCCAGTGACGCGGTGCACAAACCCCTCCTAGCCACTCAGATATCTCTTAAAAGATATTTGTTTCATTTCTCACGGAGATCAATGCATAATCTATCGACCTCTCACTCCGAGATGTGTTGATATTGAAAAGGTGGCACTCTGCTCCACGCCTCCGACGACTAAAACCAAAACGCACATAAATTGAGTCTAGAGCCATGAGATTCATCAAAAGATTTCTTAGGAACACTTCCAATAAAATACACTTGTGTTCACCAAAAAGAACATAAGTTGTAAGTGTCATAATGAGATCTGAACCTGGAAGAGTTGGACGATTTATTGCTAACTGTTTTATGCAGGTACTGAAGAAAGTCCATCCATCATCGTATGTCTCAACATCTACATTGGAAGAATAGACGTTGTGAATACATGAAGATGTTGATCAAGGCAAAGATCAATCCAAAAGGCAATACGATGAATATCACAATGCATGAAGGAACAAAGAACTACAAAGTTCAAGATGCTGAAGTATAAAGATCTAATCACGTAGTGCATCTTTTTTTTTTTTTTTTTTTTTTTTTTTTTTTTTTGGAGTGAAAACCGGATATTATTTCTTTGTTGAATGTTTCACACAGCCACACCCCACAAGTGAAGACTTGTGGGGTATTTAAATGCCTAAAAAGACAACTTTGCTAATATTACATTTTCAGTCCTTGCACTATATGCAATCTAGTTGTCTACTTCCGATTCACGTAAATATCGCCCAGCTTCATTTCTAACAATCTCCCTCCAGCTGGAGATATACGTGAATTGGTTACAATGATTCCTAACAATTACATAACAATGATAAAAGCAATGCTGAAGTAGAGCAGTTTCCTTTTGAGGATGTCTTCACAGCTCTTGATCTTCTCGTATCTTTCTCAGCTTGCTTGACTTACTTGCAGAATCACTGTAATGACCTAATTGGGTATTACTCCCTCCCAATTTGTGAGGCATTTTCTTTTACATGCTCCCTCCCAAATAGACAACCCGTTTGATATGGCTTTGATGCTTGTAGAAGAAGTTTCTCTGAAATCTTGCCAAATTGTCTTCAGTCTCTTGCACAGCGGAAAATGGATTATAGACTGATGACTTGTAACTTCTTCACAGGTTTGTTTGGGGAGCATCATATCGACATCTTCAGCTCACTTAGAATGCTTCCAGTTCATCATAAACAGCCCCGATGTACACATTTCATACATTTCTCCCTCCAGGATGATGACGATCTTTCGGACTCATCCTACATATGTGTACATAGACATATCAACTAGAAGCAACAAACAAATCAATACCCCATGAGTGGATGTCGATAACTATTCTCTCTACAATTCTCTTTAGAACAATCTCTTCTCAAACCTCTTGTATCAAAACAACGGCTTTTTGTAGTGACTGCTTATGGAGAAACCCACTATGACGAACTTGAGACTGAAGTAAAATAACCCAGACTTGTGACTTAAACTTGCACGAACGTGTGACTAAGAACCTATACTGAGCACTACAATGTAACTCCTTATAGCATAGGTCGTTTCATATACCCATCCTTCCTTCCTTAACTGTATTTTTTTTTTTTTTTTTTTTTTTTTTTTTTTTTTTTTTTTTTTTTTTTTTTTTCAGTTGAACCACTGCCTAAATGAGGCATTTTGAACTTTAAATACTACAAGGATATTTCCTTGTGGGCCTTGTGTGGGCTTTGCTCATGGGCTAGGCTTTTTACATATAAACTAAGTCTAACATAAGCCCATAAAATACAAAGTTCTAATATGTTGAATGACCATCACTTTAATCACTAAAATTAAAGCTAACAATCTCCCCCTAAGGGATGGTCATTCGTGCATTTCGGTACGAAACCCGCGCTTCAAAGAAAGGAAAGTGCTTAATCAAAATCTTTCGAGCACTTATCCTAAAAATCAATGGCTTGTAAGTATTTCAGCTTACAACCCGGGCTTCAACGTTTTGGCTTATGCACACATAACAGTGCATAACCCGTTTTTCAAAGAAAGGACCCTGTTGTACGCTTTATTGCAACAATCTTAAAAAGAAAAAGAAGTTTTCATGCAAAGTTTATCAAACCAAACTTCTTAATCTTAAGCAAAATTTTATTCAAATATTCTTCAAAAGGTTTTCAAATCTTTTCAAAAATTTTGCTTAAGATTTTTCAAATCGTTACTCCCCACTTGCTTCAAAATTTACAAAAATGTCACAACCAATGCAAGTGTTGAGGGGGAGTATTCTAGAAACAATTTTGTTCCAAAATGTTCATGCATATCAGTTTCTCCCTATTAGCTTTCCAAAACAATGATTTTAATCAAACGGTATAAAAAATACCATCGAAATGCTATTTTTGAGGGGGAGAAATGTGATTAATATGTGATCATGGTTCGAATCTCAAAGGAGCTCATCAGAAAGACTCAGAAAATACCATCGAATTGACGAATCCTAAATGTCCGTTCTCGAAAAGACATGTCCTGGACGGGTAATAATTTCAAACTGGTTTACCAGTGATGCAAGCGTGTCTCGCAAAGGACTTGTCTGAGTAGAATGTACCAATTCGAGAGATGATCATTGAATATGACCGGGACGGGTAATAATTTCAAGCTAGTCTAACTAGTGATGTAAGCGTGTCTCGCGAAGGTCATGTTCATTGAAAATCAATCATTTCAAAATGTGCGAACTCTACCCAACATGTGCAATTTATTTCAAAAATGCATGAGCACATGTGAAGGGGGAGTGTTACAAAAACGCAAAACTCTCAATGTGATCTAAATGTGTTTTCTCATAAACATGTTGAGAGATTTTCAAATGGTCTTATGGCAAGTGATCAACAAATCTAGGATAATCATGGAGTAATAAGGTGATTATGGTTAGGTAATGTCTAATGATCCGCCAGAACCGGAGGGATCTACCCAAGGACAATTCCAATAGTTTAGAATTAGAAGTCCTTAGGTATGATTGAAAAAAGGAGCAAAATGAGAAAGGAGAAAGAAGGGGTTGAAGAATGAAAAAGAAAAGGTTAATGATAGGGTGAAAAGAAATAGCCCTCCATGAAAACTTAGGAAAGACACCGGGTCAATACATATGTTATCGGTACTCACTAAGGTGATACTGATATTGAAGACAAGACGTCATGGACCCAGTGACGCGGTGCACAAACCCCTCCTAGCCACTCAGATATCTCTTAAAAGATATTTGTTTCATTTCTCACGGAGATCAATGCATAATCTATCGACCTCTCACTCCGAGATGTGTTGATATTGAAAAGGTGGCACTCTGCTCCACGCCTCCGACGACTAAAACCAAAACGCACATAAATTGAGTCTAGAGCCATGAGATTCATCAAAAGATCTCTTAGGAACACTTCCAATAAAATACACTTGTGTTCACCAAAAAGAACATAAGTTGTAAGTGTCATAATGAGATCTGAACCTGGAAGAGTTGGACGATTTATTGCTAACTGTTTTATGCAGGTACTGAAGAAAGTCCATCCATCATCGTATGTCTCAACATCTACATTGGAAGAATAGACGTTGTGAATACATGAAGATGTTGATCAAGGCAAAGATCAATCCAAAAGGCAATACGATGAATATCACAATGCATGAAGGAACAAAGAACTACAAAGTTCAAGATGCTGAAGTATAAAGATCTAATCACGTAGTGCATCTTTTTTTTTTTTTTTTTTTTTTTTTTTTTTTTGGAGTGAAAACCGGATATTATTTCTTTGTTGAATGTTTCACACAGCCACACCCCACAAGTGAAGACTTGTGGGGTATTTAAATGCCTAAAAAGACAACTTTGCTAATATTACATTTTCAGTCCTTGCACTATATGCAATCTAGTTGTCTACTTCCGATTCACGTAAATATCGCCCAGCTTCATTTCTAACAATCTCCCTCCAGCTGGAGATATACGTGAATTGGTTACAATGATTCCTAACAATTACATAACAATGATAAAAGCAATGCTGAAGTAGAGCAGTTTCCTTTTGAGGATGTCTTCACAGCTCTTGATCTTCTCGTATCTTTCTCAGCTTGCTTGACTTACTTGCAGAATCACTGTAATGACCTAATTGGGTATTACTCCCTCCCAATTAGTGAGGCATTTTCTTTTACATGCTCCCTCCCAAATAGACAACCCGTTTGATATGGCTTTGATGCTTGTAGAAGAAGTTTCTCTGAAATCTTGCCAAATTGTCTTCAGTCTCTTGCACAGCGGAAAATGGATTATAGACTGATGACTTGTAACTTCTTCACAGGTTTGTTTGGGGAGCATCATATCGACATCTTCAGCTCACTTAGAATGCTTCCAGTTCATCATAAACAGCCCCGATGTACACATTTCATACATTTCTCCCTCCAGGATGATGACGATCTTTCGGACTCATCCTACATATGTGTACATAGACATATCAACTAGAAGCAACAAACAAATCAATACCCCATGAGTGGATGTCGATAACTATTCTCTCTACAATTCTCTTTAGAACAATCTCTTCTCAAACCTCTTGTATCAAAACAACGGCTTTTTGTAGTGACTGCTTATGGAGAAACCCACTATGACGAACTTGAGACTGAAGTAAAATAACCCAGACTTGTGACTTAAACTTGCACGAACGTGTGACTAAGAACCTATACTGAGCACTACAATGTAACTCCTTATAGCATAGGTCGTTTCATATACCCATCCTTCCTTCCTTAACTGTATTTTTTTTTTTTTTTTTTTTTTTTTTTTTTTTTTTTTTTTTTTTTTTTTTTTTTTTTTTTTTCAGTTGAACCACTGCCTAAATGAGGCATTTTGAACTTTAAATACTACAAGGATATTTCCTTGTGGGCCTTGTGTGGGCTTTGCTCATGGGCTAGGCTTTTTACATATAAACTAAGTCTAACATAAGCCCATAAAATACAAAGTTCTAATATGTTGAATGACCATCACTTTAATCACTAAAATTAAAGCTAACAATCTCCCCCTAAGGGATGGTCATTCGTGCATTTCGGTACGAAACCCGCGCTTCAAAGAAAGGAAAGTGCTTAATCAAAATCTTTCGAGCACTTATCCTAAAAATCAATGGCTTGTAAGTATTTCAGCTTACAACCCGGGCTTCAACGTTTTGGCTTATGCACACATAACAGTGCATAACCCGTTTTTCAAAGAAAGGACCCTGTTGTACGCTTTATTGCAACAATCTTAAAAAGAAAAAGAAGTTTTCATGCAAAGTTTATCAAACCAAACTTCTTAATCTTAAGCAAAATTTTATTCAAATATTCTTCAAAAGGTTTTCAAATCTTTTCAAAAATTTTGCTTAAGATTTTTCAAATCGTTACTCCCCACTTGCTTCAAAATTTACAAAAATGTCACAACCAATGCAAGTGTTGAGGGGGAGTATTCTAGAAACAATTTTGTTCCAAAATGTTCATGCATATCAGTTTCTCCCTATTAGCTTTCCAAAACAATGATTTTAATCAAACGGTATCAAAAATACCATCGAAATGCTATTTTTGAGGGGGAGAAATGTGATTAATATGTGATCATGGTTCGAATCTCAAAGGAGCTCATCAGAAAGACTCAGAAAATACCATCGAATTGACGAATCCTAAATGTCCGTTCTCGAAAAGACATGTCCTGGACGGGTAATAATTTCAAACTGGTTTACCAGTGATGCAAGCGTGTCTCGCAAAGGACTTGTCTGAGTAGAATGTACCAATTCGAGAGATGATCATTGAATATGACCGGGACGGGTAATAATTTCAAGCTAGTCTAACTAGTGATGTAAGCGTGTCTCGCGAAGGTCATGTTCATTGAAAATCAATCATTTCAAAATGTGCGAACTCTACCCAACATGTGCAATTTATTTCAAAAATGCATGAGCACATGTGAAGGGGGAGTGTTACAAAAACGCAAAACTCTCAATGTGATCTAAATGTGTTTTCTCATAAACATGTTGAGAGATTTTCAAATGGTCTTATGGCAAGTGATCAACAAATCTAGGATAATCATGGAGTAATAAGGTGATTATGGTTAGGTAATGTCTAATGATCCGCCAGAACCGGAGGGATCTACCCAAGGACAATTCCAATAGTTTAGAATTAGAAGTCCTTAGGTATGATTGAAAAAAGGAGCAAAATGAGAAAGGAGAAAGAAGGGGTTGAAGAATGAAAAAGAAAAGGTTAATGATAGGGTGAAAAGAAATAGCCCTCCATGAAAACTTAGGAAAGACACCGGGTCAATACATATGTTATCGGTACTCACTAAGGTGATACTGATATTGAAGACAAGACGTCATGGACCCAGTGACGCGGTGCACAAACCCCTCCTAGCCACTCAGATATCTCTTAAAAGATATTTGTTTCATTTCTCACGGAGATCAATGCATAATCTATCGACCTCTCACTCCGAGATGTGTTGATATTGAAAAGGTGGCACTCTGCTCCACGCCTCCGACGACTAAAACCAAAACGCACATAAATTGAGTCTAGAGCCATGAGATTCATCAAAAGATCTCTTAGGAACACTTCCAATAAAATACACTTGTGTTCACCAAAAAGAACATAAGTTGTAAGTGTCATAATGAGATCTGAACCTGGAAGAGTTGGACGATTTATTGCTAACTGTTTTATGCAGGTACTGAAGAAAGTCCATCCATCATCGTATGTCTCAACATCTACATTGGAAGAATAGACGTTGTGAATACATGAAGATGTTGATCAAGGCAAAGATCAATCCAAAAGGCAATACGATGAATATCACAATGCATGAAGGAACAAAGAACTACAAAGTTCAAGATGCTGAAGTATAAAGATCTAATCACGTAGTGCATCTTTTTTTTTTTTTTTTTTTTTTTTTTTTTTTTTGGAGTGAAAACCGGATATTATTTCTTTGTTGAATGTTTCACACAGCCACACCCCACAAGTGAAGACTTGTGGGGTATTTAAATGCCTAAAAAGACAACTTTGCTAATATTACATTTTCAGTCCTTGCACTATATGCAATCTAGTTGTCTACTTCCGATTCACGTAAATATCGCCCAGCTTCATTTCTAACAATCTCCCTCCAGCTGGAGATATACGTGAATTGGTTACAATGATTCCTAACAATTACATAACAATGATAAAAGCAATGCTGAAGTAGAGCAGTTTCCTTTTGAGGATGTCTTCACAGCTCTTGATCTTCTCGTATCTTTCTCAGCTTGCTTGACTTACTTGCAGAATCACTGTAATGACCTAATTGGGTATTACTCCCTCCCAATTAGTGAGGCATTTTCTTTTACATGCTCCCTCCCAAATAGACAACCCGTTTGATATGGCTTTGATGCTTGTAGAAGAAGTTTCTCTGAAATCTTGCCAAATTGTCTTCAGTCTCTTGCACAGCGGAAAATGGATTATAGACTGATGACTTGTAACTTCTTCACAGGTTTGTTTGGGGAGCATCATATCGACATCTTCAGCTCACTTAGAATGCTTCCAGTTCATCATAAACAGCCCCGATGTACACATTTCATACATTTCTCCCTCCAGGATGATGACGATCTTTCGGACTCATCCTACATATGTGTACATAGACATATCAACTAGAAGCAACAAACAAATCAATACCCCATGAGTGGATGTCGATAACTATTCTCTCTACAATTCTCTTTAGAACAATCTCTTCTCAAACCTCTTGTATCAAAACAACGGCTTTTTGTAGTGACTGCTTATGGAGAAACCCACTATGACGAACTTGAGACTGAAGTAAAATAACCCAGACTTGTGACTTAAACTTGCACGAACGTGTGACTAAGAACCTATACTGAGCACTACAATGTAACTCCTTATAGCATAGGTCGTTTCATATACCCATCCTTCCTTCCTTAACTGTATATGTTTTTTTTTTTTTTTTTTTTTTTTTTTTTTTTTTTTTTTTTCAGTTGAACCACTGCCTAAATGAGGCATTTTGAACTTTAAATACTACAAGGATATTTCCTTGTGGGCCTTGTGTGGGCTTTGCTCATGGGCTAGGCTTTTTACATATAAACTAAGTCTAACATAAGCCCATAAAATACAAAGTTCTAATATGTTGAATGACCATCACTTTAATCACTAAAATTAAAGCTAACAATCTCCCCCTAAGGGATGGTCATTCGTGCATTTCGGTACGAAACCCGCGCTTCAAAGAAAGGAAAGTGCTTAATCAAAATCTTTCGAGCACTTATCCTAAAAATCAATGGCTTGTAAGTATTTCAGCTTACAACCCGGGCTTCAACGTTTTGGCTTATGCACACATAACAGTGCATAACCCGTTTTTCAAAGAAAGGACCCTGTTGTACGCTTTATTGCAACAATCTTAAAAAGAAAAAGAAGTTTTCATGCAAAGTTTATCAAACCAAACTTCTTAATCTTAAGCAAAATTTTATTCAAATATTCTTCAAAAGGTTTTCAAATCTTTTCAAAAATTTTGCTTAAGATTTTTCAAATCGTTACTCCCCACTTGCTTCAAAATTTACAAAAATGTCACAACCAATGCAAGTGTTGAGGGGGAGTATTCTAGAAACAATTTTGTTCCAAAATGTTCATGCATATCAGTTTCTCCCTATTAGCTTTCCAAAACAATGATTTTAATCAAACGGTATCAAAAATACCATCGAAATGCTATTTTTGAGGGGGAGAAATGTGATTAATATGTGATCATGGTTCGAATCTCAAAGGAGCTCATCAGAAAGACTCAGAAAATACCATCGAATTGACGAATCCTAAATGTCCGTTCTCGAAAAGACATGTCCTGGACGGGTAATAATTTCAAACTGGTTTACCAGTGATGCAAGCGTGTCTCGCAAAGGACTTGTCTGAGTAGAATGTACCAATTCGAGAGATGATCATTGAATATGACCGGGACGGGTAATAATTTCAAGCTAGTCTAACTAGTGATGTAAGCGTGTCTCGCGAAGGTCATGTTCATTGAAAATCAATCATTTCAAAATGTGCGAACTCTACCCAACATGTGCAATTTATTTCAAAAATGCATGAGCACATGTGAAGGGGGAGTGTTACAAAAACGCAAAACTCTCAATGTGATCTAAATGTGTTTTCTCATAAACATGTTGAGAGATTTTCAAATGGTCTTATGGCAAGTGATCAACAAATCTAGGATAATCATGGAGTAATAAGGTGATTATGGTTAGGTAATGTCTAATGATCCGCCAGAACCGGAGGGATCTACCCAAGGACAATTCCAATAGTTTAGAATTAGAAGTCCTTAGGTATGATTGAAAAAAGGAGCAAAATGAGAAAGGAGAAAGAAGGGGTTGAAGAATAAAAAAGAAAAGGTTAATGATAGGGTGAAAAGAAATAGCCCTCCATGAAAACTTAGGAAAGACACCGGGTCAATACATATGCTATCGGTACTCACTAAGGTGATACTGATATTGAAGACAAGACGTCATGGACCCAGTGACGCGGTGCACAAACCCCTCCTAGCCACTCAGATATCTCTTAAAAGATATTTGTTTCATTTCTCACGGAGATCAATGCATAATCTATCGACCTCTCACTCCGAGATGTGTTGATATTGAAAAGGTGGCACTCTGCTCCACGCCTCCGACGACTAAAACCAAAACGCACATAATTGAGTCTAGAGCCATGAGATTCATCAAAAGATCTCTTAGGAACACTTCCAATAAAATACACTTGTGTTCACCAAAAAGAACATAAGTTGTAAGTGTCATAATGAGATCTGAACCTGGAAGAGTTGGACGATTTATTGCTAACTGTTTTATGCAGGTACTGAAGAAAGTCCATCCATCATCGTATGTCTCAACATCTACATTGGAAGAATAGACGCTGTGAATACATGAAGATGTTGATCAAGGCAAAGATCAATCCAAAAGGCAATACGATGAAGATCACAATGCATGAAGGAACAAAGAACTACAAAGTTCAAGATGCTGAAGTATAAAGATCTAATCACGTAGTGCATCTTTTTTTTTTTTTTTTTTTTTTTTTTTTTTTTTTTTTTTTTTGAGTGAAAACCGGATATTATTTCTTTGTTGAATGTTTCACACAGCCACACCCCACAAGTGAAGACTTGTGGGGTATTTAAATGCCTAAAAAGACAACTTTGCTAATATTACATTTTCAGTCCTTGCACTATATGCAATCTAGTTGTCTACTTCCAATTCACGTAAATATCGCCCAGCTTCATTTCTAACATCATCGTTTCTAGAATCTTCCTATTGCTGGTTAAAGGTTTTATACTATTATCTTCCAGAAACGATACTACAATGGAGCCTTTGAAGACAGAACTTGCAAATATACATCTAATGTGTTTAAAGACAACACTTAACGGCAATCAAAGGTTAGAAACGGTAACAGGGATACCTCGGTTAGGCTGCGTACATTTAAGTCAAAGACTCGCCCTCCCTGGGTAACCAAAACAAGGAAAGCCTCATCTGTTTTACCCGTAATCAAGTAGCTCACCAGGGATAATCATGATGTTTTCTCTTCCAGGGTACATCTTAATTGGGAAGTGTTGCTTAAAATTACCTTGCGTCTAAGATTAAGAGCATTGCAGTCGAGATTTGTAGCTATCAGAATTCAGAACACGATAGCAAACTTTAAGTTAGCATAAAAGTCCATTAGTTTGAGAGCTGACTTCTACTTCTTTTTTCTTTGTTTATAGGATAGATTGGTTGGATAAGGGAAGTCAAGCAGTATCTGGTTTTGACTCTTTAACTTATTTATTTATTTATTTATTTATTATTATTTTTTTAATTTTTATTATTATTTTAATTTTATTTTTTATTTTTTTTTATTTTTATTTTTTTTGGTTAATGAGGATCAGCTATAGACTGTAAGGTAAGTTGATCCAACCATAAAGATTTCTTCAATATGTCACTACTGGTTAATAATTTGGACCATCAATGGTTGGAAACATGGAATTAATACCGCACCATTTTGCACTCTTATTTTCTAATTGCAGGGTGGTGCTAAACTAGTCATCAAAGTTTTTCTGTCTATTCCTTATTTTATGACAGCTAGACCAGCGGGAGAGGAAGCATGATCAATCCGACTTCAGAAGCTGGTCGAGAGTGTAATAGGATTTTATTTTATTTTTTATTTATTTATTTTTTTTATTATCAAATTATCACAAACTTGCTGAAATATCTAAAAAGTAAAATTTTACAATTGGGATACAGTTGCTTTTCAAAACAAAAATAATAATAATTGGTATACAGTTTTATATACAGAATTAAATACTGTCTGAAAAAAAGTTACGGATGTCTATAGGCAAGAAAGAAAAAAAAAATACGGACGCTTGTTCAGGCAGGTAAACCCTTGAAATTTCACCCTCAAGTACAGGTGTATAAATTTTAAAATCTAATCTGTAAACGGAAATGGGTATACTATATATGACTCTGATAAATCTGCCACGTAATACAATTTAAGGTTTTAGCTTATTCCCATTTCCAACACACAGCGTCACTTACTACCAACATGACAAATGATTCCGATATACCAAAATTGGAGTAAATGAAATTCTTTTGTCTATCTTACTCTATTCTCGTACGAATTGATTATGACTAGCTTGTATTTGAATGTGTAATCAAGCTTGTTTGTGGTTAATGCTTCTTATTTTTACACATTTATAAATAATAATATGTTCAGTTTCATGCTTTGACCATTACTCAATGGCCAATCTAAGCAACCAGATTTTGTTTCTTCTTGTTAGTTTAAAGCTTGCTTCATTTCATACACTAGTTGGTTACGATACAATATAGTATCATATTATTAATTATGTTTTTCATGGTGAGCCATGACCAGAAATGCAGTAGGTTTAATGTCTCCTCCATCTCAAGCACCAAGACATCATGTTACAAACTTACAACTAAAGATTCAAATCCCTAAATGAGTTCTACCCTGCAAGACATAGGCTAAAAGATACACATGTTAACCAATTCCGGGGCCTAAAACTCTTACTGAATCAACTAAAACTTCTAGCCCATGTAGAAAAAAATATGCAAGTTTTGAATGCAGAAGTTGATCTAAATGAAATGGTAGCTCTTAGATACAATGCATCACCGGTAGGCAAGGAAAGAGGTGGCATCCATTATTCTGCATACATGTTATTGCGGGTCAGACATATTAGACTTGGGAGGTTTCACCAACATCATACGGCCTCTTTTTTAGCATGTTTCTCAAAATATCATCAAAATGGAAATATTTGAAATTAATATTCTGAGAAGTGTGAGAGTTTTTGCTTGTTGGAGGCAAGTATACTAGGATTGTCGTCACAAATAAAATTTGGAGATCAAGCAACCAAAAGAGGAAATTCATGATGAAACTGCTCACTTAATTAATGAATCTTGGGTGCTATAAAATGGAAAATAAGATATCAATCAAATTTTGATAGATGCCTTATCAGCCCCAACTTTAGCACAAGAAATTTAAAATAGGGTTGGGCGTTACAATAATGAATTGCTTTTTGGTAGCTCGATATCCGACTTGTATTCGTGACGACAACCATGCTTTTATTGCCTAACACAAACATTATACTCTTACCCTTGTAAAATTTCGAGAGTGGTATATCCTTTGGATGGTAGTTCGAGATACTGGCTTTATAAGAGGTTGAAAAACGTTGGTCGAACGTTGAATCCAACATGATCAACCATCAATAATTACACAGATAATTTCTGGTATATTGTCGTACCGCACTTTGCCATAATAATTCCGTATTGTTGTCCACACTGTACACAACTTTAATATCCATTATTGTGAAATGTTTCAAAGCAATAGAGCCTAGTGATCTTAGATGTATACCCCTAATTCGGGTAAACGGGTAAGGTTTTCCCTGTTGAGGTTACCGAGGGAGGACGAGTCTTTAACTTAGATGCACGCGGCCTAACCGAGGTATCCCCATGACCGCTTCCAACCCTTTCTCTAGCCACCCCCAAATGTGTATCAAGTGAGGTTTGAGCCCTAGACATCTTGTGAGGAGGTTAGGTACTTAGGTGCCTTACCACTAGGCCATTAGGTGCCACCCCAGAATTTATTCCCCTAATTCACTTTCTTTATTTTCTTCTTTAAAGAGCTAGAAGTTGTAGGGATTCTAAAGAAACTTTAGGTGTCCCACTGTCCCTCAAACTTAAAGTTAGGCGAGGGAAATGATGCACACTTGCACCTTGTATACTTTGCCCAAGTCTTGTGGGACTGAAGTGTGTGGATTTGAACCTCCAACTGAATCATAAAGTCACAGTGAATAAAATGGAGGAGGCATTACACTCTTCGCATGGTACCCTAGAAAAAAAACATCAAATAACTAGGACATAGATAGGGAAATGGTTAACAACAGTTTTAAAAAGTTTACCACCAACATTCAAAAAAGTTTATAGGTTTCTGGAGAACAGAACTAAAGATTAGAAGATACTAACAAGAATTCTCCATAGCAAAATACTATTGCAAACTTAAAGGTGGTGTTTGTTTCGGCTTAAATATCAGGCTTATGGCTTATTTGGTTTTCGGCTTATGTTTCATAAGCTCACTTTTTGTGGCTAATTTTGAAACTTTCCGGCTTATATAAAAGCTTATTATGACATGATAAGCTTACATAAGCCGAAAAGTCAAAATAAGCAACAAAAAGTGAGCTTATGAAACATAAGCCGAAAACCAAATAAGCCATAAACCCAATATATAAGCCGAAACAAACAACCCTTAAAACACATTTATTGAAACACAATAAGGTATCATTGGAAAGAATGCATGTGAATTTGAAATTACAAAACACTAAAACAAGAGACAATGTGGTGATCATATGAAAGTTATTAGTTCGCTGTTCTAAATATTATACTCTAATATATAACAACCCATTATAACATCAAGCTGATGAAGACCAATGAATTTTTAACCTTCACTACATTAAAAGAAAAATGAAATTTATATCGACTACATGGCATTTCCGTCAACTGGATCCTCAAAAGACTTTAATATATGTCGGAAATATTACTCCGTATAAATCTTAAATTACTATATGTTCGAAAATATTAGAATTTGATTCAATGATGCAACGATTTTTTATACAATGAAAGGGCTAAAGCCAAAGAAATGGTCGAGAAGAACCTTGGTTATGTTCAAAGCATGCATAAAATACATCAGTCATCATAGGAACAATGAGGAGAAGCGGTGCAGCCAGGGTCAAAGGGATCCTCAGATGCACAACAATGCCAATATTGGAACACTTTGCCAGAGTCGGGCGTATTCATGGTCCCTCCACTATAGACACTCTCAAACTTCCTCTTGGTTTCTCCTGAAGAGTCGACACGATTATCCATGACAATAAGAATAAGATTAACAAAACAGCAAGTACAAGAAAATTTATTGTAGTAATGCATCAAATATGTGCATAAGTACAAACGTTGAATATTAATTTTTTCAGTGGATATGGTCCAAAATTTATTGTAAGAGTGAAAGAGAATCTTTGGATGCTTTCAAATATCTCTGTTAAAGAACAAATTCAGCAACTCTACAACTAGAATTTCACTAAACAATACACATGCATAAATCTATTACTAAAACTCAATACCGCCTTTTGATTCTAGCTAGAGATTATATGCATACTAGTATACTACTAATAAAGTAAACTGGCCAACTGGGTAGTGTATGGTTAATAGTGCTCGAGCATTTTTAACTATTCAGTTCCTAAACCAAAAGCTACATGAAGTAGCTTTATAACAGATTTGGAACCTCAAAATACCTCGATACCATTTATTAAATTATGTTTCCTACATAAGCTTTTACCTTTTTTTTTTTTTTATTATTATTATTATTATTATTATTATTTTTTTAGAAAGGCAATTTTAACTATCTCACAATATTTATACCACATATCTTTCTCACATGTCCTAAGCCTGACTTGAACCTGCAACCATTTGGATGGGAGCTTCTCACACAACATGGGTAGTTGGGTACCATTGGGACAGAAGCCCTTTGGTCATAAGCTTTTACTTTATTATTCTTTCGCGTAATTTTACATTTTCAAGCTACAACTACATACAAATGTAATCTTCAGCTCACAAGTACCTTGAAACTAAAATAACATTTTACTAATATCATTTGGAAAAACAAGGAAAATAAAATAATTACCGCCAAAATGAGCAGTGTGGAAACGACAAGCTTGGGGATGATTAAGAACAGGATCGTATTGCTTTTTACATTGCTTACAAGTTCTCAAATTCACCACTTTAGTTTCCTCAACTGAGCATTGAATCGAGTGTTTTCTGAGTTTACTATGATGAATCTGTGTTGACAATCGAATTAAGGAATGATTTTGATGATTGAAGGAGGGATGTTGTGGTCTTATTGAGGAACTCATTGAACAAATTTGGGTCGTCATTTTTTATTACTGTACACCAACTGGATTTGGGGAAATATGATGGTGAAGCATAGACAGAAACCTTCAATATTTAGATTTTTTTATAAAGCTATGCCCTTGTATTTTGATATTTTCACTTGGGGTCCCTCTTAGTCATTATAATTCACATTCAAGTTAGACCGTTAAAAGGTTTGGTGATATGTATTCGACTATTACTCGTCCCATGTTGGTGAAGAGAGGAAAATCTAGGTATTTTAAGTATGAATTTGACTTTGACTTTTGAAATGTGTGTTTGGCATAATGTATGCGTTTGTATCAATAACCTGTGAGACAAATGCATGATAATACTGCGGATTTTAATGGCTTTGTAGATAAGAAAAGACGAGACTCTTGAAAGCGAAAAAAATTGCTTATTTGACAAACGTTCATTATCGTAAATTTTTTCGGCTAATCATTTTTTTGATCTTTGATTATTCCAAAGGTATTTGTGTATTTATAATTTGAAAATCATGTACGTTCAAATATTAACATATAAATATTACAAAAATGAGAACCCGTAGTAAAAGGAAGCCCTGCAACGGCACCGGTTGCACCACCTCCTAACCGGCTTTGGACAAATGTGTCAAAACATATGATATTCTACAAGAATGGATAGGTTTGTATAATGGTTATATTCAATGTTTTGAAACCCGGGTCAACCCGGCGGGGTAAACTGGTTGAACCGGTTCAGGCCAAAGAAACGGGTAAAAAAAACGGGGTTTTTAAAAACGGGTTAACCGGTTAGACCCGTCAGGTTTTAAGTGACACGGGTCAATCCAGTTCTCGAAACCCGGTCAGGTTTGGTTTTTTTATTTTTTTTATAGAAAACCGGGTTGACCAGATGGTCGAACTAGTTGACCTGACGGTCGAACTGGTTGACCCGACGGTCGAACCGGTAAACCGGTGACTCGACCGGGTCGATTAAAAACCCGGTTTTCAAAACATTGGTTATATTATTTCATGTGAGAGTAACCAATGAAGACAGATTGGGAAGCAAAGTTGACAGACCCTACAAACTTTTTCACAAGTTTTTTTTAAGTGAGCCTCTTATTGGGGTAATTGAGACACGAATGTGACTTATTCGGGCAAGGTTAATCGGGTTTGAGGGAGAAAAAAAACTTACCTGTACCGGACCCTAATAAAATGTGGGTTATTCGGGTACGATTTATTCGGTTTTAGGTTAATCGGATATGGGTTAACTCGAAAAAGTCAAATTATAATATAAAATTTTAAAAAAAGTGGGCAAATTTTTGTTAAAAACCAAAAAGATATATGAAAAAGTTCCATACGGGGGCAATTAAGGTTAACCCGAAACACAAATAAAGTTGAAACTTTCACGAGAAACTCGATCCTTGTAAGACTTTGAGTTAACTCAAATAAACCTAATAATGTTTTTGATACGTATAACCTTACCTGAATAACTAACAAGCTTATTCGGAATAGTCGGATTAGTCGAATTCGAATATTTTTTACAACCCTTTGACTACGAGGTGTAGGGCTGAGCATATTGAACCGAAAACTGAACCGAACCAAAAAATCGAACCAAACCGGACTGAGCCAAACCGAACCGAACCGACCATATTCGGTTCGGTTCGACCTAAAACCAAGAAAAACACACCTAAACTATATAAACCGAACCGACACAAAACCGAACCAAACCGACCATATTCTATTTGGTTTCAGTTCTATATACTAGTATTTTTTGTTTTCGTTTCATTCAATTTTCGTCAATTCGGTTCTGTTTTAAACTGATGCTCAGCCGTAGTCGAGGTGTGTACGGGCATGTGTAAACATGAATATAAAACTCAACTAGAGGGCGTTTCTTTGAAATATGTAAAATCCAAAGGACAAGTTCTGCCATAACCTCAAAACGAAAAACAAACGCCCAAATCAAACTCATCCATCACTTCTTAATTCTTACCCCAAATCCAATATTCTAGGGCTCCAATTTACAATTACACAACTTAAACAAAACCAATAAAAATTCGTAATTAATCTTAAATCAATGGCAAATAACAACAATAATAAAAAAGATGAACCACCAGTTGATCGATGGTTTGACTTAACCTTAGGTTCTTCTTTTCAAGATAACCCTTCTTCCAAATTCTGCACTCTTCGCTGTAAGTATATTCAATTGTTATCCAGATTCAATTTTTAATAAGTATTGCTGTTAAAGTGATAAAGTCAATGTTGAATCTCGTTAGTTTTATAATTTATGAAAAATGACTAAATTTTCTGATATGGGTTTGACTACTTGATTAAGCTTTTTTTTTTTTTTTGACTTATGAGCTTATCTGGTTGGGGTGTTTGTTTAAGCTTATATGTGGGCTTACGAGCTTATTTGATTTCGGCTTATATATCATAAGCCTCAATTTTCCGGCTTATTTGGAGACTTGTGGGCTTATACAAGTCTCCAAATAAGCGGAAAATTGAGGCTTATGATATATAAGCCGAAATCAAATAAGCTCATAAGCCCACATATAAGCTTAAACAAACACCCCCAAATTCGACTTATGTTTTGCAAGCTTTTTTTTTAGTGTCAAGATTGTGCTTTTAGGAAAAATGAATTAGTATGGTGATATGTGTTTGGTTGTTACAGATGAATTTAAGCCGGCATCGATAGATAAGAACCAACCCGGAAAATTGCATAAGACAAGTGATAATAAAGTGGCTGTTGAGTTTCAGAATAATCAGCCAGGGAAACCTAAAGTTAGTTTTGAAGGTAGTAGTGAGGATTATAAAGATAATGATGCGGTTTTGTTCTTTGATGGAGAGAGTTTTAGGTTGGAACGGTTACATAGGTCGGTTAAGCGGTTAAGGCACGTGAGACAACCGGGTGAGTCTGCAGGTGTGGCTGCGGCTGTTGGTGTGTCAGGGTTGCAACCTGAGGCTAGTTCGCCGCCACTTGGGAAAGGATCAAAAGTTCAGTCTTCGAATAAGAACTTCGTTCCTGCAACGGTATGTTATTTCTTTAACTCTTTATCTGATTTGGATTTCACAAATTTTACCAAAAGAATACGTAAGTCACATAATTTAGCTGATAAAACATGTTGGGGAGTTGGCACGTTTAGGTTATTATTGGGTGCTTCTCTTATGCTTCATGCCTCAGTTAGGATTCCCCCCACCCCATATAGCAAATGAAAATTACAATATCATTGTTGCAACTTGCAAGCCAATCTCTTTAAAATATAACTTATGCGCAGGTATACATATTGAGTGTTGTCTTAGTATAGTGATTGTGTATTTGTGGGATACGAGCCTTATGGAAATCCCTACTTTTTTTTTTGTCCTAGGTCCTGACAGTGTGAATATCTTTTTTCTTATTCTAGTTTTGTTCTGTAGGTACCAAACTCAATTGTCTTTTGAACTTATCCCTCTGTAGTCATATATATTTTTGATAGCTAAGCTTTGTAAATTATGACGTAGAATTGTCTGATTTATTATTGGGTGGTATTACATCGCAAGTTGTGAAGCGTGGGTTAGCTTTCATTTTTTTCTATTCCAAATATGTACATGTGTGTTCTTGCATGTGCTATGGTGGAAGTTCTTATGTATTTCCAGTGTGTGACTGACAATGGGAGTTTTCAAGCTGTCATCTTGCAATTATGTGCGAGTAGGTTGTAGACATATAGTTTTACTTGCCAAACTCCCCCAAAATGAATTCGTTTATTATATAGATTGAGAATAATGCATTTTTTTTTACGAGGTTTCCTCTTTTGCTTCTTTACATGACTTGTATACACTTTTGCACACTTCTACAGGTGGAAGTTGAACGCATTGAAATCGGCAACTTTAAAAGCTTCGGTATGTATCGTACTCATACCTTATCTTTTCAGTTATATATATATCAAGTCTATCAAGTATGATTACGGAAACTATAGCATGATACTAAATTGCTAATAAATTTAGTCTTTGCGATAGAAAGATCTGGGGAGTTATATGTCATTTAAATACGCTTCAGTGACTTTCAACCCTTTTCCTCAGCTTCCTCTAAAGTCTAAACTACTTAACCCATTTGACTTGTTAATATAGAACTTAACCTAAATCAGCCCATGTATAGGTAATAATGCTTGTTTCTTTTGACAACAAATTTATCAATTCAAAAAGAGATTGTGAGGATAATGATTTTTAGTGCTTGAAAGAAAATTTGGTGCAATTTCTTTTACGGGACTTGTGATTGATGAGTGTGACCACATCTTTTACATTGTTTTTCGTTTTTCTAGATGGAAAATTCCGAGAAGAGAAAGTTGTCGATAATCCATCTGTCCCTTTAGATCCATTCTACACCTCACCAGAACAAAAGATCGATGATGATCTGGAGGAACATCTTAATACAATCAACGATGACGATGAAGAAATTGACATTGGTGGAAATGATAATTTAGAAACAGCACCTGAAAGGCAACCATTCACCGGGATTGATATCAATATCCCTCACCAACAAGAAAGTGATGATGAGATTAATCTGAGTGATGATGATGGGGACAATGGTCCGAGTGCTGCTGAAGCCCTCCGAGAAGCCCTCAGAGAACAGGTGAATGCTGAAGAAAGTAAACAACCGTCTTCAAGCTCAAGCGGAAGCGGAAGCAGCAGCAGTAGTAGTAGCAGCAGTGACAGTGATAGCAGCGGTGACTCTGTTACCTCTGTCTAACAACTTTCAAGTTTTCACAGCATCTAAGATTCGCTTTTTCGAGTCTATATGAATCAGGCTTAAGTTTCATTATATGTTTTGGTTAATACAATAATTTATAGCGCTTTAATACAACCATCTAGCCTTCTTTATCAAGCACTAATCTTGTTGTCTGCAACCCCTCAACTTATCATTATAGAGATCAATTAACTATCATGAAACGACTCCTTTGCACTTCCTTGGAGTTCCTCAACATCCATCAACAATCTACTCAAGTCAATGTTTTCCCCACCATTGCCCAGGTTATTAATCTCTTCGTTGAAGCTGTTAAGGACCAACTGAAATTCCCAGTAGAGTTTTTGGGCAATGGTGTCTTCATTAGTGACCGCAATATTACTAGTTAAATCCATATTTATCGTCTAAAAGAACCCGTTTTCGCCATTGAAGCATAAACTACGCATTTATAAAGATGTGCAGTCGCAACTTCGATGTTGGTAGCAATTTCCACTAACCTTGCATCCGATGTTTTCATTTCAGCTGTTTTCTTGACAAAAGATGTATAACTTTTTGTGACACATGTTCTACATTGGCCCTCACAAATTCAGACACTTCAAATTCAACATCGGGTAAAATGATGTATTTTGCAAAAATCATCGGTGTTGGACTTTTTGAGCGCATGCGATAAGCAGCCCAATCGATGTATTTTGCAAAAATCATCGGTGTTGGACTTTTTGAGCGCATGTGATAAGCAGCCCAATCGATTAGAAAAGTAGTGGCCATGCAACAATCTGCAACCTTTTGTGAATATGAAACAGCAACTGCAATTCCACCACATTCAAAAGATGTTACTCAAGTCAAGATAAAAGTTTGATCCTTACATGACCCCATCCACACGAACCTTCAGGAAAAAAGTAATCTCTGCCACTCATACTTGTAATTTACTGTTTGACAAAATCTGAATTTTGACACCCCTAAATCTTAATACACTCGTTGATCACCACAATCAACAGTGACACCATCTTCTAAAAGCCTACCAGCAAAAGGGTACTACACCGTTAGTGTTTCAGATAAAGATTTACTTAGAACGTCGATACTTCTAAAATTTTAAGACGCATACAAAATCAGTATCAAAGTATATTGATGCAAGGTGAGGTTGATCGGGCAACAAAAATCAAGTGTTTTGAGGTGATTTGAGGTTGAAGAAAGTTTGATGATTTTTCTAGAGATTAATCCAGTCATCCGTTTTCACTACCTTTTTACCCATAAAGATTCATGCATCTTTGTAATCATCATTAGTATATATGACTAGATATAATGCCCGCGCACGCGCGGGGTTTTTTCTAATTATTTAAATAAAATATTATTTTTAATTTCGGGTTTTAATTATTATAATAGGACCTTCAAAATCATTGTACTTTGATTGAGGTATTGAATTAGGGTTATTTAAGAATGTAGTGGGTTTTAATATTAATTAGATTTGGAGGAGATGTTTTTGCGTCAATGATTGTGCATGAATGAATGATAATAGATCGAGTTTGATTAATGGAGGAGGAATTTGGGAATGTTGGGACTTCAAATATTTAGTGGGAATGATACTGAATTTTAAGTTTCAGCCCAAATCTTTGAAAAACTTGCTCCACTGTTTTCAAGTTTTAATTTTTTATATTTTGACACATATATTTTTGTAAGTTTTTATTGAATGATTACAAATCACAATTTTTTTTTTTTAGAATATGGATAAATTTAGAAGTATTTAGGCTTTTCTTATTTAATATTTAAGAAAATAATAATAACAATAATTTGATTATTACTTAATAAGGTATGATTTGATTTTTTTGAAATGTAAAAGTCCCCACTAGGGATTTTGTTTTATTATATAGATGAATAAATATGTTAATAAATTAATTAATCATCTTAAATGACTATGTTCCATCAATGGCTTCACTTAATACGAATCCATCTTACCTTGTCCATGATTGAAATCACATATGGAGTCTCTTGAGCACGGATGAAGGTATTCCACCGTTAGATTTCCCTTAGTTTTCATTTTGATATCTTAAGTCATCTGGGGATCTAAACTTAGAAGGTTGTATATGGAATTCCTTAGATTCAGGTGAAGATTAATACTGTTTGTTTATACGATTAGAAATGCCTGTATGTAGTAGCATTATGTTGAAAATTGGTATGAGCGTTAAATGCTCACTTATTATACTTGGAACATGCCCCTATTCATTCTTCCTATGAAATTAGTTTCTTTGTTGCAAATTTTAAACTAGTTTCTTCACTCTGCAAATTAAGCTAATGGACACTTAACATTAATCCGTAAGAGTATGAGGAAGTCGAAGTGAGCCTTTTTTTTTTTTTTTTTTTTTTTTTTAAGTTGATTTGTATTTTGTAGGTAAAAGTTTTGGGTTATCTATCATTAGTCATTACTCCACTTCAAATTAAACGCATAGCCTTTGTTTGCGATCTTTTGAACTTTATTATATAAATAATCTCATATACTAAATAACAGTAGGTCCAGTCTTGTAGCCGTGGTCTCATAACGCTACATGTCGATAATAAAACTGATGAGCATGCCATTGGCGGAGCCTAGATGTTGCCATCCTCCAATGAATATATAAAGCTCCAACTCTGGCCTCCACTTGAAGCTTGTATAGGCATCACAGAATTAGACAGGAAAAGACACAGATTCCATTTCTGGAATATTAAACCTTTCAACACAACTTTAGCTTATCTTTCTAACCTTTCATAGTGATCACCAAAACATTATGTCGGTACATTCACCATCAACTGGTAAAGCTTAAGGGTGGCAATTAATTCATGACACGACAAAAAACATAACTTGAACATTTTACCAAATAGACGGGTAATTTAAAATATGAACAAAAGATCATAGGAGGTGTATTATTACTCTGTATGTAACAAAAGATTTTTGTGATGTGGATGTTATCTGTAGATTTGTCCTTGTCTTCATGATTCCCTTGGCATGAACAGCGAGAATTCGAGAATCTTCTACCATCCTACCTGAAGCATCTTTTATGGATCAAATCTAACCCTAAGTATTTCAACCAAACTTGCGCACTTCAAAGGTTTTAGGGGGCCTTTTCGAAAGATCCTTGTTTTTTATTCCTTTTCTTTGTTGTGTTATCCCGTAATAGTGGGTGCTTAATGCTTTGCCCATCGGGATACTCATGGTAGAAAAGGGAAGTTCATACCACATGGGATTTCACGAGGGAAACTTTTATGCAAACTTCATTCCAGCATCTTCTTTAAGAAGGTTGTGGAGACCTTCTGTGGTTTGAAGCTAAAGAATGTATATAGATTACCACAACAAAGGAAACCACTAGAAAGCTCATTACAAGAATGCATATATAGATGGACTGTAGCCTTAGTTTATATGGCTTTGGTGTGATCTAGGGGGTGTTTGTTCTAAAGGCCAATAAATCATTGTAATTGAAGTTGCGGGTAAATTAGTGTTGCAGTCGTACACATACAACAAACAGAGCCCGCAACAATATAGCCAATAATAATGTAAAACGAAAAAGAAAAAAAATGCAAACACCATGGTTATCGGTTCGGATCCTCAAGCTTAATCCACTAGAAAGCTCATTAAAGATTTGTCATTACAAGAATGGAGAGCGTGAGGAAGTTGGCCTTTACCTTAATATATGAAATATTATCAAGTGTATGTTAGGTTGATGTGTAGGCACAAGTTTTGGATGATTCTTAAGTACTCCACTTTTTATTAAAGCATAATCCTTGGTATGTAAATATTTGTACTCTCGTTATATAATAATTCAAGTTAGCCAATAGCATTAGATTAGGTGTTGCGGTCATGGTCTTATATCACCACATGTCCATAATAAAACTGATGAGCGCTCCATTGGCGGAGCCTAGAATGTTGCCATCCTCCAGTGACTATAAAGCTCCTGGCCACCACTCGAAGCATTCATAGGCGTCATGGAATTAGACAGTAAAAGATGCAGATTCCATTTGTGGAATCTTAAGCCTTTCAAAGCAACTTTAGCTCCTTTTCCAAACCACTTATAAAGTGAGCACCAAAGGTCAAAATATCTCGCCATAGTAAATCCTAAATTCATGACACCATATGAAACATATTATGAAACTCTTACGAAATATGGGTTAGGGTTGTGTTTAATTGCATTTTTGTATTGATTGAAAACAGGGCTAAGTATAAGTATGATTAAAAACAGGAAATGATCTTGATCTTATAGTTATACAGATGCTAGTTGTAATTATGCTTAGATTCTTTTGCTTTTTTTAGTTGAAATATGGATATAAAGGGCGCTAGTAATCAAATTTGTTTGACCCACTATTCTGCTGTGTATAAACATGCTGCAAACATATTAATTGGGTATTTGCAGCTTATTGGGAACAGTCGCTGATTGATAAGGATTTGACTCATGAAGTAGATCCATGAAGACCATGAGAACCACCTACGGAACTTACTATATTTTCCTTCTATTACCAAAGAATGTAGTTACGAGAAAGGTAGGAGCATATGTTTTTACTAATAATATTGGATTGTTGATGTTATCTATAGATTTGTCATTGTCTTAACAGTTCCATCGGCATAAATAGCCGAGAACTTGAGAAACTTCTACCATCCTACCTCTAGCATCGTTTATGGATCTAATCTAACTCTTTAAGTCTAGTGACTTGTGCACTTGCAAAGGTTTGACAGTGCTTTTCTGAAAGTTCCTTGTTTTTTGTGTGCTTCTCCATCCGTATAATCAAGGGGGGGGGAAATCGAAGTTTGTACCAAACGGGATAATACAAGGGAAACTTATATACAAACTTCATACCAACATCTCCTCTGAGAAGATTGTGGACATCTTTGTATGCGGTTTATAGTTAAATAACACATATTAAGCTCCACAATAAAGCAATAAACTTTACAAAGAATAGATGCCTTGGCCTTAGTTTGTATGGTTTTTGGTATGAGCTAGAGGGTGTTTGTCTGTTTTAAAGGCTAATGGGTTATCAGAACTCAGATGCGATGATCATGTTATTTGTTTCACAGGGTTCCTTCCATCATTTCTGGACTTCATGATTTGTTTATAACTCACCATTGGTTGTGTGTTTGATTGTGTAAAGTGTAAACGAATTCGAAATGTAATAGACAAAGTATTCTGCAAATGAAACTTGTATTGATAATAATGAAACTGTTACATTTGTTTGCCTGCATGAAGCCTATTTATACAAGCCCAAATGACACGACTTTTGACTAATCGACATGACCTTTCATATGGCAGTTATTTCCAAACCGTTATAACGTTTGGCAAATAACTGTCATATCTATTCTAACTAAATAAACTGTCTTATGACCCATATTATATTACAATTCGACCACACTTATAATATACATAATACATGTACTAAAGTCTTAATAAACTATATACTAAACATTAAACATTTGATCTAAATCAATTAAAAAGGCTAACATTCACCCCCCTAATTATTTAGAATCAAATTCTTCCAGAGTGATTGCTTCCATATCTTCACACAATGACATCAAAGTCACTGCATTCTTCACTGCTTGCTTCTTCCTGTTTTATTTCTTTACTGCCTTCAATCCTAACACCAAGCCCATCCATTCCTTGATCCTGTCCATCCCTAACTGCCCTACTGTAATACCTAAAAATCCAAAATGTGCAAAATGACCAAAATGCCCCTACAAATTTAAAAAAATTCATTTAAAAGCTTATAAATCACCAAATAAATTCCAAACCTTCGGGAATGAACTAGATATGAAGCCAAATAATTTTTGTGACTACATTTTAACATTTAGAAAAGTACAAAAATACACAAAGTATTTATTTGGACGATTTATATATAATTCGTATATATTTATGATTAAAAAATACAAAATAAATTAAATAAAATACAAGATAAATGCTAATAAAATTAGGAAAAGATCACAATCAGTATTTGACCTTAATTAGACTTGCTTGGGCCGAATATATTGAGTCCTTCTCATGTAAACACGTTTTTATATTATATATATATATATATATATATATATATATATATATATATATATATATATATATATATATATATATATATATATAATATATATATATATTATACAAACCGAAACCCTTAGAACCCTTTACAAAAATCGTACAGCCTTCATTCGATCCAATAAAACTCGTATCTTATTTTTCTGGAGTTCTACATAACCTAAAGAAGCTTAGAAAATTAATTGGAGGTCGTGAGATTCGTTGGTTCGATCGTAAGACATTTGTTTTGTCGAATAAAGATATAGCGAGAGGTATAATTTGTCTTATCCCTTTGGTACGTTCGATTGTGCATATTATATTTTTCTTATGTTAGTATGATCATGTAAGACCTAAATAAATTATATAGAACAAATCATGCATGCTAAATAAATCGTACCAATTTTTGAGAGCAAAAACGTAAATAAAATCCATAACGCGTAATACGAATTATCCAGGACTTGTAATTATTTATTTTAGACACTATACGACATATATGATCTGGGAAAAATATTGGTTCGAATTATAGAAGCTCATGTGGATCGTAGCTAATTATTTTTTAAATCGTATATATATGTATCGAAGAGAATAAAATCAAAAGAAACCCTAGAACACATTAGGGTTAGGGTTTGGTAATTTAAAACAGGTCAATAAATTCTATCTAATGATTAGGTAATGATTGGTTATAGATTAGATGAGCTAGGGTTTTGATTTGGTTATTAAAAAGGGTTATACGATTTGATAAATAAATAAGGAGGACTTGTTTTGTCAACTTTGAAACTTAAAGGTTATTTTTATAATATTAATTAGGTCAGTACAAATGTGTAAAAATTATAAGATGAGGTCCTTATGTGTAAAATTTGCAAGAACATGATTTATTTGTTAATTTATGGTTCGAATTATAAATAAATTAATTAGAGGGACTAAAAGTGTAAATTCAGGAAACTTGTGATTATTTTGTGTAAATAATATTATTAGGGAGGTAATATGTGATTTTGGGTATTTATGGGACTATTGTGTAATTATAATAAAGTAAGGATGTAAATTGTAATATTTTTAAACTAAAGGGACTAATTATGTAAATATGTGAAACATGGAGGTGTAATTAGTAACATATGAAAAATGTGAGGGTATATTCTGTAATCTAGTAATTATAAGGGCTTGTGAGGTAATTATGAATATTAGTGAGGGTTAAATTGTAAATTATGTAACTATAAGGTCTATTTTGTAACTTTAATAACTAAAGGGGTGTAAAGTGTAAATAATGAAACTTAAAGGACTAAAGTGTGATTCTGAATCCATTATGTGTTATAAACTAGTAAATTGTGATAATTTCATTTAAAACCCTTAACTTTGATATATTTACATTTAAAACCCTAAGTTATAGAAACTTGTCATAAATAACCCTAGACTTTTGTAACTTGCTAAAATATACCTTAATCCCGTAATAAGGCTTGATTAATGACTTAACCTAATTTGTGAAGGTATAATCTTGCTAAATATAGAAACCTGCTAAATCTGGAAAGTTACTAAAAATAGAAAGTTACTTAAAATGGAAAGATAATTGAAAACCCTTTTGAACTTCTGTCTTCTACTCCATTAGGTTCGAGGAAGGAGTAATTTGATCATTGTCATTTGCTATCCTTGTGTTCTGCTAATAAGGTACAGATATTCTGCCCTTCTTGTAAGGTGCCTTCGTTCTCTTGATCTCTTGTTTTGATTCGTTTAGGATTTCCCTAAGCCATTGCTATGTTCCTATACACTTGGTTCGTTGTTGGATTCATTTGACCTTGATATTCGATATGACCCTTTTGCTTTGAGCTTCTATAATGATCCATTTGATATTCGTTCGTTACCTTGTAATATTAGTATTCGAATCATTTGATACTTCGGGGGTTCATTTGATTTTGGTAATTAGATGTGAAAACCTTTTCAAGTATATTATAGAAATGTTTTGAGGAAAATTATTTTAAAGATGATGTTTATGAAATATGCGATATCACTTTTATTTAGAGTTTGACTAAGCTTTTATGAAAACCACTTTTCAAGACTAAGCTTTTGTGAAAACCGTGTTAAAGGTCATTTTTATGAAAATCATGTGATAAAGATTTCTTTAAATGAACCATTTGATTATGAACTCCGATGATGAACCCTTTGCCATGAACCTTTGATATTTGGACTTTGACCATGATTCGATGACTTAGACTAGTTGGACCTTTGCTATGATTTGGACCTTTGACCTTTGACCTTTAGTTTGATACCCGAGCCAAGTTCGTTTCCTAGCCATGAAGGTAACATGGCTGTGTCATTGATGCACCAATGGCATGACTCCAGTGTGTTCGAGTGATGTTACACACCGTCCCCATATTGTTCGTAACGTGCACATTATATTTATTATTGGCCTATATTATTGTTCGGAGGGGGCGTATGGATGCATCCTAGGTTAGTGTTTGTATTAATGGATATTATATTATATTGTTCGGTGATTGATGTTGTGTGCAATACACGTCTTTCACAAAGTTCGGGAGCTGATCACTCCAATTTGATACATGAGGTCACCCCTCATATTATCTGGTTACTTGTGAGGCATCCCCTCTAGATTGCTACAGGGTTAATATATTTGATTTGTTCAGGCTCGTGGAGGATTACTGACCCTTATTACTTTTTATTTCCTTTCTTTTCATTTCATTCTTATTATATTCTTTGCCTTTGACTCGTATATCCCAATGCACTAAACTAAACATGCTCGTTTCATTTGCTTTCGTTTCCGTTCATTATATATCTGTTCACTGGGCTTTTTAAGCTCAGCCGCGTTTTTTTTCCCGCGGCAGGTTTTGGTTGGAAGCTGGGTATGAGTGAAAAGACTTTTGGACTTAGAAGACCTGGATAGTTATTCTGAAGTAGAGGTTATTAGAAGGATTTGCATTTGCAGACTTAGTATTTAGCTTTTGTTTCCTTTGCAGCCTTGTGTATTTAGTATTTCATTTGTAACCTTTGAGAATCCTTGTATTATTATTGAATGTATGCTTTGTTTTGATCTGATATGAAACCATTAATGTGATACTTCTACCCTTGCTGGGTTGGGGTGTTACAATTATGGTATCAGAGAGACAGGCTGCGATTCGTAATACATTTACCCTTGACCTGTGTAAGTTAGGACCACTAAGTTTTCCCTATAGGCGCTCGTAAGACAACCTTTGAAAATTTGCTTTAAGATTTCCCAATAGGAACGTAAGTTTTGACCGGTGAGGAATGGGTAGACTATAAGGTATTTGTTTAAGTATCATTGCTTCCGCATTACTCTGATTCGTGCCTTTGCCTTTAGCTAAGCCTTATAAGAACTTTTGTTTCAAAAGCTAGAAATCTTGCAACCTAAGTTTAGTAACCAAGTAAGTTTGAAATCCCTCGAGAACTACATGGATACCTTGCACCATTTAAGTTTCACTTCCTGATTTTGAATTCCCATTTCCGATTTGTTTGATAAATGGTTTGATACCTTTCCGACCATCCAGATGGTCATTCAACCATAATGTGTTTGACACATTCTACGAATTCATTACTCATGTCGGATATGAAGTGTATCATCTGATACTACTCAGTTCTGAGTGATCCATTACTACTCCTATGAGAATCCTGACAATTATCACTATTGGTTAGATCCTGTTGATATCTGATATCACTTTTGGAAATAGAAAGCTTATACTTTGCACCACCTAGGTTTTGAAACCTATTTAAATCTAGAAGACATTGAGAATTGCACAATAATTGCCTGACACTATTCGATCCTTATCTTCGGATTTTGACTTTGACCTCTGATTCTTTCGTCAATCATTTTGATGCCTCTTCGGTCATTCTGAGAATCTCCATGGCGATGACGTACCTGATGTATTCTCTTTTTGTATCTTGCTTTTGATAAGTATCTATAAATCTTCCGACACTATTTGATTTCGTTTCACCCATCTCTATTCCTAAGAGAGGTCTTGTGGTGTGTAACCACAAGTATATAAAAATCTTCCCCCTCACTTTTGAATGATAAAGATTTGATTTGTGATCCGTCTTTCTTTGGATAATTAACTTCGATTTTATTCTGACAAGGAATTGGTTGATTGAGCATTCAAATATTGACAATTTCCCTTTCTATGGCTCACCTTTAACGCTGGCAACAATTTTGAACTCTCTACCATGATTACCGATTGTTAAACTCTCTACTATCACTATCACTCTGTGTTGAAATATGGTTAACGATTAATATGTAAATGTCTAGTATCGAACCCGAGACCTCGGGATTGCACACATTACAAATGAGTATTAAGGAATAATAAATGTATTTTATATATTTATTATTAACACAAGAACTTAACGACCGTTAGTGTTTTCCGTTAAATGACTAACGACCGTTAGACGCAAATAAGGAAAAAAGTGTTTGTATAAAATTAGGAAACAAGAAAAAGGTCCTAGAACCCTCTCTTGGGTTGGATCGGCCGAGCAAAGGGATGGGGCAACCCATTGCCCTAACTTGTTCCCAAAGTTTTCTAATTACTATATAAACAAACCTAGGGTCATTGTTTTCACTAATCTTTTGTGCACACAATTATCCCTAGCTTTTTCTCTTCCTTTTTCTTGATAAAACCGGTCGACACACACACCCTTAGGTTGTGGGTCGATTTTTGTTCTTCCAAATCATTCTCTTGTGTTTTACTTGCATAACCTTAATACGGTTTAATTTGTGTGTACAAGAACGAGGTAATAACTCACTATAGTTATTATCAAGAGATCGAATAACAAAACGGTAAGGGGTTATTCATTGATCTAGTTTAATAAATATTCAAGATTTATTGAAGTGCATCGGGTACGTTTTCTATTTATGTTTAAGTTAATAATTATGTGTTATACTTATTTGTTTACACGCTTCCGCATACTTGTGTACTTTGATTATGGAGTTTTATGATTGTCATGGTTTTCAAATTCCAACAGTGGTATCAGAGCCAGGTTTAACATGTAATTAATTACTTAAACAATAAAAAACGTATCTTTAAATTGTTTAGATTATACATGTTTTATTTTTCTAGGGTTTTATTATTAAAAATTTGTTTTTTTTAATAAAAAGTCGAAACCCTAACCCTAATTTAGGGGGGGTGTCGATTTGTTCCATAAACCCTAATTAGGGTTTGTGGTTTTCATAATTAATTGTGATTAATTAGAAACCCTAGGTCTTTAACAAGTTGTTGTGTTATGTATCTTGTGACCTAATTGCTATGTGATATGCATAAGTCCGTGACAAAACATGCATGTTAGTCACGGATAATTACTTGAATTAAATTGTTTAGTTGCTTCCACATGATTAATAATTCTTAAATTGGGGAAGACTCCAATTAAATATTAAAATCAATTATGTGCAATTTGGTATATGTTTTGCTATGACTTACGCAATTGACTATGTCAATGTATGTGGCTCACCTGTGCAAGGTGAAAGTCTTAGTTAAAACATATGCATACTTGACATCTAGATATTGATTTTATTTAGGATTGTTTAAAAGGATGCATGTGGCTATATGTTTCACTAACAATTAATTGTTTTTTCTTATTAGTTGATTGTAGTTTTCTTTTAAATTACTTGTTTATTGTTTTTTTTATATGTGATATGTTAAAGTAAGCAATAAAAATGGTAATTTTTAAAGAAAAATTAAATTGGACTAATAACGGTGAAACATAAAGTGATAAAGTAAGGATCTTGCAGAGTCTTATGTGCCGCTAGTGGTCCGATTCGCACGGTAATCAGCTCCCAGGCGAGACTAGCAAGATCTAAACTTTGTTACTTAATTTTTTAAGATTAAGATCATAAACTTTGCTTGATTGATGTTTTTGTACAATAGTGTGTGAAAGGCGGACCAAAGTTGACAAACTGTGTGGTGGGTTTATCTGGAGAGGGGTTTTTTAAGAGATTCGCTCCTACCGGCTCTCCGGGCCCGCTTGTGCGTCAACTGCGACTTACCTATATCACTATTTACGTACACTATCATCTTAAGGGTGATTTACCTCAATTTCACACGCCACTTTTGTGGCAAATATCCGAATAACATGTAAGAGTAGGATATGTGGGCGATAATTGTTGGTACTTCTTTAATTGGTGAACCCAATACCTCAAGTACATAGTTTTTTGGTTTACTCTTAACTAATTGGTACATAAAAATTGTTTTGAAAACTAATGATACAAAGATGAGTGCATGCATCTTTGTACATGTTTTTGTCACATCAAAAACTAAATACCCTGAAATTTAAGTTACATGCCATCTAACTATAAGGAACACTTGAAGTTAATTTTGGGTATGCGTGAGACCTGGACCAAAATTAATGACAAGGTAAATTCCCGAGTGTGCGTGAGACCATACATGATTAATTTGCAGTTTCTAAGTTAGACAACTTAATTAAGCTGATGCGTGAGACCTAGAGCTTAAGGCATGAGATGGGATAAACATGCTTACGTGACATATTGATGAATCAATATGTAGTAAATCCCATAAATTATCTAGGAATTGGAAAACTTGTTTGCTAATTATTGTACGACAGATTACCATCTTTTGTACTTCCACTACTAGCAGATCAACTGATGTAGTGGAATTATGTAAAGTTGGATCCTAGATTTTCAAGGAAATTAAGTTGGTTATATGAATATATCCATGGGTATTATATTTTCTTGAGAATAATTATTATCGAAAATACTAATGTTTGAACTTTTCTATTTTCTGTAGAATGGCTCAACCCGATAACTCTGTGTATGCTGCTTTCAAGAGTCATCTTGAAAGAGCAAAATTGACTGGGAAAAACTTCAATGATTGGCACAGATCGCTCAGAATTGTCTTGAGGGCGACTGGTAAGCTCAATTACTTGAATACTCCTTGCCCTGATGAGCCTGCTGCGACCGCTACTGAAGAGGTCAAAGCAGCATGGAGAGCTGAGCATGCCAAGTACAATGAGATTGGGTGCTTAATGCTTCCGAGTATGGAACCAATGATGCAAAAGAAGTTTGAGTATTATTTTCCATACGACATGCTCAATGACCTCAAGAAGGCTTATGAAAAATCTCCTGTAGTTGAATTGTATGAGTCACTTGACAAATTACACAGCTGCAAACATGGTGATGGTAAACCAGTTGAAGACTATGTGAATGAGATGAGAGAATTCTTTGATCAACTTCATAGAGTCGGATTTGGTTACCCCGAGAATGTTCAAGTTAACCTAATCAACAGGTCCCTTAACAAGGATTTTGGTGGTTTTGTACAGAACTTCAACATGCACTGCTCGGGAAAGACAGTTTCTGAGTTACTCGCATTGCTTGTTGACTACGAGAAACACTTACCACACAAGGGCAAGGCTCCTACTCCGCAAGTGTTGGCAATTCAAGGAGGTAGGATCCAGAAAAAATCGCATGTGAACAAGGGTAAGGGTAAGGCTGATAAAGGCAAGCAAGTTTTGGCCTATCAACCAAATCCTAAGGTGAATCAACACCAGCCCAAGAAGAACAAGGTGAGTCCTCCAGGAAAGAAGGATCAGGCTTGTCACCACTGTCATGAAGTAGGGCACTGGAAGAGGAACTGTCCGCTCTACATCAATGACTTGCGACAGAAGAAGCAAAAGAGTGAAGCTGGTAAACCCAGTACTTCAGGTGCGTTCTTTGTAATCGAATTATTTACTCTAACTCATAAGTTAAATTCCTGGGTATATGATACGGGATGTGGTATTCATATTTGCAATACTATGCAGGGGTTTAGAGTTGAGAGAAAGCTGGCCTATGGACAACAATTCTTGCACGTGGGTAATGGAGCACATGCAGAAGTTGAAGCTATAGGCGTATTTGATTTAGTGTTGCCTTCGGGCTTAGTACTATCTTTAAATAATTTTCATTATGCACCGTCAATTGTTAGAGGTGTTATTTCATTTTCATGTTTGTTGAACCTTGGTTTTGAACATACTATTAATAGCAATGGAATTTCTGTTTCTTTAAATGGTGTATTTTATTTTAATGTTATTGCTGTGAATGGTATTTTTGAACTTGATATGAATGATAATGGTAATGCTTGTGTTAAAAATAATTCGATGTATAGCATCAACAATAAGAGAATCAAGAAAAGTCTGGATTCGTCTTATCTTTGGCATTGTCGACTTGCTCACATAAGCAAGGATCGCATGAAAAAGCTGCAACATGATGGGCTTTTAGAAAAGATCAATGATGAATCATTTGATAAATGCGAGTCTTGTATTAGTGGGAAGATGACAAAGAAACCCTTTAATAATAGGATTGAAAGGGATACTGATCTACTTGGTCTTATTCACACAGATGTGTGTGGACCGCTTAGACATGTGTCAAGGAGAGGTGCTAGCTACTTCTTAACATTTACGGATGATTTCAGCCGTTATGGTTATGTTTATTTACTTAAACATAAACATGAAGTGTTTGAAACATTCAAAGTGTTTAAAGCTGAAGTAGAGTTGCAACTTGGAAAGAAGATTAAAGCTCTTCGATTTGATAGAGGTGGTGAATACCTGAGTTAAGAGTTTGTGGATTATCTAGCTAAGGAAGGAATTGTCCAGCACCTTACTTCTCCATATACACCACAACAAAACGGTGTATCTGAGAGAAGAAATCGTACATTGCAAGACATGATACGATCTATGTTTAATCTAACAACTCTTCCCTTCTCATTCTGGGATTATGCCTTGGAGTCTGCTGTTCGCATTCTTAATATGGTTCCCACAAAGAAGGTTGATAAGACACCATATGAGTTATGGACTGGAAAAGCTCCTAACTTGTCTTATCTCAAGGTCTGGGGTTGCGAGGCGTACGTTAAACGTGACTCGGGCGACAAGCTCCAACAAAGATCTGTAAAATGTATCTTTGTAGGATACCCAAAGGAAACAATGGGTTACTACTTTTATTATCCTCCTGAGAACAAAGTATTCGTTGCAAGGTATGGAGATTTCTTGGAAAAGGATCTCATATCTCAAGAATTAAGTGGGAGGATATATGATCTGGAAGAAGATCAAGATGATGCATTACCTTCTGAAAACACTAGCCAACTTCCTGAAGAACCAGAAAGTCTGGGTCCTCCACCAGAAGTTGAAGTGGTTCCCATTCGCAGATCCGTAAGGACAGTAAAAGCTCCTGAACGTCTATGTCTTAACGTAGAATGTGAGGAATATATACAAGGGGATCTTGATGAACCGCCTAGTTATAAAGTTGCCATTAATAGTCCTGAAAAGGAAAAATGGTTAGTTGCTATGAATGGGGAAATGCAATCCATGAGAGACAATGAAGTCTGGATTGAAGTGGACCTTCCTCCTAATGCCAAGGTAGTTGGGAGTAAGTGGCTCTTCAAGAAGAAAACTGACATGGATGGCAATGTACACACCTATAAAGCCCGTTTGGTAGCTAAAGGCTTTACTCAAACGTATGGTGTTGACTACGAGGAGACCTTTTCTCCTGTAGCTGGCATAAGGGCTATTAGGATTCTCATAGCCATAGCTGCATACTATAACTATGAGATTTGGCAGATGGATGTCAAAACCGCCTTCTTAAATGGTCGCCTAGATGAAGAAATCTATTTGGCGCAGCTTGAGGGGTTTGTGAATCCAAAATTTCCAAATCGTGTATGCAAACTTCAAAGATCCATTTATGGATTGAAGCAAGCATCACGACAATGGAACAAGAGGTTTGATAGTGAAATAAAAAGGTTTGGTTTTACTCAAAATCTTGATGAGCCATGTGTATACCACAAAGCTAGTGGGAGTGAAGTAATTTTCCTTATATTATATGTCGATGACATATTGATCATGGGGAAAGACATTCTAAGTTTGCATGAAGTCAAGGCATATCTTGGAAAGTGTTTTTCTATGAAAGATTTAGGGGAAGCTGCTTTCATTATGGGAATTAAGATATATAGAGATAGATCTCAGCGATTAATTGGATTAAGCCAAAGTGCTTACATCGATAAAATATTGAAGAGATTCAATATGCAAAATTCCAAGAAGGGATATTTGCCGATGCAAGAACAACATGGCTTGAGCAAGAAAGTTTGTGCTTCAACACCTGAAGAGGTGAAACGCATGGCAAAAGTTCCTTATGCTTCGGCTGTGGGATCTATTATGTATGCGGTTAAAAGCACAAGGCCAGATGTGGCGTTTGCTCAGAACTTAACCAGTCGATATCAGCAGAATACAGGTGAAGCTCACTGGACTGCTGTTAAGAATATTCTTAAGTACCTTAGGGCTACTAAAGATATGTTCTTAGTTTATGGGGGTGATCCACAAGCAGAACTTGATGTTACAGGTTACTGCGATGCTTCATGGAAAGGTGATAAGGATGATATGAAGTCTCAGACTGGATACGTCTTTGTCATTAATGGAGGAGCTGTGGATTGGAGGAGCAAGAAGCAGAGTACATTAGCGATGTCTGCAGCAGAAAGTGAGTACATAGCTGCATCAGATGCTGCAATGGAAGCCGTCTGGATTAGGAAGTTTGTATCAAGGCTTGGAGTTATGCCTTCGATTCAACAACCTATAAAAATGTATTGTGACAATTCAGTTGCAATTACATTTGCCAATGAACCTGGAATCATGAAAGGCACCAGACATTATCCGATCAAATATCACTATGTGCGAGAGCAAATAGAGATAGGAGAGATCGAAGTACTCAAAGTTCACACAGATGATAACTTGGCAGATCAATTGACGAAAGCTCTTCCTGGCACTAAGCTTTATAAGTTAGCTGAAGGAATAGGTCTTCGTAAGGCTGAAAGTTTCATGCCCATTTGTGATTAGTATTTGGATAAAGGATGTAATAGACAATTATTGATTTTATGAAATAAAGTATTGTTTATGTTTTATTATATTGTCTTGTTGAAATATACATATATCCTGTTTTTGCATGTTTATATCCTTGAATAATTTTATTATTCTAAATATGTCCATTGTCGGTTAATGATATGGAATATCATTAAATTAAGACAAATGTGAAGATTGGTGAGAATATACTTGAAAGTATATTGATGCGTAGTCATACCAATTTCACATGATATTCAATGAATAGAGTATAGGACTTATCCCAACTAAGCATGAGATTACTTATGGATCTTGTCATCAAGTAATTCATGAAATAGTTATCCTCAGACTTGAGATACCAGATAAGAGTCATGGATGTAGTGCATTTTTGTGAAGCAATCTACCGCTTACCGTAACTGGAAGTTATAAGGATTGTTTTCAGAAATGTTTCAAAATCCATGGGTTATTCTTGTAGTCAAGAAAGAATTTGTTCCTTCAAATTTGTTTTGAAGTATAATACTGCTGGGCCCCTCGTAGGGTTGACAAAATGTTTGCGTGGCCACGCCCAAAGTCTATCTGGAATACGTTCAGATGTTTTGGTAATTTTGTTCAATCATTAACAACGAGAAACAGAAACATTAATAAAGTGTGACTTAGATCCATATTTTATTAATAAGAGTATTAGTAACAAAAGGATAATAATAATGATGAATCATTAAAGATTTTCCAGGAAATCTAGCTCGAGTCGAACTAGGGGCATTGGAGTGTTGCAAGACGCCAACCAATGTCATTTTACTATTAATAATTAACCAAATGGGAGTTGTTAAAATATGGTTAACGATTAATACGTAAATTGTTAGGAATATAAATATTCAGATGAAGGTTCGGTCACCCCGAGCATCTATTTAGCACCTACATAGCTTATCAATCGTAGGATTAGTATTATTAGTTTAGTCGTATTTATATTTGTGGAGTGGGTTGGGGCTTTCCCTACTGTCAGCTCACTCCACAGCCCACTAGGGGCACCAATATTAGGAACTATATAAACCCTTCCCACACATGGGAAGGGGTGGAACTCTTCTCACACTTAATCTAATTTTTTACATTTTGCTTTGAAAGAGTCTCCCACCTCTCTCTAACTTCATCTCTCTAAACTCCATGGATTTAATCTTCCATAACCCAAGACCACCCGAATCATCCACACAATCAAGATGGTTATATCCTACAATTGGTATCAAGAGCCATGGTTAGGTTCGATTGATTGTGCTTGGATTCGTGGTGTCTATTTTTTCTTCTTGTTTTTATTTTTTTCTTCCTTGTTCGAATACCAATTCACGATCTGGTATTTTTTTTCTCTTCTCTCGTCTTTGTTGTTTTGGTTCACTAGTGTTGTTTTGGGCTTTGATAGTAATAGTCTTCTTGGGTTTACATGTTTTGTATACTTGGAGTTCAAAACAAATTTTTGGGTTTACAGTAATATTACTTGTATACAAGTATTAGTTGGATGTGGCTTTAACAGTAACACTATTTTACATTTTGATCTTCAAACCCATTCGTCTTGGGCTTCTATAGTTTTAAGAGTTGGTTATGTTTTTTGTTTTGTTCGTACAGTCAACTCACAAGAACATTTGGGATTACAAGAACATTTGAGTCACTTGTTAAGGTTGTAAAGGGTGTTCTTGCTAGCGGTTTTTTTTGTGCTTAGTGCTATTTCTTGCTAGTGGTTTATCATTGTTTCGGTGGTATTGTTGCTCGTGTCATGTTCATAGTAGCGGTTTATCACTGCTTATGTGTTCTTGGCAGCGGTTCTGTGGTATTTTGGTAGGCAGTTTGGATAGTAGCCAAAACGGGAAAAAGACAAAAATACTGAAAGTGACTAGTTTGGCTTGATGCTCCAGCGGTTTGACTGTTTGACCAGTCAACAGCTGTTTGACCAGCTGGCGGTTTATTGACTGGCGGTTTATTGACTGGCGGTTTATTGACTGGCGGTTTATTGACTGGCGGTTTATTGTCTGGCGGTTTATTGACTGTGGCGGTTTATTGATTGGCGGTTTATTGACTGGCGGTTTATTGGCTGGCGGTTTATTGACTAGCAGTGGGCCACAGTTGACCAGTCAAGAAAAGTCAAAGTATTAAAAAGAAAGGAGATGAAGCAGAAAACTAGACCACTAACCAAACCTACCACTGACTCGTGACTACAGCCTATATTCAACATCAGTCAACCACAAGTAATAAGAAAACTGAAATGAGGATGAGGAAGAACAGATCCGAGACACAATAACCAAAATCAAACCATAACAAATCCATATCTAATCCCACGGCCAAACTCCTCCAACACTCGTACAAGTAATTAAACAATCTCAGCTTCTTATCTTTTTCGTGTATTTGAAAAGTATTTTAAACCTCAATGATCATAAACACGATAATGAAACTCATCACCGATAGGAAACTGAAATGAAGACAACGATCAGGATAACATACTTCCTTGATTCGTTCACAAACAAACATGAGAGGCAAATACTAAACGATCTCAGATTTTTTTTCGTGTGCTACAACGAACTAGTAGACCATAAATGATTAGACACACGAAAATGTACTCATCACAGATCTGTGTTAAAGATTCAACCTTCAATTTATATACGAAATATAAAGAACGAGCTATAACAATTTTGTTATACTCATGCCTTTCTTTCGGTTATCAAAAACACAAGATGAATATACACCTACCTGAATGAGTCCATCTCTTTCCTTGTGTATAAATCTGAGAGCGAGTAGTAAGATAAGAAGAAGGAGAGATGGTAAGCAGATGGTGTTGTTTATGCCGCGTTTGGAGAGATGGATGAGGAGGGGGCGGACATATTATCTGTTGTAATTAGGGTTGCAAATGACCTAATTTTTAGGATTATGGTACTTATTCGGGTGTTGTTAGGTTTATATTGGGTAGTTTGTACACGAGCCTGATTCATCTTTGGACTATATTGGGCCGAAGGAAACTACTATCAAGTTTTTTTTGGGTTTCTGTTGGTTGGATTGTGTTTAGACACGATCAGGCTTTTATCCTTTAAGTGAACAGACTAATTTTGGTTACTTTAGGGTAAATGTGAAGTTATTATAAGATTATAGTTTGACTTAATTTTTCACAAATTATTGGACTATAAGGTGGATTTAGATCGGGTTGTGGTGACTTGTAATCCGGGGTTATTGTTTTTGGCAACTGTATGTTTTTGGATTTGGGTTTAAGAGTGAAAAGTGTTGTATGTTTGGATTCACAAAGCTTCACGAGGATACACACGTTACGGCTAGTATTTGGGTTTATGAATGTCAACGTGAGATCAGATTTGTGGATTTGGCAGAGCTGCTCTATTGAGGTCCACGATTTGAGTGAGCCTGCAATTTGATCTTTGCGATATGAGTTATAGTTGACAAATTGCGATTTGATTAATTGCGAGTTGACAAGTTGCTATTTGACTTTTTGCGACTTGACTGATTGCGACTTGACCAGTTGCAATGTGATATTGTGATTTGGTTAATTGCGATTTGACTTGTTGCGATTTGACAAACTGCGATTTGACTTGTTGCAATTTGATCAAGTTGAGATTTAACTTCTTTGACTTGAAGTTTGAAGATTAGTATTGCAACTCACTCTTAGTTGTTCTTGTTGACTTCACGGTTTCTCTTGATTGGTTTTAGAAAATCCCGCGAAAGATTCGATTTCTCGGTTTAAATCTCAAGGGTCGTAAAATCCCGTGAAATCAATATTGGACAAGTAGGCTGGACTTGGATTTAGACATGATAAAACTTACGGGGTTTGACTATATTTTCGGGATAAGTTTGTGCTTCGAGATCGGCAGGAATTGGGAAATCATGGTAACTTGATTGGTTTGTCAATTCACGGGTTGGTGTACTTAGTGTCATAAACATCTCGGGGTGGATGGATGCATGATGTTTGATGACCCTTGCTCGAGCGTATTTAAGGTGATTAGACTTGGATGTTCAAGAAGTGGATATATACAATAAAGGATGGAAGGTTGGGTATATATCACTACCTATATTTAAAGGAGGTACGTTGTTGTGCTCAATATAGGTTCTAAATCACAAATTTAGTGCAAGTATAAGTCGCGAACTTGTTCTTTATCAAGCTTCATCAAGTGATTGTTGACTCTCAAGCTTCTAATGGGATTGTAGTACAAGATCTTCTCAATAGGTGGTCAGACTTAAAGACAGGAGGTGGTTGTTCAGAGACGTGGTTTAACCTTTTACACTCTAAAGTTAAACATATTTCATCTAGCGGTTTTGGCATAATATGAGCTTCAGGGAATTTAGTAATCTGCTAAACTATTGATGAGGAGACAAGCAAGGGGTTACTTCAAGAGAGTCTTAATCACCATCTTCGTCGCTGTAGTTTTATTTGTCTCTTTCCATGTATTGTGCCTGACAAATTCACAAACATCACGGACTCTCAGCTTTGGCAAAAAGGTCATTTCATGCCCTTTTTGAGGGGAGAATTAGCGTGTGTTTCCTAGCAGTTCCGTCTCCAGCGATGTGAATTTTAGCGGCTCCGGTTACAGCGGGTCAAATCGTATCGGTTCAGTCTCCAGCGGTTTGTATCTTAGCAGTTCCGGTCTCAGCGGGTCAGATCGTAGCGATTCAGGATTCAGTGGTTCAGTCTCCAGCAGTTTGAATATTTGTGGTTCCAGTTTCAGTGGTTTTGCTTTCAGTAGTCTGGGTCTTAGCAAATTGCCTAAGATTTCAGCAGTTTGATACTTACTGTTTTGCAGTTTGTTCTTGAATTTATCTCTCGGTTAAATCTCAAAGAACTGTAAAATCCTGTACACAGTACGACATCTATTCCATGCACTGCATCTGATATCATCCAAGCAGCTGGGTCAGATAGCTATGTTTGATAGGACTGACTATGAGTCTTGGGAACTGCTAATAATTAGCGCTTGTTTCTTCTCTCTTTGACTATTCAACCGCACAAATTGATTACGAAGTTAATTTGGTATTCCTTGCTTGAGGGTGAAGTTGGATTTCACGGAAGAGTCTACCTATTTTATCTTGAAATCGGGGATGGTTGGATGCATGATTTCAATGATAACTTGCTCGTGCTTATGATGTAAGTTGAAGACTTGGGTTATCTAGTTTCCAAAAGTCGGGGTGGATGGTTGAAGACCTGGTAAACTATCACTTAAAGGAGATACAATGTAGTACTCAGTGTCACACGTAGAAGACGTTGTGGATAATCGCAAGAGGTGATGCAAGTCTTATACCTTGTCAGGATAACATTAAGCACTTAAAGACTTAACACCGTTCTTCCAACAACAATGCAAGCTTAGGTAACAAATTTGAGTAATTCTACTTCATTTGCAAGATTGGTATATCGGGTTTCCTTCATCAAGTGGTCACAAATAGTGGTTTGTGTTCGAGGTTGGTTAGTTGGTCAAAGGTTTTAAAAGTTGTGATGTGATCTGTAATTATCACAAGATATTCTTAACCCAAACTGATGGTCACCAAAATCAAATTTTTCATGCCACATTCAATCTGTTACTGTCTCACGGTTTCTTCTTGGTTTTGTAAAATCCCGCGAAAGAACTTATTTCTCGGTTTAAATCATAGATTTGTAAAATCCCGTGATGATGAGCTATGCGCTCTTGACCATGATCGGGTTAAAACCATTATCAAAGTTCAGCTATAACATCACAAATGGATGGATCGAGGCATTTAATCGACAAGATGTGACTACGGGGTTAGTTCGGTATTATTTATTTGAGGTTGAAGTGAAATTTCATGGGTGCGTGTACTTAGTATCTGAAGATATCGGGGAGTTTGGATGAAGATTCTTCGAGATCCTTGTTCGAGCTTTCAACATTTACAATGACGAGGACTTGGATATCTAGTTATTTTTTCTTTCTCTCTATTGCAAAATAACTATCACTTTAAGGAGTCACGTTGTAGTGCTCAGTGTCACACGAAGTTGTGGATATCCAAGAGGTGATGTACGTCTTATACTTGATGGTTGGTTGGTTGAAGAGTATAGAGTACTTAGGGATTCGATGTTGCACGAAGTCTCTACACCGCTCTTTGTCACGCATTAGTACAAGTTTAAGTCACAAGTTCAGGTTATTTTACTTCAGTATCAAGTTCATCATATTGGGTTTTCTCCATCAGTGGTCACGACATCAAGCCGACAGAATGATAATGGGGTCGGTAACGAGTTAGATGAGAGAAGAAGTAAAGAGAGAGATATGACGTCTGTACAATTCAGTGCAGGCCTCACTCTTCAACATAATGACGTCTGAATACCTCAGTTCAGGCCTCGTTCCTCAAAGAAAAGAAAGGTGTACGCTTCAGTGCGCTTTATCTTTGGAAGAATAGAAATCTTCTTATTTATGGCCATTCTCATCAACAAGATTCATGCTCTTTCCGTGCTTATTCAATCTTCAAGTGGATCGGCGCATATTGGAGTATACCTTTATTCACATATTCAACCAAAAATTGCAATTGACAGGCATATGCAATTTTTGAGGGGGGGAAAGGGTGAATAAACAACATGTCAGTCTTCAAGAACCGTCAAGTGGAGCTATTTACCATTGATGGTATTCATATTCACTAGTTCAGTCATCAAAAATTGCAGTTGGCAGGCATATGCAATTTTTGAGGGGGGGAAAGGGTGAATATTAATCTACATGTTGATTGATGATTGAGAAATGGTCATACGACTCCTGAATACGTCAGTTCAGGAGTCGTGCAAACCATGTTTCTCCAATACTACTTCTTCCGTCTATCAAGGTGTTGAAGAACATGGTCATGGAATGCTAATCGACATATTCTCACGGGCTGATTCAATCAGTATCAAAGGGTTTCTAGTCAATGCTTCATGTATACGTCATCAGGCTACATGTACACATAATGATGATGATTCCGATTAATCGTAACCATCATGGGGGAGAGAAATGTGTACACCAAGGACGCACAAAAGGTTCACGTGATCGAGCTTAATCGTGTATCCCGGTGTTGAAAAGCCGCAGAGATGATCAGTGGTTCAACTTGTCACCTTGGTATTAACGTTTCAATGTTACGTCATGGTATGATTAATCGTAACCATCAGGGGAGAGAGAATGTGTACATCAAGGACGCACAACAGGTTCACGTGATCAGGGCTTAATATCCAAATATGGATACATTCTATAGATGATCAGTGGTTCAACTTGTTACTTTGGTGTTATACTAAAGACTGAAGAAGGTCGAGTCGTCAGTCTATTCTTCATTCTCGGTTGGGTGTTATCATCTCATGTGTATACTGCGGGTTGATGGGTTACATGTAAGGTTACTGGAAGGCATTTGGTGAGATGAAGTCGGTTGGTATTCTATTCCTCCATATTGGGCAATCTTGAAGAAGGTCGAGTCTACAGTCTTCTCTACATTCTCCGCTATGTGTTAGAAGACTAAAGATGGCGTGCATTCGATTATCAAAAGACTTCTTCATATTATGGGCGTTCATCCAGAGTCTTCTTTCTATTATGGGTGTTCATCAGAAAGGTTTTCAGATTGGGGGAGAGCACTAATTAGGGGAGAGTGTAAAGCCTGAATCAATCCCTGATTAAATGTGCTCACGTTACTCTTCAGCAAGTTAAATGATGGAAGCGGAAAAGACTCAGGATGCTGAGGAGTAATGGTTTTCGGTTCGTATCCTTGTATATATTTTTCTTCATTCATTCTTGTATATATCTCAATCCATACTATAAATATATTCATAGAAAACCTGCTAATTGTAAATAGAGAAACGTAAAATCAAAAAAAAAAAAACCCATAAAAATTAAAAAATTAGAAAAGACCAAAAATAGTTTCACCTAGGCATGTCTTCTGTTTATCGATAACATTTACGGACTTAGAAATGTCATTCAATAATGGCACGGGTCTTTAAATGAAGCTCGAGCAGAAGTTAAAATGGATTGGTAAAACATGTCTAAAATGGCTTGCTATTACTTTAGATAGCAACCCGCGCTTCATACTGGGGAAAGCACGTCGCCAAAAAGACGGCTGTTCCTCCAACCGGGTGATGTTCACCTGGGCATGGATTACTTTATATCCATGTTTCTTCGATCTGATGTACGTTTCAGTGCATCATTTCTGGAAAGGAAGAGAAATCTTCTTTGCATACAAATAGTTTTCATTTAATGATTCTTCTGAAAATTATTTGTAAGACACTTGGTGATTATGTGTTGCTTGAAATTCTTTTATACTTGGATTATGCATAAAATTTGTCACTCAATCAACGACTACAAATCTTTAACTAGGTCATTGATTGAGGGGGAGAGTGAATTCAAATTTTATATCATCAAACAGGTTTCTTGATTAATTCATGATTCTTAGAAAAGGTTTTGCAGTTAATGGGGTATTAGTTGAAGAGGAAATTGCTTAAATATATCAAATGGCCAAATGTGTTAGTTGCTAGAAAGTTTAGGACATTATGTGCAATTTGCTTATAGTTTCCTAGCTTCATATAACTAGAAGGTTCATTTGTATCACTTTGGAATCCTCGTTTAAACCCCTAGATACATTAAGACTCAAAACCTAAAAGATGTTAGAAAACCAGTTGCGTTTGATGTTCTTGAATACTCCACTGGCATTTGTATGATCTAAGTGAATGAGGTTCAAATGTTGTTTGTCTCTGCTGCTTAATTGTTGTTGATATTGTGCATATGTTCTCAGGAATCGCTTAGGTATATTGCTATCATATTAGAATCATGTTCCTAAGTTCCTGAGTTGAATATTGATATCTGTGTGAATTGCCATGTGCATGATTGGTATTTGCTTTTCTTGCTAGATAGTGGTTTGACGTAGTTTCTGATTGTGGTTTGATTATAAGATGAACTTGGTATTATAATATGGCAAGCTGCTGAAGGGTAGCTATTAAGGAATAGTGTATCTGTAGGTATGTATATCTGTGTTGATAATCTTATGCAGATTCCATGGCCAATATGAATGTGCCAGTTCCCGCTCTAACCACTTGATCAGAGGTTCAAACTCTATTGATTGGCTCAGAATTCACCACGACAACAACATCGGCAGCAACAACAACAACAACACTGTCATCACCACCACCACCTTCAGTGAAACAAAGCAATATTTATTCCGATCTCGCCAAGTGGGGATCTACAATACTTGGACGTTTTGTTGGTGGATGGATAATCGATGTTGACCACTGACTCACTCAGAAAAGCGGGTGATTACATCATCTGCGCAAAAAGGTCAATATCAGTTGTGTCATAATTGTCGACTTGTGCAAAACAAGCAGTGAATCTCCCTCTTAGATTATGGGGGAGCATTGTATGTCTTATCATCAGACTACATTAAATCGGACACATTTTCTCCCACATTTTCTAACTTATTTAAATCAATTGGGATCACAAATCTCAAATGGTTTGAAATTTTTGATCGGGGGAGAGAATGTGATTTAAATATGAAACCTGATGAAAATGTGATGTTTTGGACTTAAACGTTAGACTCTCCCATATGTGCTAAACTCTTTCGTATATCGATGCACATATTGAGGGGGAGCAAATGAACAAAAGGATTTGGCATCTTATGTGAGCACAGCTCAGACATAACAAATGAATTGACGAAACTTGAACTGTCATCAATCGAAAGGATGCGTCTTGGCCATGTAATAATTTCAAGCTGGTCTAACCAGTGATGTAAGCGTGTCTCGAAAAAGACGTATCTGAGTAGAGTGTACCGTTTCGAGAAACTTTCTGTGGACTTGACCAGGCCGGGTAATAATTTCAAGCTGGTCTAACCAGTGATGTAAGCGTGTCTCGAATCGGTCATGTTCACTGAAAGTTTCTCAATTCAAAAAGTGCGAGCTATACCTAACATGTGCAAATTTATAAAACAATCACTCGAGCACATGTTGAGGGGGAGCATTTGAAAAATTCAAAACTCTCAAAGTGTCAGTAAAATGTGTTTCTTAATCATGAACACTTTGAGAGATTTTTCAAAGATTTGGTTTATGGCAATCGTGGAAGAATACCAAAGACCGACCATTTTAATTAATGTATGGAGTTATAAGGATGGTTAGTGTAAAACCCTAAAATCTAAAATGAGCAAAAAGACCAAAATGCCCCTGCTAGTTTAAAATTTAATTAAAAGCTTATAATGTATCAAATAAATTCCAAACTTCTGGCAATGCACAAGTTATGATCCTAAATAATTTTAAGAATTTCATTTAACATTTTGACAAGTGGCAAAATTACCAAATTACCCCCGTAACATTTATAAATGAATAAAAGCATTATAAAGTCCCGAATTCATCCCGAACCTCTGGAAACGAACTGCAAAGCAAGTGAAATAATTATGAATCATGCTTCTAATATTTTTACAAGTTCAAAAGTGCATTATTTCACTCAAAATATTGTAAGGCCGAATTATGTTAAACATTTCATAATTAAAGTAATTAAAATACATTTAAAGGTACAAGATAATTACAATTTAATTCCTAAACATGGTAACTAATATTTCCAGCTAATAGAACCGAATTTCCTGCTCATTTACCTCCTTTAGGCTCGGCAATCACCTCTTTATAGTTATCCCATTCATTAATTTTGATTTACCCTAATATTTCACCTAGCCGACAATTCAAAAACTCTCCCAAAAATTCATTCGATCACTTCCATAAGCCAAGAACAATTTTCTGGAGTTTATTGCATCACTAAGGAGCTTGGAAAAATAGCAAGTCGATTTGTAAAGGCCTAGATCAAGAGCTATCGATTTTCTTCTTTATATTTCATTCGAAAGGTATTAAATCCCAAATAATTCATTCGATCGTGTAAAAATTCTTTTCTTAATTTTCCTGGAGTTCTTACATTATGTGTGATCTGGGAAAAATGTGTACAAGGTTAATTGGTCCCGTTTGAAGCCGTGGTAAATTCTTGTGGTTCGAAAGTTCTAGCCGAGAAGCCATAAATCGTGCAACACTCTTCCACTCGTTCTAAAAATTCTCTGGTATTTTTCCCAGCCTCTATTGATCGTATACATCATGAGAAAAATAATAAAAATGGTCCATGCATTGTATAAAATTCGTATGATAATTATTGTGTCTTAGAAACCCTAAATCGAATTAAATTAAGAAAGCATGCATGCGATTTTTCCTGGGCAAATGAATAATTTTCGTGGGCTCTTTGATCATCAAACAACACTAGAAAAATGCTTATTTGATTTATTGATGCTTAAAACTATTTTTGGTGAAATATGTGTAATCGGCTTAAAAGGAAAATAAGGGCAAAAAAATACCTAACGTGGAACTAGGGTTCAAAAAGGGATTAGATCTGATGAATAGTGAATATAAATGATGTTGATATGATTGCCTAATGATTAGGGTTCGATTAGGGTTTTATGTGGTTAAAATTTTATTTACCGATTCCTAAATAAATATGAAAGGGTGTGTTTTGTCAATATTAAAACTCATGGACTATTTTTGTCATGTGATATAAATCATGTATAATCTGTAAAAATTATAAAATGAAGGGTCTATAGGTAAAATTCATGAGTAGATGAATTTAGATGTATTTGTTAATTCGAATTGTAAATTTAAATAATACAAGGACTAAACTTGTAATTTCTGAAAAGTTGTGGTCGAATTGTGATATTCAGGGACTAAGGTGAAAATTTGGATATTTATTTGGCTAAAATGTAATTATTATTAATTAATGATTTTAATGTAAATTTTAAGGACTTAATATGTAACCTTATTAAAATAGAGGGACCAAACTTGTAAATTCTAGAAACTTGGGGCTGTTTTGAATAAATAAATATATTCAGGGAATTATGTGTCATTTTGATAATTTAATGGCTTGGCATGTAACTATTAGTAATTAAAAGTTGAAATTATAAGTTTAAGGACTGAATATGTAATTTTGATAACTAGAAGGACTAAATGTGTGAATCATGAATAATTGTGGATACTTTCGTACAACATGATAAAATAAGTGTTCATGGAGTAATTGTGATAAAATAAGGGGCTAATGTGTAACTATGAATAATTGAAGGGTTAAAGTGTAACTTTTGTAACTAAGGGGTGTAAAATGTAAATTATGAAAACTTGAGGACCAAAGGTGTAAATATGATAAAGATACTTTATTTTCCAGCAAATGTTAATCAAATTAAGCCATATACTAAATATTTCTAAAAATGGAAACCTTCTAATTATGGAAACTTTCTAAAAGTGGAAACTTACTAAAAAGGGAAAGTTACTTAAAATGGAAAGATGGTTAATTAAGAATGATTTGTAATCCCCTTCTACTCCTCTAGGTGTGAAGAAGGAGAGACTGTGATCTTTCCCCATTTCTGTGCTTGTTTCTACTTTGCTTTCGACATAAGGTACGGATACTCTACCCTTGTTAAGAAAGGGTGTCTTATCACCTATGCTTTGATGTTGAGCCATGAACCTCTGCTTTGACCCTTTTGTTATGAACCTTTTGATATGAACCTTTTCATATGACTTTGAGATTCACTTTTGACATGACCTTGAGATATGCTTTGATATGACTTTGAGATGAACCGTTTGCATGACCTTGAGACTTGACTCTTAGTTTGATACCCGAGCCACCTTTTGTTTCCTAGCCAGGAAGGTAACCTGGCCATGTCTGTGATGCACCACTGGCATGACTCCTGTGTGGGGGAGTGATTTCTCACGCCGTCCCCTTTTATATTATGATATGGCCATTATGATTTTGAGTATTATGATTTTGAGATGACTTTGAGTGGGGGCGTATGGATTGCAATCCTAGGCATGTATGTTTAGTGGATTTAACTATGACTTTGAGTATGACTTTGAGGTGACTGGTGCATGTGTGCTATACACGCCTTTCACATTTATGGGAGCTGATCACTCCACCCCTTTTGATACATGAGGACACCCCTCATATTATCTGGTTGCCTGAGAGGTATCCCCTCTGATTGTGAGATCTTGACTTTGAGTATTATGATGTTGAGATATGACTTTGAGTATGGGCTCGTGGTGGATGACTATCCTATATATCTTCTATTTCTTCTTGCATTGATTTATACCTTATGATATTTCCCAGTGCTTCATTATGTTTCTGTTTCATTATCTTTGTTGTATTATGTATCTGTTCACTGGGCTTTGTAAGCTCAGCCGCACGTTTTCTTTTCCGTGTGCGGCAGGTATCTAGCTGGGAGATGGATTTATGCTTGGGATGAGAGTTAGAGGAGCTTTTGCCTTAGATGATGTCCTACCCTAGTTTTACCATTTTTATTTCAGCATCTTGATATTGGATCTATTTCGTTATGTATTTCCTTGGGATTATTTCTCCCTTTCATTTGAGACTTATGTATTGAATTCCAGTCGTGTTGACTTGGTTTATTTCATGATTATGTTTATTGGCTTCCGCTGTGAATATGTATGTATGCTTTGATTTGTCACCATAATGTGATGCTTCTACCCTTGCCGGGTTGGGGTGTTACAATTATGGTATCAGAGCCCAGGTTGCGACCTGTCGTACATAAGCTTTGGCCTGTGAAACATGTGGACCATAGGATTTGACCCTTAGGTTTTAAGTTTTGACTGGTGAGGCTTTGGGTAGGCATAGGTTTCTGTTTCGTCTTCCATTTCGTGCCTATTTTCCCTTATGTTTTGCTAACTCTTTTCATGATCATTCAGATGGTGAACACTCGCTTTACTCAGTACACTAATGGGGAGGATGGCCCCAATTTTGAAGAGATGATAGCCGCTGCTGTGGCTGCTGCTCTTCCGCGAGTGGTGACTGAGGTCACCAATAATATCAGGAATGGGGCTGGTCCTTCTGGAGGTGGTGGTGGTGGTGCTCCACCCACTGCTCCACCCGCTGCTCCTCCAGCTGGTATCCATGTGTGGATCGAGAAGTTCAACAAACTTAAGCCTCTCTCTTTCAGGTCCGCTGCTTCTCCTCATGAAGCGGAGGACTGGATTACGCATGTCGAGAAGTTGTTTCGTGTTCTGGGATGTGCTGATGAGTTTAAAACTCGTTTGGCCACATTCAAGCTAGAGGGTGATGCTCAGAATTGGTGGACTGCTCTTATTCAGGCCAAAGGGGATGATTTTGCTGAGACTTGTTCGTGGGCAGATTTTATTGAGGCGTTTTATAAGCAGTACATTCCTATGGCAGAGCAGCTGAGGTATGAGAGGGAATACGGGTCTATTCGTCAGGGTGACCATGAGTCTTCTGGAGATTTCATGCAGCGTTTCTTACGTCTGGCTAGTTTCGTGGGGCCAGAGGTTACTGGGGATTCGGTTCGTCAGGCTCGTCACTTCAAGTGGGCTCTTAAGAAATGGGTGTTAGACCGGATCGTTAACACTCCATTTGATGATGTGGCTAGTGTTCAGGATGCCGCGCGTAACATCGAGTTGTTGCATGCGGACAGGGTGTCTAATAAGCGTGATAGGGATGGTAACCGGGTAGATTCTCGAGGTCGGCAGGACCAAAGGCAGGATTTTCGGGGTCATGGTCGTCAGGACCAGAGACAGGATTTTCGGGGTCGTCAGGACCATGGACGTGATCAGCAGGGTCGCCAGGACCGAGGTGGTGATTATAGGCGACAGGATTCTAGGAACCAGGGTCGTCAGGATTATGGTCGGTATGGTGGTGACCGTCAGGGTCAGGGTGGTAATAACAGGCGCAGGGATTCTCAGCAGTATCAGCAGTCGGGATCGTCAGGTCAGAAGAAGGCTGACGAGATTCTTCCTCCTCCTCCTACATGTGCTTCATGTGGGAAGTCTCATCCAGGTCCGTGTTACAAAGCTTCTGGTGCTTGTTTCTGGTGTGGATCTAATCAGCACAAAGTCAAGGACTGCCCTAGGAAGAATGCTGGTGAACCTAAAGTTGATTCTAGGACAGCTCCTACTTCGGGACGGGTTTATTCTTTGACTCGTGATCAGGCGGCTAGCACCTCAGGTACTATTACGGGTTTTCTACATATTGGAGATCGTACTGTTTTTGTTTTATTTGACACCGGTGCCACTCATTCTATCATATCCACTTCACTTGCAAATAAAATAAACATTAAACCCACAAAATTAATGAATCGTATATCTATTGCTACCCCGATGAAAACTCATGTGATTATTGATGTTGAGTATGTTAAGTGCCCTCTCCGTTTCGATGATCGTATTCGTTCTGCGAACCTTCTCCCCATTGACATGGTTGATTTTGATATTATTCTGGGCATGGACTGGTTGGCTGCCCATAAGGCAACCATTGATTGTCATGCTCGTAAGGTGATCTTTGGTGATCTTCATCATCCTGATTATGTTTATTCTGGTTCCCAACCTCTGAAATCTGTAAAGATTATTTCGGCTATGAAAGCCCGGACTTTGATTTCGCATGGCTGTCTTGGTTTTCTTGCTTCTATTAAAGATACCTCTGTTGATGTTCCTAGCATTGATAGTATTCGTACTGTGCGCGATTTCGCCGATGTATTTCCGGATGAACTTCCTGGCATTCCTCCTGTCAGGGAAGTCGAATTTAGCATTGATCTGGTTCCGGGTGCTGAACCCATATCTAAAGCTCCTTACCGCATGGCACCGATTGAATTAAAGGAATTAAAGGAGCAATTGCAAGAACTGTTGGAAAATGGTTTTATTCGTCCGAGCGTATCTCCTTGGGGTGCTCCCGTGTTGTTTGTTAAGAAGAAAGATGGGAGCATGCGTCTTTGCATCGATTATCGAGAGCTTAATCGCATTACGATTCGTAACCGCTATCCTCTTCCTCGCATAGATGATTTATTCGATCAGTTGCAAGGAGCGAGGCATTTCTCTAAAATTGATCTGAGGTCTGGATATCACCAGCTTAGGGTGAGGGAGCAGGATGTTCCCAAAACGGCCTTTCGCACTCGGTACGGTCACTATGAATTCTTGGTTATGCCTTTTGGTCTGACCAATGCTCCTGCTGTGTTTATGGACCTAATGAACCGGGTATTCCATGAATTTCTCGATAAGTTCGTCATTGTCTTCATAGATGATATCCTTGTGTACTCTAAAACCGAGGCGGAGCACGAGCAACATCTTAGTATAGTTCTGGAGATTCTTCGACAGCAGAAATTGTATGCAAAGTTTTCGAAGTGCGAGTTTTGGTTGGATCGAGTGGCTTTCTTGGGTCACATAGTTTCTGCAGACGGCATCACGATGGATCCGGCAAAGGTTGAGGCTATCACAAAATGGCCAAGACCTACGAATGTGACGGAAGTGAGGAGTTTCCTAGGTCTCGCTGGGTATTATCGGAGATTTGTTGAGGGCTTTTCGCGTCTTGCATTGCCTTTAACACAGTTGATGAGGAAAGGAGAGAAGTTTATTTGGACTGATGAGCGAGAGAGTAGTTTTGAGGAGTTGAAGAAGCGTTTAGTGTCGGAACCTATCTTAACTCTTCCATCGGGTTCCGGCGGTTTTCAGATTTATAGCGATGCATCGAAGAAAGGTTTAGGATGTGTTTTGATGCAGCATGGTAAGGTGATCGCCTATGCTTCGAGGCAGCTGAAGCCTTATGAGGTGAACTATCCGACGCATGATCTAGAGTTAGCAGCTGTGGTTTTCGCGCTAAAGATTTGGCGCCATTATTTGTATGGGGAGACTTGTGACATTTTCACTGATCATAAGAGTCTTAAATACATCTTCACCCAGAAAGAGTTGAATATGAGGCAGAGGCGTTGGTTGGAGCTTCTGAAAGATTATGATGCTAATATTCAGTATCATCCCGGTAAGGCGAATGTGGTCGCTGATGCTCTGAGTAGGAAATCCGGTATGATTGCGAGTTTGGAGTTTGAGCCTCGTATTTTGCATGATTTAGAGCTTCTTGATGTGGAGTTTTGTGTTAGTGGTCATGGCGGTTATTGGGCTAGCCTTACGGTAGAGTCCAATCTTATCCTGCGAATTAAGGAAGCTCAGAAAGAGGATGGTGAGCTGTGGGCTATAGTTCAAAATGTTGAGGACGGCAAGCAATCAGAATTTAGAGTTGATGATTCCGGTGTAGTGTGGTTTGAGGATCGTCTCTGTGTTCCCAACGATCCTGAGCTTAAGGAGGCTGTTCTATCGGAGGCTCATAGTTCCCCTTTCACTATACATCCTGGTTCTACCAAGATGTACCGGGACCTTAAGCAACATTTCTGGTGGAATGGCATGAAACAGGATGTGGCTTCGTTTGTGTCTAAGTGTTTGACTTGCCAGCAGGTCAAGATTGAACACCAGAGAGCTAGTGGGTTGCTTCAACCATTGGAGATTCCGAAGTGGAAATGGGAGGAAATTTCCATGGATTTTGTGACTGGTTTACCTCTTACTCGTAGGAAGCATGATGCGATTTGGTTGGTCGTCGATCGACTAACCAAGTCTGCTCACTTCCTCCCTATTCGTGTGGATTACAGTGTTAGTAAATTGGCGGACATATTTCAGCAGGAAATCGTTAGGCTTCATGGTATGCCTACGGCTATTATATCAGATAGGGATCCTCGGTTTACGTCACGTTTCTGGAAGGGATTGCATAAGGCATGGGATACGCGCCTTAAGTTCAGTACGGCTTTTCACCCTCAGACGGATGGTCAGTCAGAGAGGACCATTCAGACTTTGGAGGACATGTTGAGGGCATGTGCCTTAGAGTGGACTGGTAGCTGGGATGATTATTTGTGTTTGGTAGAGTTCGCATATAACAACAGTTGGCACGCGAGTATTCGTATGGCTCCCTTCGAAATGTTATATGGTCGGAAATGTAGGGCTCCGGTTTGTTGGAGCGAGGTAGGTGAACGCGTTATTGAGGGACCGGAGTTAGTTCAGATTGCTACTGAGAAAGTAGATGTTGCTAGAGAGAAGTTAAAGGAAGCTAGGGCTCGTCAAAAGAGTTACGCTGACAAGCATAGGCGTGACTTGGAATTTCGCGTCGGTGATCGGGTATTTCTTAAGGTTTCGCCGTTTCGAGGAGTTAAACGTTTTGGGATTAAGGGCAAGCTCAGCCCTCGATTCATCGGACCGTTTGAGATTTTGGATCGTATCGGAGAAGTTTCGTATCGTTTGGCTCTTCCTCCGCAGTTATCACATGTTCACGACGTCTTTCATGTATCTCTTCTGAGGGGATACAATTATCATCCTCTGCATGTGGTGTCTTACCCTCTTGATCAGATTCAGCCCGATATGTCTTTTCCGGAGGAGCCGGAAGCTGTCCTTGATCGCCAAGAGCGAGTTATGAGACGTAAAGTCATTCCTTTTGTTAAGATTCTTTGGCGGAATCACCCAGAGCGGGAAGCTACCTGGGAGACCGAGGAGTCTATTCGAGCTAGTTATCCTCACTTTGTTTTCTGATTCTGGTATGTCTCTATTTTGTTTCCGATTCGTTTCATTCTGATTCTTTGCAAATTTCGGGGACGAAATTTTTCTTTTAGAGGGGAAGAAGTTGTAAAACCCTAAAATCTAAAATGAGCAAAAAGACCAAAATGCCCCTGCTAGTTTAAAATTTAATTAAAAGCTTATAATGTATCAAATAAATTCCAAACTTCTGGCAATGCACAAGTTATGATCCTAAATAATTTTAAGAATTTCATTTAACATTTTGACAAGTGGCAAAATTACCAAATTACCCCCGTAACATTTATAAATGAATAAAAGCATTATAAAGTCCCGAATTCATCCCGAACCTCTGGAAACGAACTGCAAAGCAAGTGAAATAATTATGAATCATGCTTCTAATATTTTTACAAGTTCAAAAGTGCATTATTTCACTCAAAATATTGTAAGGCCGAATTATGTTAAACATTTCATAATTAAAGTAATTAAAATACATTTAAAGGTACAAGATAATTACAATTTAATTCCTAAACATGGTAACTAATATGTCCAGCTAATAGAACCGAATTTCCTGCTCATTTACCTCCTTTAGGCTCGGCAATCACCTCTTTATAGTTATCCCATTCATTAATTTTGATTTACCCTAATATTTCACCTAGCCGACAATTCAAAAACTCTCCCAAAAATTCATTCGATCACTTCCATAAGCCAAGAACAATTTTCTGGAGTTTATTGCATCACTAAGGAGCTTGGAAAAATAGCAAGTCGATTTGTAAAGGCCTAGATCAAGAGCTATCGATTTTCTTCTTTATATTTCATTCGAAAGGTATTAAATCCCAAATAATTCATTCGATCGTGTAAAAATTCTTTTCTTAATTTTCCTGGAGTTCTTACATTATGTGTGATCTGGGAAAAATGTGTACAAGGTTAATTGGTCCCGTTTGAAGCCGTGGTAAATTCTTGTGGTTCGAAAGTTCTAGCCGAGAAGCCATAAATCGTGCAACACTCTTCCACTCGTTCTAAAAATTCTCTGGTATTTTTCCCAGCCTCTATTGATCGTATACATCATGAGAAAAATAATAAAAATGGTCCATGCATTGTATAAAATTCGTATGATAATTATTGTGTCTTAGAAACCCTAAATCGAATTAAATTAAGAAAGCATGCATGCGATTTTTCCTGGGCAAATGAATAATTTTCGTGGGCTCTTTGATCATCAAACAACACTAGAAAAATGCTTATTTGATTTATTGATGCTTAAAACTATTTTTGGTGAAATATGTGTAATCGGCTTAAAAGGAAAATAAGGGCAAAAAAATACCTAACGTGGAACTAGGGTTCAAAAAGGGATTAGATCTGATGAATAGTGAATATAAATGATGTTGATATGATTGCCTAATGATTAGGGTTCGATTAGGGTTTTATGTGGTTAAAATTTTATTTACCGATTCCTAAATAAATATGAAAGGGTGTGTTTTGTCAATATTAAAACTCATGGACTATTTTTGTCATGTGATATAAATCATGTATAATCTGTAAAAATTATAAAATGAAGGGTCTATAGGTAAAATTCATGAGTAGATGAATTTAGATGTATTTGTTAATTCGAATTGTAAATTTAAATAATACAAGGACTAAACTTGTAATTTCTGAAAAGTTGTGGTCGAATTGTGATATTCAGGGACTAAGGTGAAAATTTGGATATTTATTTGGCTAAAATGTAATTATTATTAATTAATGATTTAATGTAAATTTTAAGGACTTAATATGTAACCTTATTAAAATAGAGGGACCAAACTTGTAAATTCTAGAAACTTGGGGCTGTTTTGAATAAATAAATATATTCAGGGAATTATGTGTCATTTTGATAATTTAATGGCTTGGCATGTAACTATTAGTAATTAAAAGTTGAAATTATAAGTTTAAGGACTGAATATGTAATTTTGATAACTAGAAGGACTAAATGTGTGAATCATGAATAATTGTGGATACTTTCGTACAACATGATAAAATAAGTGTTCATGGAGTAATTGTGATAAAATAAGGGGCTAATGTGTAACTATGAATAATTGAAGGGTTAAAGTGTAACTTTTGTAACTAAGGGGTGTAAAATGTAAATTATGAAAACTTGAGGACCAAAGGTGTAAATATGATAAAGATACTTTATTTTCCAGCAAATGTTAATCAAATTAAGCCATATACTAAATATTTCTAAAAATGGAAACCTTCTAATTATGGAAACTTTCTAAAAGTGGAAACTTACTAAAAAGGGAAAGTTACTTAAAATGGAAAGATGGTTAATTAAGAATGATTTGTAATCCCCTTCTACTCCTCTAGGTGTGAAGAAGGAGAGACTGTGATCTTTCCCCATTTCTGTGCTTGTTTCTACTTTGCTTTCGACATAAGGTACGGATACTCTACCCTTGTTAAGAAAGGGTGTCTTATCACCTATGCTTTGATGTTGAGCCATGAACCTCTGCTTTGACCCTTTTGTTATGAACCTTTTGATATGAACCTTTTCATATGACTTTGAGATTCACTTTTGACATGACCTTGAGATATGCTTTGATATGACTTTGAGATGAACCGTTTGCATGACCTTGAGACTTGACTCTTAGTTTGATACCCGAGCCACCTTTTGTTTCCTAGCCAGGAAGGTAACCTGGCCATGTCTGTGATGCACCACTGGCATGACTCCTGTGTGGGGGAGTGATTTCTCACGCCGTCCCCTTTTATATTATGATATGGCCATTATGATTTTGAGTATTATGATTTTGAGATGACTTTGAGTGGGGGCGTATGGATTGCAATCCTAGGCATGTATGTTTAGTGGATTTAACTATGACTTTGAGTATGACTTTGAGGTGACTGGTGCATGTGTGCTATACACGCCTTTCACATTTATGGGAGCTGATCACTCCACCCCTTTTGATACATGAGGACACCCCTCATATTATCTGGTTGCCTGAGAGGTATCCCCTCTGATTGTGAGATCTTGACTTTGAGTATTATGATGTTGAGATATGACTTTGAGTATGGGCTCGTGGTGGATGACTATCCTATATATCTTCTATTTCTTCTTGCATTGATTTATACCTTATGATATTTCCCAGTGCTTCATTATGTTTCTGTTTCATTATCTTTGTTGTATTATGTATCTGTTCACTGGGCTTTGTAAGCTCAGCCGCACGTTTTCTTTTCCGTGTGCGGCAGGTATCTAGCTGGGAGATGGATTTATGCTTGGGATGAGAGTTAGAGGAGCTTTTGCCTTAGATGATGTCCTACCCTAGTTTTACCATTTTTATTTCAGCATCTTGATATTGGATCTATTTCGTTATGTATTTCCTTGGGATTATTTCTCCCTTTCATTTGAGACTTATGTATTGAATTCCAGTCGTGTTGACTTGGTTTATTTCATGATTATGTTTATTGGCTTCCGCTGTGAATATGTATGTATGCTTTGATTTGTCACCATAATGTGATGCTTCTACCCTTGCCGGGTTGGGGTGTTACAGTTAGGTTAGGCTCAAGTTCCCACGATCCCGCCAGAGCCGGAGGGATCTACCCAGGGACAATCCACTAGTTAGTGTAGAAGTCCTTAGGTATGATTAAAAAAGGAGAAAAGTGTGATTAAGGGAAGAGTGCCGACTGAGATGGAGCTAGTACTGGAACAAACCCAACAAGGTTCTAGTAATGAAGTCTCGGTAAGCACTGAAGGGGTTGAAGAATGAAAAAGAATTGTAAAGATAAAGGGTGAAAAGAAAGAAGCCCTCCTTACAACTTAGGCAGAAACCGGGTCAATACATATGCTGTCAGAATCACTTAGTTGATTGCTGGCATTGAAGACAAAGTATCATGGACCCAGTGATACGCTGCACAACCCTCCTTAGCCACTCAAGGTCCCTCAAAGGACTCTTGTTTCAATTGTTACGGAGTTCAATACATTTCTATCGTCTCTCTCACTCCGAGTTAGATGATATTGAAAAGGTGGCAGTCCTCTCCAGCCTCCGATCACCAAATCAAAACGCACTATTGAGTCTAGAGCCACGAGATTCATAATAAGATCTCATAGGAACACGAATTATTTCTACACTGGCTGTTCAATATTAAGGACACCAGTTGTAAACTTATGAGTCCTACGCAGATCTAAGCAATCTGCCAGAACATTTATGAGAGAACTTACAAATTTAATTCTCAATGATTGAATGGAAATTCCTGCTAGGGTCAACATCTAACAGCCCTGAAAGCAGGTCACTTCGGTAATTCCCAGTGGATTACGCTTAGTGATCGCGGCGGTTTCAAACGGTCTACAGTCGTGGAGTGATCTCCAGCGACTCACCTAATCGTTGATATACTACGGTACGATCTTAAAAAGCCCTCTGTGGGTTTTCGATTAGGAACGGTCTTGGTAAGGATTAGAGAGAGTTTTCACACTATGCTGTTAACAATCTCAAAGTCCGAACCTGTAAGTACCGAACGTTTTATTGCTAACTGTCGTATGCAGGAACATCTGGCGATTGTAGCTGATTGTTGTTGCAGCTGTTTGCGGTTGTAGCTGATTGAAGTTGCAGCTGATTGCGGTTGTAGCAGATTAAGAAAAGATGCCAATCCAGCACCACATGCTCACACTACATCATCATTGGAATTCAACAAAGTCATGATCAACCTAAAGACCTTCAACACGGCTTCTGCTTACTCTGATGTTGAAGATCATGACACCAAATGGTGTGAGCATGTCGGCTCAAAGAATAAAACATCACATGGAAACATACTGCTGAAAGATGACCTGGAAACAAATGTTGGATGAGAAAGTCGAAGAATACTCAAAGATCATCCAAGACAATCAATCAGTCATCAAATCATTACTGCTGAAGGCACAAAGACTAGAGACATTGAAGAATCAAAGACTACGAGCTATGACGTCAAGTTCAGAAGACAGAATGCTAGAATTCAAATTATTATTTCCGAGGTGACCTCCCTTAGGGGGAGATTGTTAGGAATATAAATATTCAGATGAAGGCTCGGTCACCACGAGCATCTATTTAGCACCTACATAGCTCGTAGGCTTATTTATATTAGCTTAGCAATATTAGTATTAGTATTATTAGTTTAGTCGTATTTATATTTGTGGAGTGGGTCGGGGCTTTCCCCACTGTCAGCTCACTCCACAGCCCACTAGGGGCACCAATATTAGGAACTATATAAACCCTTCCCACACATGGGAAGGGGTGGAACTCTTCTCACACTTAATCTAATTTTTTACATTTTGCTTTGAAAGAGTCTCCCACCTCTCTCTAACTTCATCTATCTAAACTCCATGGATTTAATCTTCCATAACCCAAGACCACCCGAATCATCCACACAATCAATATGGTTATATCCTACATAAATGTCTAGTATCGAACCTGAGACCTCGGGATTGCACACATTACAAATGAGTATTAAGGAATAATAAATGTATTTTATATATTTATTATTAACACAAGAACTTAACGACCGTTAGTGTTTTCCGTTAAATGACTAACGACCGTTAGACGCAAATAAGGAAAGAAGTGTTTGTATAAAATTAGGAAACAAGAAAAAGGTCCTAGAACCCTCTCTTGGGTTGGATCGGCCGAGCAAAGGGATGGGGCAACCCATTGCCCTAACTTGTTCCCAAAGTTTTCTAATTACTATATAAACAAACCTAGGGTCATTGTTTTCACTAATCTTTTGTGCACACAATTATCCCTAGCTTTTTCTCTTCCTTTTTCTTGATAAAACCGGTCGACACACACACCCTTAGGTTGTGGGTCGATTTTTGTTCTTCCAAATCATTCTCTTGTGTTTTACTTGCATAACCTTAATACGGTTTAATTTGTGTGTACAAGAACGAGGTAATAACTCACTATAGTTATTATCAAGAGATCGAATAACAAAACGGTAAGGGGTTATTCATTGATCTAGTTTAATAAATATTCAAGATTTATTGAAGTGCATCGGGTACGTTTTCTATTTATGTTTAAGTTAATAATTATGTGTTATACTTATTTGTTTACACGCTTCCGCATACTTGTGTACTTTGATTATGGAGTTTTATGATTGTCATGGTTTTCAAATTCCAACACTTTGGAGACTCGTGTGTTAATTTCGCGGTTATGAAGTTTTCCTATAACCCATTTCGAACACCAATGAATGAACCTCATCTTGAGAGCTCTTTGGCACTTTGAGTCTTCTTAACATGAACCTTATCTTGAACATTATTTGGCACCCTGAATCATGAATATGATCCCTGGTCGAACCACCAAAAAAAAAAAAAAAAAAAAAAAAAAAAAAAAAAAAAAAAATTCATCGGAGCGTGAAGAAGGATTTGACTTAATAGCGAGAGATTGTCTAGTCACCAAGAGAAGGTGTCTTTCAGAGGTGTCCGGGATCATATAATTTGATTTGAGCAACCAGAAGAGCAGCAACCGAAGACCAGGAAGTGAGTTTACTTAAGTGTATCTTCTGGGCGTGTTTTAGTTTCGTTCGCGATAAAGAAGGATGGCGACTGGAGATAGTTGAACCGTATTATTGTTAGGAGCCAATATTCATCCTCTCTGAAACGACTACGTGTTTGTTTAATTTCAGAGCGCGAAGTTCCTTCCGATGAATTAATTTTATTCTTAGAATCGCCTTCTGTATTCGTAAACGACTGCTATGACGATTAGGGACGCTAATAGTATTAGCTAAAGCTCTGACTGTTTTGTGAATTTGATAAATAATATTTTTCTCGTGAGTACTTGGGCAAATGGTCATTGTATGACTTAATAGTACGTTCGGAAACGAGGAAGAGCATGAAAATCATCTTTGCACTTTGTTAGGAAATTCGTCGATCATTTGTGCCTTCTGAGAGATTGATATTTGTTGAGACAACGATGTTCTAAATTGAGGATATCTCTTTAAATCCCGCAAGCTTTGAAAACTATCACCAAGTGGGCAAGACCGATAACAAAATGGAGAATCGAAACCTTTTGGAACTTTGCAGAAGAATTCTGGAAGATGTTTGCAACTTAGGATACCATTGAGAATTTCATGAACAGAGAGAAACAACTTAGTTTGATTTAGAATGGAGTTTTGGAAAAGATGAAATAGAAGTTAGCTTCCATACCCTCGGGCGGGACAATCTTTGGGATAAATCAGAAAGAGACTCGGTTATACTCCCTTACAGCACAGAAGGTTTTTGGTATACATTAGGACAACTAGAGACATATCAGAAGAATTATTTCACTGCATGACCTGGAGTTGACAAAGACGGTGGCTACCCTGAAGAGTGAAGACATTCCTTACAAGGTAGAAGTGTAGGCGATGCAGAAGAAGAAATTTAGTCAAGATGGCGAACCTGGAGCTGATGAAGACATGCAGTCTAATTTTCCTATTCATCTTGGTTGTACTAAGATGAATTGAGAGCGGAAGCAGACTGGATGATGAAGAGATTCAAAGATCATGCCAGAAATCCACATTACTCAATAACACTCCAAGAAGAACTGCAGGAGGCTCGACGAACCAGACACAAGTTCCCGACTTTGGTTTCACTTCCCGATTGATGGACAGACGAAGACGGATTAACCGGACTTGAGGAGATTGGATGTGTTGAATGAACGGATTTTTGAAACTGACCTTTTATGTTTGGAAGAATTGATTCTGTGAAGACCGAAGTTGTTGACGACTAACTTTCACTTCCGTTACTCACTTAGGCTTCGTTATATAGTAATAAGATTCTCTAATGATTCAAGTTCCCTAGTAGCATTTCAGTTTCGTGTTTCGTATTTTCGGTGATGGCTTTGTTTTGAGAGATTTTGGCGAATTGTGGAAGGTATGATGCTTGTGACGGCGTACTTCACTTCTGCTAGGAAACCTGGAATTCCGATACTCTTGCGAATAGTTTTGTTTTCTCTTTTGACAATGGCATTTGATTTTGTTGACCTCTGAGACTGTAGAAGTACTAGGTGGATTAAGATAGGTGGTTTTGATTTTGACTTGAGATAAAGTATGACCATCATGAGGGCATAATTATATGATGCCAGTATTATGACGTCTGGCCAACGTGATAATACTTACATCATATAACGTGCACTTGTTGTGGGCATAGGATATCTTGGGGAGTACCTAGGAAGTTTAGAATTTAAATCCCGTTGGATTATTCGTGATTAGTGAGACGTTAGGTTCATTCTACCTATGCGTGGACTCTACTTTCGTTCATTTGATATCTGGATGAGTTTGGAATCTCGTTTTGCATTCTGTTGACCTCGGCTATAAATCTTAGATTCTTGTAAAGCTCTCTTCTGTGGACACAATCAATTTGATTTGAAATCTTGTTTTTTTTTAATGAAGCAAAAAGTGTACCGCTTTTAAGGGGTCATTTAAGCCCTAAATCGTATTTATTTGATCAAATATTTCCCTAAATCGTTCCTTTTGTCATTTTAGGTACTTTTGAGAAGAAATCTGGAAAAGGAAGCATTTTGGACGTTTTTGGAGCATAAAAGTGAAGAAAACGACAAAGTCTCAAAATCTTGCTTGAAGTTACCTTTGACGGCGTCAGGATTAACCCTGGACGGCGTCATGGCTTGGCAAAAGTGGTGGATGTGAAATTTACTCATGATAAGCCAGAGAAATTGCATGGAAATTCTGACGGCGTCACGCTTTAATTTGATCAAGGTCGTCACGTTATAATTCAAAGAGGGACGGCGTCACGTTCATAGTCTGACGGCGTCAAGCCTTGATAAGCCAGAATGGATTTTGGAGAGCTAAAGAGGGACGGCGTCAAGAAGGTCATCCGGGAACCCTAAAAGCGGCGAGGTGACGGCGTCACACTCCATAACGTGACGCCGTCAGATCCAAAAATCTATATATAGTTTTGCAATTCTTTGTCATTAGTGTGGAACTTATTGGGGAATTTTGTGTGTGAAAACCCTAGGACGAATTTGGCAGCTCTTTCAAGGCTTTTTGCCTTGAGATCTTCCATGTTACATTGAAGATAAGTTATCAATTAATCATTCAATATGTCTATGTGTTGTTTGATTCTATCTTATTCTTGTCTTTTGTTTAACATGTTAGGCTAGATTTATCTTGTGTTTGCTTAGATCTAATGAAACCTAGCTATTGATTATTGGTTATTAGTGTGTTGTTAGTTGTATTGGATGATTGTTCATCTATGTTAGGCTTAAGAAAACTGGCTAACTTCCTATTCGGTAACTTGCTTGAACGTCTTAAGAAACATGAACCAATGCGTACTAAAGGTTTTTATGGTTGTATTTAATGCACAAGCGAATTTTAGTGATCCCATGTTAGGAGCTTCCTAGCCGGCTCGACATAGGAGTGAAGTAGGAGCTTGTAGAGTTGGGGAAGTACGTACACCACCCCACGAATGGTATTAAGGAATACACCCGTCATCCACGCAACTAATACACACTAATCAACCGGTAAAAGATAGTTAGGGAGTAAGGAAATCTAAGTAAACACATTTCCCTCCACATAAGTTTTCACCAACATTTTCATTTTTGTTATTTTATTTTATTTGCATTCGTAGTAATTTTGGTTAGTTGACTAGCAACTAATTCCGCCCACTCTTTCAAACCCGAGATTTTACTTGCTTTCATAAAAATATAAAAACATAAAAAGAATCTTCTCTCACCCTTAGACCTATTAGAGTAATTTTTCATACCTAACAAACACTATTCCCTGTGGAGAACGATCAATCCCCCGTACTTACCACTACACTATACTACATCGGTCAGGTACACTGCCTGGTGGGGTTGTAAGCCTCTTGAGATCCCTCGAGAGGTAAAACCTGTTGTAAGGTCGCAAAACCACGTATCAAGTTTTTGGCGCCGTTGCCGGGGAATAGTTATTGTTTAGGTTGAATTTTTATTTTATAGGTCTACTCACTAGATTCCTTTCTAGTGAGATTTTTATTTTATTTTTCTAGGTTTTCTTTAGTCTATCTATTTTCTTCGTTTCTTTGTTCGTAACCATTACCATTAGACATCATGGAAGATGGTAATATCCTTGATCCCAACATCCCACCACCACAACAACAACCACCACCTCCTAGAGCCCGTACTTTAGGAGAGTACTCCCGTCCTAGTCACCATGGCTATCGAAACACCATTGAGCTCACTCAAGGAGCCAATGTCACACCCTTGCGATCCGACACCATCCGGTTGGTGCAAAGTGGATGCGCATTCCATGGACTTCGTTCCGAAGATCCTAATCAACATCTCAAGGACTTTCTCAAAATTGTTGATTCTATAGACCTCGATGTTGCCACTCGAGAGACGACCCGATTGCGTCTCTTTCAATTCTCTCTGCGGGACCAAGCTAGTCAATGGCTAGAACGTCAACCCGCAGGATCCATCACCTCTTGGGATGATCTCACTACTCGTTTCCTTGCTCAGTTTTTCCCACAGGGAAGAACTACCAAGCTAAGGAAGGATATCTTGACGTTTGAACAACGTCGAGGCGAAACCCTCTACGGGGCATGGATTCGATTCAAGGACTTACTCCAAAAAGTCCCTCATCATGGCATAAATCTATGGCTTCAAATCCAAATCTTCTATGACCATGTTGATTACCACACCAAGCGTGCCATCGATCGAGCCGCCGGGGGCAGATTGCGCGACAAAAGCGCCGAGGAATCATGGGAGATCATTGATGAGCTTGCATCCGACGATGATGAATTGTGGCAAGTTTCCCACGATGTACGCTCGGCGGTCAAGACATATTCGTCACCCGATACAGCCAATCAAATTACTAAGGAAAGCGTAAGTGAACTTGAGAAAAGGGTTGCATATCTTATGGAAAAGCAAAAGAGACCCTTAAGTCCACAAAAAGCAACAATTAACTCGGTCTCAAGCGTTAAGCAAATACCATTGTCCGAATCACCCCGTAGGGAAAATACTAAACCTTTCCATAAGCACGCTCCACCCAACCCACCACCTCAGGAACTTAGTCCAACATTCGAAGCTCGAATGAGAGAATACATGTCAAAACGCTCCGAACGGTTGGCGAAATTTGAGGAAGCCGTCTACAAACAGAAGGAGGAAATGGAAGAGAAGATGGCGGAGATGATGAACCTTTTGAAAGAATACGCAAATACAAAGGCTCCTAAAAATGTGCTAGTGCGGAAAGATGTTGAAGTTCCCAACACTAAATGTGTTAATGCCGTCTCCGTCGTCCAAGAGGGCAAAAATGATGGAAGAGGAAAGTTGATAACTATGGAAGTTAACAAAATTGACCTCGTCCCACTTAAAGACGGAAACACCAATGCCTACACATGTGATTCCGACAAGGGAAAGGAGGCGCCCACTGAGGAGCGCCAATTGGAAGAACCACCAAAGTCACAACAAGTGAGGCATTACTTGAAGCACGAAATAAACAAGGAACCCATAAACGATTGGGTGGGAAACTATCGACGTACTCATCTACCCAACAAGGAGTCCAAGAGGATGGAACCGGATGATGAATCCGACACATTACCCGGAGGGCAATTGTATGAGTGCCTCATAAGACAAAAGTTAGTGGAAAAGCAGGAATTCTACGGGGTCTTCGAAATACCATGCAGCATTGGAAAACTCAAGTATCTGGATGCGGTAGCTGACCAAGGTTCTGACGTAAATTTGATGCCTTTATCCGTTTATGTCCAGTTAACCGACGAACTGCCATCCATCACCCGTACTAAACTCTCCTTTGCAAAACATTCTTACGAGTACCCGTTAGGAATTGCGGAAGATGTGTTGGTCAACGTTGCCGGATTCCTATATCCGGTCGACTTCATGATTATTGAAAGAAATGACATGAATATGCCAATAATCCTTGGGGCACCCTTTCTTGCGACCACTAGGGCACAAATCAATTACGAAAAAAGCACCATCCAAATGAAGAAGGGGAAGAAGACGATAAACTTCCCGACGATTCCACGTCATATACGAGATGTTGCTCTACAAAAGAAGATGGAGGCTAACCCCAATGTAATCCGTGGTAATGTTCGAGAGAAAATCCTTGCATGGGAGGCAAGGATTAAGAATTACAATGAAAATGAGATTAGAGAATGTAAGGGTGGAAATAACGATTATATTGAGGCTGGTGAGCAGCCTAATAACCCCGCTGAATTTACAAAAAGAGACTCAGTGCTTCTAAGGCATTCAGAAACAAAAGCACCTACCGATGAACCAAGTCCCTGGTGGTACGGACCATTCACAATTAAAAGTCTACACCATGATGGGTAGTAAGCTTGACCAGCAAGGGAGGAGGTGATGTGACTGTGAATGTCAAGCGATTGAGACACCACCATCCTGATAACAAGGATTATATCTATCAGGGATACATCATTATGAATGATGGAGTCACGTAATGTACGTGACTTTGAGTCTAGCTACAAGACTCGTTAATAAAGAAAAGCGCTTCTTGGGAGGCAACCCAAGCTTTATTTGCTTTGTGTGTTCATTTATTTGTTTGTTTGATTTTATTTGTTTCCGTATGTGTGTTTAATTTATTTCTTATTGGTTCATGTTCAAAACTAAAATTGTGAAAATGCTTTATTTTGTTTTTAACTTCGTCTTAACTACATATAAAGGTATTTTGCAAAAGTTAAGTGTAAGGGAAATCTAAATCGGTTTATTAGAACACAAATGAACATGAATCATAATAATAATAAATTAACATACATATTAGTATTTGTTTGAGTCAAATGCTTGTATCGAGTCATAATGATGTTTTGCAGGATTTCCAGGAAGTAAGGTATAGGTTTTTCCAAAATTTTTTCCGGAAACGTAACATGAGAATTCTGTCAGATCATTTCTGACGGCGTCAGGAGTTACAACCTGACGGCGTCAGGTTTAATTTTCTGAAAATTTTTGAAAGTTTTGTTTTCATAAAAAGTTTTTATTAAATCTATAACTTATAATCTCCAGGAATCTGCAAAATTATCATTCCACAAGCATTATATCCTTATATATAGATTTATCCCGCCGATGTTATGCAGGTTTTCGTGTTTGTTTTCTCAGGTTTAACAGGTTATTTTGGACAAGGAAATGTTTTTGGATCAAGCTTATGGCGATGCATTAGTCATGGAGCTTCAACATTCTCTTTGGAAGAAGATCTAACCGTGTTACTTCATTATCCACCGAACGAATCAGGGGAGTATTTGATTTCATTCTTTTACCTTATTTACTTTTACATCTTGTTATTTGAACATTGGGGACAATGTTCATCTTAAGTGTAAGGGGGGGTAAAAGTACGATTAGAGAATGCTCTTACGCTTGATTTTTGTTTGTTTAATAGTAGATGTGTAATAAAACTGAGATAAATACCTGTTAGGGTAATTTTAGTGCCAAATTTAAAATTTTTTTACAACATATAGGAGTGAAACTTTGATCTTAATGAGCGTCTCACGGATAGGAGTTATATGACTAGCAAAAAAACCGTACCACTAAAAAATTTTTCCACCCCAAATATGTGAGGTTCGCCCCTAGAATTGGTAGGAAAAGCATTTATGCTATGATGTGTGTACCGGTAGCACTTAGATTCTAGAACTTGCGTTAGGACCATTCCGAGGCCACAAGTGAGACTACATTCGTGTAGTTAGATTTACTACATGATAAGAGGCATTAGGATTAACCCATTGTTTTACACCTGTGTTTTTGTTATAATTACATTGGCTACATTGGTCAAGTAATTCTCCCACACCCTTTGCGTTGTACTCATTTTTAGTACACGATACCCCTAGTACACCCCTCAGAGCCTATCTTTTCGTTTCGACCTTTAAGCATTTTACTTAAAGGAAGAATTTGTTACACCCCACTAAAATGTACACCCAAATCGCCTTAGCCTACCTTGTATGCACTCATTTTTAGTGCATTATTGTGACAACATTTTTTTAAACCCAAGTTAATTATCTAGTTGATTACATGGTTGCTAAGTCGAGTCATATCCTTGTACATATTGTTTTGGGACGATTGGGACTCATGGGTAAAGTACTAGTGTAATGGAGTAATGGGGAAGATCATCATTTATTACCCCCATATGTGCTAAATATTTTAAAAGTACTTCAAGTTTTTCAATTATCTTAATTCGAGTCATTAGAATAGTTATTTGTAAAGTTATGTAAAAGTTCAAGTGTAAGGGGAATGCAATGCCCCTATGATGTATTATTTTGGATGGTAGGGCAAAAGTGTATGCACAAAAAAAAAAAAAAAAAAAAAAAAAAAAAAAAAAAAAAAAAAAAAATCAAGAAAAATACAAAAAAAAATGAGAAAAAGAAAAGTAGAAAAAACATACGGACTACCATCCCGTTTTATTTTATGTTTATTTTATGTTTTTGTTATTTTCTTTCATTAGCTTAAGATTGAGTCGAGTCTTGGCTTAGCAACATTGTATAGTACGTGTAATTGATCAAGATCTTTAACTCGCCACCAGTAAAATATCCCTTATCCAACAAAACCGTGTTTTCCTTTTCCCTACACCTAACGTTATAACCCATTTAAAAGCCCTCTTTGATAGTTTATCTTTGGTGCTTACGCCGAGTGGAGGAGGTTTTCGATCCTTTCCCAAGCCTATGGTAATCTATTTGCTATGACAGGTAGTGAGAGATATTATCCGTTTTCATTTATGAGATTTATTTTGATGACACTTGAGAGATGTAAGTATCTAAACACTACTTGTGAGGTGCTAGTTTATAATCTCCGTGCTTATTATGATTAAAGTGGAACGAATATTTGTTGTAATTACTTTTATGTTAGCATTAAATGACCCCTAACTTGTATTTTGATTAGAATAAAAGCGCATTTGCTTGAGGACAAGCAAATCTCAAGTGTAAGGGTATTTGATGAAGCGAAAAGTGTACCGCTTTTAAGGGGTCATTTAAGCCCTAAATCGTATTTATTTGATCAAATATTGCCCTAAATCGTTCCTTTTGTCATTTTAGGTACTTTTGAGAAGAAATCTAGAAAAGGAAGCATTTTGGACGTTTTTGGAGCATAAAAGTGAAGAAAACGACAAAGTCTCAAAATCTTGCTTGAAGTTACCTTTGACGGCGTCAGGATTAACCCTGGACGGTGTCATGGCTTGGCAAAAGTGATGGATGTGAAATTTACTCATGATAAGCCAGAGAAATTGCATGGAAATTCTGACGGCGTCACGCTTTAATTTGATCAAGGTCGTCACGTTATAATTCAAAGAGGGACGGCGTCACGTTCATAGTCTGACGGCGTCAAGCCTTGATAAGCCAGAACGGATTTTGGAGAGCTAAAGAGGGACGGCGTCAAGAAGGTCATCCGGGAACCCTAAAAGCGGCGAGGTGACGGCGTCACACTCCATAACGTGACGCCGTCAGATCCAAAAATCTATATATAGTTTTGCAATTCTTTGTCATTAGTGTGGAACTTATTGGGGAATTTTGTGTGTGAAAACCCTAGGACGAATTTGGCAGCTCTTTCAAGGCTTTTTGCCTTGAGATCTTCCATGTTACATTGAAGATAAGTTATCAATTAATCATTCAATATGTCTATGTGTTGTTTGATTCTATCTTATTCTTGTCTTTTGTTTAACATGTTAGGCTAGATTTATCTTGTGTTTGCTTAGATCTAATGAAACCTAGCTATTGATTATTGGTTATTAGTGTGTTGTTAGTTGTATTGGATGATTGTTCATCTATGTTAGGCTTAAGAAAACTGGCTAACTTCCTATTCGGTAACTTGCTTGAACGTCTTAAGAAACATGAACCAATGCGTACTAAAGGTTTTTATGGTTGTATTTAATGCACAAGCGAATTCTAGTGATCCCATGTTAGGAGCTTCCTAGCCGGCTCGACATAGGAGTGAAGTAGGAGCTTGTAGAGTTGGGGAAGTACGTACGCCACCCCACGAATGGTATTAAGGAATACACCCATCATCCACGCAACTAATACACACTAATCAACCGGTAAAAGATAGTTAGGGAGTAAGGAAATCTAAGTAAACACATTTCCCTCCACATAAGTTTTCACCAACATTTTCATTTTTGTTATTTTATTTTATTTGCATTCGTAGTAATTTTGGTTAGTTGACTAGCAACTAATTCCGCCCACTCTTTCAAACCCGAGATTTTACTTGCTTTCATAAAAATATAAAAACATAAAAAGAATCTTCTCTCACCCTTAGACCTATTAGAGTAATTTTTCATACCTAACGAACACTATTCCCTGTGGAGAACGATCAATCCCCCGTACTTACCACTACACTATACTACATCGGTCAGGTACACTGCCTGGTGGGGTTGTAAGCCTCTTGAGATCCCTCGAGAGGTAAAACCTGTTGTAAGGTCGCAAAACCACGCATCATTTTTCCATATGAGCTTTCCGGGAGATTCACCTATCCTCCATTTTTGTTGCATGGTCTTTTGATCGGAAACAATCTAATTTGTCTCTTTCTGAGGAAATTTGAACCTACTTCGTTTTGATTCGAGTCATGAGAAATAAAGTTATTCCGTTCGAAAAGATTCTTTGGAGGAATCACCCATAGCGTGAGGCTACCTGGGAAACCGAAGAATCGATACGAGCTAGTTATCCGCATTTCGTATTTTGATTCGGTACGTCTTTGTTTGTTTTCCGTTCTATTTCATCTCCGTTTCTTTGCAAATTTCGATGACGAAATTTTCTTTTAGAGGGGAAGAAGTCGTAATACCTAAAAATCCAAAATGTGCAAAATGACCAAAATGCCCCTACAAATTTAAAAAAATTCATTTAAAAGCTTATAAATCACCAAATAAATTCCAAACCTTCGGGAATGAACTAGATATGAAGCCAAATAATTTTTGTGACTAGATTTTAACATTTAGAAAAGTACAAAAATACACAAAGTATTTATTTGGACGATTTATATATAATTCGTATATATTTATGATTAAAAAATACAAAATAAATTAAATAAAATACAAGATAAATGCTAATAAAATTAGGAAAAGATCACAATCAGTATTTGACCTTAATTAGACTTGCTTGGGCCGAATATATTGAGTCCTTCTCATGTAAACACGTTTTTATATTATATATATATATATATATATATATATATATATATATATATATATATATATATATATATATTATACAAACCGAAACCCTTAGAACCCTTTACAAAAATCGTACAGCCTTCATTCGATCCAATAAAACTCGTATCTTATTTTTCTGGAGTTCTACATAACCTAAAGAAGCTTAGAAAATTAATTGGAGGTCGTGAGATTCGTTGGTTCGATCGTAAGACATTTGTTTTGTCGAATAAAGCTATAGCGAGAGGTATAATTTGTCTTATCCCTTTGGTACGTTCGATTGTGCATATTATATTTTTCTTATGTTAGTATGATCATGTAAGACCTAAATAAATTATATAGAACAAATCATGCATGCTAAATAAATCGTACCAATTTTTGAGAGCAAAAACGTAACTAAAATCCATAACGCGTAATACGAATTATCCAGGACTTGTAATTATTTATTTTAGACACTATACGACATATATGATCTGGGAAAAATATTGGTTCGAATTATAGAAGCTCATGTGGATCGTAGCTAATTATTTTTTAAATCGTATATATATGTATCGAAGAGAATAAAATCAAAAGAAACCCTAGAACACATTAGGGTTAGGGTTTGGTAATTTAAAATAGGTCAATAAATTCTATCTAATGATTAGGTAATGATTGGTTATAGATTAGATGAGCTAGGGTTTTGATTTGGTTATTAAAAAGGGTTATACGATTTGATAAATAAATAAGGAGGACTTGTTTTGTCAACTTTGAAACTTAAAGGTTATTTTTATAATGTTAATTAGGTCAGTACAAATGTGTAAAAATTATAAGATGAGGTCCTTATGTGTAAAATTTGCAAGAACATGATTTATTTGTTAATTTATGGTTCGAATTATAAATAAATTAATTAGAGGGACTAAAAGTGTAAATTCAGGAAACTTGTGATTATTTTGTGTAAATAATATTATTAGGGAGGTAATATGTGATTTTGGGTATTTATGGGACTATTGTGTAATTATAATAAAGTAAGGATGTAAATTGTAATATTTTTAAACTAAAGGGACTAATTATGTAAATATGTGAAACATGGAGGTGTAATTAGTAACATATGACAAATGTGAGGGTATTTTCTGTAATCTAGTAATTATAAGGGCTTGTGAGGTAATTATGAATATTAGTGAGGGTTAAATTGTAAATTATGTAATTATAAGGTTTATTTTGTAACTTTAGTAACTAAAGGGGTGTAAAGTGTAAATAATGAAACTTAAAGGACTAAAGTGTGATTCTGAATCCATTATGTGTTATAAACTAGTAAATTGTGATAATTTCATTTAAAACCCTTAACTTTGATATATTTACATTTAAAACCCTAAGTTATGGAAACTTGTCATAAATAACCCTAGACTTTTGTAACTTGCTAAAATATACCTTAATCCCGTAATAAGGCTTGATTAATGACTTAACCTAATTTGTGAAGGTATAATCTTGCTAAATATAGAAACCTGCTAAATCTGAAAAGTTACTAAAAATAGAAAGTTACTTAAAATGAAAAGATAATTGAAAACCCTTTTGAACTTCTGTCTTCTACTCCATTAGGTTCGATAAAGGAGTAATTTGATCCTTGTCATTTGCTATCCTTGTGTTCTGCTAATAAGGTACAGATATTCTGCCCTTCTTGTAAGGTGCCTTCGTTCTCTTGATCTCTTGTTTTGATTCGTTTAGGATTTCCCTAAGCCATTGCTATGTTCCTATACACTTGGTTCGTTGTTGGATTCATTTGACCTTGATATTCGATATAACCCTTTTGCTTTGAGCTTCTATAATGATCCATTTGATATTCGTTCGTTACCTAGTAATATTAGTATTCGAATCATTTGATACTTCGGGGGTTCATTTGATTTTGGTAATTAGATGTGAAAACCTTTTCAAGTATATTATAGAAATGTTTTGAGGAAAATTATTTTAAAGATGATGTTTATAAAATATGCGATATCACTTTTATTTAGAGTTTGACTAAGCTTTTATGAAAACCACTTTTCAAGACTAAGCTTTTGTGAAAACTGTGTTAAAGGTCATTTTTATGAAAATCATGTGATAAAGATTTCTTTAAATGAACCATTTGATTATGAACCTCCGATGATGAACCCTTTGCCATGAACCTTTGATATTTGGACTTTGACCATGATTCGATGACTTAGACTAGTTGGACCTTTGCTATGATTTGGACCTTTGACCTTTAGTTTGATACCCGAGCCAAGTTCGTTTCCTAGCCATGAAGGTAACATGGCCGTGTCATTGATGCACCAATGGCATGACTCCAGTGTGTTCGAGTGATGTTACACACCGTCCCCATATTGTTCGTAACGTGCACATTATATTTATTATTGGCCTATATTATTGTTCAGAGGGGGCGTATGGATGCATCCTAGATTAGTGTTTGTATTAATGGATATTATATTATATTGTTCGGTGATTGATGTTGTGTGCAATACACGTCTTTCACAAAGTTCGGGAGCTGATCACTCCAATTTGATACATGAGGTCACCCCTCATATTATCTGGTTACTTGTGAGGCATCCCCTCTAGATTGCTACAGGGTTAATATATTTGATTTGTTCGGGCTCGTGGAGGATTACTAACCCTTATTACTTTTTATTTCCTTTCTTTTCATTTCATTCTTATTATATTCTTTGCCTTTGACTCGTATATCCCAATGCACTAAACTAAACATGCTCGTTTCATTTGCTTTCGTTTCCGTTCATTATATATCTGTTCACTGGGCTTTTTAAGCCCAGCCGCATTTTTTTTCCCGCGGCAGGTTTTGGTTGGAAGCTGGGTATGAGTGAAAAGACTTTTGGACTTAGAAGACCTGGATAGTTATTCTGAAGTAGAGGTTATTAGAAGGATTTGCATTTGCAAACTTAGTATTTAGCTTTTGTTTCCTTTGCAGCCTTGTGTATTTAGTATTTCATTTGTAACCTTTGAGAATCCTTGTATTATTATTGAATGTATGCTTTGTTTTGATATGATATGAAACCATTAATGTGATACTTCTACCCTTGCTGGGTTGGGGTGTTACATCTACCATCCATGCATTGTGGTGAGTCCATTGTTTCTGCAGTTCTACTGCTCCCTCCCACTTCAGTCTGCGACTTATCCAACCATGGTATTTGTGCAGTGTCATGGTTCATCTTCATCAAGTCAATGAACTTCTTGTAACATTCTTGTATTGCTTCTGCATCCTCGGTTGTTAGGCCTTGCATATGTGCAATGGCACCCCATTTGCCACTTAATGTGACTGTGACATAGCCTCCAAGACTATCCACAACTTTATGTAACCCAAGCAAATTTATTTTTATCACTCCAACTGTTGGTGGTATCTCCTCCAAAGCATCATAATTGAGATACACCAAATAGAACCATTTCACCATATCAATATATTTCTTGCTAATCACATCCCAATTATTGAACACTAACCCATCTTTTTTAATCAAATTCATAAATGATATGAATCTACTAAACGAATTTACCTTCAAAGAATATAGAGTCCCATTCCATGAAATATACTCATCATCAATGTAGTCTTGAGTATCATCTCTATCCCAATTCAAATCTTCTAGTCCTTTAACCAGAGAGCATTCTTCTTTTGGATCTAGTGACTCAAAATATTCATCCAAGTATCTATTGTGTTCTGAGATTACATGCTTCTGTCCCAAAACCTGTTCATTCCTATCTGTGTTCTGTGATCTTTCTGTCCCTTTCCTTTCTTCATCAAACATGTATTTAATCTTGCATTTGCAGTCGTCTACCTTCACCATATACCCTTGTTCTTCCAGAAGATCATAACTTAGGATGTTCAATGATACTTCTGGAGTATATTGAACGTTTGGTATAACCAATTCTCCATCTTCTGTATCGACACCAACATCACCAAGTCCATATGAAAATATGAACTTCTTTTCAGTCTCCTCTTTGCCAATCATCTTAAATTTGTATTTGATCTTCTTGAACAAATTCCTTCGAGGGCAAAGATGAAACTTATATTGGTTGCTTATATACCACACTTCATTCCATGTTTTTAGATTCGAACCCTCAACCATATAGTCTCCAATAACGTGGACAGTTTCTGGATATTTGACTTCTTCATCAAGAACTTGTGTTGTTATTTCTGCTTCTTGTCGTGATTCTGCCACAGAAAGTTTTTTTCTGTTTTCACATGCCCAAAATGCATGTCCCTTTTGCTTGCAAATATAGCACTTTGATCTCCTTTCTCTTTTGTTCTTCACAGCATTTTCTTTCTTTTGTTTTCCTTTCAATTTTGCATCGTTGTATGCTTCATTCTCTAAAACTTTCTTCACAAGCATCTCCTTTGCTTTAAGAGAAATGCTTTTCCTTCTTGTACTCCATTGATACACCCTTTTTGGCGTTTCCCTAAGTATCGTCCTGATTGAAATCCAGATGATGGCGTTTCCCACGGATTAGAGCCAAAGCTCTAATACCACTGTTTCACAGGGTTCCTTCCATCATTTCTGGACTTCATGATTTGTTTATAACTCACCATTGGTTGCGTGTTTGATTGTGTAAAGTGTAAACGAATTCGAAATGTAATAGACAAAGTATTCTGCAAATGAAACTTGTATTGATAATAATGAAACTGTTACATTTGTTTGCCTGCATGAAGCCTATTTATACAAGCCCAAATGACACGACTTTTGACTAATCGACATGACCTTTCATATGGCAGTTATTTCCAAACCGTTATAACGTTTGGCAAATAACTGTCATATCTATTCTAACTAAATAAACTGTCTTATGACCCATATTATATTACAATTCGACCACACTTATAATATACATAATACATGTACTAAAGTCTTAATAAACTATATACTAAACATTAAACATTTGATCTAAATCAATTAAAAAGGCTAACATTATTGAAGTTATGAGTAATAATGTAAATGACATTTATATTAAAATTTCATTTTTCTTGCCAAAACTAGGTACCAAATTTCCCAAACTTATACGTATTCGGGCAAATGACAAAAAAATGCATTAAACTTGACATTTTTTTGTCATTGTATGTAGCCAACTATTTTTTGTCTCATTGTAACACTAAACTTTTGATTTTTTGTCATTGTATGTACGATTTCCAGCGTGTCCCTTTGTTACACGTAAGCTGCCAGCGTGTCAAGGCTACATACAATGACAAAAAGTGTCAAGTTCAATGCATCTTTTTATCATTTGCCATTTATTTTTTATTTTTTATTTTTTTTAATAGAAACAAATACAAGAAGCCAAAAGATATCGGGTAAACTTAACGCTAACCCAATTTTGAAATTATTTTTTAAAATAGTAACGCTTTAGTTACATCTTAAGCAAACCATATAATCATATTCATTTTGTTAGTCACGGTTTCAAATTGTAAAATACTATGAATACGTTTTTCTTTTCAAATATATAAATTGGACCCTCTTTTTGTGGATCTACAAAAATGAGTTTGAGAAGGAGACGTGGACAAACAAAAAAAGAACACGTTAGATTTAAGGAAATAACCGAGCTTCACCTATGGAAATAACCGAGCCCGAGTCGAGTTTCGAGCTCTAGTTTTTTATGACGAGTTGGGCTCGAGCTTGAAATCTAAAGCTCGAAAGAGCTCGAGCCGAGTTTCGAGCTCGAGTAGGTCGTAATTGTGCTATGTTTTACAAAAAATTATAAGGTATAAAACTTTGATTAATAAATATGATCACAGGTCAAATACTTTGAGAACAATTATTTATAAGTGCTCGCCACTTGCTTCGCTAAGTTCTCATTAGTTCCTCGTTCATCATCTTCATTTGGTTAATTTCTATTATAATTTGTTTCCTATCTTGTAATTGGGTTTTATGTCCTTTCTTTGTAATTTTTTTTTGCATTTATTAATCAAATTGTCTCAATTTTCAACAAGAAAAGAAAAACGTATTCATAGTATTTTACAATTTGAAACCGTGACTGCCAAAATGAACACGATTATATGGTTTGCTTAAGATGTAACTAAAGCGTTACTATTTAAAAAAATAATTTCAAAATTGGATTAGCGTTTACCCGATATCTTTTGGCTTCTTGTATTTGTTTCTATTTAAAAAAATAATAATAAATAAAATAAAGGGCAAATGACAAAAAAATACATTGAACTTGACATTTTTTATCATTGTATGTAGCCTTGACACGCTGACAGCTTACGTGTAACAAAGGGACACGCTGGCATTGGACACGCTGAAAATCGTACGTACAATGACAAAAAATCAAAAGTTTAGTGTTACAATGAGACGAAAAATAGTTGGCTGCATATAATGATAAAAAGTGTCAAATTCTATTATTTTTTTATCATTTGCCCTACCTATTCTGATAAAGTTGTAATTGCGAATGTGCGATATGATCTGGCATAAATAGCAGTTCCCCACACAGCATAATATATTCATCAACTACATACATTTTACACACACACAAACACATCAACGTAGACGACCAAATTTGTTTTAAGGTAACTGTGTCGAACATGGCAGGATTAATGACATCGGGTCCCAATGGTTGAAAAAGTTCAAAATCAAAAACAAAAAATTGAATAGAAAGAGGCAAACAGCACGACATTATTATTAATTGTGGGTGCTTTCATACTTTCCGCTCAAAACCTGTTTTTTTATACATATCTGATGTTACTAAATGTTTTATCCATTTCAAGGTTTTCTGAATTAATTTTCAATACATGTAAAATTATACAAATTATTTTTATTTTATTTTATTATTATTTTATTTTATTTATTTATTTTTTTTTTTATAAAATCTTCAAATAAACTTTTTGATGACAGATAGAATTATTATTGATCAAGTAACAAAAAGTAAAAGGAAACATCCATCCATTGAGTGAAAATGAAAGCAAACAGAAAAGCACTTTACAACATATCTTGTGATTAAACAAGTATAGAAAACCAGATAAAAGAGCCTTGAATACTCATGATTTTATGCTCAACACAAGGGTTGCTAGCCGCTAGTGGGCCATTTTCCAACCTTTCAAATTCAATTCTTCAAGAATTGCCTTCTTATGAAGGATGAACCCCACAAATGCTCACATACATTCATACTCTCATCATAAGGGATATTACTAAAAGCATATATGCCTCTCTAACATATGATTTTTGGTTATGTCATTAAATTTTAAAAGGGTGATTTGCACGACATGGATATACTTTTACCGAAAGGATGATGGCATGACTTTCTCTTTGATTTATCATATGAAGTTAACATTTTAGCGTAAATTTATAACTTGCATAAGTATTAGACACACAGAGAACAGGCAAAGCCGCGGCTATATTGTGATTTAGTCATGATAGCTAGGATTAAAGTCGATCTATGATATCCTATTTGTGTGTGCGGCGCGCAACACTGTTATTGTGATGCAGAACTAGTTATACAACTGGCTTAGATGTTTAAAAATTAGTGGAAACGATACATACTTTCATTGTGCTTAACTTATTAACTAACTTGCAATAGTCATTTTGGCCGAGCTGCTTAGCCCAAATTTCATCTTTTAAGCCTACAATTTCGACTCTACCCCAACTATTTATATATTTTTCCAACTACTTTTTTTCAGTAATTTGATTGAAAGTAGAAATTTCCTTCATTCATGAACCGTAGGTAGGGAGTTTAAGTTTTTGATCGCAAAGCGTGTGCTTCTTTTGTTAGCTAGAACGCTCTAGTATACTTCCATCCAGCATCATAGTACAGAGAATTGATCGAATATCACATGGAAATGGAATATTGTATATTCTTAATCTTGTATGCTTAATAAAGGATTAACAAAAAAGATATACATATTATACCTTTATGATTGTATCAAGTTTAATTACATTTTTGGGGTCCAACTTCAAATAATGGTTGATTAGCTTTTGTATAAATACCCAAGTCATAAGCACATACCAATATAGACCCACAAAACTCTCTTTCTCTCTCTACATTTTCTTTGTTCAAATTAAAGTGAAGCAATTAGCAAAAAGAATGGGAGCACTTGATTACTTCTCCAACTTTTGTACAGTCACAAGCACCAGCACAAGAAGTAGAAGAAAACCAATGCAGACAGTTGAAATCAAAGTCAAAATGGACTGTGATGGATGTGAAAGAAGAGTCAAGAATGCAGTGAAGTCCATGAAAGGTATAAATCTGTCAGTCTGTCCATAATCCTGTTAACTGTTCTAACGGTGCTTACTTGTTTTGTATGTTTATAAGGTGTAAAAACCGTGGATGTTAATAGAAAGCAACACCGAGTAACAGTGAGCGGATATGTAGAGCCAAACAAGGTGTTGAAGAGAGTAAAGAGTACAGGAAAAAGAGCCGAATTTTGGCCATATATACCTTATAACTTGGTTAGTTATCCTTATGTGAATCAAGCATATGACAAACGGGCTCCTGCTGGTTTTGTCAAGAACGTTGTGCAGGCTGTCTCGGCCCCAAATGATACTGATGAGCGGATCACATATCTCTTTAGTGACGATAATCCTAATGCTTGTTCAATCATGTGATATAGTATTATAGTATGTCTACTTGTCTAGTAATCAACTTGGATGTCTTTTTACATACTTGTTCCTCAAGTATTATGAGACTTACCACTATATATGATGTGATGAATTGTATGTTTCGATACAGTTTGTCTTGCCTCGTAAGTGAGATATAGTTTTTGTGTGTGTATCTTAGAGGCTCATGTAATTGAATTATCAATAATGTGATGTCGTATTTGGTATTAAATCATTCTTTAGGCTTTTGGTATTGAAATATGTGTTTTGCTAATGAGAGCGTAAGGGTTATGTTAAGAAATGATTTTCATTACACAAGTCTTAGAAAATAAATTACACCAATATCAAATCTTACAACAATATGATTAAATTACACCAATATCAAATCATACAACAATACGACTGAGGGATGCAAATACAGTTTTCTTAAACAGAATTTCTGTCATAACTGATATGACTATTTGAAGGATACAACAAGCAATATAAGATAATAAACTTGAATCTAGTGAACTTGATAAGATTTAATGATGGAGTTTGATATGGATTTTCTATGTTTTCTCTATAAACTTGAAAGGTTGCCAACGAAGCATTGTGACTCTTCAAAAATACCGTTGTATTTTGTAACTGTCACAATGAAAACCTTCAATGATACGTCACAATGAAAACCTAATCAGGGTTATTAAAAAATCATTTCAGATTTTTCAATTTGAGCCCCGGCCCATGGCCCATCTTTTGACCATTTAATAATGTCTATTATTAAGCCCAATTAAGTATAATTAAGCTTAAAACCAACCACTAAGCCCACTACTATCGACTTCAATTATTTGTTAGTCATTGATGAAAAGTTATTACAAAGAGATATAAGTTTCATTGTGGTTCCTATATGGGATTAGTTTTTCCATGTTTCAACGATACATCACATTTTTTATTCAAACACCAATAAACATTTGAATAGAAACACAAGATAATTTAAAGTTATTTATTATTCTATTTTCATCAAATGTAATATAACATGCATCAAATTAGGTGTCTTTTGAACTTGAAACTATCATAGTGAGTACTTATCGGATCTACTTTGTGGATAGTGAACATGAGTATTAAACTAGCCACGTTATAGTAAATCGAGGCAATGAGTATCACATATATCATATTTATGAAATAACAGATTCTTACCGTTTTGTTCATTTTGGTCATGAACATATCAATTAGAGTTGTAGAATTATTATTGTCGCTTGTCATATTGCATCACACTTGATCGGTTATTTGATACGAGAAACTTTAGTGTTTTCAACGGAAACGGTTTTAGGTTTCCCACACATGTCTATATCGATCTCATAAATTCAAAGGAAATTATTTTGGATTCAACGGTATAACTTATTAAAAGGTAAAACACTATAAATTTAGATATGTCAGGCTTTGATGGTGTAACAAAAAAAAAAGAGGAAAAAAAAAAAAAAAAAAAAAGGTATGTCTTATGAGTATGTTTGGCATAACTATTATTTTGCATCTTTGGAGGGATATATATGTAAAAACCTCTAACTATTATTGAAGCATAGAAGCCTAAATAAATACTCGTAGTACACTTATGAAATAAATATTTAAGAGAGAGCGCATTATGGAGCATGCTTTATCAAAAAAAAATTTTTGGAAGGCGACTTTCAATTTTTGGTTTAGAGAGTCGTACCTGCCACAAAAGCAGGCCCTCATCCACCACATACCCAGAATATGTTGTCTTAACTGGGCCCACGCTGGTGTAGTAGGGATTCAACGGCTTCCGCCCGAAAACGGTATTGCCTCCACACGAGAATTCTCGCTGGAGTAACAGCCGGATGAAAACCGGGGCCGGCTCGGATTCGAGTCTCCGCAACTAATGGCTCAAAGACTCTCCTCTTCATTGCCTGATAACAACAGAGCATGTGGCCCGCCCCCATGTGAGAACTTCCCGATTGGTCACCCAACCGGTAGTGCTCTCACAGAGGACTCACTTAACCCCTTAAGCCACCACCACTAGACCACATGCTTGTTGTTATGCTTTATCAAATTTCCTTATTAAATTTTGTCATAACAAACATTAGTTCCCGTTTCAAAAGGAAAAAAAAAAGGCATGTGTTAAAAATAAGGGTGTTGATATGCACATCACACTTTTTGATTACTTCACCATTAAATCATATACGTGATGCACAGAGTACAACACCGTTATGCATGATTGATGGTGTGCACATCTGTTTAACTGGTGTGGATATCACCTCCTGATGCGCGTGATGTGTCGTTGGGGTTTAGCAGTTTTAATGCCTACTCAAGTTTTAAATTTATATTTAGCCGACTTATCAATAACACACACACTTAACGAGCAGTGTACCCGGTCAGTATGAATATAATGGTAAGTAGAGTGTCGATCACTAAGAGTGGAACGTATTATCTCGTTATTCTAATCAGTATTTTAATATCCTAACGCAAGGGGGTTTCAGCCTGAGAGACTGGCACGATTTGTTTGCAATTAAATAATAAAATAAACCAATAGGCACGAATCAGCAAGTAGCACACACGTACACAGATAAATACTCGAGACAATAAGAGGGCTGTCCTTTTGATTAAGTAGATTGTCACTTGTTTTATTGATAGCTTTATATGAAGTGTATGTAGTTAACCCTTTCTCGTTGGTCCTATTCTTATCGGCGAGTAAACCCTTAATGATTACTTATGTCTAAAAGTTATTCCTAAGTGATCAATTTAGTAATAACCGTGGGAGCCACATTATGTCCCGCAGTCAAATGCCCGCAAGCCACTAATAAACACAGAGGTTATCAATGCACTAATAAGTAGTAACCAAAGACATCAACATATAAACTTTAATTGATGGGAAAGCAAGTATTAAAGGGAGTGCAATCTTTCGTTGTCACATTACACAAGCCACCAATCCTGATGAATTAAAGTTTGCTAACACAATAAAACAAAACTACTTAATGAATTAAACACATGCAGCACCTTCTTACAGCTCTTGTATCTTTGATTTGGGTGTGTCTTGTGCTGCCTCCTTGACTGAATTCGTCCTTTGGTTCTTCTGTTCGGACTTAGGTTATAATGTTCGGAACTTTTAATTCGTCTGGTCTACGGGGTATTTATAGTTTCTGTCTGAGGGAAGATGCGGCGCATCTAAGGAGTAGATGCGGCGCATGTACTTAACTTCGCGTGGGGTCCAAGATTATAATATTCAGGAATATTCGTACACCGCCAGAAGATGCGGCGTAACTCCATGATTAGATGCGGCGCATGTCCTCTTGTATCTTGGATCGTATCTGGTGATATCTTGATAGAGATGCGGCGCATGTCATGAGTGAGATGCGGCGCATCTGGAGCAGATTAGTCTTGATCTTCTTCATTTCAGTAGACTCTTAACATTATGCATGTTTTGCTCCATTATTAGTCCAAAATCGCCAAGTTTCACCAAATGCTTGTTTTTACCTGAGAATTACAAAAGTAAACGATTAAGTATCAATCCTCATACATAATGTAGTAAAACAAGTCAAATTAATAGGATAAATGATAGTAATAAAATGTACTTATTTTAGTTCATCAAATATCCCCCCACTTGAACTTTACTTGTCCCCAAGTAAACCTTAGAATTTCTTTTATGAAAATGTATCCTAAAAGATGTTAGGATTTATTTTTATATCAAGCATGTATTCGTTTATTTCATAATCACACAACCAAACACTTAACGAATTAGAAGTATAAATAAAATAATTCGATAAAAGCAAATCTAATCGTTTAACTGTCCAGTCGTGACGAATATTCTATCATAAGCTTGGCAAGTATACACATCTCCTCCACTAAAGCTAAGGAATAACAAGTCTAAAGCGGTAAAAAGGGTTTTTAGGATTAAGGGTTAATTATTCTCTTTCACTATCGATTTCAAATCCCAGAAAAGGCGACAAAATCACAAATACATGATCGAATCCACGAACACGATACTTGCAATTGCTCAAATCCTTAACTCGAATAGGCTAAAGATAGGTCCAAACTTCACCAATAATAATATATCAAAAAGGGCGACAAAATCATAAATACATAGCCGAATCCACGACTACGATACTTAAGATTGCTCAAATCCCTAATCTCAATAAATCAAAGGTTCGGTTGGATAAAGAATAATAAAGGGTATGGATAACATTTGGGATATAAATTGGTGTAAAAATAAAAATAAACAAAACAAATAAATTAAAATCCTAAGTGTGGTTAATCACTATCCCAACCATCCCATGAATAAGACTCATATCATCGAATAACTCACGCTTTAACACTTGAAACACACGCTTTAGGTAGACACGAATTATACTCAACAAGATCTTAATCAAAGAATAAACCTTAATTGGCGTTCCCATAACTGCCAATTCCCATTCAATCCATAGATATAGTACAACAAATAGTGGTGATATCGACCACTTACATAACTTTACATCGTTGGTTAAAACTAACTTCCAACTCTCCCTTTTTTCTTTTTCTTTTCTTATTTTTTTTCGATTTTTTTTTTTTTTTTTTTTAAACATAAAGATGTGTAAAATTTCACCACATCACTACAACTTTCTTTCCGGATAATTTTTCCATACTTTTCATACTTTCAGAAATAACGGTAATAGCGAAAGTAGTAAACACACGAAAAATAAACTCAAAGATATACAATATTTACTTTTACTCCAATTGCATTGTGCAATTTCCCGACCTAACCAAAGATAATGAATTACGCACGCGAACACAGGTAATGTAAGGAAACACACTTTGCCTATAACAATTAACCAACCACGGATTCTAATCTACAGGGTAGGCTAAGGTGTAAGGGTGTAACGAAACATTTTAAACATAGGTGTAAGAAACGAAAGGAATGGCTCTGAGGGTTTTTCTAGGGGTATCTTACTCTAAAAATGAGAGTAACAAAAGGGTTTATACGGGGGTTAACTAACCAGTGTAGTTAGTTAATAACACATAACATATAAAGGCTATTTGGGTGTAATCCTAGAATTTTACCAATTTAGACAAGTCATTCCAATTATATAAATAATACTCATTATGGTGGTCTCGAATAGTATACAAGCCAAGTTCTAAAGTTTACAAGTCACCGGCACACTCATAGATTTGTGAATTTTGGAAAATCACAATTTTTGAAAATAACGTCATGTGTGCAGCTATGCAACTTAGATCTTAAACAAAAACATGCTAAAAAAAAAAAAAAAAAAAAAAAAAAAAAAAAAAAAAAAAAAAAATTAAGTTTGATATATTAAGCACATTTTAAGCATAATTTTTGAAAAAGTTTTAGGACAAGTAAATGTTAAGTGTTCTAATTCTCCAATCCCCCCACTTAAGTTAAACAACGTCCTCGTTGTTTGTATAAAAGGTTAAAAACTGGAAAATAAAAGAATTAGAACAGGAAAACTCCCCTGAGATTTGCTCGGTATGATCCTCCATTAGTATAAGAGCAAAAATCATCTTTCTTGTGGATGAGAACGTTAAAGCTTCATACTTGATGTATCCACAGGAAATCCAGGAAACTATAATACCACCAACATTTTAAAACACACCTAAGATAAGAAAGGTTCAAACTTGCATAATACATTAGTAGTTAGATAAAATAAAACTTAAAAATTAAAACTGAAAATCATCAGGTCAGTCGATGCGCCGCATCTTATGGAAGAAGATACGCCGTATCGAGCCTGGAATTAATACGGATCAGAATAAAGATGCGCCGCATCCTTAACCAGGGATGCGCCGCATTAAAAATAAACTGATAAAAAGTTTTAAAGTCGAAAATAAAAATGCAGAGAAATAAAATAAGATATGACCATTGCAGGAGATGCGTCGCATCTCAGAATTGAGATGCGCCGTATCCTCATGTGGGCCTGACTGACTCGACACAGAAAACAGAATAAAAGATAATTCCGAGTTGTCTCCCGGTAAGCACTTGTCTTTATTCCAGAGTCTTCAAGTTAGACTCACGTTCAGCTCAGCAATAAGTCCTTGTCACGGTCCATCCTTCGTCCTTCATCCGAAAGATTTTCCCGTATATCTCTGCGACGTTTTCTTCCGTTCGACTTAATCTAGTATAACTCTTTGTTTTCACCGCAGTATATTCTTCATCAGGACCCAAAGAATATTTGATGATTTTAAATTTTTCAGAAATAATCATGGGTGGCTCATTGTAAGGAATCCCAAGTAGTTGACACTTTCTTTTGGTGAACTCTTCCTCGTCTTTATCAACAAACTTAAAATAAGGATCCTTAATCAAATAATCATCTAGTACTTCAATCAACGACTTATTATTATTATCATCTTGAATCGTTTCCCATTCTCTTTCTAATTCCCATTGTAGCCGTCGACTAAGCTTCGTGAAATCATCAAATTGTCCATGTACCCATTCCCAGAAAGTAGTACCCGATGTTCCCTTAAGTCCTTTCAAGCGTTCAATTCTACCCTTTTCTTGTAAAGCCTCCGCTTTTTGTGGGCAGTCTTCAACATTATCGTACCACTCATAATATTCAAAGGTTACATCGTTTCCAACCCGTTTCATCCCGATTATACTTCCCCCATTACAGGTTCCGTCACTTTTATAATCACAGGTCGGCCAAACACTACTTCCGTCCTTGAAAACGAAGGGTGTACAGGTGTGATTGATGTGCGCATATTCCCATGGTTTATCCCAAACCCATGGTACTTGGTCATTCCATTCATAGTACCAGGTGTTTTTGAAATCGTCATAAGTCTTAAATCCTGGTAGATCTCCAGTAAGCACATCATCGTCGACTTGAAGAAGGTAGTTAAATTCCTTGAACTGCTTGCACAAGGGTGTCTCATAATCGAACACATCAATGTCAATTCTGAAAAGTTCTTCAATGCCCTCATTGATTGTTGAATCATGAAGTGACGACCCATAATCGCTTTCTACTTCTTCGTCTTCTCCTCTCATCCAATATACCCATAATGCATCCTTAGTAGCACGATCCATGCTCTTATGGTTATTAAACTTACTAACCAACCATTCTGAAAAATCAACATCGTGAGGATCGTGGTTAACGTCAAAGCAAGTTTTTCCAATCATATTCTTTTTTATCTCCATGAACTCGTTAAATTGCTTCTTAAAACTCCGAGTCAACCATGAAGTCATAATCTCCTTGACTTCATTTGTAGGGGCAAATTCCGGACTACCATATTTGAGTTCTAGCCAATCATTGAGGGAGAGGTCTATCAATCTTACCAATCTCCCATGAAATAGTAACTCCGCCAAAGCATAATTCATGTCATTATCCTGATAGTTCTCATTCAATCCCCAGTACTGTTCGGAATAAGGCATGTAAGAGATTTGGGCATTGCCTCCACCACAGCTGTTGTTGCTTGAGTCCATGTATGCAAGATAGAATTTCCCATCATCTTCTTCGATAGTAGTCCAGTTCAATCCTTCGGCTTCAATGATAGGCCATAAGAGCGACAATTCTTCTCCAGTGTACCTCACAAATACATCATAAGAGAATACCTCTTTGTCAATGTTGCATAAACGCATGAATTCCTTAAAAGCAGCTTCAAGAGGGGTCTCCCAAGAGAATAAATCTGCATCGATCATGAGTACATTGAATGAATCTGAAAACAAACATTCCTTAGCAAGATATCCGTTAACTGACATGTCTTCCATAGCAAAATCTGTCATCCAAGGTAAAATCATCAGTAGGATTTGTTCGCTAGAAGAGAAATTAATGAATATAGAAACGGATATATGAATACAAATAGCTGATATCTGCAGACGATGCGCCGTATCCAAATAGTAGGATACGCCGTATCTTATAATCGTTAAAATTTAATCAGACTTTATTCAGAAAATAGATACGCCGCTTTAGAATTTAAGAATGCGCCGTATCGAATTAATTAATCAAAAATCAGCTTATCTAATTAAAATTAAATGCGTCGTATTAACGAAAGTTAATGCGCCGTATTTTCGTTACGTTTAAAAATAAATATCGATTTTTGATTCAGAAAGATGCGCTGTATCGACAGAGATCGATACGCCGTATCCGTTTAATAATTCGCAAACTGTTTTTAATTAAAATAATAGATACGCCGTATCTGCTAAAGCAGATGCGTCGTATGGCGTCAACGTTTAGAAATTTTTTTTTTATCAAAAACAGATACGCCGTATCTGCAAAAGCAGATGCGTCGTATTACTTTATCGCTTAGAAAAATTTCTTATTAAAAACAGATACGCCGTATCTTGGGGAAAATATGCGTCGTATCGAATTAATTAAACGCGTTGTATTTAAAAAAAATTAAACGCAATACGCCGTATCTGAGAAATCAGATGCGCCGTATCGTTTGATTTAGCACAGTACAACGATAGCAGAACAGAAAAATACGAAAAATAAAAATCAAATAAAAAACACGCAAACAAAAATAAACAAAAACAAAAATAAAAGCACACAAATAACACAAAACAAATAACACACAGTACAACAAATATGCAAAATAATACAATGATGCAATTAATCTAATAAAAAGAAAAACCTAATTAAAATACTAATCAAATTAACAGATAATAACAATTCACTCCCCGGCAGCGGCGCCAAAAACTTGATGGGCGTGCGTTGGAGTAAAGTTTTGGCAGTTTTAATGCCTACTCAAGTTTTAAATTTATATTTAGCCGACTTATCAATAACACACACACTTAACGAGCAGTGTACCCGGTCAGTATGAATATAATGGTAAGTAGAGTGTCGATCACTAAGAGTGGAACGTATTATCTCGTTATTCTAATCAGTATTTTAATATCCTAACGCAAGGGGGTTTCAGCCTGAGAGACTGGCACGATTTGTTTGCAATTAAATAATAAAATAAACCAATAGGCACGAATCAGCAAGTAGCACACACGTACACAGATAAATACTCGAGACAATAAGAGAGCTGTCCTTTTGATTAAGTAGATTGTCACTTGTTTTATTGATAGCTTTATATGAAGTGTATGTAGTTAACCCTTTCTCGTTGGTCCTATTCTTATCGGCGAGTAAACCCTTAATGATTACTTATGTCTAAAAGTTATTCCTAAGTGATCAATTTAGTAATAACCGTGGGAGCCACATTATGTCCCGCAGTCAAATGCCCGCAAGCCACTAATAAACACAGAGGTTATCAATGCACTAATAAGTAGTAACCAAAGACATCAACATATAAACTTTAATTGATGGGAAAGCAAGTATTAAAGGGAGTGCAATCTTTCGTTGTCACATTACACAAGCCACCAATCCTGATGAATTAAAGTTTGCTAACACAATAAAACAAAACTACTTAATGAATTAAACACATGCAGCACCTTCTTACAGCTCTTGTATCTTTGATTTGGGTGTGTCTTGTGCTGCCTCCTTGACTGAATTCGTCCTTTGGTTCTTCTGTTCGGACTTAGGTTATAATGTTCGGAACTTTTAATTCGTCTGGTCTACGGGGTATTTATAGTTTCTGTCTGAGGGAAGATGCGGCGCATCTAAGGAGTAGATGCGGCGCATGTACTTAACTTCGCGTGGGGTCCAAGATTATAATATTCAGGAATATTCGTACACCGCCAGAAGATGCGGCGTAACTCCATGATTAGATGTGGCGCATGTCCTCTTGTATCTTGGATCGTATCTGGTGATATCTTGATAGAGATGCGGCGCATGTCATGAGTGAGATGCGGCGCATCTGGAGCAGATTAGTCTTGATCTTCTTCATTTCAGTAGACTCTTAACATTATGCATGTTTTGCTCCATTATTAGTCCAAAATCGCCAAGTTTCACCAAATGCTTGTTTTTACCTGAGAATTACAAAAGTAAACGATTAAGTATCAATCCTCATACATAATGTAGTAAAACAAGTCAAATTAATAGGATAAATGATAGTAATAAAATGTACTTATTTGAGTTCATCACCTCCCTACAAATAAAATCTACAGATTCCTTGGTTTCTTGGCACATTACCTATATTTGAAACAGATTAAAAGGTATAATATTATACAAGTTTCAAAACGATTAACATGTATAAAGAGAGGGATTAAAATACACGATGATATCGCAAGCCGATCAAGATTCCTGAAAAAGCTAAGGACATACAGATAGGCAAGAAGCTAGGATTATGTGAACTTTCTATCCTGCTAACTCATATGCAAAGAAAGGCTAAAGCATCTAAATTACAATTTTATATAGATGCAACCTAATCCAATACAAGAATTTTCGACCTTTGACTCTTTGGCATCAAAGGATTATCTTTCGGCCTCAAATAATGTTGTGTGAAAAATATACTTGTATTATTTACCTAAAAATGTTATATTATAATTTGTAATTATGTATAAGTTAAGGGTAAATAACAAGAAAAGTAAGGTCGGATAAAGTGAAGAGAATGGGAAGAAAAATAAATATAAAAAAAAAAAAAAAAGAAAGAAAGAAGAAGATTTAAGTACAAAGTTTGAATCTATAGAACAACATACTCAATCCAGCCGGAGTGGGGTATGAGGGAAATAGAATGTAGAAATATCCTACTCTTATTCAGGATAGACCGGTGGTGGGTAGTAATATAATGTAGATTAATATAATGTAGATTTTATTGATGTATGTTTTTCTTCACTCATAACCATTCGTTTTCCTAAAAACATACATTATATGGTCTTACTATTCTATCAAGAAACTTTTGAGATTAATTCTTCCAACATTCTACTTTACTTTGTTTCACCATCAACTAGCTTTTGTTCATTTAGGTATCAACCATTGGATGTTACAATCACATCACTTGTTAGTGCTTTGTGTAGTAATTGCCATGTTATCAACCAATGACATAAACATGTATCCATCTAGGTAGGTATCACTTAATGCTTATCACACTACTACAAAAACTGGCTTTTAGACCCTCTTATTTAGACCCTTTAAAAAAAATGCAGGTCTAAATGAGGATTTTACCCCGCCAAGAGTTATTTACACCGGTGCAAATAGAAGACACCGGTCTAAATGTCTTTTAACATTTAGACCGTTTGATATTAAAAACACCGGTCTAAAAAGACTTATTTAAACCGGTTTGTTTATTTTACACCGGTCTATATAATCCGAGTATTTAGACCGGTTCCTTTAATATACACCGGTCTAAATGTCTTTTAATATCCCCCCCCCCCCCAAAAAAAACCCCAAAAGGGGTATATTGCTGCTGATTTTACAACAGCAGGAGGGGCATTTGTTTGCTTATTTGCAGCCCCAAAGGGGTGCTTGGTTCTGCACATTTGTTTGCTTATTTGCAGCCCCAAAAGGGGTGTATAGCTGCTGAATTTACAACAGCACCAGGGGGATTAATTGGTTGCAATCACCACCCTAAATGGGGTGCGTTCTATGTGTTTATCTGCTGCAAATCTCCCTAAATGGGGCGTTTTTTTGCTGCTGAAAATCAGCATGTATAATGGTGTTTGGCTTGCTGGTTTTATGCTATTAATGTTGCTGTATTTTGTGTTTTTTTATGAGGTCTTTGCTGCTTCTGTTGTTGCCTTTCATGACCCAGGTTTACATGTTGTTGCCTTTCATCACCATATCCATTTGGAAATTTTGATATATAAAGATACTTATATATCAAAACAGGGAACCGAGCAGCATATTTTGGAGCTAGCTGATTTCCCGCTCGACAGCTTTCACGAGGCATACCAGCCATCGCTTACTAGATACAAATGTCGCCCTTTAGGTTGCATCATACAAGACATGCCTAATGGCTATTCAAGGGTGAGCATTCTATATATACCATTTTTATATTTACTTCAGAATTAAAACTGAATTTGTTATATACTTGTAAACCTTTTTATTTATTATTCAGGTTACTTGGGCAGAGCATGCATGGCTGAGAAAGAACTGGTTCATGGGATCTTTACTGATTATGTTAGCAGTGGAATGGCATTTGGAGCTCGAAGGTGGCTAGCTGTTTTACAACGCCAATGGCTTGATCCTCACTGCGGTAACGACAACATGGCTTCCTCATCATCACAGTCAAGTCTTTGATCTCTTAAGGGATGATCGTCGCCGATCTCAGGTTCATTAATTTATGCATCAAGTTTTGAATTAAATTACACTCTTAGTATGCACTCTAAGCTAATGGCCATCATTCTAATAAATATATAAAGCTTTAACTTTGTTTTTAACATATTGGTGAAACAGGTGGCTAGCAACTCATCCCAAAACGTAGAGCTCGTGTTGCAAGAGAGCTGCACTGATGACTGTGGAAGCCTGGTGGTCTACTCACTTGTTGAAAAAGATATTGATCGAACCGTGGAGCAGTGGCATACAATGTGTCCTATTTGATTATGGATGAAGTGCTTATTAGATACACATTATCAGCTCTCATGTGGTTTTGCTAAGTTAGAGGCTGTTTGGATTTATCTTTAGTTTAAACGATGTTTGGATTTATGTTTAAATTAGACTATGTACGGATTTCTATTTAAATTAGCAGGATTTTGCTTATTAAAGTATCGGGTAATTGGATTTACTTATTGCTGTGAAATAGCTGCTTAATAGGTGACAAAACAGGTGGTTCCAGGTTATGTTTGCCCAATAATAGATATTTAGACCGGTTGGAAACCGGTCTAAAAACTGCTAGTTCCAAAACAACAACGGATATTTAGACCGGTGGAATAGTCTTTTAAACCGGTTATAGCACCCGTCTATATGTCCCTTTTAGACCGGTGCATGAACAGGTCTTTATATGCAAATGAACCGGTCTTAAAACCAATCTTTTAAACCGGTACCTCAACCGGTCTTTATATTAAAAACCTTTTAGACCTCCCTCCCATTTAAACCTCCTGTGGAACCGGTTTAAAAGCTTTTTTCAACCGGTCTAAAAGGTCTTTTTTGTAGTAGTGTCAAATATTCATGTGTTAACAAAACTTTAAATGCACAAACCTACGCTAATGTGACACCAAAACTTGGAATGATTCTGCAAAACACAAAGGGAAGGAAGAAGGGCTGGCCTGTAAAAAGTCAAATTGGCATATAAGCATTCAAATGAGAAACATGGGTTTTTGTAAAGCTCAATTTTTGTTAGAAGGAACAAGATTCTTGGTTGTCACTTTAACCGTGGAAACCCAAAGCAAGATTCGTTCCAATATCTCGTTTACTCGTTATCAACTACCTTGTGGTCTAGTGGTTGTAGCTTAACTAGTTAAGCGAGCCACGGTGAGAGTAGTACCGGATGGGTGACCATCCGGGAAGTCCTCACTTTCGGACCACATGGTCTGTTGGTATTAGGCAATGAAGAGGAGAGCCTGTGAGCCAGTGGTTGCGCAGGTTCGAATCTGAGCCGGCCCCGGTTTTCATCCGGCTGTTACTCCAGCGAGAAATCTCGTGTGGAGGCAGTACGGTTTTCGGGCGGAAGCCGTTTAATCCCCACTGCGCCAGCGTGGACCCGGTTCAGACAACATAGTCTGGGTATGTGGTGGATGAGGGTCTGCCAATGTGACAGGTACGACTCTAAACCAAAAATTGAAAGTCGCCTTCCAAAAAAAAATCTCGTTTACTCGTTACACTTCAAAGCTATATAGTTGGACGTAGAAATGTAAAGGTGATTACAAATTGGATATTTGTGAATAGGATAGATTTTACTCGTCTTGAAGATTGACCGAAATATAAACACACGAACAATAATTGACGGAAAAATTAACGACACAAGTACACAAGATTATTATAACAATATTACCTAAATTATAATGTTGCCTTCACAACCGAACTATATTTATCACGAACATGAAGTTTAAATTCTTGTTACTTGGAAATTTAATATTTAGGATATACTAGGCGATTACTCATTCCTCGTGCATGGTGGTGATGGTTTATTGTAGTGTTAATTTGTGTGTGTAATTTTATTTTAGTGTTAATTACATTTTTGGTCTTTGTAGTTTGCCGGGTATTTCATTTTCAGTCTAATTTTTTTAAAAATATCGGATCCAGCGCAAAACCCGACGACCCGTAACAAGTTCAGTCCAATTTTATGTTGACAATTAGTTTGACCGTTAAATCTGAGGGCATTTTTGTCTATTCATTTATATTATTAAATAAAACTAACGTATCCACTCCACCAACCCAAACACAATCATAACTCTACTCATTCTTCACATTTTTTCCTATCTCTCTCTCAAATCCTCTCTCTAAAAAGATAACCCATCCTCCACCACCACCAATATCCGACCACCGCTACCACCTAGCCGCCGGCTACCGCCTCCATCATCAACATAACCATCAACAACCAACACAATTAACCCTAACCACCCACCAAAACCAACACTTTCCACCATCTTCACCCATCACTCACTAACGCCACCATCGGCCACCATCTAACACCCACCTAACTACCGGCCTAACAACACCAAACATTAATCCTTATACAAATTTCTTTAATTTCAACAAAAACCTCAAAACCCCAAATTTTATATAAAAATAAAAATAAAATAAAATAAAAAAATAAAAAAATAAAACCCTAACTTCAGAATTTAAACTCAAATCACAAAATTAACCTCATAAATAAGTAACTCACAGTTAAACAACACAAACTTTCTACTGATTCTTGGATTTGTGGTGAATACGGTGGTGACGGTGGTCTCGTGGTGGTGCCCGGGGGGGGGGGGGGGGGGGGGTGTTTTAAAGATGCTCTTTTTTTTTTCTTTTTTCTTTTTTTTGAAGTGTTTATGTTTGATTCTTGTTTTGATCTTGTTTGTATTTTGAGTTTTGTGTTGGTGTATGTATTATTGATTATAAGATAGTTTTGTGTTTGCAGATGTGTTTTTCAACAAAAACAATTTTATGTTTTTATATTGAAGAAAAATAATTTTAGTGTTTTTTTGTTTGGATGAGTTTAAAGAAAATTAATTTTAGTGTTTTTATATTGAAGAAAATAATTTTAGTGTTTTTTTGTTTGGGTGAGTTCAAAGAAAATTCATTTTAGTTTTTTTAGATTGAAAATGAGGGGGTGTTTTTTTACTTTTTTAACAGGGAAGAATTGCTTGTTATAAAAAAATTTAATTTCCATAATAATGGTAATAATAGAGTTAGTAAATTACTAATAACAATAATAAGTTTTTAATAATAAATGGAAGGTCATTTGAGTCATTTCTAGTAATAAAATAAGGATATCTTAGTCATTTCACATGTCTTAACTGGCCAAACTAACAGTCAATATAAAATTGGACTGAACTTGTTACGGGTCGTCAGGTTTTGTAGTGGATCCGATACTTTTTAAAAAATTGAACTGAAAATGAAATACCCGGCAAACCACAAGGACCAAATGAAAAAATTTTAGCGGTTTAAATTTTAATTAAGTATTAGAATATTTAAGATATTGCATTGTCTTTTATAAATATGAGTATTTTAGTCTAATAACATTATTTAACTTTAAGTTTTAAACAAATGTATTTTTTATATGTAGTATAGATTTGGGTTATAAAAAAAAAATTGACGAGAAGCATAAAAGGGATTAAAAATAATAATAAGTTCGACAAAAGTTCCCAAAAACTCCACAAGATATGGGACATTGGTGGATAAAAAAAATTGTGAAGAAAATTATCTAGAAGTTTACAGTTTTGATGTAAAAACAATTGTGGAAAAAAAAATGCTTGCGCATTAAAATTTTGTACATCAAAAAATCGTTTTTAAATTCAACTTCTTTTTAGTATATGTATAAAAGTTTTATTGTGCATCAAAGTATAAAAGATGAAAATTTTGTTAATCAAAATTTTGTATTTTGTATATTAATAAATTGTATAAAATTTAAAAAAAAAAAAAAAAAAAAAAAAAAAAAAAAAAAAAGAAAGAAAAAAAATCAAAACTTTTTTATGCACCAACATATTATATCGTGAGGAAAATTTTCATAAATTTTTATATTTTCATGTCTTTTATACTTTTAACAAATATTTGTCTTTTTATTTGATCGCTTATCTATTATACTATGATATACCTTTTACAAGTTAACTTAACCTTAAAAACCAGAGCTCGTGCCTAAAATTCCTTACAAGCCAAGCCTATGTAACTAGAGTTTTTTCTTCGGAGAAATTAACCACCAACATGAACCACGCCAACTTTGTTGATATTAGGGCCTTAATCGAGGCATATACCCCAAGACCCTATATAGAAGTGGAGTTGGCTAAAGTCATAAGTCCAAGGTCAATTTTGTACATATTGTATAGTTCAAGGTTGTAGTCTGTACATAGTTAGCTTAATTATCATTAGAGGGAAAAGCAGTTTAACTGCCCTTTAAATATCTTGTAACCAACACGTTTTACGATAAATCAATCCAAAAAACTTTCCCCAAATTCTCTCTTTCATTGTATGTTTTCACTATGTGTTTCTTGATCTTGTTGTTCAAGTGCACATGGTATCAGAGCTGGATAACAAGATTCAGTCTCATTTCAATCACTAAATTCGTGTTTCAATTCAGTTACAAGCAGTTAGATTGATTCTTGAGATCAATTCTTGATTCTTAATCGATCTAATTGATTCTTTGTTGTGTTAATTGATTCAATTTCCAGTGTGATTATGTATTGTTGTTAATTGTGCTTCCACAAAAGTAAAGATGAGTTGTGAAGGTACTAGTTCAGGCCAGCGTGTTTCAGACATCAATTATTTTCAAAATCCATTGTTCTTGCATCCTTCAGATGGTCCTGGATCACTTGCTATTCATGAGAAGTTGGTAGGTGCTCAGAATTATCGTTCTTGGAGGAGGTATGTGGAAATTGCTTTGTCAACAAAGAGGAAATTAGGGTTCATAAGAGGTACAGTCCCTAGATCCTCTGATACTATCTTGTCTGAACAGTGGGAAACTTGTAATAACATGGTGATTAGTTGGCTAATGTCTTCTGTGTATGAGTCTATTGTCAAGTCAATAATGTTAATTAGAACTGCTTATGAGATTTGGATTCAGTTAGAAAAGAGATTTGCACTAAGTAATGGATCAAGAAAGTACAAATTGCATAGGGAAACTTATGATATTGTGCAGTCTGGGCAATTAATAAGTGAGTACTATACCAAAATGAAGTATGTTTGGGAGGAATTGGACTCTATGAATGTTTTGCCTAGAATTACTACTATTATTGCTAAGATCACTACTTTCTTGAATGCAATTAATACTCAGAAGGAAGAGCAAAGACTTTTCCAGTTCTTGAATGGTCTTGATGAACATTACTCGGCACAGGGGAGTCAATTGTTGCTTAGTTCTCCATTACTTAGTGTAGAAACTGCTTGTGCATTGCTTCAACAAGAGGAATCTCATAGAGAAGTGTTTGGTAGATCTTTGGATTCATCAATTGAGTCAACTGCTTTGTATACAAAGGCTGAGAGTAAAGAGAAGTGTTCAATATGTGGCTATAAGTGGCATCCTGCAGACAAGTGTTGGGAGAAGATTGGTTATCCAGTGTGGCATTACAAGTATAAGTAGGGTCAGTCAAAGAACAAAGGGAAGAATGTGGTCAAACCAGCAGTTTCTCAGCCAAGAAGAACAGCTGCAGCAGCTACAACTGAAACATCTGGTTATATCATGTTTACCTCTAAGCAGTTTGAGCAGCTTATGAGGAATTTGCCACATTTTAACTCAGCTGAAATGAGGAACTCTGCTTTTACTGATGAGGAGCTTGACAATGAGTTTGTTGCAGGTATATCATGGTACTCTTGTTTGTCATGTTCTAAAGTTGTCATTCATGGGTGGATAATAGATACAGGTGCAATAGACCACATGACACCTGTAGTCACAGAGTTATTTGAACTTCAGATACTTAATTTTAAGCCCTTAATAACCTTGCCTAATGGTCAAACTACTCACATTTCTCAGATAGGGAAAGTTAGGCTTAAAAATGATATTCTGTTGAAGGATGTGCTAGTGGTTCCAAACTTTAAGTTTAGCCTTCTATCTATGACCAAATTGACAGAAGATAACAATTGCTTTGTTTCTTTCTATCCAAAATTCTGTGTCATCCAGGACTTGACAACAAGGAACGTTCTGGGACTGGGTAAGAAAAAGCTTGGTCTCTATCATTTGCTCAATCTCCCACTTGATCAAATCCACTCAAAGTTGCAGTCTATGGTAGTTATAGCTATGGAAGATTGTAGTTTTTTTTTCCATTTTTTCTAATTCTGTCAATACAAATAAACATGTTGCTAGTGATTTCTCAAATTCATACACTCTGTGGCATCAATTTGTCAAATGTCAATCTCAAACATGTACCTTGTGCTTCAATTTCAATGCCTAATGTTGATTTTGAGATCTGTCTTTCTTGTCCCATGGCAAAATTCACAAGGTTACCATATTCATATAGTGAATCACTTGCTGTTGAGGTTTTTGACTTGATACACATTGATATATGGGGTCCATATAAGGTCACTACTAATGGCAAATTTAGATACTTCCTTACCATAGTAGATGAATGTAGTAGGGCTACTTGGACTTACTTGTTAGTCCAAAAGTCAGATGCTTCATCAGTTCTGATCACCTTTTTCAAGTTTGTTAAGACTCAGTTTGAAAAGTCAGTTAAAGTAGTAAGATCAGACAATGCTTTAGAGTTTCTAAAGGGAACACTTGGGCCTTATTTTGTTGAAAAAGGAATAGAGCATCAAACTTCTTATGTAGACAGACCTCAGCAAAATGGCAGGGTAGAGAGAAAGCACAGGCATATTTTGGAAGTAGCCAGGCCATTAAGGTTTCATGCTCACCTTCCACTAGAGTATTGGGGAGACTGTGTTTTGACTGCTACATTCCTAATAAACAGAACATCTTCCTCAGTGTTGAAACATAAGAGACCCTATGAAGTTCTCCTAAATAAGAAACCTGATTATAGCCTTTTGAGGGTGTTTGGATGTTTGGCTATGGCTAGCAATCCTGATAGAACAGCTGATAAACTCTCTCCAAGAGGTGTCCCATGTTTGTTTTTAGGCTATCCCCAACATCAGAAAGGTTACAAGTTGCAAAATTTGCTTACTAAAGTAAAGTTTGTGTCAAGAGATGTTCAGTTCTATGAGGAGATTTTTCCTTACTCCAAACCACATATGTTGAAACTGTTGCAACCTTTACCCTCTCCTTCACCACAACTAACTCATTGGTATGATGACTATGTCACTACCACAACTCCTAATGTTTCTTCTACACCACCAATTGTACCTACACCTCCAACTAATTTGAGGCCTAAAGTACAACCACCACATGTAGTCTCAACTGCTGAACCTGTAGATAACCAATCTACAAATTCTCCTAGAAGATTATCAAGGGCTACTTCAACTCCTACATGGTTGAAAGATTATGTTACTCCCACTGTTCCTAGAGCCAATCAAGTGTTAGTAACTCATGTTCACTCACTGTTTCAAGCCTTTATTGCTGCACTACTTGTACAAATTACTCCTACTTCCTTTAAAGAAGCTGTTAAGCACAAAGAGTGGTGTTTGGCTATGAATGATGAATTAAGAGCACTGGAAGAGAATGGTACATGGGAGATAACAGACTTACCACCTTTGAAGAAATCTATTGCATGTCACTGGTGTTAGTGAAAATATTACGATATTTAAACTAAACGGTTTCTTCGGTTTTAATAATGACAAACATGTAACATGTAATGCATAACGTAAAATGCACAAGTTGCTTGTAAACACAAATCATCAACGCATACTTACATCAACATCTCTCGACGTATCAAGTATGCCTCAACAGAGTCGTAGATTTTCATCCTAACGTAAATCACTCAAGGTATGAACAAACAAATTTAAACTTGACGGATGATCAAAGAAATAATTTTTTTTGTTCTAAACTTTACATTTTTAATGTGACAAAACATTTTTCAAAAATACATTTTACAAATTATTTTTTAATTAAAAAGAAATGTTTTAATTGAAAAAATAAGTTTAAAAATCCCAAAAGCTATTCCCCCCCCCTAAAAAACAGCTCCAAACTTCTCCAAATAAACTTTCACCACTAAAAACAAAAATGAGAGCGTTTTTGTCTGGCACGGTACCACTAAATTTAGTGGTACCGTGATATATTTAATGGTACCGTCCCTCGGTAATGGTCAAATTTTCTTTGCCTATAAATAGTGAACCATTTTACACTTCCAACTTGATTTTTCTAGTCAATTTTCTCTGGTCTAATCTCTTCTTAGTTAGATCACTTTCTTTGATCATTTAGAGAGTTTTTCTTTTGTTTAAGAGTGATTCTTTCATGCAACTAAAGATCACCTTCATTCCTCTATTAGTCCAAGAGAAGAACACAAAGTATCAAGAAGATACAAGGTGTTAGAGTCATTGTGTAGTGCACTTGCATTACTTGTTGTTTACTTGTTGTATCTAGACATACATCAAGTTGTCACTGTCTTGTTTAGTCATCTTGTGTGTATCATTGTGATCTTGTAGAGATCGGGTAGATCGTGTGAATATAGGGTTGATCGTGTAGATTGTGAGGATCTTGTAAATCGTGAGTAGATCGGGTAGATCGAGTGTAGATCATGTGGATCTTGTAGCTTGTATGATTTGTGAGGATCGGGTAGATCGTGAGTGAGATTGGTACTAGCTAAATTAGTACTCGACATCTAGCTTAGTGTCAGAAAATAATGTAAGCGACGCGGTTTATGTGTTTAGGCCTTAAAAAACAAGGTTTTTTATGTTGGGCCATAAAACATAACGGGTTTGGTTGTACCCGAAAAAGAACTCGACATCTAGCTTAGTTTCGGAAAATATTGTAAGCAATATTGTATGGTTTTCTCCGCCGAGAAGGGAGCTTGTTGATTATTGGAGTAACTCTCGAGTTGGGTACTCAGGGAGTGGAGTAGGGCGAAAAGGAGCTTTGTGACCGAACCACTATAAATCTTCGTGTCCGGTTTTCGCTTTCTTTACTTATCTCTTTACGTTTATTCTTGCATTTACCGCTTTACATTTATACTTTGCATTGCATTTATATTTGTGTTGTTTGTTGCTTATATCATGTTAGTTGTGTTTGTGTCATGGCATGTTATTACTAATATGTCTAAGTTTGTGTTAATGTGACATGCCTTACTTGTTGCTTTATATTATCTCTAGTTCTTGTAAGACTAGTGTTGACACTTTTCATATTATGTCACACTTGATCGGGTGTTTGATAAAAAAGTTTTTAAGTTTTTAAATGGAAACGTATTCAACCCCCTCCCCCCACCCCCTTCTCTACGGTTTCCACAATTGGTATCTGAGCCAGGTTGCTCAAAATTTTAAAACAAATGGTTTTCAAAATTGAGTACGATCCATGTATCAAATTACCCATGAAGGGGGATAAAGTATGAAAAGTATTTATTTGCTTAATACTTACAAATTTTGTTGTTAAGTATACTTTGTCATACTAGCTTGAAGGTTTTTTTAAAACAATAAAAGAATAAAGTTTGTAAGTGTCCGGTAATGTTTTTACAACGAGTCGTAAAGTGACGCGGTTTTGAAAGGAGTGTTTGAGACAACTCCTTGTTTTATCATAAATATATGTTCACAAATATTTTTCTTAGTCCTAAACGTAGAAATGTTACTTAACATATTTTGCATGTTCGGTATCTAGTTTACTAAGTTTTACATCTCTTTGTTACGTCGAAACAGAAAATCAATCTGAGACAGAACTATAACAACAGTGGACGGTATCTCTAAATATAGGACAGTACCGTTATATTTAATGGTACCGTGGGGTATTGATGAACTCAAATAAGTACATTTTATTACTATCATTTATCCTATTAATTTGACTTGTTTTACTATATTATGTATGAGGATTGATACTTAATCGTTTACTTTTGTAATTCTCAGGTAAAAACAAGCATTTGGTGAAACTTAGCGATTTTGGACTAATAATGGAGCAAAACGTGCATAAAGTGAAAGTCTACTGACATGGACAAGATTAAGTCAATTCTGCTCCAGATGCGCCGCATCTCACTCTAGACATGCGCCGCATCTCTATCAAGATATCACCAGATACGATCCAAGATACAAGAGGACATGCGCCGCATCTAATCATGGAGTTACGCCGCATCTTCTGGCGGTGTACGAATATTCCTGAATATTATAATCTTGGACCCCACGCGAAGTTAAGTACATGCGCCGCATCTACTTAGTAGATGCGCCGCATCTTCCCTCAGACAGAAAGTATAAATACCCCGTAGACCAGACGAATTATAAGTGCCGAAAACCCTAAAACCGAAGACCAAACAGGAGGAAAAAAGGACGAATTCAGTCAAGGAGGCAGCACAAGACACACCCAAATCAAAGATACAAGAGCTGTAAGAAGGTGCTGCATGTGTTTAATTCATTAAGTAGTTTTATTTTATTGTGTTAGCAAACTTTAATTCATCAGGATTGGTGGCTTGTGTAATGTGACAACGAAAGATTGCACTCCCTTTAATACTTGCTTTCCCATCAATTAAAGTTTATATGATGATGTCTTTGGTTACTACTTATTAGTGCATTGATAACCTCTGTGTTTATTAGTGGCTTGCGGGCATTTGACTGCGGGACATAATGTGGCTCCCACGGTTGTTTCTAAATTGATCACTTAGGAATAACTTTTAGACATAAGTAATCATTAAGGGTTTACTCGCCGATAAGAATAGGACCAACGAGAAAGGGTTAACTACATACACTTCATATAAAGCTATCAATAAAACAAGTGACAATCTACTTAATCATAAGGACAGCCCTCTTATTGTCTCAAGTATCTATCTGTGTACGTGTGTGCTACTTGCTGATTCGTGCCTATTGTTTTATTTTATTATTTAATTGCAACAAACCGTGCCAGTCTCTCAGGCTGAAACCCCCCTTGCGTTAGGATATTAAAATACTGATTAGAATAACTAGATAATACGTTCCACTCTTAGTGATCGACACTCTACTTACCATTATCTTCATACTGACCGGGTACACTGCTCGTTAAGTGTGTGTGTTATTGATAAGTCGGCTAAATATAAATTTAAAACTTGAGTAGGCATTAAAACTGCTAAACCGCAACGACACATCACGCGCATCAAGTTTTTGGCGCCGTTGCCGGGGAGTGAATTGTTATTATCTGTTAATTTAATTAGTATTTTAATTAGGTTTTTCTTTTTATTAGATTAATTGCATCATTGTACTATTTTGCATATTTGTTGTATTGTGTGTTAATTGTTTTCTTTTTATTTTTGTGTGTTTATTTTCGTTTGTGTGTTTAATTTTTGTTTTTATTTTTCGTATTTTTCTGTTCTGCTATCGTTGTACTGTGCTAAATCAAACGATACGGCGCATCTGATCTCTCAGATACGGCGTATTGCGTTTAATTTTTTTTTTAATACAACGCGTTTAATTAATTCGATACGACGCATCTTTTACCCAAGATACGGCGTATCTGTTTTTAATAAGAAAATTTTTCTAAGCGATAAAGTAATACGACGCATCTGCTTTTGCAGATACGGCGTATCAGTTTTCGATAATAAAAAAATTTTCAAACGTTAACGCCATACGACGCATCTGCTTTCGCAGATACGGCGTATCTATTATTTTAATTAAAAACAGTTTGCGAATTATTAAACAGATACGGCGTATCGATCTCTGACGATACGGCGCATCTTTCTGAATCAAAAATCTTTTATTTTTAAACGTAACGAAAATACGGCGCATTAACTTTCGTTAATACGACGCATTTAATTTTAATTAGATAAGTTGATTTTTGATTAATTAATTCGATACGGCGCATTCTTAAATTCTAAGCGGCGTATCTATTTTCTGAATAAAGTCTGATTAAATTTTAACGATTATAAGATACGGCGTATCCAACTTTTTGGATACGGCGCATCGTCTGCAGATATCAGCTATTTTTATTCTTATATCCGTTTCTATATTCATTAATTTCTCTTCTAGCGAACAAATCCTACTGATGATTTTACTTTGGATGACAGATTTTGCTATGGAAGACATGTCAGTTAACGGATATCTTGCTAAGGAAAGCTTGTTTTCAGATTCATTCAATGTACTCATGATCGATGCAGATTTATTCTCTTGGGAGACTCCTCTTGAAGCTGCTTTTAAGGAATTCATGCGTTTATGCAACATTGACAAAGAGGTGTTCTCTTATGATGTATTTGTGAGGTATACTGGAGAAGAATTGTCGCTCTTATGGCCTAGCATTGAAGCCGAAGGATTGAACTGGACTACTATCGAAGAAGATGATGGGAAATTCTATCTTGCATACATGGACTCAAGCAACAACAGCTGTGGTGGAGGCAATGCCCAAATCTCTTACATGCCATATTCCGAGGAGTACTGGGGATTAAATGAGAAATATCAGGATAATGACATGAATTATGCTTTGGCGGAGTTACTATTTCATGGCAGGTTGGTAAGATTGATAGACCTCTCCCTCAATGATTGGCTAGAACTCAAATATGGTAGTCCGGAATTTGCCCCTACAAATGAAGTCAAGGAGATTATGACTTCATGGTTGACTCGGAGTTTTAAGAAGCAATTTAACGAGTTCATGGAGATAAAAAAGAATATGATTGGAAAGGTTTGCTTTGACGTTAACCATGACCCTAACGATGTTGATTTTTCTGAGTGGTTGGCTAGTAAGTTTAATAACCATAAGAGCATGGATCGAGCTACTAAGGATGCATTATGGGTATATTGGATGAGAGGAGAAGATGAAGAAGTAGAAAGCGATTATGGGTCGTCACTTCATAATTCAACAATCAATGAAGGTATTGAAGAGTTATTCAGAATAGACATTGATGTGTTCGATTATGAGACACCCTTGTGCAAGCAGTTCAAGGAATTTAACTACCTTCTTCAAGTCGATGATGATGTGCTTACCGGAGATCTACCAGGATTTAAGACTTATGATGATTTCAAAAACACCTGGTACTATGAATGGAATGATCAAGTACCATGGGTTTGGGATAAACCATGGGAATTTGAGCACATTAATCACACCTGTACACCCTTCGTTTTCAAGGACGGGAGTAGTGTTTGGCCGACCTGCGATTATAAAAGTGACGGAACCTGTAATGGGGGAAGTATAATTGGGATGAAACGGGTTGGAAACGATGTAACCTTTGAAGATTATGAGTGGTACGATAATGTTGAAGACTGCCCACAAAAATCGGAGGCTTTACAAGAAAAGGGCAGAATTGAACGCTTGAAAGGACTTAAGGGGACATCGGATACTACTTTCTGGGAATGGGTGCATAAACAGTTTGATGATTTCACAAAGCTTAGTCGACGGTTACAATATGATTTGGAAAGAGAATGGGAGGTGATTCAAGACGATAAGTCATTAATTGAAGAACTAGATGATTATTTGATTAAGGATCCTTATTTTAAGTTTGTTGATAAAGACGAGGAAGAGTTCACCAAAAGAAAGTGTCAACTACTTGGGATTCCTTACAAGGAGCCGCCCATGATTATTTCTGAAAAGTTTAAAATCATCAAATATTCTTTGAGTCCTAATGAAGAATATACTGCGGTGAAGACAAAGAGTTATACTAGACTAAGTCGAACGGAAGAAAACGTCGCAGAGATATACGGGAAAATCTTTCGGATAAAGGACGAAGGATGGACCGTGACAAGGACTTATTGCTGAGCTGAACGTGAGTCTAACTTGAAGACTCTGGAATAAAGACAAGTGCTTACCGGGAGACAACCCGGAGATTTATCTTTTATTATTCTGTTTTCTGTGTCGAGTCAGTCCAGGCCGCATGAGGATACGGCGCATCTCAATTCTGAGATGCGACGCATCTCCTGCAATGGTCATATCTTATTTTATTTTTCTGCATTTTTATTTTCGACTTTAAAACTATTTATCAGTTTATTTTTAATGCGGCGCATCCCTGGTTAAGGATGCGGCGCATCTTTATTCTGATCCGTATTAATTCCAGGATCGATACGGCGTATCTTCTTCAATAAGATACGGCGCATCGACTGACCTGATGATTTTCAGTTTTAATTTTTAAGTTTTATTTATCCTAACTACTAATGTATTATGCAAGTTTGAACCTTTCTTATCTTAGGTGTGTTTTAAAGTGTTGGTGGTATTATAGTTTCCTGGATTTCCTGTGGATACATCAAGTATGAAGCTTTAACGTTCTAATCCACAAGAAGTTGATTTTTGCTCTTATACTAATGGAGGATCATACCGAGCAAATCTCAGGGGAGTTTTTCTGTTCTAATTCTTTTATTTTCCAGTTTTTAACCTTTTATACAAACAACGAGGACGTTGTTTAACTTAAGTGGGGGGATTGGAGAATTAGAACACTTAACAATTACTTGTCCTAAACTTTTTCAAAAATTATGCTTAAAATGTGCTTAATATATCAAACTTAAAATTTTTTTAGCATGTTTTTTTTTAAGATCTAAGTTGCATAGCTGCACACATGACGTTATTTTCAAAAATTGTGATTTTCCAAAATTCACAAATCTATGAGTGTGCCGGTGACTTGTAAACTTTAGAACTTGGCTTGTATACTATTCGAGACCACCATAATGAGTATTATTTTATATAATTGGAATGACTTGTCTAACTTGGTAAAATTCTAGGATTACACCCAAATAGCCTTTATATGTTATGTGTTATTAGCTAACTACACTGGTTAGTTAACCCCCGTATAACCCTTTTGTTACTCTCATCTTTAGAGTAAGATACCCCTAGAAAAACCCTCAGAGCCATTCCTTTCATTTCTTACACCTATGTTTAAAATGTTTCGTTACACCCTTACACCTTAGCCTACCCTGTAGATTAGAATCCGTGGTTGGTTGATTGCTATAGGCAAAGTGTGTTTCCTTACATTACCTGTGTTCGCGTGCGTAATTCATTATCTATGGTTAGGTCGGGAAATTGCACAATGCAATTGGAGTGAAAGTAAATATTGTATATTTTGGAGTTTATTTTTCGTGTGTTTACTACTTTCACTATTACCGTTATTTCTGAAAGTATGAAAAGTATGAATAAAAATTATCCGGAAAGAAAGTTATAGTGATGTGGTAAAATTTTACACATCTTTGTTTATGTTTAAGGTTAAAAAAAAAAAAAAAAAAAAAAAAAAAAAAAAAAAAAAAAAAAAAAAAAAAAAAAAAAAAATCGAAAAAATGAGAAAAGAAAAAGAAAGAAAGAAAAGTTGGATGTTTGTTTTAACCAACTTATGTAAAGTTATGTAAGTGGTCGATATCACCACTATTTGTTGTACTATATCTATGGATTGAATGGGAATTGGCAGTTATGGGAACGCCAATTAAGGTTTATTCTTTGATTAAGATCTTGTTGAGTATAATTCGTGTCTACCTAAAGCGTGTGTTTCAAGTGTTAAAGCGTGAGTTATTCGATGATATGAGTCTTATTCATGGGATGGTTGGGATAGTGATTAACCACACTTAGGATTTTAATTTATTTGTTTTGTTTATTTTTATTTTTACACCAATTTATATCCCAAATGTTATCCATGCCCTTTATTATTCTTTATCCAACCAAACCTTTGATTTATTGAGATTAGGGATTTGAGCAATCTTAAGTATCGTAGTCGTGGATTCGGCTATGTATTTATGATTTTGTCGCCCTTTTTGATATATTATTATTGGTGAAGTTTGGACCTATCTTTAGCCTATTCGAGTTAAGGATTTGAGCAATTGCAAGTATCGTGTTCGTGGATTCGATCATGTATTTGTGATTTTGTCGCCTTTTCTGGAATTTGAGATCGATAGTGAAAGAGAATAATTAACCCTTAAGCCTAAAAACCCTTTTTACCGCTTTAGACTTGTTACTCCTTAGCTTTAGTGGTGGAGATGTGTATACTTGCCAAGCTTATGATAGAATATTCGTCGCGACTGGACAGTTAAACGATTAGATATGCTTTTATCGACTTATTTTATTTTACTTCTAATTCGTTAAGTGTTTAGTTGTGTGATTATGAAATGAACGAATACATGCTTAAATATAAAAATAAATCCTAACATCTTTTAGGATACATTTTCATAAAAGAAATTCTAAGGTTTACTTGGGGACAAGTAAAGTTCAAGTGGGGGGATATTTGATGAACTCAAATAAGTACATTTTATTACTATCATTTATCCTATTAATTTGACTTGTTTTACTATATTATGTATGAGGATTGATACTTAATCGTTTACTTTTGTAATTCTCAGGTAAAAACAAGCATTTGGTGAAACTTAGCGATTTTGGACTAATAATGGAGCAAAACGTGCATAAAGTGAAAGTCTACTGACATGGACAAGATCAAGTCAATTCTGCTCCAGATGCGCCGCATCTCACTCTCGACATGCGCCGCATCTCTATCAAGATATCACCAGATACGATCCAAGATACAAGAGGACATGCGCCGCATCTAATCATGGAGTTACGCCGCATCTTCCCTCAGACAGAAACTATAAATACCCCGTAGACCAGACGAATTACAAGTTCCGAAAACCCTAAAACCGAAGACCAAACAGGAGGAACAAAGGACGAATTCAGTCAAGGAGGCAGCACAAGACACACCCAAATCAAAGATACAAGAGCTGTAAGAAGGTGCTGCATGTGTTTAATTCATTAAGTAGTTTTGTTTTATTGTGTTAGCAAACTTTAATTCATCAGGATTGGTGGCTTGTGTAATGTGACAACGAAAGATTGCACTCCCTTTAATACTTGCTTTCCCATCAATTAAAGTTTATATGATGATGTCTTTGGTTACTACTTATTAGTGCATTGATAACCTCTGTGTTTATTAGTGGCTTGCGGGCATTTGACTGCGGGACATAATGTGGCTCCCACGGTTGTTTCTAAATTGATCACTTAGGAATAACTTTTAGACATAAGTAATCATTAAGGGTTTACTCGCCGATAAGAATAGGACCAACGAGAAAGGGTTAACTACATACACTTCATATAAAGCTATCAATAAAACAAGTGACAATCTACTTAATCATAAGGACAGCCCTCTTATTGTCTCAAGTATCTATCTGTGTACGTGTGTGCTACTTGCTGATTTGTGCCTATTGTTTTATTTTATTATTTAATTGCAACAAACCGTGCCAGTCTCTCAGGCTGAAACCCCCCTTGCGTTAGGATATTAAAATACTGATTAGAATAACTAGATAATACGTTCCACTCTTAGTGATCGACACTCTACTTACCATTATCTTCATACTGACCGGGTACACTGCTCGTTAAGTGTGTGTGTTATTGATAAGTCGGCTAAATATAAATTTAAAACTTGAGTAGACATTAAAACTGCTAAACCGCAACGACACATCACGCGCATCAGGTATTTAACGGTACCGTGTATCTGTCTGTCTGTTTTCAGAACAGGGTCATTTTCAGAAACTCGTATAAAATCAATCATAATTCCGTAGGAGTCGTGTCACCCATCATTTTAAATGAAATTGAGTCTACTTTCATTTGAAAAATACTTTTATGAATTAATTCTAAATGAAAGTATATTAGAGTCCTTGATTTTCAACTAAAGGTCTTTTTGGTCATGCCGTTTGCGTAAATTTTTGGTTAAACTGAAAAAGGGCGTTTCAACTTTTGAACATTGATGTATTTTCAAAGTAACTTGGTAAAAATCTTTGAAATGGGGAGGAAACCAATTCATTTAAAAGAAAATAAATAAACTCAAGCTAGGTATACATTGCTATACTTAATACACAAAATAACGATAAGTATTTTTGTGTGTTATGCTAAATGGTTATTTGTTTTTCTTTGTTTCCTAGTATTATTAGTTAATATTTTTGAGTGCTTATAGTTATCTTTAGTTGAGCTAATTATATCGATAATCACAAGCGTTTTACATGCCTTTTTGCCATTTGTTGATTATTAGTTTTTCGGTTTATGTGTCAATAGGACTTAGACTAGACTTCTAGCACTAAGTTGCGTAATTGATTTTGCATTGCATATAGGCATAGACCACTTTTCTTGCATATGTGTTTTCGACATCTTGCTAGTTTTAAAATGCTTTAGTAACCTTCTTAGGAATGGAAACTAAGTTGGTTGATCATGTGTGTCGAAAGATATTGTCTTACACAATTATTTTTCCAAATGTTTAAGTATAAAAAATATATCACCTAAAAATATTTAACATTTTCATTAAATCCTTAACATGATCTCTAAAACATTACATCATTTTGTCTTGCTTGACCATGGGTTGTCTAAACAAGATAAAAGATCATATTAATACATTAGTATTTAAGTAAAAGAAAATGTATTAAACTTGCATTGATCTAACACACACACAAAATGTTTTAAACATTTAGTACTTTACGTATGTTGTATAAAAATGGTTTAGATAATTATTCTTATACTCATGGTATGTCGAAAACTAAGAATATTATACTTAATAATAAATAGTTTTTCGCACATAAAAATAAATGACAATCTTGAAGTACTAAGTTAATATGTCATTAACCTCACACATACAACTAGTATTAGAATAAATGAAACACATTCCTTAAATTTTTATTTTCTTTTTAAAAGGAGTGATCGTGAGGGTCAAGAAAGATTTCGAGTACATATCAATTCATTATTCAAATTATGATTGATATCATCATCGAATCTAACTGAAAAGTTTTCGAGTATGGATATGAAATTGGAGTCATTATTTGTCTAGCTTCTAGATAACATCATAATATAACGAAATATGATATCTTGAATTTACATACTCAATCACACTCGTTTGTTATGAAAATAATGACGTCCTCTCAAGAAGAAAATAATATGCATCAGATCATAACTCATACTTGTGTTGAAGATGTCATATTGAGTCTTCTTGTCCAATGGTTGTGTTCCAAACATTAAACTAATATGTTTAAAAAGATGCATAAAATACACAACTAAGTAGGATTGACAACTTGGATGTTTCATCCGAAATATTCAAGTAATTTACTTAGCAATGCAATTAGTAAATGTGTCATTTCCGAAAAACCAAACACGAGCAAACAAACAACATATGTAAACTTTGCTCATGAATGACTCAACACTCAAAATCACATGTCTAGTAAAAGTGTCACACATAATATGTTATTAACTATTATGTACGTCATCAATCTTCGAGAATATCACATGTATTTCTCTTAACAAAAGATTGATAAAGGATAACTTATATCTTATGCATCTTATTTTCTTTGTAATATGCATGGTTATGTTACAAGAGAATACATTGCATCTTGTTTAACAAATATAGGATATTAGATTTGAATAATAACCCAATATAACATGTGTCATTGCATAAACAAGTAAAATTTGTCATACACTAAAATACTTGTTTTACTAAGCATTCGTAAGAGTAATAAGCTTTATCTTAGAAAAGCATATTTGTTGAAAGATACAATATGTCTCATTTCAATAATACATCATATAATACTCACAAGATCTATTGAGGAAAGTAACCTTTACTAGATTCATTTCTCAAGATATGAAAATGAGCATTCTTGAAACACTCTCGATGTAGCAGATTCTACATTGTATCACATTAAGGCATCTCTTGGTTCTAGAAAACCAAATCATGTTAAAATAACATGTAACAACTCAACAAACAAAGATGTTATCAAAGAGATCATAAAATGCACCATCTCCACCAAATAACCTCTAAATCTCAAACACGAAATTAAAACATTTTGCTTGCCTTTGTTAGTAGTTGTGTAAGACATGTCATCTTTTTAACCGACTTTCAAAATATGGTTAGTTGAGTCATATTAGGCCATGTATTAGCGGAATAAGCTAATATCATCTTTGCTACACTTCGATAGGCAAATATAGGAATTTGAATTTTTCTAACATGAGAATGACTACTGGAGAACCAATCGCACTAGAAATTCAATTTGACCTAATGGTTGAATTGCTTCCAAGTGAGAAGTTTGTTTCGTGGTATAACCCGTAAAAATGGTCTTCTTTAGCCTGAATTGAGCACCACTAGTGATAGTCTCATACTCATTTTCTAACTTGAAAATTTTTCATTCCTACATTTGACTAAGATACCTCACATCGGTGAACTTTATCTCCCATTAGGATTTCATTTTGAACAAGTAGTAATTAGGATCCTCCTTAGCAAACCTAGATTACTTGCATCCCACATATGTGTTTCAATGTGATAACATGTTCTTATGAGATATGATTAAATGCCTCCATGCTTTCTTAATGCTCAGTAATTACTTGATTAATTATTGAATGCTGTTTATTATAAAGATTTTGCTTTCGATTAGATATTCCGATATAATATCTCTTGATATGTATATCTATGATACATGCAATTAAATGCTAAATGTTATCTTGTTTTGTATGATGTTTGCATTTGTTCCTTATGTGCATTTTACATGATTTGCGTGTTAATTGTGCACCCACACTATGTTATTTTGACACATAATGATTTAGGTATGCCTATCACTATAAACTTTTAGACGTCATTTAGTCTTACACTAGTGTCAAAATCTAAAAATTAGAGTAGTCGCGAAATTGCCCTAATTCCTTGGTCATCATTTCGCTTTCTTCCAAGTGATACACTCTTTTGTCAAGGGAAGGTTAGATACAAGCCTAGTAGAACTCGGAGTAGGTTTGACAACTTAAATATGTCATCCGAAATATTCAAGTAATTTTAACTTGCGATCGCAATTGTTAAATTTCATATCCGAAACATCATATTCAAGCCTTTTAACAACATATGTTAAAACGCTCATCCAAAAGCTAAAAGCTAACATCAACCTTCGGGTGACAAAGGACTCACGAGTTACTACATAAGTGATTAGTAGTTCCTTTCATCCTCGTGTGAATATACACTTCTTAAGACCAAGTATATTCATTTCTGTTAGTTCCTTTTATCCCCATAGGTTTGTCATCGTGTTTTGCGTCAAGCTCACCTCATAGATAATGAGGATCGAGCTTATCCATCGGTTTTAGGGTAGAAAACAAACTTATCATCCTATCTCGCCAAGAGTACGTTGATACTCTCTTTCTTCTGAATAACGGGCAATATACCTATACGAAGATTGATATTTTTGAGTCTTTTCTTTTTCGTCGTCAATCTTGATCACCTACCGACGTGCAGCGGTCTCACAACAACAATGGATGTTCATCCCAAAAATCCCATCAATGACCCTAGAAACATCCAAACCTCTCAAACGTGAACCATTCAACTACTTACGCTTAGGTCTAGCAATGATGGAACACATTCCGTAAATTTCATAATTTACGTGTGTTCAAAACATCCCCTAAGTGTCGTCTAATGACTATTTAAATATTTCATTGGAAATGTTGAAGTCATCCTTCGAGTCACGTCTAATGACTATTTAAGAATTTCCTTGGAAATATTAAAGTCATCTCGATTATCAATAATCTCGTGTCAAATCCCGTTGGATTTATCCCTCAAAGAATTTATTAGATATAGATTCTTTCATCATGTCTAAAAGTCTCACTAAATTAGTGAGATTTATTCGTTAGATCTTTTCAAATGGTTGATTTATGTGTGTCTAAAACATCTATAAATTAGAGTTAAATCCTCTCAAGCTTCCAATGACAACTTAAATATTTCATCTGAAATATTTAAAGTATATTTAATTTGCGAAATGCAATTAAATGTCATCTCTCGTTCTCGATCAACGTTCATCGAATCCCGTTGGATTCATTCATATGTGAAATTTCTTTGTCGAAAATCAAATTTTGGGTCAAAACTGACCTCAGCAGGTCACAGTACCCTTAAATAGGGGACGGTACCGCTAAATTTAATGGTACCGTCGGACCGTTATTTGCTGAGACAGCTTATTCTGTTTTCAATTCTCACAGTTTCAAAAGTACTATCAAAACTCCACAACCTTAAAGATTCTATCTTCTTAGCCCTTAGCACATTTCTACGTAATCACATACCTCATCATATGAATGTTCTATGAATATTCACAATGATTGAGAAGAGCTACGTGACTTCAAAGGTGAATTTTATTGTATGCTATCCACCACTTGTCATAACGTTACTAAGCTCATCGCTTCCGTCAACGTTTGTTTTCCTCTTTATTTTTTTTATTCTTTTTCCGACACATCTTGTCCAGATGGTTATCGATTAAGGGAGAGCGAAAACACACTTATATAGTCCTTCACCAAACACTCTCATGAACACACAAATGTGGTTCTTATTCCCTAGAATTCTCTACAAAAACACTCACCTCTTAAGTACCCACTACTTAGCAAAACCTCAGTCACAAAACCAAAATCGGTTCTAGCTTCCTAACCTCTACTCTTTGTGACCAGCTAGATATTTGTTCTATACAAACACCTTCAACCCTTACATCAAACGTCACATTAACATCATTCATCATAACACTCAACCTTTACAACTAAACTTCACTCTTAACAGGGATATTTAGTTTAAGAACCTTCAATCCATCGATCATTACACTCAAACCTCACAACTATCATTCACTCTTGATAGTGATAGTTAGTTCAATAACCTTCAATCCTCACAATCATTATACCCAATGTGTATAACCTACACAATCACACAAAATCCTTCATACACCAAATCATCTCTAACTCACAACTAGGATCATCCAAAACTAGAACTCTAGAACTTTGTTACCTCAACCCCGTTAGAGAAATTTACCCTCTATAGGATCACATGCACATTCTTTTCTCCTTTAAAATATATCATGCATCTCATTGTCAGTGCAAACGATATATTACTCTGAACCGTCTTTGCCCACCTTTTCTCAAAGGTCAAATCCAACATTTTCCCGTCTTATGGAATTATTTCCATTCGCATCTAGGTGCGTATCGCTCTCGTTTTCATTTTTCTTTCTTCTTCGAGTCTATATTATGACATGACTTGTCATAATATTAGTGACATATATCTACCTCATTTAGAGTATGTCCTATGAACAAACTATCCTTAACACCAATCATCTTAGGTAGATGATTATATCGTTCAAAAGGTTTGTTAGAACTCGCCTTCCCAATGACAACTTGGAAGAAGTCATTTTGTGTGTCAGTCAATGAACGAATCTCGTTCTTGTTAGTGTGATTGATTGAACAATTACACCTTAGGTTGTCAGTCTGGTTGTGACACTCAAGTGTCTTTGAATTGAAATATGCATTCATTTTTTTTGGTCGCTCAACTTTTTTGGGCTTTCTTCTTTGCTTTTATCCTTTTAGCACACTTTCATCACGTGTCTAACCTCTAGCATACTTTGATATGCTCACATACCTCATCAAACTCATTTTTTTTGTAGCTACACTTTAACTTAGTTTAACCTTTGCATGTCTTGCTAAAAGTATTCTATCCTTACAATGTTGCTCCTATTCATTATATATTATGTTGCACGGAGCTAACCCTTGATGTAGAAAAAGCCTTTGTAAGAATTTGATCCATGGATCCGCTAGATACTAAGGTAAATAAACAAGGGGACTCAATCACCATAGGGGAGCATTGAGCTAGGGGGAGCTCAGAAGTATTTGAATACATAGCATGGAGTCGTCTTAACAATGGTGATAGAAGACTTCACTGGGATGATGCAAGCTCGCCTTTCTGGAGAGAAAGGAAAGTAGTGTAATAAGGGGGAGTAGAGAGTGAGTTCAAAGGAGAGCTCAACTATCTTTTTGATTCGACAAAAGGGGGAGAAGTGAGTGTAAACAGGTAACTTTTACATTTGAGTATGTGTTACGGTTTACATATTTGTCATCATCAAAAAGAGGGAGATTGTTAGTGAAAATATTACGATATTTAAACTAAACGGTTTCTTCGGTTTTAATAATGACAAACATGTAACATGTAATGCATAACGTAAAATGCGCAAGTTACTTGTAAACACAAATCATCAACGCATACTTACATCAACATCTCTCGACGTATCAAGTATGCCTCAACAGATTCGTATATTTTCATCCCGACGTAAATCACTCAAGGTATGAACAAACAAACTTAAACTTGGCGGATGATCACAGAAATAATTTTTTTGTTCTAAACTTCACATTTTTAATGTGACAAAACATTTATCAAAAATACATTTTACAAATTATTTTTGAATTAAAAAGAAATGTTTTAATTGGAAAAATAAGTTTAAAAATCCCAACAGCTATTTTCCCCCCAAAACAGCTCCAAACTTCCCCAAATAAACTTTCACCACTAAAAACAAAAATGGGAGCATTTTTGTCTGGCACGGTACCACGGTACCACAAAACTTAGTGGTACCGTGATATATTTAATGGTATCGTCCCTCGGTAACGGTCAAATTTTCTTTGCCTATAAATAGTGGACCATTTTACACTTTGTAACACGCCCAAAATCATCATATTGCGGAAGCATACACTTTGGGTGCTACTAAATCGAAAATCACAACACAAGATATAGAGAACGGATTAAAAATCTGTTTTAAAATACATTACATGTTCAAAGTCATGTTGTCTTACATAAATTCCATTTCAAATGAAAATGTAGCCCATTAAACAAAGCGGTCCAAATTTCAGAGTTAACGCAATAGAAAAAACATTTCCAACAAATATTATGACCATCGCCATGCCCTGCCTTCAGTAAAGCCCACCTCAGTTTCCTGAGAAAAATATGCTAAAAGTCAGCTAACGCTGGTGAGTTTATAGGTTTAAAGTAAATAACACATATGGACCATAGCAACATTCAGCAACAATTCAGCAATAACACACTATCCTGCTATGCAAACACTAAGCCTCATATAACCGAACTATGACATCGCAGCATGCCAAGCTGGCATTAGCTAGAAATGGGTGCCCGAGAGTGTTAATCCCCAGACACTCGGCCTAATTTCATATGGTATACGTTCGCTTTGACTATGCCGAGCCAACCGAACGGGGGTATCATCCCCAATAGATCTATTTATATCACACGGTTTCCAAGACAGGAATTGACGGTTGATGATAGTTGGCACAATGGGATTCAGCTAAACTTAGGTTTCTGCATACAAGTGTGTATAAAAACAAAATCCATTTTTGGTCCATAAAATCCAGTTTTGCATGTTTCTCACCCCAAGCCTATAAAACAAATCGTATAAAAATATGGGGCTATAAACTCACCTTAAAATAATAGCAACCTGCTAATCAATCAACAAAATAGTGCAACTGCTCCGACACGCAACCTAAATCAGTACGGTAAGTCTTAGCGATATATTCGTGTCTTATATGTCTTTACTTTATTTGAAAAGTTTACGCGTGAACAGTGCTTGTGTATTTCTTGCTTGTTGTGCGGTAAAATATATTTCAAAATGATTTATCGTATATATCTCTTGGTGGTGGCTCATGATGAAAGTATACGGTGTGAACACGTGCGACGGAACATCCGTACTAGTATTCATCGTTAAATTCTGCAAGTACTATATATATATATATATATATATATATATATATATATATTATATATATATATATATATATATATATATATATATATATTAGGTTAAGTTTAATGATCATGTATTTAACTAATTAGGGTTATAATAAATTTAATAGGTTTTGAGAAATAAATAAAATAATAGTGTTAGTGGGGGAATATTATATTATAAATATTGTTTATTATTTATAATATAATTTTAATTATAAGAAATTTAGAAACATTGTTAAGCATTTTAGTAAAATTTAAATAAGTTAAGTATTTTTATCAAAATACTCTAAGTGTTAGAATTTTAGAAAATTTGGGCATGACCCATTCGTTTATTTAATCGTTTCCATTTTCTCATGTGTTGCAATTTCCCAAATAATTCGCGTTGTTAACTATATGTGCAAAATTTGTCCGTAATATATATATTGGTCGTTTTAAGTATTTTTTTCATTATAATTATCGTTATCGCCATGTTTAATTATTAATAATAGATTTCGATACAAAGTCAATATTTAGTCAAAAGTCAATTTTTATAAGCATTTGGTCAAAATTTCCTTTTTCACCCTTTTGGAGACTAACGCGTCTCAAAACAAGTCCAAACTAGTTTTAGTTATATATACCGTCTCGTTACGTAATAATATTCATAGTGAGTCGGAAAATATTTCAAAAGTCATTTTTGTCACCCGACATACTTATTGGGCCAAAATTTATTAAATGAGCCCAATAGTTCATATTTAGTCCAAAACCATTTAGCCTTTTTAATTTACGATATATATATCGTTAGATTTCTAAAAATAGATTTAGCACATTCGTTACCACATTTGGTCAACAAAAGTCAACTGTGACTAGTTGGGTTGGGCTAGGCCCAACTGCCACCGAAAGCCCATAAGTTCAAAATTATTAATTTTAGTCCAAGGCCCTTTTTAGTTAAATTATATATATCGTCGCGTTTCTAAAAATCCTTTAACACGTTCGTTAATCCGTTTGGTCAAAAAGTCAAAAGTGGTCATCTCCTTGTTGGGCTCGGCCCAACAGTCCACGCACAACATTTTAGCCCAAAATTTATATTTAGTCCATTTTTGATAATTAGTAAATATTAGTTACGTAAGTATTTTACTTATATCAATTAAGCTCTTATAAATAAGCTATTAAGTCAAAAAGTCAAACATGACCAAATTTAATTGTATTCGACCCATATATCACTATTCGACCCATTTTCATATTTTTATAAGCTAAACTCAATTAGTTATGACTTATTCAATAAGTTATTCAAAATAAACTTTTAAGCATTAATTTCACCATTTCATCACTTGAGCCAAAATTTTATGTTTTTCAAAACTCTAATAGTTTTGTAATTTTATTCTAGCCGATTTATATGTATAACCATAAAAATGTATATATTGCCTTAATCTCGCGTAATTAACATTAATCACATTTGTATCATCAAACTAGCACCATATGTAACAAGATTTACCACACAATCAAGAAATATTCTAATTTATTCAAAAACTTCATCTAGGTCGAGCACTATTTAATAAATACAAGCCCTAGCTTTTTGCATTTTAACAAAATATATACATTTAACAATTTATAACATCATTAGACATCAAATGTACATGAATTTAACAAGATTTGAAAAGTTGTGATGATTCCTTACAAAGATTGTATGTTAACGTGATTTAGAAAGGACCAAGAACAACCCAAGTTTCACCAAATTTACCCAAACCACGTTCCAAATAACCCGAAACTCTTGAATATACACTCTAATTTACTTGAACTTCAAAGAAAAATGATGGATCTTGGAGATTTAGTTTGAGCCATGTATATTGATGAAGAAAAATGATCAAGGAATGTTGGTGAGAGTATTATGGATAAGTGTTTTGTTGTGAGTAACATTTAGGGTAATAAGTAATATTTATAAGATAAAAATGAAGTTAGTGGGTAGTTTTTGGCACCTAGTGGTGAAGTATTACCTAAGGCCGGGTATGGAAAAGTATTAAATGGACGGAAAATATTTTTACGTCTCGTTGGTGTATCGTGTGTCGGTTTGAGCATAAACGTGACCGTAAAGTCCCGGTTAGACGTTTTTGGACACGTATACGTAAAATAAAGTTTTTATCCAAGTTTTTGTCAGAAATGTAATAAAATATTATTACTGACTCAAAAACATATTTATTTGACTGCTACCATGTGTACTGTGCTGTCGGTACGCGTGGGCGGTTGCTTTTCAGAAAAATGTGAGAAAGCTCTCAGTTAATTACGAAACTTGTCAGTAATTATCAGAAATAGAATAATTTATGCTTACTGAAAAAAATATACTTTTTTTACAGTGACTGTAAGCAACAGTATGCGGGACAGCTCCCAAAAATACTTAGAAACATGCAAACGCGCATAGAAATGCTCAGCTTAAAAATAATAAATAACCATTTAATATTAATTAACAACGTGAAAATTACCATTTGTCACAGTCGCCCCAGCTATTCAGGAAATCCGTCTCGGATTTCAATTTACGATACTCGTTGGGTTCGAAAAGAGATGAGGATATTTTGGCTTGATTTCATCCTCTTGCTCCCATGTATACTCAGGGCCTCTGCGAGAGTTCCAATGGACCTTCACAATTGGGATACGACTCTGCTTTAGCCGTTTCACTTCCCGGTCCATGATTTCAATCGGCTCATCGATGAAATTTAGTTTCTCGTCAAGCTGAATTTCATCCAAAGGAATGACGGCGTTATCATCAGATAAGCACTTTTTTAGGTTGTTGACATGAAAAACGTCATGCACAGCGCTGAGCTCGGATGGCAGTTCGAGTCGGTAGGCTACCAGCCCGATCCTGGCAAGAATTTTGAAAGGTCCAATATAGCGAGGGTTCAGCTTACCACGCTTGCCGAATCTTATCACGCCTTTCCATGGTGATACCTTTAACATCACTTTGTCACCCACTTGGAACTCAAGGGGTTTTCGTCTCTTGTCGGCATAACTCTTTTGACGGTCTCGAGCCGCTTGCATTCAGCTCTTGATCTGCACGATCTTCTCAGTAGTCTCGTGGACTAAGTCTGGTCCAGTAAGTTGGCTTTCTTCGACCTCAGCCCAACAAATTGGCGATCTGCACTTACGACCATGAAGTGCCTCATACGGTGCAGGCTTAATGCTGGTGTGATAACTGTTGTTGTAGGAAAACTCGGCTAAAGGCAAGTGCCTATCCCAGCCGTTCCCGAAGTCAATCACACAGGCTCTCAGCATGTCCTCTAATGTCTGAATGGTCCTCTCACTCTGACCATCAGTCTGAGGATGATAAGCTGTACTCATGTCAAGGTCGGTTCCCAATGCGTCCTGGAGTGACCTCCAAAAATTAGACGTGAATCGACTGTCTCGATCAGAGATAATAGAAACAGGCACACCATGCCTTGCGACAATTTCCTTCACATACAGTCGCGCGAGTTTGTCCATGTTGTCATTCTCTTTTATAGGAAGGAAATGTGCTGATTTAGAGAGACGATCAACGATTTCCCAAATCGTGTCATAACCGCTCGGCGTCTTAGGCAGCTTGGTGATAAAATCCATAGTCATACGCTCCCATTTCCATTCTGGGATCTCAGGTTGAACAAGCAGACCGGATGATCTTTGGTGTTTAGCCTTAACCTTCGAGCATGTTAAACACATAATGACGTACTCAGCTATATCGGCCTTCATGTTTGGCCACCAATACAACTTTTTCAGATCTAAATACATCTTGTCAGATCCTGGATGGATGGAGTACTTGGATTTGTGGGATTCTTGCATGATCAAATCACGAATTCCCCCATATAGCGGGATCCAACACCTGTCCCCATAACACAGAACTCCATCGGATCTCTTTACGAAGCCATTCTCACTCTCTGGCATTTTGTAAATTTTCTCACGTGGTCGGTTTTCATCCTTGAGTGCCTCACCCTGAGCCTCAAGAATTTTCGCTGGAAGCGGCGAACTGATCGCCATCCCTAACGATCTGACTCTGTGGGGTTTTATCCGCTCTTTTCTGCTGAGGGCGTCGGCAACTACATTTGCCTTGCCTGGGTTGTAACGGATCTCACAATCATAGTCGCTAATCAATTCCAACCATCGGCGTTGTCTCATGTTCAGCTCCTTCTGGTTCAAGATATGCTGTAGACTCTTGTGGTCAATATATACCACATACTTAGTACCATAAAGATAGTGCCTACAAATTCTCAGTGCAAACACGACTGATCCTAACTCTAGGTCATGGGTTGTGTAGTTTTTCTCATGGGTTTTCAGCTGTCGAGAAGCGTATGCTATCACCTTCTCTTTCTGCATCAGCACAGCTCCCAAACCCTAGTGTGATGCGTCACAATACACAACGAAATCTTCACTACCCTCGGGTAAAGCCAAAACAGGTGCACTACACAATCTTTCCTTAAGGAGTTGAAAAGCTTCTTCCTCCTTATCTCCCCAGTCGTATCTCACATTCTTTTGTGTCAGTTTTGTCAACGGCTTAGCTATCTTAGAAAAACCCTCAATAAACCTTCGGTAATAATCGGCAAGTCCTAAAAATTGTCATATTTCAGTAGGCGTTGTGGGCGTTGTCCAATCCTTTATTGCCTCAATCTTGGTGGGATCCACGTGAATGCCCTGTCTATCTATCATGTGACCCAAAAACTGCACAGTCGATATCCAGAATTTACACTTCGAAAACTTGGCGTATAACTCCTCCTTTTTCAATAATTCCAGATTAGCTTGAGGTGTTCATCGTGCTCTTTCTCATTCTTGGAATATATTAGGATATCATCAATGAATACTATCACGAATTTATCCAAATACGGTTTACACACTCGATTCATGAGGTCCATGAATACAGCTGGTGCGTTTGTCAAGCCGAAAGGCATAACTTGGAATTCGTAATGGCCATATCGGGTTTGGAATGCGGTCTTTGAAATATCCTCTTCCCGGACTCGAAGTTGGTGATAACCCGATCTCAGGTCTATCTTCGAATAAACCGATGAACCTTGCAACTGATCAAATAAATCATCGATTCTTGGGAGTGGGTACCCATTCTTAATGGTTAGCTTATTCAGCTCCCGATAGTCGATACACATCCTGAAGGATCCATCCTTTTTCTTAACAAACAAGACAGGAGCTCCCCAAGGCGAAGAACTCGGTCTGATAAAACCTTTTCTAGACAGTTCAGCTAACTGATCAGACAACTCCTGTAACTCTATAGGTGCTAACCGATAGGGTGCTCGCGCTACAGGCGCGACTCCTGGCACCAAATCGATTTGAAATTCAATTTGTCTGGCCGGTGGGAGTCCAGGTAGGTCTTCTGGAAAAACTTCCGGGAAATCCCTTACGACTGGCACGTCTTCCAACCTTTTCTCTCCGGGCTCCTTTTCCTTCCTTTCAGTAACATGAGCTAGAAAGAGGTGACATCCTTTCTCAATGTACTTCTGCACCTTCGTACACGAGATGATACTCAATCTCGAAGAACGCGCACGATCACTCCGATCTCCTTCAATTATCAGAACTTCGTTCCCGTAGGGGACTCTGACGATCTTTTCATCACAGATGATGACGGCATGATATTTTGATAGCCAATCCATCCCTATGATGACGTCAAAACTACCCAACTCTACTGGCATAAGGTCAATGTTGAATGGGCAGTTCAATAAGTTCAAAGTGCAACCCCTTATAATGGTACCTACCCTTTCTAGGTTTCCGTTTGCTAATTCTACATCGAAGACATTATCTAAGGTGGTTGGGGCTATATCAATTAAAGGACTAAAAGAGGTTGACACAAAACTTCTATCTGCTCCCGTAACGAATAGTACTGAAGCATAGCGATTATTTAAAAGAAACGTACCCGTCACCACGTTCGGGTCGTCCTGGGCTTCCCTTCTGCCCACAGCATAAACTCTTCCACGGGCTTCTCCTACATTGCCCTGGTTTCCATTGTTGACTACTGCTAGCTGGTTACCACGACCACCACCATTTCCCTGATTTCTGGGTTTGTTGCACTCATTGCTTAATTCCGTCTAGGGGTCCTTCTTGTATTGCTAGGATCTTATTACCATAAGGTATGCCGACGAGTTTTCCATCGTGGGTGATTACAGCGTGGTATTTCAACATCCAATATATACTGGGGATGACGTTGGAGTCTCCAGGTTTTGTGGACCTAGGGTCGCTGTTGGTTGGGGAGTTTTGCAGGTCTAGAGTATGACCTTGAAAGATGTTGTTGATTGCTACTAGCTGTCAGTTTGTTGGCTCAGTAAGATTCGTCTGATAGACAATGCAGTGTCTCAGAATCGGAAAGGGTAGTGTACCGTGAGATGTTAATCGATGGGGTCATCTTATGTTGGCTATAGTAGTGTAAGTTACCCTTTCGGTTTTGGATGTGGTATGAAGTAAGGCTAGTTCTAGGTGGTATCTTGGTGTCAAAGCCTATTTGGTTACCGTGTTTCCTAGTACGGATGCCCATGACTTGCACTACTTTTATGTGCTCACACACGCGAGTTTCTGATTTCTCGAAAAAGGAAATAAAGGACTCGACTTTCATAAAAATTTAAGGCAAACATTCCTAGCATAGTATGGTCCTACCCGAATTATACAAAGGTGATCAGGCTTTGTATAATTGGGGTCCAACGATGCAATGTTGAGTTTAGTTACAAGAAAACATGTCGGTTTTTCTGCTTGCGAGTTTACAGCATAAACTACCTTTCAAAAAGTAAATAATTCGACGGGCGGTAACAGAATAGTTTGTAAAATGGTTTGTAAACAATTTATAGAGTAATAGTAAAACAATTCATTATTGGCAAAATAGTATCCAAGTTATAGTTTAGCTTATAAATTGTTAGTAAAAACAGTTCATAAGGCAATATGAGGAAATTTCCTTGTTTCAAAGAAAGTAGTGAGGTCAAACTTTGATTCTGTAATCTGGTAGTAAAACGATTTGTAGTATGACTGCGAGATAGTCTGTGAAATACTTGCAAAAGTTCGAGTGTTTGTGGCAGCATAATTTATTATTTCATGGAAAGATAATATGGTAGACAACTGGTTTATAATACGAGTTCAAATAGTTGAAAAATGATGACAAAGTGGTTTGTTAAATGATAGTAAAAATTAAGTAGTGCAACGGGCGGCAATTGGTACGTCTAATTGACATAGGGCCGTTGATAGTCAGGATTCAAATAAGCTTACATCTCATAATAAAAGTTCACCAAATCCATACAATACGACGGGGTTCACAGAAAAACACTAATGAAGTCTTACAGAAACGAACTTAAAAGAGTCTAAACTTAGGTCCTATTACATAGGGGAGTCATTCTTATGTCATCACGTCTGATTCCTGGTTTCCTTCCGCTCCCTGTTTTCCTTGATTGTTCGCTTCTTCTTGGTCCTTTGGTTCCTGACACTCGTTCTTGTAGTGCCCCTTCTTTCCACACCCAAAATAGATTACCTCAGCTCTTCGAATTTTTCCTGATGTTGTCTGTGCTACTGCAACGGTTTTAGACTTACAATCTCTAGCTATATGTCCAACCTTCTGGCATTTGTGGCACTTCACGGTGCAAGGTCCGTAGTGGTGTAGTTTGCAGCGACTACACATTGGTAACTTTCTAGTATAAGCCTTTCTGTTACTAGGTCCAGCAGTGAAAGTTTTGGCCAACTTTGCCTTTTTGAGGGGTTGTGGAACCCCTTTGTTTCCTAGGTTGTTATCCCATTTTCTCTTTTCGTTAATGTTTTCAGCTTCTTGAACTGCCCCTCGGTTCATTAAGTCGCAACCCGTGCGAATTCCTAACTCGTAGGCAATAATAGTCTATGCTACTCATTGGGCTACGAGTTTTTCCATGGCTGCGGAATTTAGGTCTTGCCTCTCAGGTGACATGGTCATAAGTTGGTGGGTTCCTTTACGATAGTAATATAAGTGTTTCGAAAGAATAAGACGGTAGTCCAAACTTGGAGTCGAATAGGAAATGAATTCGTGTGGTATGTAGCGAGTATTCAACTCGAAGTGAAATGATGATGTTACGTAGGGAGATGGTCTGTGACAATTATGGTATGGCACGCGCAAGTATATAGAAAATACTTATTTCATATATGCTTAGTAAAATACCCAAATAGCATAGTAAAATACTTGATCATATAAGGCAAATAACGCTCAAATCATAGTAAGCTAGGCTGGTAGGCATCTGGCGGTCATAAGGAAAAGTCTTTCATAAATCAGTTATAGTTTAAGTTTTTTATAAACCTAGTTCTCTATAACCTAGGCTCTGAATACCAATCTGTAACACCCCCAAAATCATAATATTGCGGAAGCATACACTTTGGGTGCTACTAAATCGATAATCACAACACAAGATATAGAGAACGGATTAAAAATTCGTTTTAAAATACATTACATGTTCAAAGTCATGTTGTCTTACATAAATTCCATTTCAAATGAAAATGTAGCACATTAAACAAAGCGGTCCAAATTTCAGAGTTAACGCAATAGTAAAAACAATTCCAACAAATATTATGACCATCGCCATGCCCTGCCTTCAGTAAAACCCACCTCAGTTTCCTGAGAAAAACATGCTAAAAGTCAGCTAACGCTGGTGAGTTCATAGGTTTAAAGTAAATAACACATATGGACCATAGCAACATTCAACAACAATTCAACAATAACACACTATCCTGCTATGCAAACACTAAGCCTCATCTAACCGAACTATGACATCGTAGCATGCCAAGCTGGCATTAGCTAGAAATGGGTGCCCGTGAGTGTTAATCCCAGACACTCGGCCTAATTTCATATGGTATACGTTCGCTTTGACTATGCCGAGCCAACCGAACGGGGGTGTCATCCCTAATAGATCTATTTATATCACACGGTTTTCTAGACAGGAATTGACAGTTGATGATAGTGGGCGCAATGGGATTCAGCTAAACTTAGGTTTCTGCATACAAGTGTGTATAAAAACAAAATCCATTTTTGGTCCATGAAAACCAATTTTGCATGTTTCTCACCCCAAGCTAATAAAACAAATCGTATAAAAATATGGGGCTATAAACTCATTTTAAAATAATAGCAACCTGCTAATCAATCAACAAAATAGTGCAACCGCTCCAACACGCAACCTAAATCAGTACGGTAAGTCTTAACGATGAATAATAGTGCTCGTGTATTTCTTGCTTGCTGTGTGGTAAAATATATTTCAAAATGATTTATCGTATATATCTCTTGGTGGTGGCTCATAGTGAAAGCGTACGGTGGGAACACGTGCGACGGAACATCCGTACTAGTATTCATCGTTAAATTCCGCAAGTATTATATATATATAATCATATATATTTATATATATTAGGTTAAGTTTAATTATCATGTATTTAACTAATTAGGGTTATAATTAATAATTTAGGTTTTGAGAAATAAATAAAATAATAGTGTTAGTGAGGGAATATTATATTATAAATATTGTTTATTATTTATAATATAATTTTAATTATAAGAAATTTAGAAACATTGTTAAGCATTTTATTAAAATTTAAATAAGTTCAGTATTTTTATCAAAATACTCTAAGTGTTAGAATTTAAAAAAATTTGGGCATGACTCATTCGTTTATTTAATCGTTTCCATTTTCACATGTGTTGCAATTTCTCAAATAATTCGCGTTGTTAACTATATGTACAAAATTTGTCCGTAATATATATTTTGGTCGTTTTAAGTATTTTTTTTCATTATAATTATCGTTATCGTCACGTTTAATTATTAGTAATAGATTTCGACACAAAGTCAATATTTAGTCAAAAGTCAACAAATGTCAATTTTTATAAGGATTTGGTCAAAATTTCCTTTTTCACCCTTTTGGAGACTAACGCGTCTCAAAACAAGTCCAAACGAGTTTTAGTTATATATACCGTCTCGTTAAGTAATAATATTCATAGTGAGTCGGAAAATATTTCAAAAGTCATTTTTGTCACCCGATATACTTATAGGGCCGAAATTTATTAAATAAGCCCAATAGTTCTTATTTAGCCCAAAACCATTTAGCCTTTTTATTTTACGATATATATAACTTTAATTTGCTAAAAATAGATTTAACACATTCGTTACCACATTTGGTCAACAAAAGTCAACTGTGACTAGTTGGGTTGAGCTTGGCCCAACTGCCACCGAAAGCCCATAAGTTCAAAATTATTAATTTTAGTCCAAGGCCCTTTTTAGTTAAATTATATATTTCGTCGCGTTTCTAAAAATCATTTAACACGTTCATTAATCCGTTTGGTCAAAAAGTCAAAAGTGGTCATCTCCTTGTTGGGCTCGGCCCAACAGTCCACGCACAACATTTTAGCCCAAAATTTATATTTAGTCCATTTTTGATAATTAGTAAATATTAGTTACATAAGTATTTTACTTATATCAATTAAGCTCTTATAAATAAGCTATTCAGTAAAAAAGTCAAACATGTCCAAATTTAATTGTATTCGACCCATATATCACTATTCGACCCATTTTCATATTTTTATAATCTAAACTCAATTAGTTATGGCTTATTTAATAAGTTATTCAAAATAAACTTTTAAGCATTAATTCCACCATTTCACCACTTGAGCCAAAATTTTATGTTTTTCAAAACCCCAATAATTTTGTAATTTTATTCTAGCCGATTTATATGTATAACCATAAAAATGTATATATTGCCTTAATCTCGCGTAATTAACATTAATCACATTTGTATCATCAAACTAGCACCATATGTAACAAGATTTACCACACAAGCAAGAAATACTCTAACTTGTTCAAAAACTTCATCTAGGTCAAGCACTATTTAATAAATACAAGCCCTAGCTTTTTCCATTTTAACAAAATATATACATTTAACAATTTATAACATCATTAGACATCAAATGTACATGAATTTAGCAAGATTTGAAAAGTTGTGATGATTCCTTACAAAGATTGTATGTTAACGTGAGGTAGAGAGGACCAAGAACAACCCAAGTTTCACCAAATTTACCCAAACCACGTTCCAAATAACCCGAAACTCTTGAATATACATTCTAATTTACTTGAACTTCAAAGAAAAATGATGGATCTTGGAGATTTAGTTTGAGCCATGTATATTGATGAAGAAAAATGATCAAGGAATGTTGGTGAGAGTATTATGGATAAGTGTTTTGTTGTGAGTAACATTTAGGGTAATAAGTAATATTTATCAGATAAAAATAAAGTTAGTGGGTAGTTTTTGGCACCTAGTGGTGAAGTATTACCTAAGGCCGGGTATGGACAAGTATTAGGGGGAGGGAAAATATTTTTACATCTCGTTGGTGTATCGTGTGTCGGTTTGAGCTTAAACGTGACCGTAAAGTCCAGGTTAGACGTTTTTGGACACGTATACGTAAAATAAAGTTTTTATCCACGTTTTTGTCAGAAATGTAATAAAATATTATTACTGACTCAAAAACATATTTATTTGACTGCTACCATGTGTACTGTGCTGTCGGTACGCGTGTGCGGTTGCTTTTCAGAAAAATGTGAGAAAGCTCTCAGTTAATTACGAAACTTGTCAGTAATTATCAGAAATAGAATAATTTATGTTTACTGACAAAAATATACTTTTTCTGCAGTGATTGTAAGCTACAGTATACGGGACAGCTCCCAAAAATGCTCAAAAATACTTAGAAACATGCAAACGCGCATAAAAATGCTCAGCTTAAAAATAATAAATAACCATTTAATATTAATTAACAACGTGAAAATTACCATTTGTCACACACTTCCAACTTGATGTTTCCAGTCAGTTTTCTCTGGTCTGATCCCTTCTTAGTTAGATGACTTTCTTTGATCATTTAGAGAGATTTTCTTTTGTTTAAGAGTGATTCTTTCATCCAACCAAAGATCACTTTCATTCCTCTCTTACTCCAAGAGAAGAACACAAAGTATCAAGAAGATACAAGGTGTTAGAGTCATTGTGTAGTGCACTTGCATTACTTATTGTTTACTTGTTGTATCTAGACATACATCAAGTTGTCACCGTCTTGTTTAGTCATCTTGTGTGGATCATTGTGATCTTGTAGAGATCGGGGAGATCTTGTGTAGCTTGTGTTGATATTGAGTAGATCGGGTAGATCGTGTGAAGATAGGGTTGATCGTGTAGATTGTGAGGATCGGGTAGATCGTGAGTAGATCGGGTAGATCAAGTGTAGATCATGTGGATCTTTTAGCTTGTGTGATTTGTGAGGATCGGGTAGATCGTGAGTGAGATTGGTACTAGCTAAATTAGTACTCGACATCTAGCTTAGTGTCAGAAAATAATGTAAGCGACGCGGTTTATGTGTTTAGGCCTTAAAACACAAGGTTTTTTATGTTGGGCCATAAAACATAACGGGTTTGGTTGTACCCGAAAAAGAACTCGACATCTAGCTTAGTTTCGGAAAATATTGTAAGCAATGTTGTATGGTTTTCTCCGCCGAGAAGGGAGCTTGTTGATTATTGGAGTAACTCTCGAGTTGGGTACTCGGGGAGTGGAGTAGGGCGAAAAGGAGCTTTGTGACCGAACCACTATAAATCTTCGTGTCCGGTTTGCGCTTTCTTTACTTATCTCTTTACATTTATTCTTGCATTTACCGCTTTACATTTATACTTTGCATTGCATTTATATTTGTGTGGTTTGTTGCTTATATCATGTTAGTTGTGTTTGTGTCATGGCATGTTATTACTCATATGTCTAAGTTTGTGTTAATGTGACATGCCTTACTTGTTACTTTATATTATCTCTAGTTCTTGTAAGACTAGTGTTGACACTTTTCATATTATGTCACACTTGATCGGGTGTTTGATACAAAAGTCTTTAAGTTTTTAAATGGAAACGTATTCACCCCCCTCTACGGTTTCCACAACTGGATCTTCAAAACCAAATTGAAAGCAGATTGTACAAAAGATTGGGAGAAAGCAAGGTTGGTGGTCAATGGAAATAGGCAAAGGAAAGGGGTAGATTACGAGGAGACTTTTGCTCCAGTGGCCAAAATGGTCACTGTGAGAGCTTTGTTAGTTGTGGCTGCTATGAAGAATTGCGAGGTCTGTCAAATGGATGTTTCCAATGCTTTTCTTCATGGTGATTTGCTTGAGGAGGTCTATATGCAGCTGCCTTTGGGCTATACTAGTGAGGGGGAGCCAGTTCAAGATGTGATAAGGTCTAACAAGGTCTGTAGGCTGAAGAAATCATTGTATGGACTTAAGCAGACACCTAGGCAGTGGTTTGCCAAGTTGTCTTCTACTCTAGTATCTTTTGGATATGTTCAATCAAAGGCTAACTACTCTTTGTTCACCAAGAAAACTGAAACTTCTTTCACTGCAGTCCTAGTCTATGTTGATGATTTGTTGATTACTGGCACTCATCCAGAAGAGATTAAAGCTTTAAAGTCTCAGTTGAACTCACATTTCCACATGAAGGATTTAGGGCCTTTGAGTTATTCCTTGGTATTGGAAGTGTCTAGAAGTGAACAGGGCATTTTGATGAAGCGAAAAGTGTACCGCTTTTAAGGGGTCATTTAAGCCCTAAATCGTATTTATTTGATCAAATATTGCCCTAAATCGTTCGTTTTGTCATTTTAGGTACTTTGGAGAAGAAATCTGGAAAAGGAAGCATTTTGGACGTTTTTGGAGCATAAAAGTGAAGAAAACGACAAAGTCTCAAAAACCGGCTGAAAAGTACTTTGGACGGCGTCAGATATTGGTCTAGACGGCGTCATGGCTTGGCAAAAGTGGTGGATATGAAAATTACTCATGATAAGCCAGAGAAATTTGCATGGGAATTCTGACGGCGTCACCCTTTAAAGTGATCAAGGTCGTCACGACTTAATTTAAAGAGGGACGGCGTCACGCCTAATTCCGACGGCGTCAAGCCTTGATAAGCCAGAACGGATTTTGGAGAGCTAAAGAGGGACGGCGTCAAGAAGGCCATCCGGGAACCCTAAAAGTGGCGAGGTGACGGCGTCACACTCCATAACGTGACGCCGTCAGATCTGAAAGTCTATATATAGTTTTGCAATTTTTTGTCATTAGTGTGGAACTTATTGGGGAACTTTGTGTGTGAAAACCCTAAGACGATTTTAGCAGCTTTTTCAAGGCTTTTTGCCTTGAGATCTTCCATGTTACATTGAAGATAAGTTATCAATTAATCATTCAATATGTCTATGTGTTGTTTGATTCTATCTTGTTCTTGTCTTTTGTTTAACATGCTAGGCTAGATTTATCTTGTGTTTGCTTAGATCTAATGAAACCTAGCTATTGATTATTGGTTATTAGTGTGTTATTAGTTGTATTGGATGATTGTTTATCTATGTTAGGCTTAAGAAAACTGGCTAACTTCCTATTCGGTAACTTGCTTGAACGTCTTAAGAAACATGAACCAATGCGTACTAAAGGTTTTTATGGTTGTATTTAATGCACAAGCGAATTCTAGTGATCCCATGTTAGGAGCTTCCTAGCCGGCTCGATATAGGAGTGAAGTAGGAGCTTGTAGAGTTGGGGAAGTACGTACGCCACCCCACGATTGGTATTAAGGAATACACCCGTCATCCACGCAATTAATACACACTAATCAACCGGTAAAAGATAGTTAGGGAGTAAGAAAATCTAAGTAAACACATTTTTCTCCACATAAATTTCACCACCTTTTCATTTTCAGTTATTTTATTTTATTTGTATTCGTAGTTATTTGGGTTAGTTGACTAGCAACTAATTCCGCCCACTCTTTCAAACCCGAGATTTTACTTGCTTTCATAAAATTATAAAAACATAAAAAAAGAATCTTCTCTCACCCTTAGACCTATTAGAGTAGTTTTTCATACCTAACGAACACTATTCCCTGTGGAGAACGATCAATCCCCCGTACTTACCACTACACTATACTACATCGGTCAGGTACACTGCCTGGTGGGGTTGTAAGCCTCTTGAGATCCCTCGAGAGGTAAAACCTGTTGTAAGGTTGCAAAACCACGCATCAAGTTTTTGGCGCCGCTGCCGGGGAATAGTTATTGTTTAGGTTGAATTTTTATTTTATAGGTCTACTCGCTAGATTCCTTTCTAGTGAGATTTTTATTTTATTTTTCTAGGTTTTCTTTAGTCTATCTTTTTTTTCTTCGTTTCTTTGTTCGTAACCATTACCATCCGACATCATGGAAGGTGGTAATATCCTTGATCCCAACAACCCACCACAACAACCACCACCTCCTAGAGCCCGTACTTTAGGAGAGTACTCACGTCCTAGCCACCATGGCTATCGAAACACCATTGAGCTCACTCAAGGAGCCAATGTCACTCCCTTGCGATCCGACACCATCCGGTTGGTGCAAAGCGGATGCGCATTCCATGGACTTCGTTCTGAAGATCCTAATCAACATCTCAAGGACTTTCTCAAAATCGTTGATTCTATAGACCTTGATGTTGCCACTCGAGAGACGACCCGACTGCGTCTCTTTCAATTCTCTTTGCGGGACCAAGCTAGTCAATGGCTAGAGCGTCAACCCGCAGGATCCATCACCTCTTGGGATGATCTCACCACTCGTTTCCTTGCTCAGTTTTTCCCACCGGGAAGAACTACCAAGCTAAGGAATGATATCTTGATGTTCCAACAATTCCAAGGCGAAACCCTCTACGAGGCATGGACTCGATTCAAGGACTTACTCCAAAAAGTCCCTCACCATGGCATAGAACTTTGGCTCCAAGTCCAAATCTTCTATGACCATATCAATCTCTCCACGAGGCAAACCATTGACCAATCGGCCGGTGGTAAGCTACGTGATCTAAGTGCGGAACAATCATGGACTCTCCTAGAAGATCTTGCTCTTTATGACAACGAAAGTTGGAGTGATCCCCGTGATTTGAATAAAATGGTCAAGGCAATATCTTTGCCTTCGAACAATTCAAGCACTTCCGACCGTAGGATCATAGAACTTGAAGACCACGTCAAGTTTCTTATGAAATCCTACGAGGCTCCCAAACCTTCAAGCCAAGTGAACAAAATCACTTCTTCATGTGAATTATGTAGTGGTCCCCACGACACTCGTGATTGCATGGAACTCCCCGAACAAGCTTTTGTGGACTACGCATCCTCGCGTACCGACGGAGCGGGAGACAAGTGGTACACTTTCAAACCCGAGCCAAACCCCTACGGTGATACATACAACCCCTCATGGAAAAATCACCCGAACCTTAGGTGGAAACAAAACCAAAACGCACAACAAACCAATTCTTCCAACCCACCTAATCGTTTCCAATCAAGCGGTTCCAACTCGAACCGTACTTTCAATAACAATCCTTCCAACAATTATGGTAGTACCAATAACTTTGAAGGATTGATGTCCCAATTTATGGCATCTCAAGAAGCTCGTTTAGCCAAGTTTGAAGCCGATTTCAAACAAAAACAAAGCAAGATGACCAATAAGATTGACACTTTGTTGAAAGCCCTCAATGACCGAGAAATGGGAGCACTCCCTAGCAACACGGTCAAGAACCCGAAACTAAACGTCAACGCCGTTTCATCGGTTACGTCTCCTAGTTCTTGTCCACAATATTATTTGGTCAATTCCATGAGCACGTGTTTCAAACAAACCCAAGTCATAGTTGAAACACCTCCCACTCAAAACCTTGACGAAGAATTCAAGGAGCTCCACCTTGAAAGTCCGGTTATTGAAGTGTTGGATGAGAAGAAGCTCAAGTTAGGCGAAAAAGGGACCGCCTTTGTTCAAAATAAGCTACCTAAGAAGTTAGATGACCCGGGCTTATTTGTTCTACCTTGCAAGATCGGTAATTCGGAGGCTTATGACACATTAGCCGATCTTGGATCAAGCCTTAACCTACTTCCGTTACCTCTCTACACCTCTCTAAAACTAGGAAAACTTGAAGAAACTGAGGTGATAATAGGCTTAGCGGATGGAAGTGTTGCTTACCCGGTTGGAGTAGTTAAGGACGTGTTAGTGCACATTGGAAAACTAACCATTTTAGCCGATTTCCACGTCCTTGATATGGTTAGCGACCCTACATGCCCCTTGTTGATAGGTAGAGGATTTTTGGCGACCGCTAGTGCTATGATTGATTGTAAGGAATCTAAGATAGCGGTAGGAGAAGGTGATACTTGGTCAGTCTATGATGTTAAGAGACATGCCTATGATACTAGTGAGGAACCAACACCACATTGGTTAGAATCAAATAGGAGACCATCTAGATATGGACCTTGGATTGATAGAGACTTCATAGGACCCCAACGCCCATTTTACCTAGAAGAGGACTTTGTGAACCGAACACATACGGTAGAGCAACTCTTAGCTAGGGACACCGAATTGGATCCGTTTGAAGACCCTCTAGTTTTTAGGAAGATGATTGATTTCCTAGGAGTTTTGCCAATTAACCTAGGGATGAATAAGTGGAATTGTGAGGACGATGATCATAAGTGGGATTGGGACAAACCACCCAAAGATGGAGATGGGTCATGGCATATTAAGATGACATTGTATGACCCGGATGGAGAGAAGTTTGAAAAGATATATTGTACTAAGCGGACCAATAGGAAACTTCAATCCAAGCTTAACCCTAAAGACGTCCTCGATGACGAGCTCACTTACATAGGGTAGAGTGACTTTGAGTCTAGCTACAAGACTCGTTAATAAAGAAAAGCGCTTCTTGGGAGGCAACCCAAGTTTTATTTGCTTTGTGTGTTTATTTCTTTGTTTGTTTGATTTTATTTGTTTCCGTATGTGTGTTTAAGTTTTATTATTATTGATTCATGTTAAAAACTAATTTGTGAAAATGCTTTATCTTGTTTTTAACTTCGTCTTAACTACATATAAAGGTATTTTGCAAAAGTTAAGTGTAAGGGAAATCTAAATCGGTTTATTAGAACACAAATGAACATGAATCGTAATAATATTAAATGAACATACATATTAGTGTTTGTTTGAGTCAAATGCTTGTATCGAGTCATAATGATGTTTTGCAGGATTTCCAGGAAGTAAGGTATAGGTTTTTCCAAAAATTTTCCGGAAACTTAACATGAGAATTCTGTCAAATCATTTCTGATGGCGTCAGGATTTACAACCTGACGGCGTCAGGTTTAATTTTCTGAAAATTTTTTGGAAGTTTTGTTTTCATAAAAAGTTTTTATAAAATCTATAACTTATAATCTCCAGGAATTTGCAAAATTATCATTCCACAAGCATTATATCCTTATATATAGAGTTTATCCCGCCGATGTTATGCAGGTTTTCGTGTTTGTTTTCTCAGGTTTAACAGGTTATTTTGGACAAGGAAATGTTTTGGATCAAGCTTTTGGCGATGCATTAGTCATGGAGCTTCAACATTCTCTTGGAAGAAGATTTAACCATGTTACTTCATTATCCACCAAGCGAATCAGGGGAGTATTTGATTTCATTCTTTTACTTTTTGCTTTTACATCTTGTTATTTGAACATTGGGGACAATGTTCATCTTAAGTGTAAGGGGGGGGGGGGGGTAAAAGTACGATACTTTAGAGAATGCTTTTACGCTTGATTTTTGTTTGTTTAATAGTAAATGTGTAATAAAACTGAGATAAATATCTGTTAGGGCAATTTTAGTGCCAAATTTAAAATTTTTTACAACACTTAGGAGTGAAACTTTGATCTTAATGAGCGTCTCATGGATAGGAGTTATATGACTAGCACAAAAACCGTACCACTAAAAAATTTTTCCACCCCCAAATATGTGAGGTTCGCCCCTAGAATTGGTAGGAAAAGCATTTTGCTATGATGTGTGTACCGGTAGCACTTAGATTCTAGAACTTGCGTTAGGACCATTCCAAGGCCACAAGTGAGACTACATTCGTGTAGTTAGATTTACTACGTGATAAGAGGCATTAGGATTAACCCATTGTTTTACACCTGTGTTTTTGTTATAATTACGTTGGCTACATTGGTCAAGTAATTCTCCCACACCCTTTGCGATGTACTCATTTTTTAGTACACGATACCCCTAGTACACCCCTCAGAGCCTATCTTTTCATTTCGACCTTTAAGCATTTTACTTAAAGGAAGAATTTGTTACACCCCACTAAAGTGTACACCCAAATCGCCTTAGCCTACCTTATATGCACTCATTTTTAGTGCATTATTGTTACAACATTTGTTTAAAACCCAAGTTAATTATCTAGTTGATTACATGGTTGCTAAGTCGAGTCATATCCTTGTACATATTGTTTTGGGACGATTGGGACTCATGGGTAAAGTACTAGTGTAATGGAGTAATGGGGAAGAACATCATTTATTACCCCCATATGTGCTAAATATTTTAAAAGTACTCCAAGTTTTTCAATTATCTTAATCCGAGTCATTAGATTAGTTAATTGTAAAGTTATGTAAAAGTTCAAGTGTAAGGGGAATGCAACGCCCCTATGATGTATTATTTTGGATGGTAGGGCAAAAGTGTATGCGCAAAAAAAAAAAAAAAAAAAAAAAAAAAAAAAATCAAGAAAAATACAAAAAAATGAGAAAAAGAAAAATAGAAAAAACATACGGACTACCATCCCGTTTCATTTTATGTTTATTTTATGTTTTTGTTATTTTGTTTTTAGCTTAAGATCGAGTCTAGTATTGGCTTAGCAACATTGTATAGTACATGTAATTAATCAAGATCTTTAACTCGCCACCAGTAAAATATCCCTTATCCAACAAAACCGTGTTTATCATATCCCTACACCTAACGTTATAACCCATGTAAAAGCCCTCTTTGATAGTTTATCTTAGGTGCTTACGCCTAGTGGAGGAGGTTTTCGATCCTTTCCCAAGCCTATGGTAATCTTTTATCTATGACAGGTAGTGAGAGATATTATCCGTTTTCATTTATGAGATTTATTTTGATGACACTTGAGAGATGTGAGTATCTAAACACTACTTGTGAGGTGCTAGTTTGTAATCTCCGTGCTTATTATGATTAAAGTGGAACAAATATTTGTTGTAATTACTTTTATGTTAGCATTAAATGACCCCTAACTTGTATTTTGATTAGAATAAAAGCGCATTTGCTTGAGGACAAGCAAATCTCAAGTGTAAGGGTATTTGATGAAGCGAAAAGTGTACCGCTTTTAAGGGGTCATTTAAGCCCTAAATCGTATTTATTTGATCAAATATTGCCCTAAATCGTTCCTTTTGTCATTTTAGGTACTTTGGAGAAGAAATCTGGAAAAGGAAGCATTTTGGACGTTTTTGGAGCATAAAAGTGAAGAAAACGACAAAGTCTCAAAAACCGGCTGAAAAGTACTTTGGACGGCGTCAGATATTGGTCTAGACGGCGTCATGGCTTGGCAAAAGTGGTGGATATGAAAATTACTCATGATAAGCCAGAGAAATTTGCATGGGAATTCTGACGGCGTCACCCTTTAAAGTGATCAAGGTCGTCACGACTTAATTTAAAGAGGGACGGCGTCACGCCTAATTCCGACGGCGTCAAGCCTTGATAAGCCAGAACGGATTTTGGAGAGCTAAAGAGGGACGGCGTCAAGAAGGCCATCCGGGAACCCTAAAAGCGGCGAGGTGACGGCGTCACACTCCATAACGTGACGCCGTCAGATCTGAAAGTCTATATATAGTTTTGCAATTTTTTGTCATTAGTGTGGAACTTATTGGGGAACTTTGTGTGTGAAAACCCTAAGACGATTTTAGCAGCTTTTTCAAGGCTTTTTGCCTTGAGATCTTCCATGTTACATTGAAGATAAGTTATCAATTAATCATTCAATATGTCTATGTGTTGTTTGATTCTATCTTGTTCTTGTCTTTTGTTTAACATGCTAGGCTAGATTTATCTTGTGTTTGCTTAGATCTAATGAAACCTAGCTATTGATTATTGGTTATTAGTGTGTTATTAGTTGTATTGGATGATTGTTTATCTATGTTAAGCTTAAGAAAACTGGCTAACTTCCTATTCGGTAACTTGCTTGAACGTCTTAAGAAACATGAACCAATGCGTACTAAAGGTTTTTATGGTTGTATTTAATGCACAAGCGAATTCTAGTGATCCCATGTTAGGAGCTTCCTAGCCGGCTCGACATAGGAGTGAAGTAGGAGCTTGTAGAGTTGGGGAAGTACGTACGCCACCCCACGATTGGTATTAAGGAATACACCCGTCATCCACGCAATTAATACACACTAATCAACCGGTAAAAGATAGTTAGGGAGTAAGGAAATCTAAGTAAACACATTTTTCTCCACATAAATTTCACCACCTTTTCATTTTCAGTTATTTTATTTTATTTGCATTCGTAGTTATTTGGGTTAGTTGACTAGCAACTAATTCCGCCCACTCTTTCAAACCCGAGATTTTACTTGCTTTCATAAAATTATAAAAACATAAAAAAAGAATCTTCTCTCACCCTTAGACCTATTAGAGTAGTTTTTCATACCTAACGAACATTATTCCCTGTGGAGAACGATCAATCCCCCGTACTTACCACTACACTATACTACATCGGTCAGGTACACTGCCTGGTGGGGTTGTAAGCCTCTTGAGATCCCTCGAGAGGTAAAACCTGTTGTAAGGTTGCAAAACCACGCATGACATTTTCATATCACAAAGGAAGTATACAACGGATTTGCTACAAGAAGCAGGTGTGGCTAATTCTAAACCTTACAAGTTACCAATGGATCAACATGTGAAACTTCAGGCTGACTTGGGTACACCCTTAACTGATCCTGAAACTTATAGAAGACTCATTGGTAAGCTGATTTACCTCACAATTCCCAAACCTGATATATGCATCACAGTTCAGGTTTTGAGCCAATTTATGCAGCAACTTACCTCTGTACATATGCAGGCTGCAAAACACCTTCTAAGATACCTACTTAATAATCCTGGTCAAGGTGTCTTGTTAGCCAATAGTTCTTCTGTTCATCTTACAGCTTAATGTGATTTAGATTGGGCAAGCTGCCCAATGACAAGAAGATCTACAACAGGCTATTGCATTATGCTAGGTGATTCCCCTGTATCATGGATGTGACAACCGGTAATTTTGGGACTTATTTATATACTGCGTTACGATTAAGAATAATAACTGAGACCTAGAAACAAGTTTAGATTGTGCGAGATTTTATTTTGGAATATTGTTATTTGATACGTGAATTTGCCCCGTAGAACTTGAGTTTGAACACAACCGAATCGGCACGAGTCTAAACCTAATAATACGTGAAATAATTGATTTTAGACGTTTTGAACAAACGTAGATGTATAAATAGTCATATTTAACGGAAAAATGATTCTAAAAATAATGGCGCAACTTGGAAAATCCCACGGACATTTTTACTAGCCTAGACGAGCCCGAGAAACGAAATAACGAAAGTATAGCAAAACTACCCATTTGGCCCCTGCATTGAAGTTTCACCGCGCCCCCTCATTTTAGTGAATTGTCACTTTTGGCACAAGGGTGAATATAGAAACTTCATTTCCACCAAACCCTAAACCTAAACTAGTAACTCATCTCTCCCACTTGTTCCAGCCGCCACAACTGTTTCGGCTACCACCACTTGGCGCCGCCACCACCACCATATCGTCACCACCTCCAACCACCACAAGCAACACTCCTCTACCTAGATCCGGTTAGATCAAAGAAATACAAGATAGATCGATTGATTTTTGTTGCGTTTTACACCACCACCGCCGTACACCGCCGTCACCATCAATAAACATCACCACCCCCACCTCTTTATCATTATTTTTGACTTGTTGTGGAAGTACACGCGCATGATAACCCGATACCACGCGCCACCGTCGCCGTCATCATCACCATCTTCTTTTCTTTCTCTCTTCCTCTTCCTTGGTAAGTAGGTAAGACGAGTCACGGGTTACTAAAAGAACTACGTACCACACTCTGGTGTGAATCGATAAGAGTAAACAAATAATGAAATGGGTTAGTGTTAAAAACAAGTTGAAACATGTTTTGGTATCATCTAAATTTGTGTCCCTCCCATTTTTTTATTCTTTTTTTTTTGTTCGATCTGTGATTATGGTGGTGATAAGCTCACGTTTGAGCTTATGGTCGAGCTTATTTTCTTCGAGCTTATTTGTTTCCTCAGCTTGTTTATTATTTAGATTTAATAAGTGATAAATCGTTTGTAAGCTCAGATTGATTAGATCTTATCTAGGGATAACAATAACAAAGACAATAAGATGCACGGCGGAATAAGTAAAACATCATTGTTATTGAACAAGGTTTCTCGTCATCATCTCTAACAACTAAAATTATAAACTAACAGCCCCAATACTACTTGATCAAGTGTTGTACGTTTTACACATCTTGTAATAGGGATCAAAGGATCTTGAGGCTAAACAAAAACTAACCCTAGGCATTTTCTATAATCTACACGCCTAGGTTACACACACACCCCTTTGGTGTTTACATCTTGACACACATTAAACCTAATACCCTGCATCTCTTTATATAATAGAGAATTAGGTTTACAAATGACTAATAAGTAAAATCTTCTTTATCAAGCAAGTCCCTTGTGTTTTGCATTGTCTTCATTCTTCACTTGTAGTTTTGTATTTATCAACTCAAATATAAATCCCAACAATCTTTCCCTAGTTGATAATTACAAAACCTTCATCTTGATCTTCCATGAATGAAACAATCTTCCCCTTAATTTCACCTCGTGAACTTAGATAACATGTACCACCAAGGATCTTCAAGTTGCAAAACATGTAAATACTTCTTCCCCTTTTTGTGATTATCCACTAGGAGACGCTAAGTAGATGCAACTTTGATCTTGACAACTACGAACCAATATCACACTTCAAATTCAGCCTTCTAATGTCTCGAATTACCCTCCATTAAGTTTTCCGCACTAATAATTAATCCAAAACAATAGAAACTTAAACCATCAGTAGTATAACGACTTACAGTTGTTAAAACCTTCCCCTTAAATGGTGCATGTAGATGGTTAAACATTTTAACATTAAGCTTCCCCTGAAACCCATATGTTAACCATCTCTTGAATCTTCAATTCTGTAAGCTCGATGTAATGATCACGGATGAAGAAAACTAAATATTACGAACTTGATGCTGAAGTAGAACAACCCAAACTTATGTCTTATGTCTTGCACTATCCATATGACTTTGAACTTATATTAACACCATATAAGTAGACCGCAATCTCTTGACAAAATCCTCATCTTCAATGAGACACTGAGCACTACAATGTAACTCCTTTAAGTGATAGCGAAGACCTATTGATAGATTTGACAAGTCATCGTCACAACATTAACGCACAGACAAGTTACCTTTAAACATAGTCAGCTGTTTAAAAATTTGATAAGAACATAAACCTGTGAAACTCCACTTCAACTTCAAATAGGTGATAACCAATCGTCTTCGTAATCAAATATTCCAAGAAATACGAGCCTCTAACCATTTACGAACAAATAAACCAAAACCATTCTTCTTGTGTGTGTTTCCAATATCTTTCAAACTAATCAAAACTCAAAAACCAGTAGTAAACATGAATTAACAAAAACATGTAAAGAACTTTTTACCACATTAGGGTTTCACATAACCCTTAATCCAATATTCAGTGTGTGTGTCCAATAGCCAAAAACCAAAACCATGTACTACTATTTCCATAATATTTGAACAACCATGTAACAAATAATATGCAGCCCATGCTCCCTTGTATCACCATTATCACTCCAACAATAAAGCACCATCTCGAATTACCTTGGTAGTAGGAATGAGCTCCTTCGAATAGTAGTAAGTACCAAACAAGCAACACAAATAATTAAATGTAGCAGCATCAAGTTGTAAGCTATAGTACGAACCTTCAATGAGCAGCACAAACGGGCAATATTAACACAATACTAGGCAGTACTAATCTTCAACTTGCAAACCAAGAACCATTGAATCAATATCACACAAGCAATACTAAGTATCGTGTAGCAGTACTAACATCATCGGGCAGTTTTAACCTTTATCGAGCAGTACAAATGTAAACAACAGCAGTACTAACTTCATAAAACAAACGTAGCAGTACAAACTTACAGGTAGCAGTACTAATTTTCGATGAGCAGTACAAACTTAAAGGTAGCAATACTAATTTTTGATGAGCAGTACAAACCTTTCGAGCAGCGGTACAAACTTGCAAACCTCAATAAACATTACTGAGCAGCAAAATATATAGGTATCAAGGCAGAGATTAATTTGTGAGAGCTAGGGTTTGTTCCAGTAACCTTAATCGACACAAGTAGATCTACTCCATCTTCGTGGTACCAGTAACTTCAGTCATAAGGAGTAGAGTTACTCCTAAACAATCTGCTGCATAAGAATCAGTTGCAAAAAACTTCTTCGAATCAAAACTTCAACTGGTTCTTTTATCACATCCATACCAATCTGCTACTCCACGTCCAATTTATCTTGCTAACTAGGGTTTTCCGATAATCCAATATTAACAATCAGAAGCATCAATCGTTTAAAGATACAAAACCCTAACAGTAGACTTATCGTTCAAGACCAATATGCACAACCTTAACAGGTCATGAGAGTGCAAGCAACACCAAAGCAAAAACTTTTGACAAACTATGATTGGTCGAGTAAAGAAAAACAGAATATCTTTGCAAAATCCTAATAATCGATTTATTTAGAAACCCTAAAACCGATTAACATGAAAACCTTGAAAACCAATCGTACCTTCATCATACTGCTTTCTTCCATGAATTATAGGCACCAAAAAAAGTATAACCAACTTCCATAATGAATTAAATCAAATAAAACCAAATTTAGGAAGTTGAATATCATAGAAACCCTACAAATTTGAAAAACTAGAACTTCTCTGCAGCAGTTTTCAAAAATTTATACCTGACTATTAACAGCTCAGATTAAAGATCCCTCCTATGAGAATGTGCCTTGATATGCAAAGAACCTCCAATAAAAATTTCAGCCCGATCCAACGGTTAACGAATGAGCTATCGCCTATTGAAAACAGCACTGCAGAAAGTTACAAAAATTGAAAACAACTTCGAATTTTTCTTCCTTCTTCTGTAAAAACCTTACGAATCACTAGATCACGAGCTCCCCGAGCTCTGATACCACCTGATAAATCGTTTGTAAGCTCAGATTGATTATATCTTATCTAGGGATAACAATAACAAAGACAATAAGATGCACAACGGAATAAGTAAAACATCATTGTTATTGAACAAGGTTTCTCGTCCTCATCTCTAACAACTACAATTACAAACTAACAGCCCCAATACTACTTGAACAAGTGTAGTACGTGTTACACATCTTGTAACAGGGATCAAACGATCTTGAGGCTAAACAAAAACTACCCTATGCGTTTTCTATAATCTACACGCCTAGGTTACACACACACACCTTTGGTGTTTACATCTTGACACACATTAAACATAATACCCTGCATCTCTTTATATAATAGATAATTAGGTTTACAAAGGACTAATAAGTAAAATCTTCTTTATCAAGCAAGTCCCTTGTGTTTTGCATTGTCTTCATTCTTCACTTGTAGTTTTGTATTTATCAACTCAAATATAAATCACAAAAATAAGTCACGATTTGGGTGAGTTGGATTGTCGTTGTGGGTTTAAATCCGAGCCGAGACTCAATATTGTGATGGTGTTAGTTTAGCTTATTTTTCCAGTTTATTTTGTTTTGGATTAGCTTATTAGACATGGGTGATGTTTTGTTAGATTTGGTTTATTTATGTGACTTGCGATATTGTTACAATCCGGATTTGAACAGTTGACTGTGATGTTTTGGCCACGACAAGGGTTAGCCAAGACCTTGTGGTCCCGGTGTACTTTTGGTTTCGCCTATATGGACTTGACTTAACTCATTTGGACTACTAGACGTTAAGATCGACTTTAGTTGACCAGATTAGCAAAACCGAGGGTATATTTGGTTGTGTGGGATCGGGTTTAAATTAATTAACCCGAAGGAAGTAAATATTTAACCATGGCTTGAAAAGAAATAGAACGCGTGTGTTTTTATCTGTATGGACTTAATAAAAGTAAGGAAATGAAGGTAATCATTAAAAATCTAAAATAGTAAAGTTAATTGTTATTAAATTAGTTAATAACAAATGGGAGTTATTAAAAATGTACGTGAGATGTTATGGGATAAAAACGGAACACACGAGCACTACTAGACTTTTTGAGACATGTGACCCGTAGATTATCATATTTGAACTTGTTAGATTAGTTATTTGGTCGTTGATTGGTAAGTTGGAGTACTATGAGATACTTGCAACACCGGACTTGAAATATATATTTTGACTTGATATATTATTGGACTTTGGACATTTTGGACTATTGGACACGAAACGAATATAATGCATTAGACTCATGATGAATTTAATGTATTCGATTCGCAATGGGTAAACAATGGAAATAATGTCTAACGAAGTATGTTTTATGTAATTAAATAGGAATATGGGAAAGTACCGACGATTACCAATCAACTCATCTTATTTGTTATGTTTGTTGTTCCTTATCTCTCTGACTCCTCTCCGTCATCCCTCCTTGACTTAACTACTCGTCAGTACTCTCCGTGTCAACTTCGTTGTTTGTTTCCTTTTGGCGTGCGTACTCTTGAATCAGTGTCCTCTCCCGTTACACAAATGATGATACCAAACACTTATAAAAGGGCTAAAACGAGATTAATTAAGGAAATGAAATTTGATTATTTATGGAAAGGGAATTGGGTTATTTTTGGAAATGGAAATGGTTAGCTTTTGGAAACCCTTACGCATTTGATTTCTTTTATGAAATATATTTTGAGACGAGTCTTCATATTATTAGGTCGTGCCGAGACCGTTGTGCCGTATTATCATAGTTGCCGTTGTGCTATACCACCCTTGAGCTGTTTTGTTGTGCTACTGTTTGGTTTATTGTGTTGTTCTACCCCTGATATTGTTGTGATATTTCATTACTAGACTGACGTCATAAACTGCTTATTGAAACCTTGGGGTGAGAAAACATGCAAAACCGTTTTGAACGGACCAACTGTTGTTTTATGATTTTGCTATAGCCAGTTAACTGGCTAAGGTTATAAATACCTAGGGCCCTACTTGTGTCCATCATCTTGATAGAGAACTACTGTGTTCATCATTATGAAAGAGGACAACCTGCGTTTGTAATTTTGCTCTTGATGCTTGCTTGTGCGCGGAATATGTGATTGATATTTAACTTAGTCCAGTGTAGCAAATAACTTATCTTGGTCCAACTGTTATTACTTGTTGTTTAAACCTATGAACTCACCAGCGTTAGCTGACCCTTTTAGCATGTTTTATCAGGTAACTGATGTAACTGTTGTTGAATGCTTAAGACTTGGAGGCTTGGCAAGGGGCACGGTTCATGGATCAATTTCAGATTCTGATAAATAAATTGGGACCTATCTTTATATTTTCCTTTGGGCTTATTACGTACTTTTGAATGAATGTAGACATTAAATATTTGATTTGAAATGTGTTATTTAACGGATGATGTATTTCCGCTCTCTTATGCCTGTGTTGTGTACCAATCCCAGTAGCACCCTGAAAATTTGTTAAGTCTTCTGCTGTACCAAATTTTGTAGGTGTTACAATGGAAGTCCAAGAAACAAGGTGTTATGTCAAGATCATCAGCTGAGGCAGAGTATAGAGCTATGGCTCTCACCTGCTGTGAAGTCACTTGGCTAGTTAGCTTGTTGAAAGACTTGGGCATCAAAGATTTGGGTCCAGTTGATTTGAAATGTGATAACCAAGCTGCCATTTACATAGCTGCAAACCCTGTTTTTCATGCTAGGACTAAGCATATAGAAGTGGACCGCTACTATGTGATAGACTAAGTCAAAGCAGGTGTTTTTCATCCATCTTATGTTCCTTCAAAGGCTCAAGTAGCAGATGTGTTCACCAAAGTTTTACCAGTTAACCAGCATCACCAGCTTCTGCATAAGTTGGGAGTTTAATCTTCTTCCCACTATCAACTTGAGGGGGAGTACAGAAGTGGAGTTGGCTAAAGTCATAAGTCCAGGGTCAATTTTAGTTCAAGGTTGTAGTCTGTACATAGTTAGCTTAATTGTCATTAGAGGGAAAAGCAGTTTAACTACCCTTTAAATATCTTGTAACCAACACATTTGACGATAAATCAATCCAACAAACTTTCCCCAAATTCTCTCTTTCACTGTGTGTTTTCACTATGTGTTGGTTACAAGATATTTAAAGGGCAGTTAAACTGTCTTTCTCTCTAATGACAATTAAGCTAACTATGTACAGACTACAACCTTGAACTATACAACATGTACAAAATTGACCTTGGACTTATGACTTTAGCCAACTCCACTTCTATACCCTAAAAAGGGGGCTTTCTTTATCACTCTAGTCCTAGGCGTTGCGAGCGGGGTTCCAACCAAGGCGCTCAGACGCCCTCTGACTCAAGTTGGATGACCAACATGTCAATCTCGTAATAAAATCAAATAAAGTGAAATAGCAAAGAAATAATAAAAAACAAGCCAACAACAAAATGATGAATAAAAAATTCAAGTAAACACCTATTTATAAATAACATTTATGATGTTTTTCTCTATTTAAGTTATTTGAAAAGGACAAGTCTTTTTACTTAATTAATGAGATTCAAACTAAGAGCTCTCGTTAAAATGTCCTGAAGCTAAGCCACCTTGGCGGTGATGGTCAAGTACATTTTTTTATTATGTGCAAGTCAAATAAGCTGTGTGTTCAGTTTAGACAAGCAATTCACTCGCTATGAATGATTACACGCAATATATATAAGAAACGAGCTGGGAAACCCGTGCGTTGCTGCGGGAGTGTGGTGCTAAGTCTTGTTTGAAAGTTAGTTATTAAGGACTAAATTTTAAACAGATTGATAAAACCAAAGGACTATTTTTGAAAATGGAGTAAATTTGAAAAAGATTTATAAATTAAAAGAATTAATTTTTCTAAAAAAAAATAAATTCTTTTTTAAAGATTAATTTAAAAAAATGTGTACTTTTTTACGATGACACAATATGAATCACCTTTAAAAAATGTATACTTATGCTATCTCATTGTTTTTATTGTAAAAATTAGAGTTAATGTCATTTTTGTCTATATAATTTTTAGCTATATATATATATTTTTTTTTTAAATCTTTTTTTGAAATTTTTTTTTCTATAACTTTTTTTCGAAAAATATTTTTTATAATTTTTTTTTTTTGAATTTTAGAAAAAAGATTTTCGAAAAAAAAAATTTGAAAAAAAAAAAAAAAAAAAAAAAAAAAAAAAACCTGTAGCAAACACTGTACCGACCACTGTTATATGCACTGTTTCGTACAACATTTTTAAGCTGCGTGTATTGTTTCGTACAACTCTTTGCAGCGCCCAAAATCTTGGCTTTTATATATATATATATATATATATATATAATTTTCTAGTTTTAACAATGAGTTCTTATGGCGTACTCTTCCTCTTTTTTACTTGGGCAACATTTGATTATGCATCTAACAGATGATTAAGGTCAAAAACATATCACAGTAAGAATCTTTGCATTAGTTAAAAGTAGATAATATAAAGATATATGAGATTATTAAACAATCATGCTTTCTGCCAACATAATCAACATGGACAACAAAATAATAAACAAAGAGCGATGGTACTTGCACTTGCCCGTAATTTCTGGCTTTGAATTAACTAAGTTGTAAGGCTGGACACTATCGATGACCAAAGTGACCTGGGTTATCGGATGTTATGTCAGCTTTCTCTCTCCGACAACCAAACATAACCAAAGTGCCACAGTCGATGACCTACTTTAAATTTTTTTTTTTTTTTTTTTTTTTTTTTTTTCACACACAAAAGCTTAACAAATATCGGTCTAACAATCGACCGATTCTACATTTTCTTCCTAACCGACCGATCTTTGCCCACATCCGCCTCGACCGATTTAGAGATCGGTCATATGCTACGACCGACCGATTAATTCTGATCGAGTGTGCATAGCTTTAATAAAAACACTGATTTTGAGTCCTGATTCCTGAACTAATACTATTATTTTTTACATTTTTATATTTTTCCCTTATATCTCGGGATCTAAACATTCTCTAATTTAACTGGACGGAGCTTAAACTTAACCTGCTCCATGTTTTAATCCTTAATTTATTTAAGTTATTTTGTTTAAGGAATACGGGTAGCAAATATATAATACTACAAAGGGTAAGGTTAAAATATACAAAAAAAAAAATAAATATATATATTCGTGAAAAATGTAAAAGTGATTAAAAAATACAAATTCTTAAACAATTCCACCAAATAGGGCACGTTGGTGGATAGAAAAAGTTGTTAACAAAGTTTTTCTATAAGTGTATAGTTTTGATGCAAAAAGTTTATGGAAAAAACGCTTGTGCATTAAAAAGATTTGTAAATCGATCGAAATTTCGTTTTGCATCCAACTTTTTTTTTTAATACTAGCAGGGTACTCGCGCGTTGCGGCGGCGGGTACCCTGAAATAATATTTTCCGGTGAATCATGTATTTTAGTTTATTATGTTCTTTTTAATAATAAATTTACGGATATCAAGAATTTCATGTGACGTATTTCAATTCCTTAACTAAGGAATTTATGTCGTCTTTTTGGGTCTTTTTTAAAGTCATTCGTATAACATGAGCCCGTTTGGCCAGTGTCCGTTTAGCTCGTGCCCGTTTGGCCCTTATCCGTTCGGGTTCTAGCCCGTTTGGCCCGTGCCCGTTTGACCCGTGTCCGTTCGGGTTCTAGCCCGTTTGGCCCGTGCCAGTTCGGGCTCTAGCCCGTTTGGCCCGTTGCCCGTTCGTGCTTGAATATTTGTATAATGTGCTTTATTATTTGTATTAGTAACATTTAATGTAGAAATTAGGTTTAAGTTGGTTGTACAATATGCTTGATAATTTGAGTTTCTTATGTAAGGGGTGTTTTAATAACTAAATTAATTGTATTTATTGACCAATTAATTAATTGGCTACATTAAATATCTTGACCAAATTAATAGTGCTTTGTATTTTGTACATTAAGCTTTAAGACTTGTAAGTCTTAAAATTAAGATTAAAGAGAAAGATCATTAATAGTGCTTTGTGAATTGTACAATAAGCATTATAGCTTGTAAGTCTTAATTTTAAGACCAAGAGGAGAGAGAGTCATTCATGCTTTATATGTAGTATAGATATGTATCAAAATTTTATTTTGATCAAAATATAATAAGTTAGAAATTGTGTGCATCATGAGCTAGGCTCGATGAATAACTACTTGGCTCGAGCTCAAATAAACTTTTATAAATTGGCTCGAGCTTGAACTCGAATATTTTTTTGTTGTTCGAGCTCGAGCTTGACGCTCGTTTAGAAAATTTTAACTTTTTTTGTGGATCTTCTTTTATTTGATGATCATATGTTAACATATTACGAGTATTAGTTTTGATATTTATTTTGAACTATAATACTAATGTTTATTAAACAAACTATCGATAACAGTAAATTATAATACTAATGTTGGAGATATCAAGATTCATTAGAGATTTATTCAACAAATTATCGATGCTAGGGGTAAGCTGGTAATCAAGCTTCACAAAAGTGCATATCTGTAGTTCGTCAATTGGGATTGGGCAACATTCCTAACTCCTCTAAGGATGTACATATGAAATTGTCGGCAAGAACTTTATGCGATGCTATACATAAAGTTTGTAAATGGGTCATTTTATATATGTGAAAGAAAAGCGGTGGAAACCAAGTGTTTTTGAGCTAGTTTAGGCTAGCTTTTGATGGGGTGAGTTTCAGACTAAATATCTGTAAAAGCTGCTAAGAAAGAAAGCACCGTTAGTCTCACCGCGGAAGGGGGTTTTCGCGGTCAACCTCCGGTGTGAGAGTAAGTGTATGGTTTAGAGAAATAAAGTATGTGAAGGACGGATTGTGAGAGTTAAGTTACCGTTTGAGAGTGGCGAATGCCCTCTATTTATACCATGGCCTTTCTTGTCGGTTTCCTGGGAGGTCCCCTCTCGTTCTTGTCTCCTTGCCGTGAGTGGCGGTTCCTTCGTAAGGGGACTGCTGCCTTTCCTTTTTGGGGTCTGCCTAGGTCAGCTATATGATAGCTGATAATATTCCTTACTCTTTTTGGGTTGATCCGTGGTCCTGACCTTTGGATTGTTCCCGGACATAAAGTTCTTCCGCGACCAAGATGCTGAGACGCGGCCTCCTATGATGAGGTGTTCTTGTCCAGCCCGGCTTGGCGAGACCGGAGTTTAACACGGTCCGGGTTATCCTAGGGTCGGGGCTATTACGAGCGTGCCCGGCCCGGTATGTTGGGTCCGGGGGTGCTATACGCGATCAAGTCCCCCCAGTCTAGTGTACTTGTTTGGTTTGAGAACAAGTGTTCTACACTTTTAGGAGTTCCGCGGCTATAGGTGCCGCGTGTCCCGTCTTACTGACTAGACTTTTTCGGAGTTTCGCGACTGACGATGCCGCGTATCTAATCTTGCTGATTAGACTTTTTGGAGTTCCGTGGCTGTTGACGCCGCGTGTCCCATCTTGCTGACAAGATTTTCCACTTGCCGCTCGCTTCGCGTGTGACAGCCTGTCATTGGTACTCGCGAAGCGTTTTTACCCAATTATTTATTAACTGACGTGACGTTTTGACGGCTGACCGTTCGTCTTCTGCAACCATCGCGACCGTTCATCTGGGTTGATCTTCGACCGTTCAATAAGTATCCGGGGACGTGTCAATTTTGTGGCCCTTCGATCTAGTTGATGGCACGTGTGCGTGTGGCTATAAATACCAAAGGTCACCCACTTGTGATACGTTTTTCACACACACTAATTACTTTTACCACTCTCTAGAAAAAAGACTCCTACTGCCTTCATCTTTCCTGCTACTTTTTATTCTCGGGCCTAAATTTTCAGGTTAGGTTTTCCTTCTTTACTCCGTTTTTTGATAACTTAGAATGGCACCAAACCATATAGATACCGTGACCTCTAAGCTTACCCAGGACGCTTTAGATGAGTTATTTAAGAAGTATAACATCCTCGGCCATCTTTTACCGGAGTTACCCGGTATTCGTGATACTATTAGAGATGCGCCGGAGGGGAAGATAGGCGTTTACACTAGGTTCTTTGAGTTAGGTAACTTTAGAATCCCCCTTTCGCTATTCCTGCTACGTGTCTTGGAGTATTTCCAAATTCACCTTTCCCAGTTATCGGTTTTAGCGGCGTGTAGGATTAGTCATTTTGAGATCCTCTGTCGCGTCCACGGTGGCACTCCCACTGTTGCCCTGTTTAGGAAGTTTTATTACGCCGGTGTCAACAACGGCTAGACGACTTTGAAAAAAAAAAAAAAAGGTCCTAAATCCTTGGTGGTCCCCGTCTGTTATACTGCTGCCCTTGACTCGGTAAAGAATTGGAAGGATCATTTTTTCCTCTTTCCATTCCTTGGTATAACAAAGTGTCGATAGACCGCGACCCACCCCCTTCTGACGCGGATGTAGATCAAAAGTTACTGCGGCTTCTTGATACCCGGAGGGCCGCATTTAAGAAGTATCCGGACGTCTTTCTGAATGTCATAGGGTTGAGTCAAACCTGGGATGATGACACCAGCCGTCCGACCTTTTTGTGGCCGGATGATTTGGGTGGGTTGTTAGATATATATGTTCTCTTATTTTTAATATATTTTTTTATATTTGTGCGTGCGTCCGCATCTGACCATGTGCTTTGATTTTCGCAGAGATGGATTTGTTTGCTTTCATCAGTCAACTAGATCCTTTCAAGGTGGCGACCGGGGAATGCACTTTCAAGGAGGGTGAGCCCACCTTGAGGGCGGAGACGGCTCCCCGCGTTGTTGAGCCGTCAGAGGATCGGATTACAGTGACGGAGCACATTGTAGTGCATGAGGTGGAGGCTACTAAAGCCAAGAAGAAGGCGGGGAAGAAGAAGGTAACTATTGATGCCCCGGAGAAGCCCTAAAAGAAAAAGAGGATTACTACGCTTTCCCACAAGGAGACCGCAGCTGGGCCAGGTATGTCACGCTTCTTTTTGCCGGGCATACTTCTTTTTTGCCACGTATGCCGCCTTTTCTTCTTTACTGTACTGATGTATTTATTGTTGTTATTTTTCAAGTGCTCCTTTCGCAGAAGATCCTCCTGTGCTTGAACTCAAGGATGAGTCTGGTGATGGGTTGGAACGTTCTGGCCCTCACACTGATGCTAACATCATGAAGAACACCATCGTTCTTTCTTCTGATTCCGCCACCCCTGCTCATCAAGGTTCTGAAGGCAAGGCCTCCGAGAATTCTGCTTCGGACCCTACTGAGTCCGTCAACCGTGAGTCTCCCAGCCCGTTTGTTGGGACTTCCAACCCGGATCATGTCGAAGATGTGTCCGAGCATATTGAGGCCAGGGTTGACAGGTTTGTTGATTCTGAGGATTTTTGCCAATCCATTTCTATTGACACTGCTGAAGCTTGCTTACGTTCCGAAGTGGCTGCCTACCAACGGGTTCAAGATGGATGACCCTTGGGTTTTCCGTAGCTTCATGGATAACCTTTGCTACGCCTAGGTATGTGTCCGTGCTCCGCAACATGGCGGCCAAAGACTTGTTGGATCAGTACAATCTGCTCACTTCCCAGCAGGTTTGTATAAGTTCGGAGGTCCTTCTAAAGTTGAAGTACGAACTCCAACAGAATCACAAGCTGAGAAAAAAACTGGAGAGAAGGGAGAAGTTGGTGGCTAATCTTAAAGCTCGGGTCAGTGAGTTAGAAGGTGAGTCCTCTCAGGCAGCTGAGCTCCGCGATCGAGTATCCGAACTGGAAGCGGCCGCGGAAGTCAAGGACCAGGAGTTAGCTGAACTCCGGGCTAAGTGTGATAGATTATCAGGGGAGGCGGCCTCGGCTGGAGACTTGGCTGCGAAAAATGCAGAATTGGCTGAAAAGGTGGCAGGGTTGGAGATAGTGTGCGGTACCTTGGAGGGGCAGGTCAAGGGTGAGGAGTATTTGGGTAAGAAGTTCGAGGAGAGAGAAGAGGCTATCCGCGCCAGTTTTCAAAAGCATATACCAGAGTTGGATCGCAAGTTGGCCGCTTTGAGAAATTTGACACAGAGCTCTTCCCTCAGTGTTTGATGGCTATTGAAGGTAAGAGATGGGTTATCGGCCACGGTTTTCTTAAGGCCTTTTTGAAGTTTAAGGAGTGTTTGGAGTTGAAGACCAGGCTGGGAGAATGTATTTCCGCGGCTCTTGCAGAGTGACTGCGTCAAGGGTTAGAAGCCGGGGTTGTACATGGGTCTAAAGGGGTTAAACTTGAGGATGTGACGACTTACAACCCTGAGGCTCAAAAGCTCTATCAGGATGCGGTGTAAGGTTGGCGAATGTGCCCTTTCCACTGTTGGATTCCCTTGAAGCCTGCAAGGATTCTCCGTTGGAGTTTTTGATGTCTCAGTTGGTGCTGGAGGAAGAGCGTTCTCCAGGGTCTTCGAAATTTATATTTAGACTTCCGGTTGTGGAAGAGCGTATTCTTCCGGAGACTTTGCTTAAGTCTATTACTGCTCGTCCCTATACCATTGCTGCGTACAAGGAGATGAAGAATAGAAAATATGGGAAGCAGTTTGATTACAGCGACAAAAGTCTTGTCGTCTCAACTCCTGCTCCTGCCACTTCTGAGCCTTCCTTCAGTGTTTCTCCTGCCGCTTCTGAGCCTCAGACTATTAATACTCCTTAAGGGCCGATGACTGCTCCTACCGGGGATGATAGTGTCCAAAATGATGATATGTTTGACACTACTGTCCTTGGTAAGATCGACCCTAAGGATTTTTCCTGAAGCTGGTCATGGAGGTTTTGTGTTGGACGGAATTTCAACTATGTCGTCCTTGTTAGTTGTTTACTTTCTTTGGCAGTTCTCCGGGTGATATTTTGACTATATCTCCCTTGCCGCGTCTTTGTGAAGCTTTACTACTTGTGGTCTTGACGATGAAATCCGGATGTATGCATCCGTGGATGTTGTAACCAATTATGAATATGACATAACCATTTTTTGGGTTTACACTTGGTTGTTTATGGTATTATTTATTTTTTGTTTCTGCCGGGGCTTGGATGGCCGGACTTGATTTGCTATCTTTATATATTCGTAGTTAGTATTTCGGGGATAGCTTGGTTTGGTCAATGGGCTTGCAATACCACTTATATTACTTAGTTAATTCTGAGGTTTGGCTTCATGCCAGGTTTGCAATACCTCTTACGCATTTTTGTGATTGTGAAATTGATTTCCGGGTTATGCATGCATATGACAAGAGTAAATAATAACAGGAAAGGAAAAATAATAAGTAGATTTGGAAAATTTGTGGAGTTGATCGGGCTCCACATGTCATTAATAGAGAAAAGAAAGTACATAAAACTTAGACTAAATATTTCTAAAATGAGTTCCCGCTACCGGTTTTAACCGCGGTCAGCTACAGATATGGGAATACTTGCATTTGATTGGGATTACACGTAACATTTTTTAAGGCTACGGATATTCCATGTCCGTGGCAGGTCTTGGCCGTTCTGGTTTCTGAGCTTGTATGCCCCTTTGCCTAATGCCTCCACGACTTCGTATGGGTCTTCCCATTTGGGACACAATTTTTCGGTGTTCTCAATCTAGCTGGCCTGATTGCTGCGGTAAACGAAATTTCCTGGTTTGAAGCTTGTGTCGTTGACCTTGGCATTGTAGTACTTCTCCATTTTGGCTTTGCTTCTTGCTTATTCGATGGCCGCGACCTCCCTCTTTTCTTCTTGAAGGTCCAGGTTCAGGATTAGGGCTTCATCGTTTTCCACTGGATCGAAAAGAGCGCACCTTAGGGACGACATTTCTATTTCTACGGGAATTACCGCCTCCGTCCCGTAAGTCAGGGAGAATGGTGTGTCTTCGTTGCTGGACTTGATCATGGTCCGGTGAGCCCACAGCACGTGTGGCACCTCTTCTAACCAATCTCTGCTTCCCTGCTATATCCTTGCTTTTATCCCCTCTCCTAGGTTTCTGTTCGCCCTTTCAACCAGTCCATTTTCCTGCGGGTGCTTTACTGATGCGAACCGCTGCTTAATGTTGAGTTTCTCGCACCAGTCCATGAAGGGGTTGTCTCTGAACTGTTTGCCGTTATATGATACAATCTCCCCCGAAAGGCCGTACCTACATACAATATTGTCCCAGACAAACTTTTTCACTTGGTTGTCGGTGATGGTGGCAAGGGGTTTCGCTTCAATCCACTTGGTGAAGTAGTCGATCCCCACTATTAAGTATTTGACCCTCCTCGGAGCCTCTGGGAATGGGCCGCTGATGTCTAGGCCCCATTTATAGAATGGCCAAGGGGATATGATAGGGTTCAACTTATGCCGCTGATTCCTGGGCACTGGCCAGTGAACTTGGCAATCTTGGTATTTCTGTACCACTTCCCTGGCATCTTTGTGCATGTTGGGCCAATCGTATCCGGACCTGATTGCTTTAGATACAATGGCACGTGGTACCGAGTGCATGCTACAAGACTGATAACGCTCATTTTGAACATGTTTTTATAGCGTTATTCTTATGATTATGCATGTTATTTGGTTGTATTTATGAACATATTACGCTTAAAAGGTGCAAAAGATGTGTTTAGGTTCAGGTACATCTATGTCGAAGGAAATAGAGAAAAAGATGAAGAAAAGTCGACAAAATCAAGTAAATATGCGCGAAGTAAAGTTTTCCGTTCAAGACAAAGATTCATGCTATGATTATGTCCAAGTTCAAGAGAAAGATGGGGAAATGAAGTCAAGAATTAGTGCCAAGAAGTTTGTCACAAGTGGGAATTATATGTTAGCTTTGAGTTTAAAGTTATGTTCAAGACTTGGTCTAAACCCGAGGTTTCAGTTTCTATACCCAAGGTTTGCATCAGGGGAGCTCATACCGGAGGTATGGAATTCATACCTGAGGTTTAGCTAATACCCAGGGTTTACATTTCCATACCCGAGGTATGCAGAAAGTTGACATGAAGAGTTGCATTTAAAGTGAAGAGTTAAGTACCATTATCACCAAGGATGCCCATTTACTTCCATTAACTAAAGTTCCTGCATCATTATGACACTTGGAGCCCAAGATGTTTGCTTGTTGGCCAAGAGGAAGTCTCCCTTTATATGTGAAGAAAGAAGAACAAATAAAAACTACAATCAAGATACAACAAACTACAACAAAATTCTGTCACTATTTGCTCTTATAAGCGGGCGACAAGAGGAGGAAAACGCAGGAACAAGAAGACTAAAATCTCATCAATCATTACTTCAATTACTTACGGATCTTTGTTGATTATTGAAGAAGTGTTCTTCATTATTTGTAATCATCATTACAACATTTTGTAAGACTATTCAATCATGTTTACTAGTTATCAATTTCTTATGATTATTACTTTGTTTACCATGAGTGGCTAAGTGCCTTATGCACTTGCCTAGATGATGTTTGAATTATGGTTCACTTGATTGGTTATGACTTATTGGTTCTAATGTAAAAGAAAAGTTAACACTAAGAACGAATTGTGCTATCTTAAGTTTTCTCCACCAAAGAGTTATTAAGTTTGGGTAATTTCTAATGATGTATTGGGTTGAAAAAGACATTGTTAGTAAGTTAGTTGTAAACCTTTGTCTATGAGGGTTTTACCTTATGTATTGACCATTTCATAAGAAACTTAATTTAACTTGGAAAGCTAAATAGTGTGGTTGTTAATTATTTGTGAAACGAAAGTGAATCGGGTAATTGAGTTGTGTTAATCTTGGATTGATCAATTCTTAAATATTGTTTTTTATAATCCCTAAATCTTGACGAGGATTGAAAGTATTTGAAACAATATAATTAGTACACCACTAATCGAATTAGAACACCATCTAATTTGTTGGTCATAATCAAATGGAACCAATGTCATAATCATGTCAAAGGAATTGTGCAAACTAGTATAGGCAAGTGTAGTCTTTAAATTATTGAATTTACATTATCTTTATTTGCTTGCTAATTAGTATTGCTAGTTGGATTGCTATTTATTTGCAAAAATTCACATCACACAAACAAAACAAATCCTAGTGAACAACCTCGGCTTACCTCAATTATCTCTTACTACATACGGACGAGTATACTTGCTCGTATGTGTTTCGTTTGAATCTTTGGTAAATCGTGTTATAAATTTTAAAACTTGGACTCCTAACGGGTATATCCCTTGAAACACATCAAAGACCCTTCATGGATTTCTCTAAGCACATAGTTGGCTTGTGTTGGACCCACGCACCGTAGCCACGGTTCTAAGAAAGACTTGCGGAACAATACTCCATCAATGATTGTATATTGCCTTGCTTTGATTTTCAGCTTCCGGGCCTTCTTTTGTTCCGCGGGGAGAACTCCATCTCTTAAATACTCAACCAGCAGAGTCATCCAGGTGTCTCCTTCCTCTTCCACTACTGCCATCACTTCTTTCTCCTCAATTGACTTTTCTTTTAGAACTTCAACCAACACCAGCTTTGTCAAGTGAGCAAAACTAGAGGAGGCTATCTTACTTAACGCATCTGCCTGCTTATTTTGGCTCTGCGGGATATGCTTTATAGAGAACGTGCGGAAGCCCTGTATCAGCGTTTGGGCTTTTGCTAAGTACCGGATCATGCCCTCCTCCTTTTCTTCATACACTCCATTGATTTGGTTTGCGACCAATCGGGAATCTACATTCATGGATAAGTCCTTCACCCCCATTTTCTCGGCTATCCTTAAACCAGCCAGTAGTGCTTCGTACTCCGCCTCATTGTTGGACGTGTCAAACTCAAATCGTAGGGCGTAGGTGAACTATGTGCCTTCAGGATTTGTAAGAATCAAGCCTGCCCCAGAACCTTCTTGGCAAGAAGATTCGTCTGTGTATAGATTCAATGGCTCGGTATTTGGCAATTCTTCTGGGGGTGTTTCTATTGCCGGGACTTCTTCCTCCAGGACTTCTACAATGAAATCTGCCAACACCTGCCCTCTTATAGCTATCCGCGGTCTGAAGCCGATGTCATGCTCCCCTAACTCGATAGTCCATTTGGCCATTCTACCCGTATTCTCTGTTCTCGCAAGCACTTGCTTGATAGGTTGGTCTGTGATGACAACTACCGGGTGTGCTTGAAAATACCTTCTGAGTCTCCTAGCCGCGTGAACCAATGCTAACACCAATTTTTCCAATGGACTGTAGTTTTTCTCCGCACTTTACAGTGCACGGCTTATGAAGTAGATAGGTTCCTGACGTAGCCCTCTTTATGCTAGCAGAACTGCACTGATAGCCTCCCTCGCTGCAGATAAATACATTATCAGTTCTTCCTTGAATGCCTGCTCAGCTTCTGGTGTCCAGTGGAAATCACTCTTTTTGATACACTTCTTCAGCATTTTGAAGAACGGTAAGGACTTTTCCACAGACTTGGATAGGAAGCAGTTGAGACTCGCTAGTTTCCCATTCAAGCTTTGCACTTCTTTCAGGGTTCTCGGGGAGGGCAATTGGGCAACAACCTCAGATTTCTCCGGATAAGCCCGAATTCCCTGTTTACTGACCACGTGTCCTAGGAATACCCCTTCCTCTGCTCTGAAAGTGCACTTCTTTGTGTTTAGCTTCATGTTGATTTTTCTGAGGGTCCTAAAAGTTTATTCTATGTCCTTTAAGATCTCTATCTCTGAGTGACTCTTGATGACCAAGTCGTCCACGTACACCTCCAAGTTTCTTTTAATTTATCTTTCGAAAGCCCTGTCTACCAGCCGCTGATATGTGGCCCCAGCGTTCTTCAGACCGAAAGACATTTTTTTGTAGCAAAAAATTCCTTGGTTTGTGTGGAACGCGGTTTTCTCTTCGTCTTTCGCGGCCATCTGGATTTGGTGGTATCCCTTATACGCGTCTAAAAAACACTTGAAGTTGTATCCGCAGAGAGATTCAATCTGTCAGTCAATCTCCGGAAGGGGATAACATTCCTTGGGACAAGCTTTGTTCAAGTCTTTAAATTCGACACACATCCTCCAGCTCCCATCACTTTTCTTGACAAGAACTGGGTTTGATAGCAAGTCATGGTAGTGAACTTCCCTCATTATGTCGGCTTCCACCAGTTTTGCCACGTCATCATTGATCGCTTTGTTTCTTTCCGAGGCTTGCCCTCGTTTCTTATGTCTTACCGGGGCATACCCTTCCCGGATGTTCAGCTTATGCTTTGCTATACTCCGCGGCACTCCAGTCATATCTGATGGCTGCCAAGCGAAGATGTCCAGGTTGCTCTTCAACAGCTCACATAGATTCTTCTTTCCTTGATCCGTTAAGCTTCCCCCTTTGATGACAGTATGGTCTCGGAATTCCGGGTGTATTGCTACCTTGACACCCTCCTTTGACGGGGCTTCACTGGAATTCTACTGCGGCCGGGGTTCTGTGACTATTTGACATTCTACCGGGATGACTTTGTCGCTATGCAAGGTGACTACTCCGCCTTGGGTGGGGAATTTCAACATACCATGAGCCGTGGAAGGGATGATTTTTAGCAGCCGTATCCCCGGTCTGCCAATTATCCCATTATACTGGGATGGTGATCTGACAACCATGAAATTCATCCACGCACTATCTTAGTTTTCTTCATCCCCCCAACGTTACTTCCAAAAGGATCTGCCCTAAGGGCCATGATATCTCGCCGCTGAAACCGAGGAGTGGTGTTGTAGCGGGAATCATCTTCTTTCTGATCTCTGGGCTAAGGCGGTTAAAGCAGTGCTCATAGAGCACCTCGGAGGCACTTCCGTTGTCCACGTACATCCGGTGTAGGTGGTGCCCGCCCACTTCAGCCTTTATCACCAGCGAATGGTCATCCTAGTCATCCTCTGCTATTGGAGGGAAATATATCTCCAAATTTGGCTTTGCACGAGGGGATATTCTTTACTTCACACTCCGTTGCCAAGTTTGCACCATGAATATGGCCGGAGTCTTATCCTTAGGCGCGGTTTCCTTCTTGCCACCTTTGGCAGCTCCGCCTTTTTGGCTACCATTTTTGATCTCTTTCACCAGGTGTGCTAACTGGCTGGATCTAACTGCTTCCTGAATTTGCTTCTTTAGCTGGAAACACTCATCTGTGTGGTATCCCTTTTCTCTGTGGAAGTCGCAGTATTTGTCTTTGTTTCTTGATTCCACCGGACTTGCCATGGGGGGTGGAGCTGTGAACTTGACGGAGTTCATTGCCAAGATTTCTTTTGGTGTTTTTGTGAGGGGTGTGAACCGGTCACTCCGCCTCTGGTCGGCTCTGGAGCGTCCTTTGAACTCCGTCTTCCTTTCGAATATCTGGCTGTTGGCTACCCTGGATCCACCTTCATGGGGTTTCCATGAGGAGCGGTCTTGCTTCTTCCTTGACAGGTTTACTGCGGCTGTTTCACCTCGGAGGAAAGCTGCAGTTACCCTCCACATTTCATCGACAGTCTTTGGAATATTGTCGTTGAGTCTTCTGATCAGCTCCGGATTATTGATTATGTGCATGAAGCCCGAAACTCTCATACACTCCGGAGCACCCTTCACATGCATGCTTTCAGCCTAAAAGCGGTCGACGAATGCTACTGTCGGCTCCCCTTCTCTTTGCATGATGTGGTGGAGCTTTACCGGGTCCTTAGTGTACTTCTTTTGCTGGAGGAAGTAGGACAAGAAACTCTTCCAGAGGTCATCAAAGCTATCAATGCTTTCTGACGGCAGCTCGTCAAACCACATTCGTGCATGACCCATGAGAGTGGAGTTGAACATGTGACACCAGCTGGGCATAGCCCACCACTCTACCTTAGCTGCAGTACAAAAGTTTTTCAGGTGGTCCTCTGGGTCCCCGGTCCCGTCATAGGTTTTAACATTTCAGGGCATCCGGGTCCTCTTTGGGAACTCAAAGTTCCGGATCCGTTGTATGAAGGGGTCTGTATCCTCAATATCGTACGGACGATAGAGGTCATCCGCATCACCTTTGTTTCTTCCGGATCTGGACTCCCAATGTCCCCCAGAACTGTCTTCGCTTTCCAGCGGCGTCAGTTCCCTTCGCCGGGCGGGGTCAGAGTATGCAGCTCTGTCTCCGGCGCCTCTCTCCCTGGAGTGGGGGGCGTGGCTATAGTTCGGGATGGGGGTTCTCCTTCTTTGTCTTCCCGGACTCCTTTCTGTTGAGTACTGCCTGTCTCGCCTGTTGCGTCTGGCTTCAGCTCTTCGCTCTTTTCGAGTGCGACTTTTGGATCTGAGTCGAGAAAACACCTCCAGTTTTCTCTCCCCCGGGCGTGACCTGATGTCTTCTCGTCTCTCCCCTAGGCGAGCAAAGACAGCCGATCGGGGGTGTTTGGTTCTCTCACAATCTTCTCGAGGGGGCCTTGTTTCTCTGCTGCTGAGTCTGGAGAAAACACTTCGGGAGTAGGAATATTCGGAAGGTCCGGACCTAACACTAGGGCTGGCCTTTCGCTTCTTTTCTGTCCTTCCTTGTAATACCCCCGTCCGAGAACGGGTCAAATGTCACATTTATGGCGTCAAACAGAACATATGCAAGCGGAAGACTTTAATAATCCAATGTTTACAAGGGTATTCTAAGGAAAAGATAAAGTACTAAATCTGAACATTACAACTTCCATACTAAAATACAAACTAAGTCCAAAAGAAAAACTCTAAATGCATCTCTAATCCATGGGAAGCTATCAAGGTCTAAGAGCTCCTAAGCACTCTTCACTCAAAACCCAGCTTCCAACCTAAAACCTGCCACAGGAAAAGAAAATGCGGCTAAGCTTAATAAGCCTAGTGAACAGATATATACAATGGATAACTAAAGCAGAAGAATAACTGAAATAAAATCATAAGGATCTGCTGGATAAAAATGATATAAGTCACAATAAGTAGGAAAATGAACAGATAAGTGAAACGGAACCACGAGAACCTGCTGAACAAGATATCAATGGAATATGGGATATGTGATAATGGAATCAACGCATAACAAGGAATATGAAACAGATAACATTCATAACAAGGAAATGCCCAAGTAACATACATATATCATATCATAGCAAATTGTACATAGGAGCTGCAGACTCCAATAGTACTAGTGTGAAATGGGGTGTATAGCACACACATAATCCATTCACCAAATAACTGAACTAAACAAAGTACCTAGGATGCATCCATACGCTCCCTGCAAAACAGATATACATATACAAGTTCGAGACTGTGCATACGTACGTTAATATAATAATAATAAATATGGCGGCCATGGTTGCTATATAGCATAAGTGGGAATGCTGTGGACTAAAACCCACCTCCACATATAGTGTCAATATGATTGGTGCATCAATGGCAAGGCCATGGACTCCCCATGACCGGCTACAAATATGGGCAATAGAATGAAACAAATGATACAAATAAAGCATAAAGGGTAATTATCAATTAACCAACAAGATAATACTAACTGAACGAATCATATCAACAGAATAGCAAATGCATACTAATCAAATGTGGATCATAAATCAGAATAGCAAAATGGTAAATGAAATAGAGTACAAATCATGAGAAATCTTTAAGGAAAGATAGAGTACAAATAGGTTAAGTAATTGTGAAAATCATTTAAACACTGTTTTCATAAACGTATTCTTTTAAAAGCAGTTTTTATAAAAGTCATTAAACCTTCATATAAAAGTGGTATCGCCTTGGTTTCATATCAATCATTTTAAACATTTTATTCTCAAAACATTTTCATAATATATTTAAGAAAGGTTTTCACATGAAGTTGTAATATTAAATGGGTTACAAAGTATCAAATGATTCTAATACGGATATTGAAGTCACCAGAAAGAACGAATAATCAACCATAATAGACAGAATAACCAAACGAATAACAAATATCAAGGAATCGAAGTCATGAGATACCCTTACTGGAAAAGGGTGGAATATCTGTACCTTAGCAAACGGAATGAGAGCAACGAGAAAATGAACACAAGGAGAAAACGTCACACCTTCTTCAACGAATCTACACGGATTAGGGATCATTTAATACTTATGTGTTCATTTAATGTCATAACGGATCTTAGTACTTATTGTCATTTAATAACATGTTTTAGGTTTCTAATGTGATTCTGGTTCATATTCTTATGATTTTTAAAACACCTCAAACAAGCTCCTGTGGTTCTATAATTTTTACCAGAGACACTTATATATGTTTAATACTTCATCTAATTTTTACAGATTTCATCTCCTAGTGAAAGTATCCAAACAAAAATTGTTTTTCAAACCTGTTCCAGAATGTGACCTGATGGTATACCCGAAAAGTTTGTATTTTAAAAACATATCAAGGCCCTTCAAAAATATCTAGAAAAATTCCAGTAACTAATAGACATATTAATTATTCTCCTGAAAAAATTGAAGCTTTCCAAACCTTAAAGTTTGTAAATGAAAAATCATAAAAACTGACTGAATTTCCAGATCCGAAATTCAGTTTTGACACTTAATCTTCTAAAATTCCAGAAACTGCTTTCCCGACCTCCAATGACCAAGAAACTAGTATATTCGGAAAGTAGACTGAAAGAACTTATGTTTGGACTCAAGAATAATGCAAAAATATGTTAGTATCATAAAGATTCACCTCTTGCAATATGATATAAATTCCGGACAGCATGCTGTGAGACAGATTACAAGCCCTAATCTAACTCTTTTTTAAGCCAAAACTTGCAAACATGTTATAGGTATAAGGTATATTTCGAAACTACAATACACATACACAAAAACAACTCCAATATCATATTATACGAGACAAAACAAACCCATGAAATCATGACTAAAAACCGAATCCTCTCATTTAATTATTATTACTAAGATTTTCCAGATTTGCATGCTATGTTCAATACTGGTGTTAGGCTCAATACGACGCCAAGACTCACAAAAAAATCAATCATAATGAGGACACAAGTAATAAACCTCACATAAAATCATAACCACATGAACTGCCTTCGCGAAACACACACGCCCCTTGTTAAGTTGTTTTCTAAGGTTTCCTGATTCGTAGGTCACATTAATATGTATTTAATGATCATATCAGATTTTAAATGACAAGATTTCTGGGACTCATTGATGTTTAGTCTTAGGTCGACTAAGGGCTGGAAAGGTGACACCAAAACAATCCATAAGCAGGCGACACAATCAACCACAGGCGTATTACTTCTTTAATTTGTGATCACATAATTAACGGGACAAGGAGTAACATAGAAACATGATTTTAAAGATTATTATTACGTGTTCCAGGTCTGATTAAAATTCATGAATGTCGCAAGAGGTAGCAGCCAACAAGATTGAGATTAGGGTTTACCTTGAAGCTTGAATCATGGGTGATCGACAAGAAAGGGAAACTGAACACCAATGGTTGCTGCGAAACCCAAAGCTGCTACAAATGTTTGAATACAAAAGATGTAACTCGAACTTCCCTCGAGCAAACACAGACCCACACTGGTTTTGATTCCAAGACTTCATTAGTTCCTCCTTCGGTCTAGAGAGAGAAGGACAAAGACGATTTTGGAACAAGGTTTAGGGTTCGGTATAGAAGGTGGAGAGGGAAGCAAAATATACGGCTTGTAAAAGAGAATGGCGTGTGAGGCAAATAAAGAAAACGTGTATAATGTTTTAGGAAGGTTGTGGGCTGATTTTTGGAATGATATAAATCAGTATCTTCAAATTAAATGGTATTTAACAGGTTTTGGTATTCCCTCCTTTTGATTTAGGCGTGATTATGATATAGGCAAAGAGATCCTCGGTTTCGAATTACAAAGAAAACGTATGTGATTTTAAAGGTATGAAGGTTGTGTCGTTTATATGTATAGGGTTCAAATTAGGAAAGTTTACACACATTAGTTAGTTATTTACTTTAGGTTATATGCATTCTAATTTAGTTGTCATTTATTATAAGGTTTAATTACTTATACATATTCATAATACTTAGGAAAAATTCAAATTATATTGGGAATTTAGGAAAACGGACTTTTGGGTTTTACATTCCTTCCCCCAAGGGTCTCGACTCAGAGTTTCTAGATTGTTCTCGAGACCGTGAGTCTCTTTGTGTTTCATCATCAAAGTCGAGACGAGTTTTCACTTGTCTCAACTTTTCCGTATGTACTTTTTTGGCCATTAAGGGCAGAAGTTGGTCATAATGCTTGTTGCAAAATTCCCTTATCGCCTTTTCTAGGAGAGGGCACGATGATGTTCCTCTACACCCTGGCTCTTCTCTTTCCCCAGAGTGTTCTGTACTGCTGAACGTTCCTGGGTTGGGGAAGAGCCGTTCGCCTGATTACTCATGGTAAAGTAAACTTTGGAAATGCAGTTATGTAACGGGTCCCATGGATGGCGCCACTTGTTAGTACAAAACTTGGGCTCAATGCAAGACCTAGTTTAGGCTAGCTCTTGATGGGGCGAGTTTCGGACTAAGTATCTGTAAAAGCTACTAAGAAAGAAAGCACCGTTAGCCTCACCACGGAAGGGGGTTTCCGCGGTCAACCTCCGGTGTGAGAGTAAGTGTATGGTTTAGAGAGATAAAGTATGTGAAGGACAGATTGTGAGAGTTAAGTTACCGTTTGAGAGTGGCAAATTCCCTCTATTTATACCATGGTATTTCTTGTCGGTTTCCTGGGAGGTCCCCACTCGTTCTTGTCTCCTTGCCGTGAGTGGCGGTTCCTTCGGAAGGGGACTGTTGCCTTTCCTTTTTGGGGTCTGCCTAGGTCAGCTATATGATAGCTGATAATATTCCTTACTCTTTTTGGGTTAATCCTTGGTCCTGACCTTTGGATTTTCCCCGGACATAAAGTTCTTCCGCGGCCAAGATGCTGAGACGCAACCTCCTATGATGAGGTGCTCTTGTCTGGCCCGGCTTGGCGAGACCGGAGTTTAACACGGTCCGGGTTATCCTAGGGTCGGGGCTATTAAGAGCGTGCCCGGCCTGGTATGTTGGGTCCGGGGGTGCTATACGCGATAAAGCCCCCCCCAGTCTAGTGTACTTGTTTGGTTTGAGAACAAGTGTTCTAGACTTTTTGGAGTTCCGCGGCTGTAGGTGCCGCGTGTCCCGTCTTGCTGACTAGACTTTTTTGGAGTTCCGCGACTGACGATGCCGCGTATCCAATCTTGCTGATTAGACTTTTTGGAGTTCCGCGGCTGTCGACGCCGCGTATCCCATCTTATAGACTAGATTTTCCTCTTGCCACTCGCTTCGCGTGTGACTGCTTGTCATTGGCACGCGCGAAGCATTTTTACCCACTTATTTACTGACTGACTTGACGTTTTGACGGCTGACTATTCGTTTTCTGTGACCATCGCGACCATTCATCTGGGTTGATCTTTGACCGTTCAATAAGTATCCGGGGACGTGTCAATTTTGTGGCCCTTCGATCTAGTTGATGACACGTGTACGTGTGGCTATAAATACCAAAGGACACCCATTTGCGATACTTTTTTCACACACACTAATTACTTTTACCACTCTCTAGAAAAATGACTCCTACCGCCTTCATCTTTCCTGCTACTTTTTATTCCCGGGCATAGATTTTCAGGTTAGGTTTTCCTTCTTTACTTCGTTTTTTAATAACTTAGAATGGCACCAGACCATATAAATACCGTGACCTCTAAGCTTACCCAGGACGCTTTAGATGAGTTCTGTAAGAAGTATAACATCCCCGGCCATCTTTTACCAGATTTGCCCGGTATTCGTGATACTATTAAAGATGCGCCGGAGGGGAAGATAGGCGTTTACACTAGGTTCTTTGAGTTAGGTAACTTTAAAATCCCCCTTTCGCTATTCCTGCTACGTGTCTTGGAGTATTTCCAAATTCACCTTTCCCAGTTGTTGGTTTTAGCGGCGTGTAGTATTAGTCATTTTGAGATCCTCTGTCGCGTCCACGGTGGCACTCCCACTGTTGCCCTATTTAGGAAGTTTTATTACGCCGGTGTCAACAACGGCTGGATGACTTTAGAAGAAAGAAAAGGTCCCAAATCCTTGGTGGTCCCTGTCTGTTATACTGCTGCCCTTGATTCGGTAAAGAATTGGAAGGATCGTTTTTTCTTTGTAAAACGAACCATCTTTCCTCTTTCCATTCCTTGGTATGAAAAAGTGTTGATAGACCGCGACCCTCCCCCTTTTGACGTGGATGTGGATCAAGAGTTACCGTGGCTTCTTGATACCCGGAGGGCCGCATTTAAGAAGTACCTGGACGTCTTTCTGAATGTCATAGGGTTGAGTCAAACCTGGGATGATGACACCAGCCGTCCGACCTTTTTGTGGCCGGATGATTCGGGTGGGTTGTTAGATATATATGTTCTCTTATTTTTAATATATTTTTTTTATATGTGTGTGTGCATCCGCATCTGACCATGTGCTTTGATTTTCGCAGAGATCGATTTGTTTGCTTTCATCAGTCAACCAGATCCCTTCAAGGTGGCGACCGGGGCACGCACTTTGAAGGAGGGTGAGCCCACCTTGAGGGCAGAGACGGCTCCCCGCGTTGTTGAGCCGTCAAAGGATCGTATTACAGTGACGGAGCACAATGTAGTGCATGAGTTGGAGGCTTCTAAAGCCAAGAAGACGGCGGGGAAGAAGAGGGTAACTATTGATGCCCCGGAGAAGCCCCAGAAGAGAAAGAGGATTACTCCGCTTTCCCACAAGGAGACCGCGGCTGGGCCGGGTATGCCTCGCTTCTTTTTTCCGGGCATGCTTTTTTTTTTGCCTCGTTTACTGCCTTTTCTTCTTTACTGTACTAATGTATTTATTGTTGTTATTTTTCAGGTGCTCCTTCCGCGGAAGATCCTCCTATGCTTGAACTCCAGGATGAGTCTGGTGATGGGTTGGAACGTTATGTCCCTCACACTGATGCTAACATCATAAAGAACACCACTGTTCTTTCTTCTGATTCCGCCACCCCTGCTCATCAAAGTTCTGAAGGCAAGGCCTCCGAGAATTCTTCTCCGGACCCTATTGAGTCTGTCAACCGTGAGTCTCCCAGCCGTTTGTTGAGACTTCCAACCCGGATCATGTCGAAGATGTGTCCGAGCATATTGAGGTCGGGGACAGGTTTGTTGATTCTGAGGATTTTTACCAGTCCGTTTCTGTTGACACTGCTGAAGCCTCATCCGCTTATGTTCCAAAGTGGCTGCCTACCAACGGGTTCAAGATGGATGACCTTTGGGTTTGCCGTAGCTTCGTGGATAACCTTGCTATGCCTGTGTATGTGTTCGTGCTCCGCAACATGGCGGCCAAAGACTTGTTGGATCAGTACAATCTGCTCACTTCCCAGCAGGTTTGTATGAGTTTGGAGGTCCGTCTGAGGTTGGAGTACGAACTCCATCAGAATCATAAGCTGAGTAAAAACCAGGAGAGAAAGGAGATGTTGGTGGCTAATCTTAAAGCTCGGGTCAGTGAGCTAGAAGGTGAGTCATCTCAGGCGGCTGAGCTCCGCGGTCGAGTATCCGAACTGGAAGCGGCCGCGGAAGCCAAGAACCAGGAGTTAGAAGAACTCCGGGCTAAGTGTGATAGATTATCTGGGGAGGCGGCCTCGGCTAGAGACTTGGCAGTGAAAAATGCAGAGTTAGCTGAAAAGGTGGCGGGGTTGGAGATAGTGTGTGGTACCTTGGAGGGGCAGGTCAAGGGTGAGGAGTATTTGGGTTAGTAGTTCGAGGAGAGGGAAAAGGCTATCCGCACTAGATTTTAAGAGCATATATCAGAGTTGGATCGCAAGTTGGCCGCTTTGAGGAATTTGATACAGAGCTCTTCCCTCAGTATTTGAAGGCTATTGAAGGGAAGAGATGGCTTATCGGCCACGGTTTTCGTAAGGCCTTTTTGAAGTTTAAGGAGTGTTTGGAGTTGAAGACCAGGCTGGGAGAATGTATTTTCGCGGCTCTTGTAGAGGGATTGCGTCAGGGGTTAGAAGCTGGGGTTGTACATGGGTCTAAAGGGGTTAAACTTGAGTATGTGACTTCTTACAACCCTGAGGCTCAAAAGCGCTATCAGGATGCGGTGGTAAGGTTGGCAAATGTGCCCTTTCTGCTGCTGGATTCCCTTGAAGCCTTTAAGGATTCTCCGTTGGTGTTTTTGATGTCTCAGTTGGTGCAGGAGGAAGAGCGTTCTCCGGGGTCTTCGGAATTTACATTTAGACCTCCGGTTGCGGAAGAGCGTATTCTTTCGGAGTCTTTGCTTAAGTCTGATACTGCTCGTCCCCAGGCCATTGCTGCATACAAGGAGATGAAGAATAGAGAATATGGGAAGCAGTTTGATTACAGCGACAAAAGTCTTCTCGTCTCAACTCCTGCTCCTGCCACTTCTGAGCCTTCCTTCAGTGTTTCTCCTGCCGCTTCTGAGCCTCAGACTATTACTACTCCTTCAGGGCCGATGACTGCTCCTACCGGGGATGATAGTGTCCAAAATGATGATATGTTTAACACTACTGTCCTTGGCAAGATCGACCCTAAGAATTTTTCCTGAAGCTGGTCATGGAGGTTTTGTGTTGGACGGTACTTCAACTATGCCGTCCTTGTTAGTTATTTACTTTCTTTGGCAGTTCTCCGGGTGATATTTTGACTATATCTCCCTTGCCGTGTCTTTGTGAAGCTTTACTACTTGTGGTCTTGATGATGTAATCCGGATGTATGCATCCGTGGATGTTGTAACCGATTATGAATATGACATAATCATTTTTTGTGTTTACACTTGGTTGTTTATGGTAATATTTTTTTCTTGTTTCTGCCGGGGCTTGGATGTCCGGACTTGATTTGCTATCTTTATGTATCCGTACTTAGTATTTCGGGGATAGCTTGGTTTGGTCAATGGGCTTGCAATACCACTTATATGCCTTAGTTAATTCTGAGGTTTGTCCTCATGCCGGGTTTGCAATACCTCTTACGCCTTTTTGTGATTGTGAAATTGATTTCCGGGTTATGCGTGCATATGACAAGAGTAAATAATAACAGGAAAGGAAAAATAATAAGTAGATTTGGAAAATTTGTGGAGTTGATCGGGCTCCACATGTCATTAATAGAGAAAAGAAAGTACATAAAACTTAGACTAAATATGTTAAAATGAGTTTCCGCTGCCGGTTTTAACCGCGGTCAGCTACAGAAATTGGAACACTTACATTTGACTGGGATTACACGTAACATTTTTTAAGGCTCCGGATATTCCATGTCCGGGGCAGGTCTTGGCCGTTCTGGTTTCTAAGCTTGTATGCCCCTTTGCCTAATGCCTCCACGACTTCGTATGGGCCTTCCCATTTGGGGCCCAATTTACCGGTGTTCTCAATCCGGCTGGACTCATTGCTGCGGTAAACAAAATCTCCTGGTTTGAAGCTTGTGCCGCGGACCTTGGCATTGTAGTACTTCTCCATTTTGGCTTTGTTTCTTACTTCTTCGATGGCCGCGACCTCCCTCTTTTCTTCTAGAAGGTCCAGGTTCAGAAGTAGGACTTCATCGTTTTCCACTGGATCGAAAAGAGCACACCTTAGGGACGATATTCCTATTTCTACGGGAATTAATGCCTCCGTCCCGTAAGTCAGGAGAATGGTGTGTCTCCGTTGCTGGACTTGATCATGGTCCGGTGTGCCCACAGCATGTGTGGCACCTCTTCTAACCAATCTCTACTTCTCTGCTCTATCCTTGCTTTTATCTCCTCTCCCAGGCTTCTGTTCGCCCTTTCAACCAGTCTATTTGCCTTCAGATGCTTTACTGATGCGAACCGCTGCTTAATGTTGAGTTTCTCGCACCCGTCTTTGAAGGGGTTGTCTCTGAACTGTTTGCCATTATCTGATACAATCTCCCCCGGAAGGCCGTACCTGCATACAATATTATCCCAGACAAACATTTTCACTTGGTTGCCGGTGATGGTTGCAAGGGGTTTCTCTTCAATCCACTTGGTGAAGTAGTCGATCCCCACTATCAAGTATTAGACCCTCCCCGGAGCCTCTGGGAATGGGCCGCTGATGTCTAGGCCTCATTTATAGAATGGCCAAGGGGATGTGATAGGGTTCAACTTGTGCCGCGGATTCCTGGGCACTGGCCGGTGAACTTGGAAATCTTGGTATTTCTGTATCACTTCCCTGGCATCTTTGTGCATGCTGGGCCAATAGTATTCGGACCTGATTGCTTTAGCTACAATGGCACGTGGTCCCGAGTGCATGCTACACGACCCTTCATGGATTTCTCTAATCACATAGTTGGCTTGTGTTAGACCCACGCACCGTAGCCACAGTTCTAAGAAAGACTTGCGGAACAATACTCCAATAATGATGGCGTATTGCCTTGCTTTAATTTTCAGCTTTCGGGCCTTCTTTTGTTCCGCGGGGAGAATTCCATCTCTTAAATACTCAACCAGCGGAGTCATCCAGGTGTCTCCTTCCTCTTCCACTACTGCCATCACTTCTTTCTCCTCAATTGAATTTTCTTTTAGAACGTCAACCAACACTTGCTTTGTCAAGTGAGCAAAACTAGTGGAGGCTATCTTACTTAACGCATCTGCCTGCTTGTTTTGGCTCCGCGGGATCTGCTTTATAGAGAACGTGTGGAAGCCCTGTATCAGCGTCTAGGCGGATCATGCCCTCCTCCATTGCTTTATACACTCCATTGATTTGGTTTGCGACCAATCAGGAATCTATATTCACGGATAAGTCCTTCACCCCCATTTTCTCGGCTATCCTTAAACCAGCTAGTAGTGCTTCGTACTCCGCCTCATTGTTGGACGTGTCAAACTCAAATCGTAGGGTGTAGGTGAACTCTGTGCCTTCAGGATTTGTAAGAATCAAGCCTGCCCCGGAACCTTCTTGGCAAGAAGATCCGTCTGTGTACAGATTTCATGGCTCTGCTTATGGCAATTCTTCTGGGGGTATGTCTGTTGCCGGGACTTCTTCCTCCAGGACTTCTGCAATGAAATCTGCCAACACCTGCCCTCTTATAGCTATCCGCGGTCTGAAGCTGATGTCATGCTCCCCTAACTCGATAGCCCATTTGGCCATTCTACCCGTATTCTCTGTTCTCGCAAGCACTTGCTTGATAGGTTGGTCTGTGATGACAACTACCGGGTGTGCTTGAAAATACCTTCTGAGTCTTCTAGCGGGCTGCGTGAACCAATGCGTGAACCAATACATTATCAGTTCTTCTTTCGGCCGGGGAGCCGTAAGCGTGGCGAGGTTGGCAATATGCTTCTTCATTTCCTTGAATGCCCGCTCCGCTTCTGATGTCCAGTGGAAATCACTCTTTTTGATACACTTCTTCAGCGTTTTGTAGAACGGTAAGGATTTTTCCGCAGACTTGGATAGGAAGCGGTTGAGACTTGCTAGTTTCCCATTCAAGCTTTGCACTTCTTTTAGGGTTCTCGGGGAGGGCAATTGGGCAACGAACTCAGATTTCTCCGGACAAGCTCGAATTCCCTGTTTACTGACCACGTGTCCTAGGAATACCCCTTCCTCTGCTCCGAAAGTGCACTTCTTCGGGTTTAGCTTCATGTTGATTTTTTTGAGGGTCCCAAAAGTTTCTTCTATGTCCCTTAACATCTCTATCTCTGAGTGACTCTTGATGACCAGGTCGTCCACATACATCTCCAAGTTTCTTCCAATTTTTCTTTCGAAAGCTCTGTCTACCAGCCGCTGATATGTGGCCCCAGCGTTCTTCAGATCGAAAGGCATTTTTTTGTAGCAAAAAATTCCTTGGTTTGTGTGGAACGCGGTTTTCTCTTCGTCTTCCGCAGCCATCTGAATTTGGTGGTATCCCTTATACGCGTCCAAAAAACACTTGAAGGTGTATCCGCAGAGAGATTTAATCTTCTAGTCAATCTCCAGAAGAGGATAACAATCCTTGGGACAAGCTTTGTTCAAGTCTTTAAAGTCGACACACATCCTCCAGCTCCCATCACTTTTCTTGACAAGAACTGGGTTTGATAGCCAGTCATGGTAGTGAATTTCCCTCATTATGCCGGCTTCCACTAGTTTTGCCACGTCATCATTGATCGCTTTGTTTCTTTCCGGGGCTTGCCTTCGTTTCTTTTGTCTTACCGGGGCATAACCTTCCCGGATGTTCAGCTTATGCTCTGCTATACTCCGCGACACTCCAGTCATCTGATGGCTGCCAAGCGAAGATGTCCAGGTTGCTCTTCAACAGCTCGCATAGATTCTTCTTTCCATGATCAGTTAAACTTCCCCCTATGGTGACAGTCTGGTCTGGGAATTTCGGGTGTATTGCTACCTTGACACCCTCCTTTGCCGGGGCTTCACTGAAATTCTACTGCGGCTGGGGTTCCGTGACCATTCGACATTCTACCGGGATGACATTGTCTCAATGCAAGGTGACTACTCCGCTTTGGGTGGGGAATTTCAACATATCATGAGCCGTGGAAGGGATGATTTTTAGCAGCCGTATCCCCGGTCTGCCAATTATCCCATTATACTGGGATGGTGATCTGACAACCATGAAATTCATCCATGCACTAGCTGAGTTTTCTTCACCCCCCAACGTTACTTCCAAAAGGATCTGCCCTAAGGGCCATGATATCTCGCCGCTGAAACCGAGGAGTGGTGCTGTGGCGGGAATCATCTTCTTTCTGATCTCTGGGCTAAGGCGGTTAAAGCAGTGCTCATAGAGTTACGAAAATTGAAAACAACTTCGAATGACAATTAAGCTAACTATGTACAGACTACAACCTTGAACTACACAATATGTACAAAATTGACCCTAGACTTATCACTTTAGCCAACTCCACTTCTATACCCTAAAAAGGGGGCTTTCTTTATCACTCTAGTCTTAGGTGTTTGGTATGTGCTTAAACACATACCATTTCTCGACCAAAACCGGACCCAAAAAGACCAAAAACCCGACCAAAATGCCAAATATATTGTGTTTTTACATATACAGGCACGGATATCGAAGAAAAGGACAAAAATCAAGAAAGAACCGGAAAAACGAGCACGAGATATGGAAGTATTATTTTTAGCCGATGCCGGGAAGAAATTATGGTCAAAAAGTCAACCCAAGTCCTCCATCTATCAGAAGTTGTCAACATTAGCCCTTGGATTCAACTTGGAAAAAGTGGCAAGATCAGTCCCTCAAAAATCAGAAATTACACATTAAGTCCCTATGATTAAATCCTTAAAACCAATAAAACCCGGATCCACAACTAAACCACCCTAACCCAATTTAATTTACCCAATCCACTTAAACAATTACCCAGGCCCAACCCTTCTTAAATAAACCCGATCCAACCCGACACCTAAACCTGGTCAACCCCTTAATAAAGCAGTCAAAGAAAAAAATAAAATAACACACACCTCATTTACCCGCCCTTAGTGTTCTTCCCCAATTCACCCCGCAAACCCTAAATGTTACCGTACGAATATTTACCACAATTAAGGGTATTTAGGACAATGATTGGCCCTTCTAGAAGACCCTGACAAGAAGAATGACACATGGCAGCTGCTGATTGGTCCGAACACGCATCAATTTTGATCCAAAGGCCAAAGATGAAGGATTGTTGATCAAGGGAAGATCTAAGGGTGGATTTGAGCTCAAGCACGCACGGATTGCCAACGTGGACATCCCAGAAGGTTCTCCCTTCGGCTATAAATAGGACCTCAATCTTCATGTTAGCTAGTTAGTTTTTCATGTAATGTTACTCTGTCAAAATTTACTTTAAGCTTTGTAATTTTAAATTTCTTATTGTAACCTTTGAATTTTGTTAATGAAATTTTAATTTTAGCTTTACTTTGATCCTGCTTTAATTCACTTGTTTATTTGAATTTAGCTTATTAAAAGTTGTTATTAGTTTATTACAAACCATTTCTAGTCTATTATTGTTTTCAACTTAGCTTTTGTTAAAATCTCTTTGAAAATAAAAAAAAAAAAAATAATTCCAAAAATATTTCAAAAATTCAAAAATATTTTAAACTTAAGCTTCAACAAGCTGTTTTATCTTAATTTTAAGCTAATATAAGCTATCTAGCTTTTTGTTAGCTTCTGGTAGTTAAATTCAATTGATATCTCACAAATCCTCAAAAGTCAAATAGAAAGTCAACAAGTCAACATCTGGTCAAAGTAGCAGTTAAGGTGATAAGCTGGGGTGTTAAGATGACCTGAGTGTTGTTTTTGGCTAATTGATAAGCCTGGGTTTAGATTAGTATTTGGTTCATTCCATTGCAGCCATATCACTTGTGAACAACTTGTGAGTTCCATATAATTTGCATTCATAAGTTGATTCTAGCTTGTTTTGTGCTTATTGATGAAAAGTTGTTTTAATTGCTTTCTAGTTTTTTTTCATTTTCTGTTGTTTAGATCATATATAAGCAAGATAAATATAGTATAGGATAGAATTTGGCTTAAATCAATTAGGTATAGGTTAATATTGCTAAATCTGATTTTGAAAGAGTGTTTGGATCATAGGTGAATTGGCTTTTTACTGTTGAAGTGCAGAAGGATTAGATTTAAATTGGCTTTGGTGAGTTGTTATTAGCTTAAATTAGTAGAAAATTTGAGGTTTGTAGCTTCTTAGAAGCCATTTGCTCATATTTGACCTTTTTGAGCTTAAACCTGCCCACAATAAGCTCAGCATAAGCTGAGCTTATCTGAGGTTCCATTTCTACTTTTCTAAGCTCAATTGAGTAGGTTAAGTAAGTATACTAGAGCTGGTTTGTTGGGGTCAAGTATTTCACTGTTTTTCGCCACTTTTACATCTCTGCTGTCACAGAACAAGTGCAGACCTGCACTTGTTTATGGTATGCTGATCTTAGCTATTTTGTAGCTTATTTCATTAAGCTTTTGCCTTGAAATTTGGTTTGTAGTGAGTTAATATAATAAGCTTTTGGTATGATATCTGGGATTTAAGTTGTGTGCTTATTTGGATAGCTTTTTCTAGGTCTGATAAACCATTCATCAGGACTGCTCATCTGCTTGTTACATTCTCAGATAAAAGGCACTTTTTCAAGGACAGATTTAGATAAGCTAATTAGGTTGGAATTTGGATTTTAAAGGACTTTTGGGTAGCCAGTAGTATTGGGAGACTTTTGCCCCCTTAAGACTTAATCTCTCTGCTTAATTAGACTGCTTAATTTGGGTGTGAAGTGGGCTGTTTAGCTTTAATTTCTGTCTCACCATAACAACTGATTAAGTGCTTTTCAGCTTAAAGCTTATGCTTATTTGAAATATTTTGATTGTTCTGAGCTTAAATTAGTCCTTGGCATGATCCCTGAACTTTTTGTGATTTTTGGAACTCATTTGCTTATTTTTTGCTTATTGCAAAGTGCTTATTCCTACTGTTCTGCTTATTAGTGACTATTCAGTTCTTGAATTTATTTTTTCTAGATTTAGAATTCAATTTTAAAATTACTCAAATTTTTCCAGATTTTTACAAAGTGTTATAATATTTTTAAATCATTTAAATTGTTTTAATTAGTTTTTAATTCATAAAAAATTATTAAAAAGTCAAAAAAATATTTTTCTTTTTCCAAAAATTTTCTTTTATCATTTTTAATATAGGAAAATTATTTTTATATTTTTAAGTTTTAAATTTTAGAATTTCATTTTTATTTACGTTTTATAATTCGTCGCGTAACGTTTTTAAAATTCAAATTTTCGTTTTAGGTTCGCGTGCTTAGTTTAATTGTTTCATTAGCATAATTAGTAGTTTTTATTTCATATTTCATTGTTCGTAGTGTAAAATCACAAATCACCACTCTTTTTCACACACATTCACCACACGTTTTCGACACGTAACGACAACTCAATATTCGACATTCGTTGGGACACGACACGGGGAAAACGCATACGTTGCCTTTTCTTTTGGAAAAATATACCTAAAACGACTGAATCAAAAAATGGCGCCGCTGCCGGGGAAGGTTTGAAAAGAGTTGGAGTTCCGCCATAAGAATCGTGTTTTGAAGACCCTTCCTCGGAAGTTTTCGTTTTCATAAAAATAAAAAAATAAAAATACAAAAATATAATAATTAAAAAAACACTTTTCCTAAAGTGTTTTCATCTTAATAAACATCCTCGGTCTTCCGTTGAAGGAGGGCGGTTGTAAACCATTCCGAATAAACAACAAAAGAGATCGTGAAGTTAAACGTTTTTGGATTATTTCTTTACTACAACCTAATTACGGGGTTTAAGGAGGTCTTGACATTAAATTGCAGACCGAAGAGAGATCCATTCTTCTCTCCCGCCACGCTGCGCGTAGTTTTGAAAGAAACGAGTACGGTTGATTAACGATCACCAAAAAGAAAATAAATCTCATTTTTTTTATTAAATATAAAAATCCAAAAATATTTTATTTTCAAATTTGGTTTTCTTTTTTGATTTTGTGTTTGTTTTTGGTGTATGCACACCCGATCTTCTACTTCTCACCCTCTTCTTTCACCACTATCAAATCCTGAGAGGATTATTCGTCATAATCACCGTGTTCATTTCTCAACCGTTGAAGAAATGGCCGACGACCAAAACAATCAACACCCGCCGGTGGGTGGTGATAATCACATGCCAGCTCCCGATCTCGGAACGATGGAGGAGCTGTGCCAACCCACAATGCACGGACGTGGTGGCCCGATTGCCCCCGTCAATATTCAAGCCGCCGATTTTGGACTTAAGCATCATATGATTCAACAAGTTCAAAACTCGTGCCAATTCCATGGCATGCCAGGTGATGATGCGAACAAGCATCTTGATAAATTTATCACCGTCACCCAAAGTATGAAACAAAATGGGGTCTCCGATGACGCCCTCCGTCTATATCTCTTTCCTTATTCATTGACGCATCATGCCACCGCTTGGTTTGATCGTCTTCCCAAGAACTCCATTCATAGTTTCGATGAAATGGTTACAAAGTTCTTGGCGAAATATTTCCCACCGTCGATGGTGACGAAATTAAGGAATGAGATTAGCAATTTCCGACAGCTTCCCGATGAATCATTGTTTGAGGCATGGGAACGCTACAAGTTATCGATTGATCGGTGTCCGAACCACAATATGTTATTGGTCACTATTATAGATACCTTCTATAACGGTTTGACATTACGACACCGTGATACGATTAATGTTGCTGCCGGTGGTACGTTTATGAAACGTCGACCCGAAGAGTGCTATGATCTCATTGAAAATATGACCACCCACCATAATTTTTGGGATTCCTCTGCCGAGAGGAATGAGTCAACAAGATCTAGCACTGATTCCTCTACTTCCGAGATAGCTGCTCTTTCTAAACAAATGAATGATTTGTCTACGGCTATCTTGAGAATTCATCAAAATCAGATTTCAACTCAAAACAACAACAATCAAGTCAATGTTGTTAACCATAGTTGTGAAACTTGTGGTGGTCCTCATCAGTATTTCGAGTGCCCAGCCGCCGGTGGCTACACTCAAGAGAATGTTTATGCTGCTACGGGAACCTACAACACGGGTGGTAACGGTTACCAACCCCAAGGAGACAGTAATTTGCTCAGCTACCGTTCTAACAATTTTCTCGGACCACCCGGTTTCCCACCAAATCAAAATCAGCAAGTGCAAAACCGTAATGTTCCAAATAATCAAAATCAAAATCGGGGCAATCAAGGTTATCAAAACCAAGGGAATTATAACCAAGCCCCGAATCAAGGAAATTTTCAAAATAACAACCAAGGTTTTGTTCAAAACAACCGAGGGCCAAATCTTCCAAACAATCAAAATCAAGGATTTGTGCCAAACCCATCCATCGCTCTCGGGTGAGTTATTAAAGCAATTCATTCTTCAAAACCAACAACAACAAAAGAAACAAGAGGAAATGAATAGAATGATGATTAATCAAATAACCGAATTGAACAAACGTTTAAATGATCGACCCTCGGGTTTGGGTACTACTACTCTCCCAAGCAACACGATCGCCAACCCGAGGGGTGATGCTAAGGCGATCACTACTAGGAGCGGTGTTTCATATGATGGACCCACGGCTCCGACTACCGATTCTTCTCTACCTCCTAAGGTAGTCGTCCGTGAGACCGAGGTGACCAACGACATGGAACCTCCTACTAACAACGGAGGAACCAAAGACGTCCAACCTCCGGTTGTCCACCCATCTGAACCAGAAGTTGTGCTTAAGCCCTAAAAAGCTCCCGTTAAGACCACACTTCCTTACCCTTCAAGAATGAGTGATCAAAAGCTCCGTGAGAAAGCTTCGAGTCAAATGGAGAAATGTTTCCAAATTTTTCAAGAATTACATTTTGATATAAGCTTCGCGGATGCTTTGCTTTTGATGCCTAAGTTTGTCTCTACCCTCAAAAGTCTGTTGAGCAATAAAGAAAAATTATTTGAAATGACAAAAACTCCAGTAAACGAAAACTGCTCCGCGGCAATTCTCAAAAAGCTTCCGGAAAAGCTTGGAGATCCCGGAAAATTTCTCATCCCATGTGAATTTCCGGGAATGGTTGAATGTCACGCCTTGGCCGATCTAGGTGCGAGCATCAACCTAATGCCGTTGTCCATCTGGAAGAAACTTTCTCTACCCAATCTCACCCCCACTTGCATGACCCTCGAGCTTGCGGATCGGTCCATCACCCTTCCTAAAGGTGTAGCCGAGGATGTCTTTGTAAAGGTGGGGCAGTTCCATTTTCCAGCAGATTTTGTGGTAGTTGATTTTGACGCCGACCCCCGGGTTCCTCTCATTCTCGGAAGATCATTCTTGAGGACCGGGCGTGCTTTGATCGATGTATATGGTGAAGAAATTACTTTGCGGGTCGATAAGGAAAAAGTTACATTCAATATTAATCCGAACTCAAAACCTCAAACTGACAAATGCAATATCGCTACGGTTGATCAAAAGTCCGATCCCGAAATTGCTCCTAAAAGAGTTGATCCAAACCTTTCAAGATTCACGGTCAAGAGCATGTCAGAAAAACGTGCTGAGCTCAAGGCCATGAAAATCAATCCTGGATCGAGCAAATGGTTTGAGTGTTGTGCTGCAAATGCTAAGAGTGTTCTTGACGACGATGATGAAGACGAATCGGAGACTACAACCGAAGCGGTGGAAATTGCTAGCTCTAAGAGCACACCACTTGTCCCACCTCCAAAACAAGTTTATCACATCGAGATTCTTAATTCCGACTCTTCCCATCTTTCTCCTACGATGGATGAAAATGTTATCTCAAGGGAAGAGGTCAAGGTGTTATTTGATAAAACTCCAATTTCTCCGGAGATTGTTGAGACTGACAGTGATCCGGGGGAAGATGATTCAGTAAAAATAATTGATGAACCGTTCCTTTCCCTTCCCCCGGAAGAAGTTTATGAAGAAGTTATTCTTGAAGAAAAGCCGTCAGATCCTTTGGAGCTCGAGCTCAAGGATGTTTGTACCGAATATGAGAGTTTTACGTTTGACACGGCTAGTGGCAATCCCACTTCTGATCTCAATCTTTCTATCCCATCTTTTGAAACCTTCTTCTTCGATATTGATCATTCGGAGGAGACGAGTAGTGGCAGTACCACTTCTCATATCTCTCCTCCCGAATATGAATCATTTCATTTTGATATGAATGATCTTTATCTCGACAAGTTCTCTGATGAACTTTCTTTCTTTCTATCTCATCCGGAATATGATAAATTTTATTTTGATCTGGAGGAAGATTCTAGTCTGGGGGGAGGTATACCTTCTCATGAAGATTTCATCCCAACCCTCCCGCTCGAGACTTTTGACAAAATTTCTGCTGATGATGAAGAGCTTATTATGATCATCATCAACATCTTTATGCTCTTCATTACGTATACTGTGGCTTCTCCCATCCTTCACTCCGTTGGGAGTGAGGATACCATCTTTGACCCCGGTATCCCCATTTCTGGTTCTCCTTTCTAAAATACCGCGGGTATCTCATCGGAGTGGAACTTTCGTATGCTTCAATGTTTATCCAAACATCATGAACGAAAGTCCGATGGAGATTTCTTTTTCCACATGCTCCCCCAAGGACAAATTAATTCGGGGTCGAGTCAAGCTCATGTGACTCGGTTACCAAAAACAAGCGCTTCGTGGGAGGCACCCCATGCATATCCATCTATCTTCTTTCTATTTTCTTAATAAGCATGAGGAGGATTCCCTCTTCCATATCTTGTGCCTTGTTGTTTTCTGTGATGTATCCAGGAATGCCCGATGATGAAGACTCTCGTGCTCGTAGTTTCCTTCACGCTACTCGAGTTTCATCATCCGCTGCTCATCCGATATCCTAAATCTTATCATTTACATCTATCTTTTGGCATAATTAATAAACGGCCTTAGATTTATGTAGGAAAACCCTTACCTTTAAGACATTGAGGACAATGTCTCGTTTTAGTCTGGGGGGGGGGGTAATATGTCGATTTGATTTTTGCCGTTTACTCATGCAACCCCGTTTTTCCTCAAAAATTGAAAAAAATCCAAAAAAAAAAAAAATGAAAATGAGAAAATTTTAAAAATTTTTTGCAAAAATATAATAAATTTTGACATTTTTGTTGATTTTCCGCTGGAGAGAGTAGGAATAAAATTCTGAATTGACCGGGCGTGTTGAGCCCTAGCTTGTCCCCTTAACCGTTATAATCTTAAAAGCTCGTGCTAGTCTTTTACACAAGGAGCTAGAAAATGCGAATTCTTTTTAAGAGTTTGCAAGTTCCCGTATTTGACTTTATATATGCATGGCTTGATTATAAGGCTAAGCATTCGCAGATCTTATTATTTAAGATTTTAAATTTACGAAGAACGAGAAATGATAGAGTCATTTATAAGTTAGATTGCTAAACGTGGAGTAGTTGGATCTCTTTAGAGCTCATCAAAGTTACTTGTGGCTTTTTGTTCCCATAAGCTTGTTTCACAAAAAAATAGAAATCAAGAAATAATTAAAGCTATTCTGGTTTTGGCGATAATTAGTTTTTATTTCTTCCTTAGAGAATTCTTGCTTATGAAAGTTGGGTACACATCAAGGTACTGTCAGTGTTACGGTGTAATAGACTATTCCATCTTGCCGGCTCGCAACCGATGTTGGGATTGTTATAAAAGCCGTAGGACTTGGGGTTTGGCAAATAATTAATTAATGAATAACGAATAATAATAATAATCCAAAGCCATAAAAAGTTTTCTGCATCTTGCCGGTTCGCAGCCGATGTTGTAGACTTCTAATAAAGGCAGAGGAAAAATTCCAAGGTCATAATAGACTATCACATCTTGCCGGTTCGCAGCCGATGTTGTGATTGTTATAAAGGGCCAAGGACTAAATACGTTAATGTGCTTAATAATGTTAAAAATGCCAAACTTCGACTCCGGGGGTGTCCTAATAAAGGCTTCTGTCTCTGGACTCGTAGATGAGTTGTTTCGGTCGCAAATAAAAGGGATATCCTCAAAATCGTGTTAAATCAGAGACCTTGATGTGGACCTCATTTTTGTATGCAACGATTTTCGAGGGAAGGTTTGGAAACTACTTAGCGTCTAAACTAGGTATCTTTATCGGACTAAAAATTATCGAAATGAGAATTTGAAGAAATTCATTTCTCACCAAAAATAAAATAAATAGAGGAAAATAGGAATTTGGGAACAAAGAGTCCACAATTAGCTTTCTGAGTAGTGTCAGCAATCTAACTTGTAACTGACAATGATTTCGTTTTTGAGCTTAGTTTGGGGACTTGTGAAAAATCAGGGACGACGAATTTTATCCGTATGGTCACTTCTTTATGAGTCGTGTTTTCTGCTCAAAGACCCTAAAAGTTATCGTGAGATAATGATTGTCGACAAAACCGTCACATGAGTAATAAGAAAAATACAAAAATAGAATAAAATGGAAAATCGGGAGTTTTTAGAATTTTAAAATTTCTTAATCTCTTTTGAAAATTTTGCTACTTCTCAAAGTTAGTAAAAAGAGATTAGAAATTTTCGGTTTTGAAAACGTGTTTTTTAACATTGCATGAGGACATTGCAATATCTTAGTCTGGGGGAATTTTGGTATGTGCTTAAACACATACCATTTCTCGACCAAAACCGGACCCAAAAAGACCAAAAACCCGACCAAAATGCCAAATATATTGTGTTTTTACATATGCAGGCACGGATATCGAAGAAAAGGACAAAAATCAAGAAAGAACCGGAAAAACGAGCACGAGATATGGAAGTATTATTTTTAGCCGATGCCGGGAAGAAATTATGGTCAAAAAGTCAACCCAAGTCCTCCATCTATCAGAAGTTGTCAACATTAGCCCTTGGATTCAACTTGGAAAAAGTGGCAAGATCAGTCCCTCAAAAATCAGAAATTACACATTAAGTCCCTATGATTAAATCCTTAAAACCAATAAAACCCGGATCCACAACTAAACCACCCCAACCCAATTTAATTTACCCAATCCACTTAAACAATTACCCAGGCCCAACCCTTCTTAAATAAACCCGATCCAACCCGAAACCTAAACCCGGTCAACCCCTTAATAAAGCAGTCAAAGAAAAAAATAAAATAACACACACCTCATTTACCCGCCCTTAGTGTTCTTCCCCAATTCACCCCGCAAACCCTAAATGTTACCGTACGAATATTTACCACAATTAAGGGTATTTAGGACAATGATTGGCCCTTCTAGAAGACCCTGACAAGAAGAATGACACATGGCAGCTGCTGATTGGTCCGAACACGCATCAATTTTGATCCAAAGGCCAAAGATGAAGGATTGTTGATCAAGGGAAGATCTAAGGGTGGATTTGAGCTCAAGCACGCACGGATTGCCAACGTGGACATCCCAGAAGGTTCTCCCTTCGGCTATAAATAGGACCTCAATCTTCATGTTAGCTAGTTAGTTTTTCATGTAATGTTACTCTGTCAAAATTTACTTTAAGCTTTGTAATTTTAAATTTCTTATTGTAACCTTTGAATTTTGTTAATGAAATTTTAATTTTAGCTTTACTTTAATCCTGCTTTAATTCACTTGTTTATTTGAATTTAGCTTATTAAAAGTTGTTATTAGTTTATTACAAACCATTTCTAGTCTATTTCTGTTTTCAACTTAGCTTTTGTTAAAATCTCTTTGAAAATCAAAAAAAATAATTCCAAAAATATTTCAAAAATTCAAAAATATTTTAAACTTAAGCTTCAACAAGCTGTTTTATCTTAATTTTAAGCTAATATAAGCTATCTAGCTTTTTGTTAGCTTCTGGTAGTTAAATTCAATTGATATCTCACAAATCCTCAAAAGTCAAATAGAAAGTCAACAAGTCAACATCTGGTCAAAGTAGCAGTTAAGGTGATAAGCTGGGGTGTTAAGATGACCTGAGTGTTGTTTTTGGCTAATTGATAAGCCTGGGTTCAGATTAGTATTTGGTTCATTCCATTGCAGCCATATCACTTGTGAACAACTTGTGAGTTCCATATAATTTGCATTCATAAGTTGATTCTAGCTTGTTTTGTGCTTATTGATGAAAAGTTGTTTTAATTGCTTTCTAGTTTTTTTTCATTTTCTGTTGTTTAGATCATATATAAGCTAGATAAATATAGCATAGGATAGAATTTGGCTTAAATCAATTAGGTATAGGTTAATATTGCTAAATCTGATTTTGAAAGAGTGTTTGGATCATAGGTGAATTGGCTTTTTACCGTTGAAGTGCAGAAGGATTAGATTTAAATTGGCTTTGGTGAGTTGTTATTAGCTTAAATTAGTAGAAAATTTGAGGTTTGTAGCTTCTTAGAAGCCATTTGCTCATATTTGACCTTTTTGAGCTTAAACCTGCCCACAATAAGCTCAGCATAAGCTGAGCTTATCTGAGGTTCCATTTCTACTTTTCTAAGCTCAATTGAGTAGGTTAAGTAAGTATACTAGAGCTGGTTTGTTGGGGTCAAGTATTTCACTGTTTTTCGCCACTTTTACATCTCTGCTGTCACAGAACAAGTGCAGACCTGCACTTGTTTATGGTATGCTGATCTTAGCTATTTTGTAGCTTATTTCATTAAGCTTTTGCCTTGAAATTTGGTTTGTAGTGAGTTAATATAATAAGCTTTTGGTATGATATCTGGGATTTAAGTTGTGTGCTTATTTGGATAGCTTTTTCTAGGTCTGATAAACCATTCATCAGGACTGCTCATCTGCTTGTTACATTCTCAGATAAAAGGCACTTTTTCAAGGACAGATTTAGATAAGCTAATTAGGTTGGAATTTGGATTTTAAAGGACTTTTGGGTAGCCAGTAGTATTGGGAGACTTTTGCCCCCTTAAGACTTAATCTCTCTGCTTAATTAGACTGCTTAATTTGGGTGTGAAGTGGGCTGTTTAGCTTTAATTTCTGTCTCACCATAACAACTGATTAAGTGCTTTTCAGCTTAAAGCTTATGCTTATTTGAAATATTTTGATTGTTCTGAGCTTAAATTAGTCCTTGGCATGATCCCTGAACTTTTTGTGATTTTTGGAACTCATTTGCTTATTTTTTGCTTATTGCAAAGTGCTTATTCCTACTGTTCTGCTTATTAGTGACTATTCAGTTCTTGAATTTATTTTTTCTAGATTTAGAATTCAATTTTAAAATTACTCAAATTTTTCCAGATTTTTACAAAGTGTTATAATATTTTTAAATCATTTAAATTGTTTTAATTAGTTTTTAATTCATAAAAAATTATTAAAAAGTCAAAAAAATATTTTTCTTTTTCCAAAAATTTTCTTTTATCATTTTTAATATAGGAAAATTATTTTTATATTTTTAAGTTTTAAATTTTAGAATTTCATTTTTATTTACGTTTTATAATTCGTCGCGTAACGTTTTTAAAATTCAAATTTTCGTTTTAGGTTCGCGTGCTTAGTTTAATTGTTTCATTAGCATAATTAGTAGTTTTTATTTCATATTTCATTGTTCGTAGTGTAAAATCACAAATCACCACTCTTTTTCACACACATTCACCACACATTTTCGACACGTAACGACAACTCAATATTCGACCTTCGTTGGGACACGACCCGGGGAAAACGCATACGTTGCCTTTTCCTTTGGAAAAATATACCTAAAACGACTGAATCAGTGTTGCGAGCAGGGTTCCAACCAAGGCACTCATACGCCTTCTGACTCAAGTTGGATGACCAACATGTCTATCTCGTAATAAAATCAAATAAAGTGAAATAGCAAAGAAATAATAAAAAACAAGCCAACAACAAAATGATGAATAAAAAATTCAAGTAAACACCTATTTATAAATAACATTTATACTGTGCAAATGGATGATGTTTTTCTCCATTTAAGTTATTTGAAAAGGACAAGTCTTTTTACTTAATTAATGAGATTCAAACTAAGAGCTCTCGTTAAGGGCAAATGATCTGAAAAATCAACAAACTTGCCATCTTTTTCTATTATAAGCTACAAACATTTATTTTTCCTATTGTTGCATCCAACTTTCTATTGATGGCCTGTAGCGGAAAAAAAGTGACGCTACAATAAGAAAATTAAATATGTTGGATGCTTACGAATATAAAAATTAAGGAAGTTGGATGCATACAATATGATGATTAAGGAAAGTTGGATGTCTAGAATAGGAAAATTAAGAAAGTTGGATGCTACAATAGGAAAAATAAAAGTTTGTAACTTACAATAGGAAAAGGTGGCAAGTTTGTTGATTTTTCAGACCATTTGCCCCTCTCCTTAAAGTGTCCGGAAGCTAAGCCACCTTGGCGGTGATGGTCGAGTAAATTTTTTTATTATGTGCAAGTCAAATAAGCTGTGTACAGTTTACACAAGCAATTCACTCGCTATGAATGATTACACGCAATATATGTAAGAAATTTTCTAGTTTTAACAATGAGTTCTTATGGCGTACTCTTCCTCTTTTTTACTTGGGCAACATTTGATTATGCATCTAACAGATGATTAAGGTCAAAAACATATCACAGTAAGGATCTTTGCATTAGTTAAAGCCTTAAAGGTAGATAATATAAAGATATACTGTATGAGATTATTAAACAATCATGCTTTCTATGGACAACAAAATAATAAACAAAGAGCGATGGTACTTTTGCACTTGCCCGTAATGTCTGGCTTTGAATTAACTAAGCTGTAATAATCAAATAAAAACACTGATTTTGAGTCCTGATTCCTGAACTAATACAATTATCTTTTACATTTTTATAATTTTCCCTTATATCTCGGGATCCAAACATTCTCTAATTTAACTGGACGGAGCTTAAACTTAACCTGCTCCATGTTTTAATCCTTAGTTCCTTACTTTATTTAAGTTATTTTGTTTAAGGAATAGGGGTAGCAAATATATAATACTACAAAGGGTGAGGTTAAAATATATATAAAAAATATATATATATATATATTCGTGAAAAACGTAAAAGTGATTAAAAAATACAAATTCTTCAACAATTCCACCAAATAGGGCACGTTGGTGGATAGAAAAAAGTTGTTAACAAAGTTTTTCTATAAGTGTATAGTTTTGATGCAAAAAAATTGTGAAAAAAACGCTTGTGCATTAAAAAGATTTGTAAATTGATCGAAATTTCGTTTTGCATCCAACTTTTTTTTAATATATGTATCAAAATTTTATTTTGATCAGAATATAATAAGTTAGAAATTGTGTGCATCATGAGCTAGGCTCGATGAATAACTACTTGGCTCGAGCTCAAATAAACTTTTATAAATTGGCTCGAGCTTGAACTCGAATATTTTTTTGTTGTTCGAGCTCGAGCTTGACGCTCGTTTAGAAAATTTTAACTTTTTGTGTGGATCTTCTTTTATTTGATGATCAAATGTTAACATATTATTAGTTTTGATATTTATTTTGAACTATAATACTGATGTTTATTAAACAAACTATCGATAACTATAAATTATAATACTAATGTTGGAGATATCAAGATTCGTTAGAGATTTATTCAACAAATTATCGATGCTAGGGGTAAGCTGGTAATCAAGCTTCACAAAAGTGCATATCTGTAGTTCGTCAATTGGGATTGGGCAACATTCCTAACTCCTCTAAGGATGTACATATGAAATTGTCGGTAAGAACTTTATGCGATGCTATACATAACGTTTGTAAATGGGTCATTTTATATATGTGAAAGAAAAGCGGTGGAAACCAACTATGAGTGACATGCACCTTTTTATATAGAGCACATGAAGATACACATGGATTCCCAAGAACGATAGGCACACATTAGATGTGGTAAATTGTCTACTAGATGGTGAGGTCAACATATGAGAGGTGATCATTCGCTAACGACAATTATTTTGGGAGCAACTTGTGGGTTTGGCATGGTTTATTTGGAGTTGTTGATTCAAACAACAACATCAAGGTTCTGAACTAGTCGCCATTGTTCAAAGATGTCAAAGATATGATACTACTCTGTTGAAATATGATCTCATTGTTAGAGTTTTGGAAAAATATTAAATCGTGTATGACTATAATCGAACCCGGGACTGAGGGATTGCACACTTTACGTATGAATGATCAAAGGAATAATTAATATATATATATTATTATATATTTTAATTATTTGGACACGAAATATAACTAACGGACGTTAAAGTTGTTAGCCTTTTAATGTTGTTAGTACAAATGTTTTAGTGTTTAAGTATTAAGACTTTAGTATATATATGTATTCGTATGTATTATTAGTGTATGGGTCAGTTTAGTAGTCTGCTTATGGGTCGAAACTTTGTTAGCCCAAACAAGCCCATAAGTTAAACAGTTAGGGTAGTTATTATTAAACGGTTCCATCACAAACCATCACAACGTTTAGATGAACCAGTGTGTCGCTTAGGTTAGTATATATGTATGTGTTTTTCGTCTTGTGAAGAACATAGAACAACAATTACAGCAATAAATTATAGCTATTATTTATTACTTATTCATTATTCCTTTTTTATTTACCTACATTTGGCATCAGAGCGGTTATCATTCTTGGGAAGAAGAAGAACATCAACAATTGATCAGAACTCAGAGATTGCAATTGGATCGATCAGAAAATTTTTCACGCCCAGATTGTTCTACTTTTTTTTATCCATCGAAGTGGGAAAAAGGTCAGAACCATTTTTTTGACTTTTAAGAATAAAGGGATTATTGTTGTTCTTGGATTATTATTGTTGTTCCTGGAAGTAACGGTTGGTTTTGATTCACTCCGTGACCGAAAAACCCGTATACCGTTGTGTTTTAGAGTAGTTGGTTTGATTTGCTTTGCAACCGAAAACCTGCCTTACTATTCTTGGTTAATACGGTCGGTTTTGATTCGCTTTGCGACCGAAAAATCAGTGGACCGTTGGTATTAAAACAATTAGTTTTAGAGAAACCCGTGTATTAAAAGTTGGTTTTGATTCGCTTTGCGACCGAAAAACCCATATACTGTTATTACAAAGAAGATTGATTTGATCCGAAACTATTAGAGTTGATATCAAATTAATCATAGTTGAAGGTTGATATCGATTTGATCCGATACTAGAAAAGTTGAAATCAAAATCGATCCGAAACCGGTGGAATACGAAGTCAGATTGTTAAGATTGGTAGAAAGAAGAAAAGAAACATGACTGGGGATTCTTCAAAGAAGAATGAAAATATAGCGAAGGAAGGAGGATTGACAATGAATTTCCAATGCCCAATCCTCAACTCTACAAATTATACTATTTGGGCATTAAAGATTAGGGCAATCTTTAACGTCCATGGAATTTGGGAAGCAGTGGAACCCGCAACGGAAACTGAAGTGGATCAAAAGAAGAACAACACAGCAATTGCAATGCTATACCAAGCACTTCCAGAAAATATGATATTGCAAATTGCTAATCTTACTTCGGCAAAGGATATTTGGGATGCGTTGAAGGTTCGACATGTAGGAGTTGATAGGGTTAAAGAAGCACGGTTACAAACGCTAGAATCAGACTTTGAATCACTAAAGATGAATGTTAATGATTCACTCGATGTCTATGCGGGAAAGATTAGTGAGATTGCATCACAAACAAGCAGTCTCGGGCATACCTTGGATGACAAGAGATTGGTTCGTAAACTTTTGGGCTCGGTACCGGAGAAGTATATTCAAATTGTTGCTGCAATCGAACAATTTGCTGATCTGAACACGATGCCATTCCAAGAGGCCGTGGGAAGATTGAAGGCTTTTGAGGAAC